>OX578150.1:6193010-6793010 GCA_951213105.1 Amaurobius ferox | reverse complement strand
TTTCCTATAAGCATTAAACCATGGATAGCAAGATTTGCTGCCTGATATTGATTAAATTCACTAGATTTCACTGTAATTGCAACAATTCAATTTGAAGAAATATAGTGATTTCTTGAATTTACCCATTTTTCTGTGACACATCAAGTTCACCTCTTGCATAAACAAAATTCATATTTTTCCTTTCATATATCTTTTTAATGTAAAAATATGTTAAAATAAACTGAATATATATTACACCTGACTTGAATTTTGCTATATACTAAAGAGTTGCAAAAAGATTTTATAAATATTTACATATTTCAGTGCCAAATTCTTTAGAAATTTAATTACATTATTATTTTCAGAAATTTTGCTGAGCTTCATCCTGGGTCTTGAGTTATCTTATAGAGTTGCTTATCAAGAAAGCAAAGCATATGCTGAATGGAATCAAATTATTTGTTATATTATAAGTTTGTTAGATTAAATAAATTTTATTTGGTATATTGATTCCTCTGTAAATAAATGTTCATTTAGTTAAAGAAATATGGTGTTTTGTTTGTTTTTATTTTTCAGCTACAAGTTTGTTTATAAATAGATAAAAATTATGTTCAAATAGCTGCTTGTTTTATTTTTATGTTGTTTTCATGTTCGTTGACTCATTTAACCAGTTTTTTTTCATCCCTGCTGACCCAAGTGGATTCTACCGTACTGGTAGCTGACCTTTCTTTTCATTCAGCTTAATATTGTCAAGGCAGGTGTCTTTCTTTTGTGACCAAGAGTTTACAAGCATTATTTTTAGTACGAGATAGGGTTTTCTTAAAACATGTTACTGTGTGTCTGTTCTCTGATTATTCATACTAAATGAAGATACATAAGATTTTATACAAAATATCAGAATGAGTGGAATTTCAAATAAACGCAGGATTGAAAGTGAAAACAGAGCTTAGGACTATTCGGAAAGTGATTATCTAATTACGAACAATAACGGGAAGTTGCACTGCTTGGATTACATGCAAGTAGTATCAGTGCCTAAAGAATATAACATGAAAAGACATTATTCAACACTGCATGAAGAAAAGTATTAGAGATATGGAGGAAAATCTCAAAATATCTTCATTTCAGAGTTAAAGAAGAAACTGAAACAGCAGACAGGCATTTTTACCAAAATATCGCACAGTCAATCATCTACGGTCATCACTATGTAAAGCTCAACTTAACACACAAAAGTTATTTGGAAGAAAAACTTACTGCTCTCAAAGATGCTGGCACCCTTTTTGAAAACCCGTGGAAAATCGCCATTCAACCACCTGTCTTTCCCTTGGAGGCTTCCATAACAGATTTAGAGAGCTCAATGTCTGAAGACTTACTCATCTTGAAAAACTTTATCGCTCATAAACTGGAAACATTATCAAAAAATCTTAATGACGAACTCCCGGAGCTTATTAACAGAACAGTTAAAGAACAACTTACTGAAACTGTTAGAGCAGGAAGAGTCTCAGCCAGCGGGACCCTAATTCCTCGTGCTACTGCTTCTGCTCCTTCTGTCACTAAACCCAGCTATTCAAACATCTTACTGCAGGACAAGGACAGGTTAAAAAACAATTCTCAACTTCAACAGGACCTCTATTATTCCCTGCCATGCCCCAAGGATATTGGCATTAAAAACATTTCAGTCCTCCCCAATGGTACGATCAAGATTACCTGCAGGAGTGACAAAGACGTTGACCTTCTCCCCGTCTTCTCCAACTCAGCCTTGAGCAAAAAATTCAATGTAAGGAGGGAGCCTTCCCAGAAACAGCCTCTAAAATTAGTTAATGTTCCTCCCACTCTCAAAGAGGAAGACGTTAATGCTTTGATCTCTAACAATGTACCCTCAATCAAGATTAGTGACACCAGTTTCATCCACAACTTCAGGAACCAGAGAGACAACCTGAACTGGGTCCTGCTCGTTGAGTTGGCACATGTTAAACTGTTTCTTGAAACCAAAAAACTTTTTCTGAATTTTACATACTTCCTAATCAAGAAATATGTTAGTTTAAAAATTTGTTATAAATGTCAAGATTATGGACGAATGTCTAACTATTGTATCTATTCCACGGATAACTGCAGTCGCTGCACCAGCAGTGAACATACCCACAGAGACTGCAATGTCCGTGACCTCAAATGTGTAAATTGTTGCACAGTGATGGACGCTGATTACTTCCTCAAATAGGACTTCAGACATAGTGCATGTGATCATTCATCGTGTAATGCATACAAACATGTTATAGCACAAATTAAAAAACTTCAAAAAGAGCAGTAAATTAGTCTGCATTCCAAAACTCTGATGATATCTCTGTTTTATATTGGTAACTCACTATGCTGTTTTTTACTTTTTTTGCCATTTAATGTTTTATGTTAGTTTTTATCTTTGTGTTTTATTCTTGTGTTTGCCCTTCTCTGTGCAGTGGTGTTACTTTCCCCATTATGGTTCTAAATATTTTACAGATTAACATTAATCATTCTCTAGCAGCGCATAACAACCTTCTCCAGTATGCCTTGGAGCATAAAATTCACATAGCCTGCATCCAAGAACCCTAAATTTCTAAAAATAATATCCTCTGCCCCCTTTTGGTCTTCAACAATTTAATTCTATCCCGAAAAAAGCAGCTATAATTATTTTTAACTCTGACCTCCTCCACTAAATGATGCCTGTGCCTTGACGCGGTGGTAGAGCTTGTAGGTTCCGATGATCCTAAGAGCTATGCCGGCGGTAGCTTTGGCTACTGGTAGGGTCTCCCTTGCCGGACAGGTCGAAGGTGAGGTTCCAGACCAAATGAGGCATCCTGGTCCTCCAGGTTGGGGGTTGGAAGTGAGGCACTTAGTCTCACTCTGTAAAATCCTCAGGGATCCATTTCTTTTGTGGATACGGGTGTTGCTATCCCAAGGTACCCGAGCAAACTTTTTCTTCTAGCTGGAGATTGCATCAATGCCAAGCCCCTAGTAAACTTCACTTCTGCCTTATGGGCCTTAGTACCACTCTTCGGCCTCTGCCGTAAGGTATACCGTTTGGGCTCGGGAACGGGACCAGGTGGTTGTGTTGCGAAAAGGGCAAAGCGGCGTGCATCTGTAGTTTTGCTTTCAAGAAACGTTTGTAGTAAACGGTTCCAGAGGTCGAGTCCCTTGGTTGCGTTAGTTGGATGGTGGGGAGCGTTTCATATCGAGAAATCCCCCTTGGATCCCTGCTGATCCTTGGGCCCTGTGTACCTGGTGCACGTTATGGCCCGCTCCTTATCATCTAGCTTTGCGAATGACTCCGGCGGTTACACTTTTCACGTCAGAAAAGTGTGGGGAGACGGAGCCTAGCGGGGGCTTCGATCGAACTGGAAGTAATCCGTGTTTTTTTTCTCTTTAATGGTTACAGCATGGAGCAATTAGATGAGACTCTTCCTAGTTTTCCTGGTTCTCCGTGCTGCAGCAGTAGAAGTGAAAGTTCTGTAAAAGGATTGGGTTCATCTTCATGTGTTTCCCAATCAGCCAATGAAACATCCCCTCTGGGGTTGGATCTTGGCAAAAAGGAGGAAGCCTGCAGTCCGGCTGTGGAAGGAAGTGGAGTCGTGAGCCTCAGTGACCGACACACTGAAACCATGGCTGTGACGCAGGGTATACTCACTAAAGCACAGAGGCGCAGGAGGAGGCACATGCCTAGGCTGCTGGACCAGAGGCTTGCAAAAGCTGGCGCTGTCACAGAGAAGGTCGGAGGCACCAAATGACTTAGGTCGGAAAGAGCTACACCTTCTCCAAGAGATCTAGTCGTCAAGAAAAGATCAAGGACGGACATCCAACTTGGAACTTATGCTCAGGCAGTCCAGGCTATTAAGATGGCAATCGTCAAGAATTCCTTCCCTTCTAGTAAGCTGAGCAAGGAAGAGGTTGATATCATCCAGATGGTGACTCTCGATAAGATAGATGAGATCCCCACTGGTCAGCACTTCCGAAGATTCATAGTTTTAGCTCAAACGCTGGAGCCTTGGTTCTTCAGTGCAATGATGCAAATACTGTGGAATGGGTCAAGAGAACTTTCCATAATAACAGTCAGGTTTTGGGGAGGCACTTATAGTCTTGTGTGCCAATGATCTTCCCAAACCTGTCAAGGTGGCCTTCAAGACCAGAGATGTGTACACCAAGGAGCCGAGTGTTTTGCTGAAACGGCTGAACCGTTTTAACCCGGAGCTGAAGTCTGAAAAGTGGCGTGTACTGCAAAATTTTGTGGAACCCCACTCTATAAGATGGATCTTTGAGGTGGATTCGGAGGCGGTGGATGCGATTCGCAAAGCTGACCTTGGTGCCGTCACCGGTTTGGACCGTGGAGTCTTTAAGATTCTTCGGGATCCAAACGAGAAGCCCAAAGGGAAGATGGAGATGGAGGAACAGCCAGTAGACCGGGCGACCTCCTCTCAGGTAAGTATTGGTAGTCTTGAGACTATGATACCTAAACTTAATGATCTAGAAATTGCTTCTGGTTCTGATGTTACACTTCATGCTAACCCTCTGATTTCGTATGATGAGCTGGAAAAACGCATGAAGGATTTTGACAATGATATTATGCTTGATGCTGATCATTGTCATGTTACTAGGAGGGCCTCTCTCTCCTAGGTTTTCTCTGCCCTCTTTTTGTTTTTGTTTATGGGCTGTCTTAACATTGTGCAAATTAATCTGCATCACAGTCATTCTGCCTCTGCTATTCTTAGCAAAAGGCTGTTTAATGGTAGAGCTGATATTGCTCTCATCCAGGAACCCTGGACCTGTAATGGAAAGATTTTGGGTCTAGGAATCAAAGGATTCAATGTCTTTTATGACACATCCTGTACCAGACCTAGAGCCTGTATTGCTGTTAGCAACAAGCTCAATGCTGTTCATCTTGTTAAATTCCTCGAAGGTGACAATGTTGCCATCAGTGTGAATCTTGTGAAACTGGTGAACATAAGACGGAATACATCTTTGCTTCGGCCTATCTTCCTTATGAAGATAAGGAAACTCTTTCTAATGTCATTATCAATCTTACTGAGTATTGTAATGGCAAAAAAATGATCATTGGTTGCGATGCGAATGCCCATAACACTGTTTGGGGTAGTAGTAATTGCAACCGTAGGGGTGATGATCTTTTAGAACAGATCCTTCTCTATAAGCTCTTTGTACTCAATAAGGGTAATTCTCCTACCTTCGTGACTGTAAAGCGTTGCGAAGTGCTTGATATTAGCTTAAGCAATAGCTCTGCTTATGACAATGTTGTTAATTGGAAGGTTTCAGATGATATATCCCTGTCTCACCATCAATTAATTTCTTTTTCTGTAAAACCTGCAGCTGACAAAGGTAGGAACCCTAGGAATACTAATTGGGGTTCCTACAAAGATGATCTCGAGGTCAGGTTAGCTAGCCATAATGGTGAGTATTCTTCTATTGAAAAACTGGATTTGGCTGTTGACTCTGTGCAACAAGCCATTATTCAGACCTTTCATAGCAACTGTAGAACCACAACTGCTGACTCACCAAGGATCGTTCCTTGGTGGTCTAATGAGCTCAGCCGGTTGCGTGGAAAATGCAGGAAGCTCTTCAATAGAGCTAAGAAAAATGGTGAATGCCAGGTTTATAAATCTGCTCTTACCTCCTATAATAAAGCAGTCAGGGACTCCAAGAGGAATTCTTGGAGAACGTACTGCGAAGGTATTAAAGATACCCCTGCCGTAGCAAAACTTGTTAAGCTGATGGCAAGAGACAGAAATTGTAATTTAAACACTGTCAAGATGTCTAATGGTGACTTTACAGTTACTGGTGAAGAGACCCTGACTGAGCTGTTCAGGGTTCACTTTCCGGTTTCTTATCCTTATGTTCATTGCAACAATGGTATTGCTTGCTCCACGTCCTCTTCTGATGACAATAGTTGGAGCATTGCCAGGAACATTCTTACTCTTGATAGGGTCAAATGGGCAATCAATTCCCATAAATCCTATAAAACTCCGGGAACTGATGGCATCATTCCAATTCTTCTCCAGGAGGCAATTGAGGTGCTAGCTCCCATTCTCTGCAGTATCTACAGAGCCTGTATTGCCTTATGTCACATACCAAATGCATGGAGGCATACTAAGGTAATCTTCATTCCAAAAATTGGAAAGGACAATTATTATGAGGCCAAATCTTTTAGACCTATTAGCCTTACGTCTTTTCTTTTAAAGACTATTGAAAAGCTTATTGATAGGTACTTAAAAGAAGTGATTCTGGCCTCTAAGCCCTTGTCAAATTCTCAACATGCCTATCAACCGGGCAAATCTACGGACACTGCCCTTTACAGTCTCTCCTTTATTTTGGAGAGAAATTTCAATGCCAAGGAAATTGCTCTTGCCACCTTTCTCGACATTGAAGGTTCCTTTGATAAGGTACCCATCGACACCATCCTTGATGCTCTTGACAGAAAAGGTGTTGATACCACGATCTCTTATTGCATCAAGAACCTGTTATCTAATAGGTATATCTGTGCATCTTTACTTGGTGATAGAATGACTGTGCATGCACTTTCGGGCTGTCCACAAGGAGGTGTGCTTTCACCAATTCTTTGGTGTATAGTTGTGGACTCTCTTTTGGAGAGCATCAGTGCTTCTGGCGTTTCTTGCGTTGGTTATGCAGACGATGTTGTCATCATTGCCAGGGGCAAATTTGGCAACACTGTCTCTGACATGATGTCTACTGATCTCAGGAGGGTTGAGACATGGTGCAAAAATGCAGGTCTTACAGTTAATCCGCATAAGACTGCTTTGGTTGCGTTTACTAGGAAACGTATACTTAATCTTGGGGATATTCGCTTCTTTGGGCAGAAGCTTATTTGCTCCAAGGAGGTTAAATTCTTGGGAATTTACTTTGACAAGGAACTCAATTGGAAGACACTTGGATTATTGCACGACTAAAGCCAGAAGAATCTTCTGGTCTTGTAGGAATGCTATTGGAAAAACCTGGGGCTTAAATCCCAGAACTATCCATTGGATTTACTCGATGGTAGTCTGTCCTATCATTTCCTATGGATCCATTGTTTGGTGGTCCAGAATTAGATGTGAAACTGCTAAACTTGAATTAGTTAAGCTTCAAAGGATGCAATAAACGGAACTGTTTTGTATGGTACACAGATGGCTCGAAGATTGGCACAAGTACTGGTGCTGGTGTTTGTTGCCCTGATGATGGCACTGAGCTGTCTTATCCGCTTGGCAATTTTGCTACTGTCTTTCAGGCTGAAGTCTTTGCCATCCTTATGTGTTAGTTTAAGTTAATTATTTAGTTTAAGAACATTCTAAAACATCATGCCTCAGTTTAAGAACATATTAACATTTCAACAGTAATCACTTTTAGAATAAACCGAAATTTCATTTTTAAGAACAAAAACTATTAAGAACATCTATTACAGTTAGCATGAATAAGCCCCTAGACTGGTCAAACGGCGCCAATTGTTGGGGGGGGGGGGGGGGAAATCTACTGCATTTTATGATATATTAAAAGCATTTCTAAATATTCCAAATTCTCAAAGTTTTTAAACCTAAACATCATCAAAATTATATATGAAAATGCACCATTTGACCAGTTTCTCCCTAAATTTACAAATATGTAACTCTACATGTAATTAAATGGAACTTTCCTAAAAATAAAAACATGCATGGTGCTGGTGTTTGTTGCCCTGATGATGGCACTGAGCTGTCTTATCCGCTTGGCAATTTTGCTACTGTCTTTCAGGCTGAAGTCTTTGCCATCCTTATGTGTTAGTTTAAGTTAATTATTTAGTTTAAGAACATTCTAAAACATCATGCCTCAGTTTAAGAACATATTAACATTTCAACAGTAATCACTTTTAGAATAAACCGAAATTTCATTTTTAAGAACAAAAACTATTAAGAACATCTATTACAGTTAGCATGAATAAGCCCCTAGACTGGTCAAACGGCGCCAATTGTTGGGGGGGGGGGGGGGGGGGGGAATCTACTGCATTTTATGATATATTAAAAGCATTTCTAAATATTCCAAATTCTCAAAGTTTTTAAACCTAAACATCATCAAAATTATATATGAAAATGCACCATTTGACCAGTTTCTCCCTAAATTTACAAATATGTAACTCTACATGTAATTAAATGGAACTTTCCTAAAAATAAAAACATGCATTAAAGTAAAATAAAAGAGAGAACACAGAATTTAGGTTTTCAAAATCTAACGTTTATTAAAATTTTAAACTTCACTTTTAAAATAATTTTCAAAATATTTTACATCTCATTAACTAACAAATCCAATAAACAACTTAAATAAATAAATAGAATGGCCGGTCGTATAGTGGTAGGAAAAAACGTTAGAATATTAAATTTTAAAGTTAACAATATTAAACTTATACAACTATTTATCAAAACTAAAATTTTAGATAAAAAAAACATCAGTTAGCCAAAAAGGGAATTTAGAACAAAATTTAAAAAGATAACCACAGGATTCGCAACTTAAAATATATAAGTCTAAAGGGGTCTTATTTCTGTGCTAACTCAAAACAATTGGAATAAAGACATATTTTAACTATTGAGAAATATTAGAATTTGGAGGAAAAGGAATAATATCACCAAGGCTCCAAGAAAAACGGCGGAAATCGGCGGGAGGCAGAATCACCAAACGTGCAGCAGATCCAGAGAACACCAGAAGAGGAAAATCCATGGCACAGGGTCACAATATGTCCAGCAGAAAATCCGGAAAAGGCCGTTCCACGGGATTCAACTCCAAAGAGATTCTCCACACCAGCTGGACGTCGAGTAATAAAAAAATCATTTCTCTCAACAGCCGCACCGGACTACTGACATCAAAATGGAGAACTTAACATGTGTCCGTCAATTGGGCTCGGAAATGCGAACTCCATTCATCATAAAATAGAACTGGCAGCTTGTCAAGATAAACATATTTCTAATTGGCCGGTAAGACTTCCTCGGCCGACATCACATAAATCGTGAAACATCTTGGATCATTATTTAAATGATATGAAACTAATTAGCATGACTCTTCATTCCGTCGCAGCTTCCAGACATAAACAACATCAGAGAGCACAGCGGCAAAGGACTGCTGATTGATTATAAACTAAACAAATCAATCCACATCTTGAAAAACAAAACACACATCACAGCCGGGAATAATGAGACATTTCAAGCCGAATTCGAACTACGGCTCGCGCCGAAGCGCTGAAAACAACAACTTTAACAGATTACATCTCTGGTTCTAATCAATTGCAAAAAAAAAGCAAAGAGCAAAGAGCAAAGAGCAAAGAGATCGAAAAAGTGCGCGATTTGCTTATATACTGCCAAACATCGCTGCCACAGATTGTAAACAAAATTATCGATGAACGATAAAATAATTAATGACAGACGATTTTAATATTACGGTCAACCAATTAAAAACTCGAAACTTTAAAGAAGAGAAATGGAATTTTAGAGCAGACGAAAATTAAAAAGAAATGAAGTGAAACGATTTGGAAAATACGAATTCGGCAATAATTTAAATATGGACGATTCTGAAATATTTAAAAAGCTGAAAATAGAATAAAACTGTAAAATTGCGATGAATTAACCAATTTTTAACCGAGAGCAATAAATTTGGAATCAAATTAAAGGGAATAAAAAGGGCAATAAATGGAATCACAAATTAGCCAATTTAAATAAATTTAAATTGCTAAAACCTAAAAAGAACGAACTTTCGCCGTTTTTAACACAAAACCTATAGAAAAGAACCTATTTGAACAAAGAATATCAAAAACCTAAACAATTGGAAAATGGATAACTAAAAGAGAATGGCTATGTAAATAAGACCCCTGAACACATTTAAACAAAAAACAAAATACCTAAAATATTAAATATCCAAAAGTATAACCCAACACCCTGATGATGGCACTGAGCTGTCTTATCCGCTTGGCAATTTTGCTACTGTCTTTCAGGCTGAAGTCTTTGCCATCCTTATGTGTTATAGAATCTGCTATGACAGGAAGTCTAAGAATAGCCAGATTTTCATTTGTTCTGACAGTCAGGCTGCTCTTATGGCTCTGGGGAAGTTCACTGTGACGTCTTCCCTTGTCTGGGAATGTTATAATGCACTCTGTGAAATCGCTAGCAATAATAATGTCATTCTTTACTGGGTGCCTGGTCATTCGGGCATTCCTGGCAATGAATTGGCGTATGAACTTGCTAGGAAAGGCTCAAGTACTTCCTTTGTGGGCCCTGAGCCGGCCTTGGGAATTCCCAATGACCTTGTTAGAAGAATTGTGTATGACATCTTCAGGAAGCTTCAATGAAGAACTGGCGTGACACTAAGGGACAAAGGCAAGCGAAAATTCTCAACTGCAATTGCCCTAGTACACGTGAAAAGGAACTTTTCATGCTCAGCAGAACTGGCATCAGGAGGGCTGTTGGGCTCCTTACTGGGCACTGCACCCTCAAGAGACACCTTAATATTATGGGTGTCACCAAGGATTCGCTTTGCAGAGGCTGCAATCACAGCGAAGAAACTGCAGCTCACATTCTATGTGAATGTGAGGCTTACTCTGCTCACAGATTCGAACACATTGGTCGTCATGTGATTGAACCCTGGGAGCTGAACGACATTCCTGTCAAGTGCCTGCTTATTTTCGCATCGGCTACTGGTCTCTTTTCTTAGGGACCTTCACTTTTTGGGGTAGTACAATAGACCTCTGGTCGATGTGCTGGGCTCTTCTGGAGCCACCCACCTTCATTTCATTCATTCATTCAACTCTGACCTCACTCTACGTTTAAAACTCCAATCTCTTTCCTTTGTACTTGTTGAAATTGCTATTCCTAATAGTGATCCCATTAATTTAGCCTCGTTATATTTTCCACCCCACAATATAAATGATCTGTTATCGGAATTTTCAGGTATCCATTTTCTCACGCATGACTTTCTTCTGCTAGGTGACTTTAACTCTAGGGCTCAGATGTGGGGCTATGATTTCATTGACTGCTGGGGATACAGAATGATTGACTTCTGTCTCGAAAATAATTTAATAGTACTAAATGATCCGAAACATGGTCCTACATTTGTTTCACACTCTGATAGGGGGTTCCCTGATTTGTCTCTTGTTTCTTTCGGTCTCTATGATATTGCTTAAAACTGGGAGGTCCTCTCGAAAGATTCCCTCGATGACCATAAATATATCAGCATTTCAATTAACGTCAACACCTCTTTCGATAATTACAGTATAGGTAAATTTCTGTATAACTTCAGGTCCCTTATTCCAATCTTTATGCCCTTTATTGACTCCATTAAAGATCCTCCCTCTCTTGACTCTTTCATAGAATTCTTCATTACTAAAACCCAGGAATGTGCCTTTAAATATATTAGGAAAAAGAGATCAACAAAAAATTTTAATTTTAGATGGTGGAACCCTGAATTGGCCAAGTTTCGCAATTTCGTTAACGCCCTCTACAAAAGGGAGGGTCTCGGCATCCCCCAAAATTATCTCTGCTGCCCTGATAAAATACAAGCTCAACAGAGCCAAATACAAAACCATGATAAAGAAGGCAAAGCCAATTCATGAAAAAGTTATTGTTCTAACTGCTCATCAAAACTTGGTTCGATTTTTAAATATTCCTTCCCAAAAAATAAAAGATTCAATAATATTAACCTCCAATTTCCCGGTGATTTAAACCTCAACTACGATGAGAAGGTGAAACGTTTGCTAGATTAGATCATTGTTTCAAGGATGATTTGACTTTTTCCTCTTTCCCTTCTTTTATTAACTCTTCAGACGGGTTGGGCTGGGTTTCTAATGTGGAGCTCTTTCTCGTCTTTAACCACCTTTCTAGCAGTAAAGCACCGGATATTGATAATTTAGATTACAACATTTGGAAAAATTTATTTAAGTCATTTCCTTATCTCATTTCTAAAATAATTAATAAAATCTTTCAATTGTGCTATTTTCCTGGCCCCCTCAAAAATTCTAAAATTCTGTTTCTTAATAAACCCGGTAAGGACCCTGCACTTTGTTCTTCTTACCGTCCAATCTGTTTACTTCCCACATTTGGTAAAATCATTGAAAAAATTTTTACAAATAAACTTAATTTATGATTGAAATCGAAAAGCGCTCTCCATCTCCTATAATTTGGGTTTAGGGAGCTGCATAGCTGTGAAGATGCTGCATACAAACTTGTTACTCACATTGAATCTCTTCAATCAGTTCATCATGTTTCCCTAACCACGGTTGACATCTGCGGGGCCTTCAACAGTCTTAACTGGAACATTCTTCCCTCAACATTTGAAAAAATCTATCTCCCCTTTCCCTCATTTATTTTCTCCTATTTATCCGCTCGTACAGTATCATTTTTTGACAATAAGGCGACCATCACAGAGTTAATTTCTATAACAAAAACTGCAAGGGAACACTTTAATGTCCGATTCTCTCCACTAAATGATGCCTGTGCCTTGTCGTGGTGGTGGAGCTTGTGCGTACCGATGATCCTAAGAGCCATGCCAGCGGTAGCTTTCGCTACTGGTAGGGTCTCCCTTGCCGGACAGGTCAAAGGTGAGGTTCCAGACAAAAAGAGGCATCCTAGTGCTCCAGGTTGGGGGTTGGAAGTGAGGCACTTAGCCCCACTCTGTAAAATCCTCAGGGATCCATTTCTTTTGTGGATACGGGTGTTGCAATCCCGAGGTACAGGAGTGATATTTTTATTTTTTTTTTCTCCTAGCTGCAGATTACATCAATGCTGAGCCCCTAGTAAACATCACTTCAGCTCTATAGGCCTTAGTACCACCCTTCGGCCTCTGCCGTAAAGTATACCGTTTTGGGCTCGGGACCGGGACCATGTGGTTGTGTTGCGAAAAGGGCAAAGCTCATTACCAACTCATTTCCAGGAAAGTCTGAATATCCTGGCATATCTGGAAATGAGTTGGCAGATGAATTAGCTAGAAAAGGCTAAAGTACTCCTTTTGGTACTTCTTTATACTCAAGGTTGGCCCTGAGCCAGCCTTGAGTATTCCCAATGATCTTACCAGAAGAATTGTTTATGACATCTTCAGGAAGCTTCAATGTCAGAACTGGTGTAATATTAAGGGTCAAAGGCAAGCAAAAATTCTCAACTGCAATTGCCCTAGTACATGTCAAAAGGAACTTTTCAAGCTCAGCAGAACTGGCATCAAGAGGGCTGTTGGACTCCTTACTGGGCACTGCATCCTCAAGACCCACCTCAACATTATGGGTGTCGCTAAAGATTCACTTTGCAGGGGCTACAAATACAGTGAAGAAACTGCTGTTCACATTCTCTGTGAATGTGAGGTTTACTCTGGTCACAGATTCGAACACATTGGTCGACATGTGATTGAACCCTGGGAGCTGAATGACATTCCTGTCAAGTGCCTGCTCATCTTTACGTCGGCTACTGGTCTCTTTTTGTAGAGATTTGTTCTGCCTGGGATAGTACAATAGACATCTGGTCGCTGTGCTGGGCTCTTCTTGAGCCACCCGTCTCTCATTTCATTTCATTTCAATGTCCGATTCTAATAAATATAGTCTGAGCCAAACTCACTAATATATTTAAAAAACCATTGGCGCTTCATTTAAATATTAGCAATCTCATCTATGCCTGTCATAAAAATCACTTTCATCATCATTTATGCTATCAAATTCATCAACAACACTATCAAGCAACATTTCTTGAATGATCTCGGGACCATTTCCCATTTCACTTTTATTACATCCCTGTCCTAAGCTTCCTTAACCCATCGCATAATCAAAACAACATCTGGTTTCCGCCTGTTACTTGAACAAATTTTTTTATTAACTCCGAATAGGCTTGAAGCAGCACAGTTATTAGGTATTCTCTGCAACAAAAAAGAAAAAAAAAGTCACTTTAAAATCCAGCATTATAGTTTTACATAATCCTTGTTATGGAGTGTATCTCTGAAGAGAGCCATTTTTTAACAATCAGCCATAATCGGAGAAGCAAGACATAAACATTGAACGAAAATCAGCGAGTTCTATGTAACAGTTGTATATATTATTTTTCTGAAGACATGATACGCTGGTAGTCGGCAGAATTGGGAGGGCAGTGACTCACAGGAGAGTTTTCAAGTACAGAAAAATTCTGAGTGTGCAATTGTGACCACATCGTTTCAGATGGAAAAAAGAACTAAAGACTTACGATATTTTTTTAGACTCCATATAAGTCGACACCCCCCAACCTTTGAAGCTTTTTTTTGTCCAAATCTCTTGACTTATTTGATAGTCGATTTTATATGGTAGTTATTTCGAATTTTCAAAGAGGGGAGATTTTTTTATGTTCTTGTTTTTAAGCTGTTAAAAGGGTTCAGCTATATTTCATAATTTATGAGCATATGGTTGGATAATCAAGTGGCTGTCCCTTCTTTATAATAATAAAAAAGAAAAGTCTGTGCTAGTGTCCAGATTTTGGATAATTCTGAATTTTGGATGTCATACTGTATCTGAATAGGAATGATTTTGTTTTGTTTAAGTCCCTTGTGGCTGATTCACTCACTTTTAAAAATGATTTCATTTACGTATGAAGAGTTAAAAGATCTCCATACGATTCTAAAAATAAATAAATAATAGAAGAGTGAGACCTTCGACAAACATTTGAACATAACACGGAATGACCTGCGACTTTAAGAGTTTCCCTCATATGCAGATGCACTGCACAGGATCTGACAGACTTATTCCTAGCCTCCAGTGTTTACTTTTTAGGATAGCGATATATTTCTGTATTTTATAGTCTTTCTGCACATTGTTGTTTCAGGACCAAAAGCAGTTAGCAAACCCATTTCTCAATGCTGAAGTATAAATAAAGAAAGAAGAAAAAAAATATCTGGTCAGTCTATATTTTGTACCATCAAAATACCGATATATTGGAGAAACCAATAATTGGTATCGGAACACTTCTAGTATAATTATCATTAAAAAGGGATATTGACTGAAACAATCAAGAAAATTCAATTCAAACATGAAATTTAGAGTAGGCTTCAGAAAAATCATAGGCTTCAGAAAAATTAAACACATTATTAGAGTTCCAAGAATATTCAGCAATAGCAAACTTAGAAACCTCTTTTTTAGAATTATGGCTTATATGTTCTTTAATACAAAATTTAAGAGCTCTTTTGTTTGATCATCAAAACCAAGACCACATTTGCAATAGGCTTGGGCGATGTATCGATACATCGTGAAATACCGGTATGAAGTTAACAATGCCATACCGGTTTCATAAATGATAAATCGACGATACATCGCGATATCGCACTCGATATCATAACATCGCGATTTCCCGATGTTCATAACCAGCGCTGGCCACCGATTTTGGAATCGACGATTCCAGTTTTGGGATTTTTTCACCGTGTGCGCAAATTCCAGAGGGCCGTCATCGCCTGTATATCATGATATTCCGATATCAGAGACATCACTATAGCCGATCTTGGGACTGACGATTCCGGTTTTGGGATTTTCTTTGTGCATGCTCAAATTCCTGGCATCATCATCGCCTATGAATCATGATACTCCGATATCGCAGACATTGTTAGTGCCGATCTTGAGACCAATAATTCCGGTTTTGTGATTTTCTTAGAGCATAAATTCTAGAGATATAGTACGGCGTTACACACGAGTATTGAACGAAACAGTTTCAAACTACAAGAGAGAGAAGAATTCTACTGGCTGAATTTATCTCGGTAAGTTTTATAATGTTTTTCTTTAATTAGTTAACAAGTTTTTTTTTACTTTCGTTTCTATTTCACTTTTTTTAGATTAGTTACGAGGTTTTTACAATCCTTAAAAATACTTAAGAACTTATTTCTGTTAAATGTACGAGTTTACGGGAAAGTGCCGTATCTCGTTATAAAATACTGCGATCAGTATGTAGGTTGCGGCGGGAACTACTGAAATAGGATAGTTACTTTATAAATTCTTATATTATTGAATTTGAAATGGCCGAATTTCGCAATTCTGTTCATATTTCCGCGCATTGCTGACCTAAAAGTATCAGTTTACATCCATTTTCATCATCTAATTATACCATATTAGAGCAATATATATTTTTTATTTTTATAATGTGAGTAAAAATAAACAAATATTTTACTAACCAAAATACCATTTGAATAAATTGTACGATTGCACAATTCAGTTTTATTCGCGTGCATTGCCGAGAGTAACCCAATATCTGTTTTCATCCTCTTATTTCACCTTTTATTGACAAAATTATTTTTATATTTCGTTTAAAATTCCAAGATATTTTTAAAATTATTTTAGCATAAATAATACGATTGCGAAATTCAGTTTGTATTCTGGTGAGTTACCAAGAATCCAGAAATATATTTTTTTCATCCATCTTTTTTTAATTTGACAAAACATTAATTTGACAAAATTAGCATTTTATCTTGGCTAAAATAAAGTTTTTTAATAATTAGCTTGCATAAATGTTACCAAAATGTAAAAAGTAATGAAAATATGCATAAACACATACCTAGTCTCTTGAAATAAAGAAATATTTAAAACTGTTAAAATAATTAAAAATCTTGTGGAAAAACTGCTGAAACAATTGCTATTTGTGAGATGTTTAAAAATATGCATCAGGTCCTTATAAAGTCCCTAGTTTGTATTGTATTATCGAAAATGAGTACGAACCCCAAGTAATAAAATATTTTACCTGTTTTAAAACAAAATATTATTACATTGCGGGCAAGTGTATGTATAGAGCAAAGTAACAGACTTATCTAGTTGTGTGTGATGTTTCAATGTTTTTATTTTTATATTTAAAATACATTATAAATGTTACTGCAAAATTTAATTACTGAATTTTTTTACTTCTAATTTTCAGAAGCCCTCTACAGGATGTCTAGATCAGTGTTCAAAATTAGCGGTCGTTAGTCGTAATTTGCGACTAGATATTTTAATTTGATGACTGGATTCTTCAATCTGGTCGTCAAATTTCTGTCTAGCTCACCCAAAGGGTGTTGTTGTTGAGACCCAGACCGTCCGACCTACCAGAAAGGTGTAAGGTAACTGTTTAGACGGCCGGGAAATGCCACCCAATTTAGACCGGAACCCAGTGGGGCAGGCATCCACAGAGACCATACCCTCCTTCCCCTACCACCAACCTCTCGGAAGGACTTACGGACCCACATGTTTAACGTGATCGTACTCCGCATGAACACGGCGGCAGTTGTGGCAGCATGCAAATCCAGCACACAAACCACCGGGCTACCGCGCCCGAAATGTGCCAACTGCACACGGTGTTCCCAGGTGGTCACCCACCCAAGTACTAACCGCACCCGATGCTGCCTGACTTCAGTGATCTAACTGAGTCTGATGCTGCCTGACTTCAGTGATCTAACTGAGTCTGATGCTGCCTGCTCTAACGAGAACAGGTGTTTTCAGCAAGGTACGGCCGTTGGCCCCTCACCCAAAGGGTGTAGATGAGTTTGAAGGGTATGATTTATATTTTGTCAAAGCGACAAGAAAAAGAGTAGCAACTATAAAACAAAAACTTATTATTGACTCGAAAATACAGAACCCTAGCTGCCAACTCTGCATTTCTTCGTGAAGCTCCGATATTTGCATTGACTACCGATCGCCAGACAAATATGCAAATTCCCTCCCCCCCCCCCTTTTTTTTAAACTTTTAAGATGAATATAGTAAGCAGATTTTACAATGAAATTCCATACTTTGACAAAATTGGCCACAAAATGTGACTAAATTTCGCTCAAGATTCCCTTATAATATTTTAATTTTAAATGTGTTTAATTCTTATATTTGTAAGTAATATGAGAAAGATTATATGAAAATGTGACTAAAATGTGCATTTATACATGATCATCAGTTTATCCCCTTCTATTATCATATATTTTCCATTCTCACAATTTGTTTTCATCAACTAAAACTTTTATATTATTTGCTGTTTTAACTCAGGAAAATTAATTTTCAAGCATGAAATGAAGGGGTATTGGGGCAATGACTGTACAAGATGACCATAATTGAAAATTGTTAAATAGAAGTTTTTTTTTAATTTGTTGTTTTTTATGCCCTTTTTGCCAAGTAAAAACAAATAAGAAAAAATAAATAGAAAAAATTGCTCAAGTTTCTTTTTCAGTTTATTTTCAATTTTAAGAAAATTTAAAACAATTTTTAATACAAAAATCTGAATTATTCTTTTTTTATATCTTTAATAAAAATGGGCATTTAAAAAATAGTTGTTATCGTTAGAGATGTAAAAATGGCAACTAGCCGTGTTTATTTGGCACCTAGGGTCAGAACCTATAGGCGTCAAATGACGCCTAGTTCAAATTTTTAATTTCTAACACTGGTCTAGATATATTGTTTGCCCAAAGTATAACAAGTTAGTCACTAAAAAAAAGACCAGTAGTCCTATTTGCCTGCTGATGAAAATGGACCGATTGTCGATAATAATATTGTAGTTTGCAAGATCTGCATGAATTGTGTCTCAGCAAAAGGAGGAAGCACTTCCAATATGATCAGTCATCGGAAATTTCATCACCCGTTAAAATATATGGACATATCAAAAGGCTGTAAACGACGTTTGCCATTTCAGTCAGATATTAAAAATGCTGATGACCCCCATCCCTGTAGTTCCAAAGAAAATGAACTTCTACCATGGAGCCACCTGAAGCACCTAGCAATCCTGCTCAGAAAAAGCAGAAAACTTTGCTGAACTTTCAGCCATTAGATTCTCATTCCTCAAAAGTTTGTACAGAATCAGTAACAAAATTTCTAGCTTTCACTATACAGCCATTTAATTTAGTTGAACGAAAGCTATTTAATGACATAGTCAAAAGTTTAAATCCGTGATACAGACTTCCTAGTCGTAAATATTTTTCCAAAACTGGAATTCCAAAATTGTATAATGATACAGTAGAGAAAATGAGACAAGAGTTTGCTGGGGTTAATGAGGATGCAGTATCAATAACAACAGACTGTTGGAGATCTGTGGCAAACACCCCATACATTGCAGTCACAATACATTTTATTGACCACCAATGGGATCTGGGATCTGCATGTTTGAGTTGTACACATTTTGAAGAAAATCATACGTATGACAACATATGTGATATGTTGACAAGCCTTTTGGCGGATTGGGGCTTTAATATTAAAAATATTGCGTGCTGTACAACAAATAATGGTTCAAACATTTTAAAAGCTATGTCACACCTTCAGTTGATGCATATTTCCTGCTTTGGACATAATATAAATATTAGGATTAATCGGGCGTTGGGGCTCTCTAGGTTAAAAAAGGCAGTTGCAAGGCTAAAGAAGCTTCAAAGTTGAACTTCACATAGCTGGAAAATTAAACGGGACCTTGCAAAAGCTCAAGAGTTTCTTCAAATGAAAGTTGTGACACTTCCCAGTGCTTGTCCTACGTTGGTGGTGGAGTACGTTAAAACTCATCCGTAGGTTTCTTGGAAATCAGTTGCCTATATGCAAGATGCTACAGGACTACCCTGATAAAAAGCATCTTATGCCAGAGGGTTCTGCCATTGCAGCATTAGAAAATTTTGTATCCACTACAAAGTTATTAGAAGAGATCACAACAACTCTTTCTGGAGAAGAGTATATAACTGCCTCATCAATTCTGCCTCTACAGAAAAATAAAAAGAAGCCTCCAGTTACAAGATGGAGATAGTGACTTGTGCTGAGAAATGAAATTTGAAATTCATATTATCTGCATTAAAGGAATGCTATGAGAAGGAATCTTTGACGTCTATCTTATGGATGTCTTCATTTTGTGACCCAAGATTCCATCTTAAACTTACAAATTCTGCAGATGAAATGAAAACAATGGCCCTAGAAAAGATGGCTAGCATCTATGCATCTCTTGACGAGTCTTCCACATTCCAACCTCAAACCTCAGTTAGCCAAATGTATATACCAATGAAAAATGGTTTAGCGAAATTACTTGAGGATGAACCTACTGATGATTTCGATTCAACGCTGCCTGAGAAAAGGTCCGAAGCTGAATTAAATAGCTATCTGGCAATGCCTAAAGTTGGATTAAATATAAATCCATTAACATGTAACATGGTGGAAGTTGCATGAAGACTCTTTTTCAGTGTTAAAAACTCTTGCCAGAAAATATTTGGCAATCCAAGGTTCAAGTGTTCCTTCGGAGAGAGTATTTAGCACAGGGGGAAATGTAATTACTAGGCAAAGAGAAGCATTGCTTCCAAACAATGCAGAGATGCAGATTTATTTGGCCCAAAATAAAGATAACATTTAAATTTTTAATTATTTTATTCTGTTTTCATTCCACTTTTAGACTTTCTGTTAAATTGTGAGGTAAAAGAAATATTTACTCTATATGTATAATGTATTCTTCTTGACATAGGTAATAATGCATATATTATTTGGTTGGTAAATATATACTTATATTTATGTATATGAATTGCACAAAATATTAAAAAGTAATTACACATAGACAGTATGTTTTACATCAAAAGTTTTGAATATCTACTAATGTGCATACAGTGTTAACAAGATTTAATTTTACTATGTATAAAATGCATAGTTAACATCACGATATATCATGATATCGCGATGTTACACTGCCGATATATCGCGATATGGAAATTGACATATCGCACAAGCCTAATTTGCAAAGAATGTGGTAAACACTCCATTGATTCAAGACAGCAATAAGGTCTTTGTTGTTCTTGCACAGTCATCGATCTTTCTCAAACAGAAGGTAGTGCCTCTTGTGTTTCCTGACAAACGCTGTTTTTTGCCTTCAAAACCGGCCAATATTATTAATTTTTATATTATATGCTGCTTTAACAGTTATTTTAATTTTATTCTTTGATATATGTACAGGTCAAACTGCTGCCAATATTTCTATTTCTTCAAAAAAAAATTTCTTTTTTACACATTCCATTCTGGTTTTATGCAAATTTTACTATATTTATGTTGATACAATAAAAATAGTCAAATTTGCATTAAAAAATAAATAAAAAAATAACAATGAAGCATTTTTATGAACAAAATATTTTCCCAAATATCAATTACAGCATTTTTTTTAATTAACTTAAATGCAAGTGAAGAAATGATAAACAGGAGATAAAATTTGATTATATAACATGATTTTAAATATAATTGCAAACTTATTTCTACACACATAGGCTGTGGTCTACAGCATGCTACTACTTTATGATCACAATTACTAGACTAGATACAAACAGTAGTCTTTGAAAGTTGTTTTATGTCCTAGATACACAGTATTAATAAATTGAAAACTTGGAATGTCTGAGGGAAATAATCTATCACAATTAGTCATGTATTATGCAAACAGTACATTGCAGAAGGAACTTCATTTAATACTGAATCAAGGAACTTTTTAAGGCATGAACCACAAATGGCTATTGTCAATATGAGGTTGTCTATGGCAAAATATTAAAGCAATTTGGGTATGTAAATATGTTTGAATTACAAATCTAGTTATTATTCAAAACTAATGGAGAGTACTTTTTAAAAATGCTATATTCATTTGCAATTTACATATTAGAATTGCAAACTAATATAGGTCAGTTTAAAGCGTATTTAAGTTTCTATGTATGTTTAATCATCTTCACTATTAAGTATTAGTGTTTCCCCTAGGCATTTTCAGGAGGGCGCAGAGCCCTGCCTGTTTTTTACAGTAGTAAAACGTGCCCTGCCAGTTTTTGTGCAAAGGTAAATGCAGCGTGGCCCCATCGTTTTTTAAATGTGGTAAATGCACCCTGCCCGTTTGCTTAAAAAAAAAACTCAGGACATACACTGGTCAGGAGCATTAGGGAGGACAGTGACTCACAGGAGAGTTTAGAAGTGCAGAGAAATTCGAAGTGCGCAATTGCACAATTACTACCGCATCGTTTTAAGATGGATTGTCTCGCGAGAAAAAAAAAATGTTTAGATTTACGATTTTTTTTAGACTCCGCGTATAAGTCGACCCCCCCCCCCCCCCCCCTGAAGCTTTTTTTCAGTCACAAATTTCTCGACTTATATGCGAGTATATATGGTTGTACTTGTGAATCTAATGTAATCTATATTTTGATTTTATTTTAACCACTGATTTTGTTGCTAGAATCTGTGTAAGCTATATTCATAAAATCTGGTTTAACAAAATCAATTTTAGTTATTTTGAATAATTTGGAACTAGTTTATTAAATATATATTATAAAGAGCTGAATTCAATGACCTGGCTGTGATCCCAACGAAAAAAAAAGATCCCATTCATTAAAAAATGCCCCTTTCGTACAGCTACAGTGATCTCTTAATGAATGAGCACCCTGTCCTTTTTTTAGTCTAGGAGAAACACTAAGTATTTATCATTCTTTGGGTGATCAATAAAATAGTCCATCACTGCTTCTTATCATGCCAAGCATCTGGTTGGCATCAAGCAGAAGAGTTACAATTCCATTCAATTTTTCTCGACGATCTGGTGATACACAGATTCCTTGACATCCAATCAATACTCGGCTTTTTCGGTTTCTGCAATTTGGTAATTATTTAATCATATTTTTTCACTCAAAAAACATGTTCATATGGCTTTAGATGAAAATGAGTCCAGCATAAAATTTTATTATATGCTGGAAATGAAAGGTAAGAAAGCAGAGTAATTGACTTGTGCATAATAAAAGTGTTTATGAATGATAGGGGAGACCGGGGCACAGTGGACCTAGGGGCAGAGTGGACCACCCCATATTATCTTTATTACTTTATTTCCTAAATGTTTTATATTTTGACACATAGATGGCAGTACAGTCTTGGTGTAGTATAGCTTAAAACCATGTGTTTACCTTACTGTAAGCCATTTTATTCTTAGTAGGTGTTTTATGATAGGCTAAAGTAAAATTTTGCAGCTCTACACATTTTCTCCTCCTCATTCAAGAATTGTTATTTGGATGAAATATTTTAGTACAATATAAAGGTAAGATATTTCTCTTTTTATATCCTAACTAACTAAATTGATTAAATAAAGCTATTATTTATTTTCTTTGTCTTTATTGTTCAACTTCCATATGGGGCACAGTGGACCAAAAAATCTGGGGTACAGTGGACCATGGTCCACTGTGCCCCATGTGCTTTTATAAGTTGGACATCAGTTGTATAAAATAAATATTAATGACTTATTTGTTTCTAATAAATAAATTCACCTGTGATTTATATACTAGTTTACATACTTGAAATGTTAGACCTAGGTATACCTTAAAATTGCAAATGAAAACAGAACTATTTAGGCATAAATAATGAAATGAGCATGGTATTTTTTTTAGATTTGATTGGTGTCTAGTGAGTAAAAATGAACATAACTTTGAAACCTTAAGCTTAGGCTTATATTCTAAAAAAAAGTATAGAAAAATACAAATACCTTATAATTTAGAAGCTCATGGATGAGTCACTGTTCTGTTTGCAGATGTAAAATTTATAAGCATAAGAGGAACTGATAACTTTCTGACAAGAAAATCAATTTAGCATAATTCTGTTATTATGAATGTAAATTTATTGTAAAAAGTACTTAACAGATATTTTTTTGTTTTTTAGCAATGCCACGCAATAGACCCAGGAAAACTGGTATCGGACTCGTGCCAAATGAAGTCATGGAGCAGGCTGTAAAAAGTGTTATTGTTGATAAACGATCCATTTGTTCAGTCTGCAAAGAGACGGGTATTGCAAAAACAACACTTATACGTTATGTTCAGAAGTTCAAGGCCTCAAAAACAGAATTGGAGAGTGGAAACACATCATCTATTAGTTTTCGGGCTAATTATGCAAGCAGACAAATATTCTCAAAGGCAGAGGAAGAGATGTTGGAAAATTACATAGTAAAGGCTGCTAGAATACATCATGGACTTACGCTAAAAATGACAAGAAAATTAGCTTATGAATTTGCAGTAATTAATAAAAAGAATGTGCCAGAGTCATGGAAGAAAAATTTAATAGCAGGAGAAGATTGGCTATACCACTTTAGAATTCGGCATCCTAAAATTTCACTTAGACAGCCAGAATCAACAAGTTTATCTAGGGCGACTAGCTTTAATCGTCATAATATTTCTATTTTTTTCAATAACTTAAAAAGTATTTATTCACGATTGGAATTCGAAGCACAAGATATTTATAATATAGATGAGACTGGTATCACCACATGTCACATTCCTTCAAAAATTTTAGCAGAAAAAGGAGTTAAGCATATTGGAGGGATTACATCAGCAGAAAGAGGGCAGCTGGTAACAATGTGTTTAGGGATTAGTGCCTTAGGAAATGCAATTCCACCTTTCTTCATATTCCCAAGGGTTAATTTCAAACATCACATGCTGCACGGGGCTCCAGAAGGTTCTGCAGGTTCAGCACACCAATCAGGTTGGATGACTTCTGAAAACTTTTTTCTATATATGAAACATTTCATCAAGTATGCTAAGTGTGTTAAAGAAAAACCTACATTGATGTTACTAGACAATCATGAAAGCCATATATCTATTCCTGTGCTTGATCTTGCAAAAGAACACGGTATTCATATGCTAACTTTCCACCCTCATACAAGCCACAAATTACAACCACTGGATCGAACTGTGTTTGGCCCCTTCAAAGAATATTATAACAGAGCTTGTAATTCTTGGATGATTTGTAACCCTGGGAAACCAATGACAATATATGATGTAGCATTTGTAGTTGGTACAGCTTTTCCTCAGGCTCTGAGTATAAAAAATATTCAGTCAGGTTTCAATGTAACAGGTATATGGCCATTAAATGAAAATGTATTTAATGATACTGAATTTCAATCATCATACGTGACTGATCAACCAAGCACATTAGATATACAACAAACAAATCCAGATGATTCAGACCAATTGGACATTAGTGATACAATCATTGACCAACCATCACAAAACATAGATGTACCAAGCACTTCAGGCTATCAACAATTAATAACAGTAGAGTCATGTCATGATGAGCATGTCACAAACATTCAATCACCTGAAGAAGTATGCCCCTTCCCAAAAGCTGGTTCACGTACAACAAGTAAAAGAAAAAAAGGTTCATCAAAAATACTAACAGATACACCAGTTAAAAATATATTAGAAGAAGAAGCTAAGCAGAAATATATAAAAAAGTTGAAACGACAAAACGCTGCTTTAATTAGAGTTAAAAAGTATCTTGATAAAAAGTTAGTTTATGTTTCAGAAGGAGAAAAAAGTAAAACTGAAGGTCCACAACCTGGTGCAAAGCAAAGAAAACGAAAATATGTCAATTTATTAGAAAGTTCTAATGATTCTGATTGTAATATATCCATTTACAGTGAAACAGAATGTAGTGAAACTGAAGATATTTCACAGCATGACCCTAAATTTAATGGAGAAGTAAAGGTTGGCGATTACATTCTTGTAAAATTTACTATGAAAAAAACCATCATTCATTACACTGGGTTAGTTATTGAAAGAATTGATGAAAACCATGTTGTGCGATTCATGCGACGAAAGTCTAATCAAGATGTCTTTGTTTTTCCTGAAAACGTTGATGAATCCGTTATACACGTTGAAGATATTGTGAGAAGCCTTCCTGAACCAAGTGTGTCACATGAAAATAGTTGATTATCAATCACGCAAAAATCTTTTGGCGTATCATTTACAAATTTTGATGTCCGTTAGATCGTTAATAACTGCTTTATAAATTGATTAACTTTTATTCACTGCTTTGCATAAGGCCAACGGCCGTACCGTGCTGAAAACACCGGTTCTTGTTAGATCACCGAAGTCAAGCAGCATCGGGCGCGGTTAGTACTTGGTGGGTGACCACCTCGGAACACCGCGTGCTGTTGGCCATCTCGGGTGCGGTATCCCCGTGGTTTGCGCGCTAAGATTTGCACGCTGCCACAAATGCCGCCGTGTTCATGCGGAGTACGATCACGTTAAACATGTGGGTCCGTAAGTCCTTCCGAGAGGTTGGTGGTAGGGGAAGGAGGGTACGGTCCCTGTGGATGCCTCTCCCACTGGGTTCCGGTCTAAATTGGGTGGCACTTCCCGGCCGTCCATACAGTTACCTTACACCTTTCTGGTAGGTCGGACGGTCTGGGTCTCAATCAATCAATCAATCACTGCTTTGCATATTTTTAGTTACTACATTTGCAATAGTTTTCTAGTATTTGTTAATTAACTTCAAAAGAAACTGAAATTAGGATTTTAAGAATTAAAATTTGGATACTGAAATTTAAATAAAATGAAAAATTTACCATTAAAATTTTAAATACAAACAACTTATCCATTCCTTGTGTTTAGATAATAAATAAATTGCATTATTGAATTTGGAACATGATTTACTTTCATATTTCTCAGAAAATTTAGCCATGGTCCATAGTGCCCCATGGTGTGGACCACTGTACCCCGGCTCTGGGGTACAGTGGTCCATTTTGTCACTTGTTACTTAAAAATCTATATAAAAAAATGTAATTGTAATGAGTGTTTTTAAGTAAATGCAATATAAGCCTGAATATATAGGCAATATACATACACATTTTCAAACAAATCTAATTAATAGTTTAAAAGTAAAACATCAAAATGCTCAAAAGTGGTCCACTGTACCCTGGTCTCCCCTATATATGAATATTCTAAGTGCGGAAAAGATATGAAATTGTATGTAAGAGAAAGAGCAATTAATGGTTTTGAATGGAAGTGTTGAAAGAGGTCTGCATAATAGCTGCCAACTCTGAATAGCTGAAAATCTATAATTTTTACTCGCAGAAAAAAAATTAGCGATGTTTTGAATAATTATTGTAGTTAATTAACACCCTACTAAAAAGGTGCAGTAGCCCAGTGGTTAGTGTGAGGGAATTGCACTCGGTAGGCCCGGGTTTGATTCTCTTCGCTGCAAAAACTGCCACAGTGTTCACGCGGAGTACAATCACGTTAAACATGTGGGTCCGTAAGTCCTTCTGAGAAGTTGGTGTTAGGGGAAAGAGGGTACAGTCCAGGGTTTGGGATATTGATAAAATGTAGTCTGTCCTCGAGGAAAGTTATTAACTTTTACCCATCCTCGAAAATTTTTACCTGTCCTCCTAGTAATTTTTTTTTTTCACATATTCTTTAACATATGTGGCCAAATACATCTCACAACAATAATAAATTAGTACCAACTGCCTCACGATAAAGTGCGAAAACTGCATATTCATACACCACCCTCACAGCGCTTAACCGCAGCGATCAAACTCGCCGACACAGAGTCTCTGATGAAGGATCGCACCCGGCGGAATTCTAATCTATAGGTAGGGGCAGAGGGGTGACAGATGTAAGGAATCTCGCCTTTTTCCAATGTTTGGTAATTTAAAAGAATGGAAAAAAAATTATCATATAAATCCTCTTGTCCCTAAGCAATTTAAACTTCATTGACACACTTTGGACTGAATAGATGTTTCATACCTTAACTTCAATTGTCAGACAACTGGAACAAATGCCATGAATGAATTGTAGACATACTAGTTTTAAAGTTGAAACCAAAGTGGGGAAGAAAAGAAAATACTGTTGTCTAAAAATAGAAGAATCCATTCCAAAAATTCAAATTTGTTACGTACTCCTGTCTATTACAGCAAATTGAAATTTTATTAAGAGTTAAAAGGGCATAGCGCTCTGCACGGGTTTGGGCTTGAGTTTTCTACTGTTTAGAACTGGGTTGAATATTTTTTTTAATTTTCAATGTTTTGAGTTATAAGTTTTTGATATTGATTTAAATTAAAAAAATATTTAAGTATTGGATGTTTCAATATGGTTTCTAAAATTTTATTATTCTGACATTACGCAATATTTTTATAACATACAAAAATTGTATTTTGTAATATTTTTATGAATATTATTCACTTTTATTTATATTCAATTGCAATATCATTTAACAAAATTCCAGTTCATAAAACTGTAGAATACGTATGTCACTTTGGTAGGAGGAGCCAATTTTAAAACACTTGAGTGGGGAGGAGTCAATTTCAAAACATGGAGAAATGCGCAAACTTGGAGTAATTTTGTACTTAGAAAAACGAGTGGGAGTCTATTCCTCCGATTTACCATGCAAATTTTCGATATTTTTGTAGATTTAATTGGATTGGATTGTGAAACGTGTTCCGTCGAATGTACATGTATGTTCAAGAAAAAGTGTTCCGGTGTGGACGCAATTAAAAATATGGATATATCAGTAGATATTTTTGGATTGCAGTGTGAAACGTGTTCCGTTACATAAAGGTTAGTTTCTTTATTTATTCGTCCTGTGTTTTGAAATTGTCTTTTGTATTTTTCTGTCTTTTTAGAGTGGTTCTCCTAAGTATTGGTTATTCTTAAATTTCATTAAAGTACAATCTTTTTTCTAAGTATTGTGTTTTTTTAAATTTAGTTAAAGTACAATCTTTTGTACGATCGGGTTATACGTTTTTGATATTGATTTAAAATTTAAAAATATTAAGTATCGAGTGTTTCAATATAGTTTCTAATATTTTATTATTCTGTCATTACACAATATTTTTATAATGCACAAAAATCGTATTTTGTAATCTTTTTATGAGTATTATTCACTTTTACTCAATTGAATTTCACTATCATTTATCAAAATTCTAGTTCATAAAACCATAGAATACGTCACTTTGGTAGGAGGATCCTATTTTAAAACACAGGAATATACGTCACTTGAGTGGGGAGGAGTCAATTTCAAAACACGAAGAAATGCAAGACTTGGTACAATTTTGTACTTAGGAAAAAGAGTGGAGGTTTATTCTCTACCGATTTACCCGTTTTTGTACTTAATAGAAAAAAGGGGAGGGTGGCTATTCTATCAATCTACTTCTCATTCTTGATATTTTATACTTGTAATTAAAATCTCGAAATATTTCAACTAATATGTACATGCAGATTGCAGGTCCTAGCTCACTTGTACTAAAAATGTTATTCATCCTTGTTTCACTGAAGTTGATGTTTTTTCATGCTTGGACTGATGATTTTTTAATTGTAAATCTTTAGAAAATGTTGCCTGGCATACAGTGCAGGTAAATTTTCTCTTTTTGAAATGAGTGCGGCGGTGAAGTTTCAATCTGCTTTCCCACACAAAACTCTTAGAGCACACATCACAGGTATGGGCTTTTTCATCTCCAGAATGACGAAATCGATAATGTGATCTCAGCTGTGCAATACTGATAAAAGGTTTAGAACACAACTCGCATGTAATTGTTTTGTCATTAGTATGAAGTAAATAATGTGTCTTTAGGTTACTTCTCTCTGTAAAAGCCTTGTTACATAACTCACAAACAAAAGGTTTTTCTCCCGTATGAACACGAAAATGAGATTTCAGTTTGCTCATAATAGCAAATTTTTTTTGACAGATATTGCACACAAATGGTTTTTCACCAGTATGGTTTGCATAATGAATTTTCAAGCTACACTTTTCAGCAAAACTTTTATCACAAATATTACAAACAAACAATTTCTCTGTTGAATGGGTACGATAATGAGCTTTTAAATTATAATTACGTGAAAAATGTTTGTTACATATGTAGCATGCAAACGGTTTTAGGCCAGAATGAACCTGAAAGTGAACTACCAAATGACTCCTTCGTGCAAAACTTTTCTGACAGACGTTGCAAATATGCGGTTTCTCGCCTGAATGAATAATATAATGTTTATTAAATTCCCCTTTTGAAAAAAAAATCTTATTGCAGACATCACAAATAAATGTATTCTTTTCAGGATGAGTATGGTGATGTACTCTCAATGCATGAGCTGATGCAAAGCTATCGTCACAAATATCACATGCAAATGGTTTTGCACCAGCATGAACACGGTAGTGAACTCTCAGGTACTGTTTTCGAGAAAAACATTTCCGACAAATCTCACAAACAAAAGGTTTAGTTCCAGAATGCATGTAACTATGTTCTCTTAAACTATCTTTACGAGCAAATGCTTTATGACACACATCACATTCATATGGTTTCTCACCGGTATGTGTTCGATAGTGAACCTTCCATAAAGTTTCAAGGGTGAATTTCATGTTACAAACATTGCATACAAATAAGTCTTTATTAATAGGGTTCTCTGAGCTTCCTTCATAATTCAAATTCACATCATATGGATCAAAGTGAGTAATAACATCTTCTGAGCTTCCTTCGTTGTTAGAATTAAAGTCTGCTGCAACGAAATTCTCTGAACTTCCTTCTAAGTTTTTGTAAGGATTAAAGTCTGCAGTAACAAGTTCTTCTAAGCTTTCTTCATTATTAGAATTGAAGTCTTCTGTAACACAATCCTCTGCGCTTTCTTCGTTAGAATTATACTCTTCCGTAACAAGATCCTTCGAGCTGGTCTCTAGGTTTAAAGTCACATTATTGGAATCAACATCTTCAACAACATGGCCCTCTGAGCTTTCTTCATCATTAGAATTATACTCTTCCGTAACAAGGTCCTCTGAGCTTCCTTCTAAGTTCAACGCCCCATTACTAGAATCGATGTTTTCAGCAATATATTCCTCCGAGCATCGATCTAAGTTTAAATTTCTATTAATAGAATCAAAATCCATTTTAATAAATTACTTGCTAAACATAAGATTGTTAAGACTTCTCCATTGGACACATCGCCATCGCTTCGTTAACATACAATGGATTTTAGTTGAGTTGAGAAGTTTGAAATCTTTCAGAGTAAGAAAAGTGGCTCAATGTGGCTAGTTAGCACAATAAACTCCCGGAATTCAAAATAGACCCCGCCCTTATAACTATATAATCCTTACGTCATAAAGAAAGGTAGCATTGCCGCATATATTGAGACGAGGTGTCTAAATTAATACCTACTACTGCTCCGCCTCCGATCCCGCCCATATTGTGCAACACCGAGGCGGAGCCAATGTGAGGTAATACATATACGTAGGGATATATGTCAATCAAGAGGGAGAGATTCATGCTATTAGCGTCACCATCGTGAATAACTCGTTTAAATCTCGAAGGTGACGAGGGGGTATAGTTCCAAAACTCCCCCCCCATCACCTCTCTTCCAAAAACAACCAAAAGCAAAACAAACATCCCTCTCTCCAACAACACCTCTGCAGAACCTCCCCCCCAAACAATTGACCGTGAACAGTATCCCGACCCATTTTACGTAGAAATAAATGAAAATCCCAAACAACTAATGATCGATCTAAGCCAACTTACGGATGACCAGGTCAGAGCCAAGCTGACTGGTGAAATACTCAGGATTTACACCAAAACTTCAAACCACTATAGAACAGTTCAAGATTACCTAACAAAAAACAAGCTAAAATTCCACTCAATAAACTTAAAAGAAGAAAGACCCAAAAAAGTAGTAATTAAAGGGCTTCCCCCCCACAACCCCCCAGAAGACATAAAAGAATTTTTCGAAGCAAACGGATTCCAGCCAATCAAAATTCACCCCATGAAAAGTCTAAGAACAAAACTCCCCCTCCCCAACTTTCTCATGCACCTTCCCCCAACTACAGACTTAGAAGCCATATACAAAGTTAGGCATGTTAATTATATCTTTGCGGAAATTGTTCCCTTCATCTCTAAGGGCTATGCCCAATGTTATAGATGCCAGGGGTGGCAACACTCGTCAGACCGGTGTTCACATGACCATAGATGCCTGAAATGTGCAGGATTCCACCCCACCCGAGAGTGCACTAAGCCTCGTACCACCCCTGCCACCTGTGTCAACTGTGGAGGTCCTCACCCAGCGAACTACAGAGGTTGCCCAGAAAATCCCGAAAATAAAAGAAACCCTCCCCCCCCGTATGGTACAACTACAACAATTCTCCCCTAAACTCTGTTCCAAATTCAAGAAACCAATCTCCGATTAGAAACAATTACCAAGCACAACAAACGAACCAAACATACAGCCAATCCACCCATAATAGGTTCCCCCCCCCCTCCACCAAACGCTTGGAATCCCCAACGTAGCAATCTTCAGTGTAAAAACATTCCCTCAGTAAGAAATCAACTTGAAACTGACAAAGTCAGCACTATGACAAATAATAATCAGCTCACCATCTCTTCTCCCCCCCCCCCTCCCCACGCACCGAGAACCGAAAACCAAAACAGTGGTACCCTCAGCAATCGCATAAAAAGCAGCGAAAAACACGAGAACTCTAATTCTATAGCTCCAAACAGTGAAAATAGCACAACTCAACATTCCAGCACTCAGGAAAATTCCCCCCCCCTCACTGACACAAACTCCCACGCCAGGACAATCAACACAAAGGACAATGCAGTAATAAGAAATCCCTCCGACAGAAACATCAACCAGGAAAACACCTCCCCCCTAAATGACTTGTTAAAAATTTACACAGAAGCCAAAGCAATGTTCCAAAACCTGAACATAAATAAAATACTAAAATTCCTAAAAGACCTTGGTGAAATCTTCCAATCCAACATCCCTGTAGTCGACAAAGGCCTCCAAGTGTTAATATTATTAGATAACCATTTCAATCAGAACCCCAAAACCCAAACATGATCCCCCCCCCCCCCCCAAACGCATTCATCATCTTTTCTTGGAACGCTAATGGAATCAAAAACAAGATTCACGAACTCAGAGACTTCGTCGAAGAACATAAACCTCATGTTCTATTGCTTCAAGAAACAAAGATCAAAGACCCCCCTAACAAATACCGCATTCCTAATTATTCGTCTTACCACACACCTCGCCAAAACAACACTAACACCCAACAACACCAGCACGGCGGCACTGCCATTTACATTAAAAATAACCTAGAACACATAAATATGACTCCAATACACACAAACATAATTGAACACACACTAATTAAATTTAAATTACCAAACTCCCATTTCATTCTTATTGGCTCCATATACGCCACACATAGATCAAGACACAACATAACTGACGATCTCTCTGCCTTATTTGGCCTTCACGACAGATCAATAATGATGGGGGATTATAATGCCCACCACACTAATTGGGGCTGCAGCAGAAGAACCAAATATGGCATAGACATCAACTCACACTTAAACAACACTAGTCTCAGACACCTTTACCCAAATACCACCACCAGACACAACCTCTATAATAGACTTTGCTCTCCTTAACAACATCCCCGCCCCTCATGAAATCTACACAATTAACGACCTAAGCTCCGACCACCTCCCTGTAAAACTCACTCTGTACTTCAACACTAACTTTCCCATTACTCCCTCATGTAAATCTACAAACTGGAAACAATTTCAAAAAATATTAGCAAACTCCCCGCTATTATTTGCAAACATAAATAACACTCATGAAATAGATGTCAGCGTTACCAAGCTCACCAATGAAATTAAATCGGCAATTGCCACGGCCACCTCTTTCAACCCCCCCCCCTCCCTCACATCACAAACTTCCCTTTCATATTAAAAAACGTAATGAAACCAGACACAGATGGCAAACCACCCGTTTCCCTCCCTTAAAGACTCACTTAAACAACCTGAACAAGCAAGTTAAATTTCATATCCATACACACAAACAAATTCAATGGAAACGTTTCATCAACACACTCGCTCCCACAGATTACTCCCTTTGGGAATTCGTCAAAAAAATCAGAACTCCTAAAACTCGCATAACCCACCTAATTACCAATCAAGGCATTGCCCGAACTAACACAGAAATAGCTAACGCCCTTGCAAATAAATATGAAGAGCAATTCTCAGAAAACCCTAATCTAAGCAGCCCTCAAATTGAAAACGAAGTAACATCCAATCTAGCCTCTTTTCTTAACAGCCCCCCCAGATCCATTACCAACCATGCCCCACCCTCAGAAGTAATTAATGAAATCAAAAAACTTAAAAATAGAAAAGCACCGGGCAACGACAATATAAACAATAAAGCAATTAAATCCCTCCCCCTTAATATCATCTATTACCTCACAACAATCATAAACTCCATCCTCAAACTAAACTACTTCCCAAAAGAATGGAAGACAGCTGTCGTAATCGGTATCCCGAAACCAGGCGAGGACCACACCCTAGCTCAAAATTATAGACCCATCAGCCTTCTAAACTCTCTAAGCAAACTTACGGAGCGAATTATTCACAATAGGATCAGACAACACATCGAAACAAATAACATTATCAAACCCGAACAATTTGGCTTTAGGCCCCTACACTCCACAACACACCAGTTGGTCAGAGTCACTGAATTCATTTCTGAAGGTCTTAAAATCGGCCTCTCCACTGGTTTTCTCCTTATTGACGTCTCGAAGGCATTTGATAAACTATGGCATGACGCATTAATATACAAACTAATTCAGCACAACATGTCAGACTCACTTATCCATTTAATAAACTCCTACCTTCGGGACAGATCATTCATCGTCCGCCACAACAACAAATACTCCAATCACAAACCACTCAGGGCAGGAGTCCCACAAGGCTCGCAATTGGCTCCGACCCTTTTCAATCTATACATAAATGATATACCCAGAGCACCTAATAACCAACTTGCAATGTACGCGGACGATACTGCCATTTACACTAGAAGCTCAAAAAGATACGTAATTCGCTCCAGACTTCAAAAACACATCAACACAATTTCCGCCTGGTTTCGAGACTGGAAAATAAAAATAAATGAAAGCAAAACCAAATGTCTACTCTTTTCAAAAAAGAATAAGAAACCTAAAGAAATTAAAGTAAATAACAAAATCATCCCTTATGTTAACACAGCCAAATATCTCGGGCTAACCTGCGATTCGGAGCCTAGACTCCGAGGTGGTAGGACGCACGAAATGAGCGCTCCCGCGACAAACAGTGAAGCCCAGGTAGCGCCTGGGCATGCGATGGACAGTGACGTTAGTGAAGTGGAAATGGCTGAATGTTACGTGAGAAATATTACGGAGACAACAGTACCTGATTCTATTAATAGTGTTATTGACCTCAAAAAACAAATCACGGACTTGGAACTTTTTGTTGTGTTAAACGAAGAGGAGAACCTGGACCCTGACAAGAGACTCACATTAGAGGAGATGAAGAAAAGAATGACGGAGATGAACGACCAACTGGACAAGTGGGCTGCAGCGCTGGGCTGTGGTAAGTATAGTTTGACTATACCCCCCCTCCCCCCCCACTGTAGATTCTTCGGCTGAGGCCGCTACTAGCACTAATTCTAATGCCAATACGGCACTTAATGCAAATGTTAATGTACCTGATCAAGCTGCTCTAGTTAATAATACTTTAGATAACTCTACTATCTCTCCTCGTAACTCAGGAGAACAGTCTGATATTGATGCCCACGAGGCTGCTAGGAAGATTGCACTTCTTAACTTAAATAATCCAACTATTTCTGATAATGGCTCTGCTAATCAAAGCAACATAAAGCAATCAAAAAAGCGTACCCTCAGCGGTACTTTTACTGCCCGCACCTACACGGATGAAGATGGATTTGTCCATAGGGTCACTAGGACCACGAAAAATGACCAAAACCACGAGAATTCGCTGGATTCTGAGCCAGCCAATAAGAAATCGACCGGCAACGAAAAGGACGGCCCCTCGACGCAAGAGTCGAACCCCACGCGGTCAGCCATACCTCCTCTGCTTATCAGCGCCAATCAACCTGACTGGCCCTCCATACTCTACAATTTAAAAAGAATCTCTCCCAAAATTGCTCCGGTCTTAGACCGGCAATTTTTCAAAGTTTTTGTTCACACTGAAAACGAGTTCAGAGACTGTACTAACTACTTAAAAAAGACTGGCGTACAGTTCAAATCTTACACGCTGATGGAGGATCAACCAGTCAGGGTTGTTATTAGAGGCCTTCCTGTGGCCACAGACATAGCCATTATTTCCCAAGCTATGCAAGCCAAGGGCTATACTGTTCTAAATAATTTTCGGCTATCTAGAAAAGGGAGCAGACAGCCCCTCCCTCTCTACTACCTCCAGTTAGCACCCGGGACTAACCCGGAGAGTTTATATGCCATTAGCAAGCTCCTAGGTGCGGTAGTGAAATTGGAGCCGTACACCGGACGCAAGGGCTTCGCAAGCCAATGCTATTCATGCAATGGGTTTTTCCATAGCAGTCTAGCATGCAACTTGCCGAGGCGCTGCGTTAAGTGTGCCGGTCCCCATGCCGCCAAAGACTGCAAAGCTGACTATCTCCAATGCTGCAACTGCAACGGACAGCACGCAGCCAACTGGCGCGGTTGCCCGAAAAACCCGGGCAACTCGACCGCAAATAGGAGCAATAGGGCTCCCCCTCAAAAATCAAACTACCACTCGCGCCCCCCCCCCCCCAGGATTAAACCCTGGGAATCAAAGCCGTCCTATTCGTGCCGCTGGCATTGTACCGAACTTAAACTTTTCTAATGTTGTTGCTGGTGTACCTCAGAACCAACCTACCCCCCCTTCCAAAAACTCCGGACAAATTGAAACTCAAAATTCAAATTCTCAAGTTGATAGCACTGGTGCTATCAACTACACCGACTTCCTCCTCTCACTTTTGGCCATGCGAAACACTCACGACAAGGACTTACTCCTTGCCGCTTTTGAGCGTTCTCTTCCTGAATTGCGTTTGGCGACAACGCAAATTGATATGATATGGATTATCTACCGGAGCTACAATGCTCTGGCTAGATAAACCGCCCACCCCTGACTTTCCTTCTTGGCCGTCGCCATGTTCTCTCTTTCGGCATCCCATACCTTGCAGTCTCTCAAAGTCGGCTTCTGGAACGCCAATGGAGTGCGTCCAAAGCTGCCCGAGATGCGTGATTATGTTATAGATGAAAACTTCGATATTTTTATGGTGAATGAGACCCACCTGACCCCCCCCCGCCTCCCCAGCAATCTGTAATTATACAGGTTACTTCTCGTATAGAACGAGAGCTGGGGCGGCGGGGCGGAATGTCAAAGGCGGCACTGCACTCTATGTTAAAAACAACATTCCTCATCATAGGTTAAGTGTCCCGGCCTTCTCGAAGCTCGAGGCCACAGCTATCAAAGTCACTATTCCAAATTTGGTCCCGATTGCACTTGCTTCAGTGTATATCCCTCCTGATAATGGTTCTAGATTATGTACTTCGGAGCTTGAAGCACTTTTAGGACTGAGCAGTAATATTATCATCGCTGGTGACCTAAATTCTCGCCATGTTTCCTGGGACATAGCTTCGAATGGAAAAGGCAGAGATCTAAAACGATTGGCTCAGTGCGCCAACTTCAGGATCGTAGCTCCGCCCACTCCCACTCACTACGGTACTGGAAGGAACCCTTCAGTTCTTGATCTGGCTCTCTTCAGAAACATTCCTTTTAATCATTCGATCAGAGTCGATTATAAATTGACGTCTGATCACCTTCCAGTGCTATTGACCCTTAACTTTGATAAAATCTCTTTAGATCACCCGGTGGAGCTACATACAAATTGGGACGATTTTCGTCACCACCTTAATACTTCTAGCACTACCCCCCCTCTCAAAATTACCAGCACGGACGATATTGATAATAGTGTCCAAGATTTTAATCACCTACTGCTAGAGGCTTATGCTGCTGCCTCGAAACCAAATCGTTCGCGTATTAACTATCACTCGTTACCGAGTGATATCAAAGCCAAAATTAAGCAGCGTAACAGGTTACGGAGATTTTGGCAGCGCAGTAGATATCCTCCATTCCAAGCGCAACTCCGTCAACTTCATAGCGAGGTCAAGTCTATGATTCAAACTCACACCCAGCAACGCTGGCGTACTCACCTTGAGGGACTCTCACCCAAGAATCACAGTCTCTGGCGAACAGCTAAAAACATGAGAACCACGAAAACAACAATTCCGCCCATTAACGGCTTACATGCTCTCGCCCAGACTGCGGAGGAAAAAGCTAATGCCATTGCAGATAGCTTGGAACTCCAATTCACTCCACACGCCCCGAGGTATGGGTTTCGTCCAGAAAAGAGCACCAGGCGCGAAGCGCCTTTAATCTCCAATCTCTAGGTGTGGTTCTTATCTTCATACTGTGACATTATTTCATTTGCCCATAGTTGGAGGTTCGAGGTTTTTGATTTACTGTTTTTATTATTTGACTTAGCTCCTAGTGTGGCAGTTTGTTGCATATTTAGAGTTTGAGTAATTTTGGGGAGTTGATGCAGTTCTAAGGATTTCCTATCAATTTGGCAGTTTAAGGTTTAACAACATTTTTTAGAAAACATTGATCGAGTTTTAATTTAATATCAACTATTTAAGTTGGGACTTACCTAATTCCGATTTTCAATATTAAGTACCGCGCGGGGTCTCTTACGTGATTTGGCTTTGCGATGATCATAGTCATGCAGATTGAATAGTAGTTCATTTGGAACAGATGGCAGATTTTTATAGAATTTAAGCGCTAGCTTTTTAATTTGGGCTCTAACAGTTTTTATTTTGAAGTCTTTCCTAATTACCGAGTTTCTTAAGTATCTAGGAGCTTTCCTTATAATCCTTAGGGTTTTGTTTTGTTTTGTCTCTAGTAAGTCTATAGTAGTTTTACAGGCATATCCCCATACGGGTGCTGCATATAGCATCCCCGGGCGGATGACCGATTTATAAATTAGGAGTTTATTTTGATAACTTAGATTTCCGTTTCCTATCATTGGGTATAAGGTTCCTGTGGCCATATACGCTTTTTTGATTAAGTTCGTTATGTGCTGTTTCCAGGTTAGGTGGGAATCTATCGTTACACCTAGGTATTTAGTAGATTTTTCCGCTTTTAGGGCATGGTTGTTTATGTACAGAGGCGGCGGAGGTTTACGTTTTCTAGAGAAATAAATCCAATGACATTTATTGGGGTTTAATTTTATTCGCCATTTTTTCAGCCATGTTTGGAGTATGTCTAAGTGTTGTTGTAGCTGTCTGTGCATTACTGAGACGTAAGGATGTTTTGCAAGTATCGCACTGTCGTCTGCATAGAGTGCCAGCTCCGTGTCTAGGGTCCTGGGGATGTCATTTAGATATATGTTAAAGAGTGTCGGGCCCAGGATGGATCCTTGCGGTACACTACTTTTAATGAGCTTGGGTGTAGACATGTTATCTTTTACTCTAACTTGGAAGTGTCTGCTATTTAGGTATGAGATTAAAAGTTTGACAAGTGCGTCAGGGACTTTTAGAGTGATCAATTTGTATGCTAATCCACAGTGCCACACTTTATCAAATGCTTTTTGTATGTCAAGAAAAATCGCAGCTGTGGGTGTCTTACTATTAAGTCCAGAAGATATGTACTCTACCACTCTCAGCAATTGATGAGTGGTGGAGTGTTTTGGCCGAAATCCAAACTGCTCCGGAATGATAATATCATTCTCACTAAGGTGCGTGTTCAGTCTATTAAGAATTATTTTCTCAGTAATTTTACTAAGTGTCAGTAGTAAGCTGATTGGTCTGTAGTTGGCTGGAATTGTGGCATCCTCACCAGGCTTATGGATCGCTATAATTATCGCTTCCTTCCATTCTTTGGGGAAATAATTTAGTTTTAGTATTTTGTTTATTATGGTGGTCAAGTAAAATATTATATTTAAGGGTAGGTTTTTGACCGCAATATTCCTGATTTTGTCGTGCCCTGGGCTTTTACGGTTTTTGATGATATCAATTATCTCTTGCGGGGTGGCTGGGTTAATCTCAGCCGTGACCGGGGAGTTCCTGAAGTTGTTTAGAGTTTGCCTAACCATTCTTAGGGTGTCCTGACACATTAGATCGTGGTTTGGTTCAAATTGCTTTTCGTAATGCCTAGCAAGCGCCTCTGCTTTTTCTTCGTCTGAGTACGCGATTTTAACGCCATCTATTAGTGGCGGGAGTTTAATTTGAGGTTTTCTGAGTCTTTTAGCGAATTGCCAGAGCGATACGTCTTCCGAGCTGAGGGATTCAATTAACTCTTTATACTGTTGCTGCTTTTCTGCGACAATTTTATCCCTGACTTTCCACGTGAGTCTGTTAAGCTCCCTTTTGAGGGTAGGGTCTCTACACTCCACACGAAGACCCAAACTTCAGCCAACTTCATGCAAGCACTTTACACGACTTCCAACAGACCAATCAGAATGCTCTAAATGTACAAGTACCAAATGACCTCGAAACTATACACTTGGCTGTAGTTCACAACATCATACGGAGCTTCAAAGCAAAGAAATCGCCTGGCTCTGACAAGATCAGCAATAGAATGCTGAAAAACCTTCCTCTTCATTATGAGTGCTGGCTCACCGTGCTCCTTAATCATATGTTGGAACTTCGATACTTTCCCCAGAGTTGGAAAACTGCTGACGTAGTCCCTCTCTTCAAAAATGGTCAAAATCCTAATTCTGCTGATAGTTACAGACCAATCAGCCTTCTATCTAGCCTTTCCAAAATTTTTGAGTTAGTGTTGCTTAGACGTTTGACTAGTTTCTGCAGATCGAAAGACATTTTAATTCCTGAACAGCACGGCTTTCGATCTGATTTTTCCACGCATTCCCAACTCATGCGTGTAGTAGAAACTATTCACAAAAACTCTACCAACAAGCAGTATACCAGCATAGTGTTTTTTGATATCAGTAAAGCTTTTGATAAAGCCTTTATTCCGGGTCTGCTAACCAAGCTGGTCCGACTTGGTATTTCGACACAACTTTTGGCTCTCATCAACTCGTATCTTGCTAAACGTTCTTTCCGCGTACGAGTTGAACATTCATACTCTTCTCTTCGGCCAATCAGAGCCGGGGTTCCTCAGGGCGGAAATTTAAGCCCACTTCTATTTAATCTATATATTAATGATATTCCTAAAAACCCTTACGTAAAGCTGGCCATCTTTGCTGATGACACAGCCCTGATGACTAGAAGCTCCAAACCACACCACACTATTAACACACTCCAAAGATACATAAAGAATAGTCTTGAGCACTGGCTCGCGACCTGGAGAAGTAAAATTAACCCGACCAAGAGTGAAGTCGTCATTTTTCGTCCGAACTACCGAGAACTTAGCACTAATAATCTCTCCCTTAAAATTTTCAACGATCCGATCCCCTTTTCACAGTCTGCAAAGTATTTGGGAGTCATTTTGGACTCCAAATTACTTTTCGCTGAGCATATCTCCAAGAAAGTTGCAACTGCTAATAAAACCTTTACAGCCCTCCTCCCACTTCTCGGTAGAAAGTCTCACTTGTCCCTCTACAACAAACTGCTCATCTATAAACAAATCATCGCACCTGCGTTTTTGTATGCCAGCTCTGTCTGGGGCTCGGCTGCAAAAACGCACATTGAGAAACTGCAAGTGTTCCAAAACAAGGTATTGCGCTGCATTGTTAATGCGCCCTGGTACATCCAGAACGAGGTGATCCATCATGACCTCAAAGTCCCACACGTTACTGGGCATATTAGAAAAACCGCTCAAAATTTTTTCAAGAAGAACACTAGAAAACCCTGCCTGAGAGGTGTCGATAATAGCTACGACACTTCCACAACCTCCTACCTTGGAAAAAGAAGGCCTAGACACCTTCTTTCCGGGCCTACGGCGCCCCCGTGGAAGCGCCCCAGATATTCTACACCCCAGGCAGGTGTTTCCAAACCTCGTTCGCCGGACGGCGTTGAGGGCGCACTTTTTCTCTCTGGAGCTGCCCTGGCAGACCCAGAGTGGAACGGAGCGTTCTGATTCGTCCCCCCCCCCGGCGAGCCCTCAATCCACTTTGTACTTTGCTTTGCCCGCGTCTTTAATGCCAGCCCGGTCAATTCACGCGCAAGCCATGCTTGCCCTGCTTTGCACATTACTGCTTACTAAAAGCACTCGTAACTTTTATTAATAAATCACTTGTATCTTGTGTTAAAAACTTCTAATTGTAAACTTAATTATAGTGTGTCCCTGAAAAGGGCCTTTCTTTTTTCGCATCTGTGACGGAACTTAATGTGATAGGAAAACTTACTTGCTCTTAACATTCAAATTTATATCAATTTTAAATCATTTAAGTACAACTTGTATATCATTCATTATCGTAATTAATCATATAAACTTTAAAATAACTTAAATTTAGAACTTCTGCATCTTAGCTTAAATCTAACTGGCCCTGCACTCTGCAGTTTTCTATTGGCCGCCTGTCTTGGCCCCGCCCTCCCACTCTTTTTCAGCTGCCACAGCCCAGTACTCAGTCTAGTCTTCAACACCTACCAAGACGAGGATGGCACAACATCGCCATCAGTGATCCACATTGACATCACCAGTGAACTCTTACACAGCACCTCACTCAGTGAAAGAGTGCAACATTGAACCATCGCATATTGCTAAAATCATTTGTGGACATTTATATTTTCTGATGTGGGCGTGAGGGACTTTGTCCCATGGAAGCCCGAAATGAAGCGTCTTGGTCTTGGTCGGGCTAACCTTTGACACAAAAATGACTTTGAAACCACATATTAAAAACATAATCAAGAATTTCCATATAGCCCGAAACAAGTTGTCCACCATTCTTCATTCCCCTTTTGCTAGCTACCAAAACAAAACATTACTTTATAAAACTGTATTACGTCCGATCTTACTTTATGGCTCTACGATATGGGGTTTCACCGTAGCCAGCAACCTAATCCAAATCCAAAGAACCCAAAACAAAACCCTGCGTCACATAAGGAAAGCTCCCAGATATCTTAGGAATGACGTCATTCATCGGGACTTCGGAATCTCTAAAGTCAACTATCAAATCGCCAAAAATGCTACAAAATTTTTCAAAAATTTAAACAGAATCCCAAATGAAGAGATATGTAATCTCCCTGAATATGATCCGCACCATTGGAAGTTCAGAAAAAGGCCAAGAGCCTCTACAATACTAGTGTAAGTCAATCAGAAATCACCATTCTAGAAATTCAACATCTCGTTAAATGAAAATAGTAATGACAAGTCTTCTTAATACTCACTCTCGGTGTACACAGCTGCACATCCTAAAATATTTATATAAATATGTATATTTATTTAATAAAAAAAAAAAAAAACTTAAATTACTGCCTAATAGTGATCTTTCATCTCTCTTTTACTCTCATCCCCCTTTTCTGGAGTATTTTATGTCATTTCAGAGTACATGGTCTACAACTCGGAGATTCGGCCTAATATGGCCAGGCGCTCCATAACTGCAACCCCAATGGATGGAGGGGGTATAGCGGGTACATTTTCGGAACATGCATGCCAGGCGCTTCATAAATGACGAAACAACGATGATGGCCCTCCTCCAGTATGGGATAGTGGAAGCGGAGCCGTAGAAAGTAGTAATTTGGACACTCCGTTTCAATGTATGCATCTGGGTATGTGTATGTTTGACGTTACATCGGCTCTACCTCCAGTCGGCCCATACATACTACGTACACCCTATCTCTATGTGTTAACCTTGAAGGATTCAGCGTGCATAAAATATCGGTCTTGACGAGGTTAAAGCGGAAAATAAGAAATATGTGGGTAAAATAATACACCGTGAATAAATAATACGCAGTGATAAATAAACGTTTAATGAAAATTCACAGCACAACGTTTCTATTTATTTCCCGGCTGAAACTACTCATATCTAAGACAAACTATAAACTTAAAAAATGTCTGTAACTAATACACATGTTTATCCAAAGGATAAAGCATTTATTTGTAATGTTTGTCAAAAAATTTTTGTGTCCAGATATGAATATAATCGTCATTATCGAATTCATACAAGGGAGAAACCTTTCGTATGTGATATCTGTAAAGAAGGCTTTTCTCGTAAAGAACAGTTAAAAATTCACATTCTTCGCCACAGTGGAAAAGCACCATTCGTGTGCGATATTTGTTTAAAAGGCTTTTATGAAAAACGTGCTTTAATATCCCATTATTTGAGCCATACTGGGTTGAAACCTTTCGTTTGTGATGTTTGTCAAAAGAGTTTTGCAACAAAGTGTAATTTGAAAGTACATTATAGAATTCACACTGGTGAAAAACCCTTTGTTTGTAAAGTTTGCAATAGAGAATTTACTGGAAAGAATGAGTTCAACAAACATCATTACATTCACACTGAACAAAAACCATTTGTTTGTGATGTTTGTAAAAAAGGTTTCACCAAGAAATATGCTTTTAATGCTCACTGCCGTTTACATACGGGGGAAAAGCCTTTTTCATGTGATGAGTGCCAACAAAGTTTTGTTGACAGCAATTCCCTTAGAGATCATTACACTATTCATACAGGAGAAAACACATTTGTATGTGATAAATGTGAAAAAGGCTTCGTTATGAAAAGTTCCTTCGAAACCCATTATCGAACTCATACATATGAAGATGAACCCTCTTCTGAATTGAGTTTAAATAGTTTAATGGAAAATGGCGATCTTGTAGATTATGTCCTTTCCGTTTGATCGTATTGAATATAAAAGAGCCAAAAATCTATTTTGTCTACTGCAATAGATAATGCTACATATTGGTATCGGAACAGATTTGTTATAAAGAATTTGGTGAAATCTGCCCCTTTTTTTTGCTGCCAAGAATGGCTCCAATACGTATGGTGTTTGAAAAGTCCTAACGGACGTTATCTTGGGCTTTATGCATAACAAATATAAACATATATATTTAAAAATGCATAAAAAGCTATTACATAAATAAGTTTTAAATAATATTAAAGTATTAAAAAAAGTCGATACCTAGAAAAACGACTGTACTTTAACAAAATAAAATGTTAAAGTATTAGAAAAAGATAGTACTTTAATGAAATTTAAGAAATATCGATACTTGGAAAAAATTTGTACTTTAAAGAAATTTTAAAAAAATACTTAGAAAAAATATTGCACTTAACGAAATTTAAAAAATTCTATTATTTTGAAAATATATTGTACTTTTTTTTCTATAATTACTATGCGGATTCTATAAAAAATTCTTTAATTTGAAAATATATTGTACTTTTAACGAAACTTCAAAAAATCTATGCTTAGAAAAAATGTACTAACGAAATTTTAAAAATTCTATATTTAGAAAAAATATAAAAGAAATTTAAAAAAAATTATATGTCTCATGTAGCAATAACTGTTTGTTGGACAACTACGTGGATGTAACATGAAAATCAAAAAATTTTATGCAGTCGAGAAATTAAACTTTAAATTACCCTCTAAAACAAAGCAAAAGCCATGCTTAAATCAAAATCAAAACACAGTACCTGGTTTAATAAAATCCAACACTTTAAAAAAAAAAAACATGTGTAAATATCCAAATTGCACAAATGGCTGTTTCCACATTGCAGTCATCAGAGAATGATCATTTCTATGTAAATTTTCTGCTTCTACATTATTTTATCTAATTAACATGTGCTAACTTTAATTTTTGTATAATATTCACATTTTTAATGCATTTTTACACAAAGCAACAACACAACAAAAATAAAATGGCCAAAGTTGAAGATAACAGAAAGCTAAAAGGGGTTGCCAGAAAAACATGGAATATTTTGCACCAAGTGCAATTAATTTTTGCGTCACATTTGGCGACTTATCGCTCTCGAAAAAAAAGTGGAAAAAACCAAATTCTTTATATCAGATCTGTACCTTGACATCTACAGTTGTATTATCATGTTTGCATATATTCACAAACTGCTATATTTTTGTGTTAAAATTTGCTTGAAGTACTTTGATCATAGTTTCAGATGTTTGAGATTGTCTGGAACACTAACAATCAAATTTCTTATAAGTAAATTTAGTTTTTCTTTATTGTTGTGTTTCTATTGTAATTTTTGTTATCCTAGCATATTACAGGATTCCCACGGTCCTTAAGAACCCCTTATTTTTAGCTTTCCTTTTTAAGGCCCCTTAAAACTTAGTTTTCACCAACACTCTCTTTTTTACCCCCAAATGGAAGCATTATCAAGGTTTTCCCTAGAGCACGATTTCCACAATTTTCTGCTAAACCCCACTCGGGAAAAAAATACATCTGGGTATTTTTAAAATCCCCCTTAATTTTGAAGTTAGAGTAGGATAATCCCACCTAATTTTTTCTAAGATAATATTTACTGTCCTGAAAGTTCATCAAAACTTCCTCCCAAAATAAATCATTGAACTTTTCTCAAAGTAGACAAAAATCTGCAACCAGAAAAATTTCCGTCATACTTTACCACAACTCTGAAAAAACTAGCCCAATTGAACAGGAAAACCGCGGAACTAATGTTGCTAATATTCTTTCACATTTTCAGTCAAAAGCACAATAATTTTTAAAAAGGGTTTAGCGTCTTCCCAAATACAGGACTAAAAGTTGTCCTATATTTCTTATATATTTTTTAAAATATGTAAAACCCCGGAAACAGAATTTTTTTCTATGTTTTGCGACAAGACTTCTTTGTTCTCCATGCATTACATGGAAAAAATTCTGCATCCGGAGTTTTTCCTATTTTAAAAAATATATAGAAAATATAGCTCAATTTCTAGCTCTGCAAATATGTATATATACTTCACACCCCAGTGCATTTCCATTGTGCAGTGAAGCCCAAAATATGGTTTACAGCCTATCTCAATTAGTCCTTATAAAATATTAATTGAGTCCTTAGAAACTCCTTATTTTTTGTTTTGAAAAAAGAGTGGGAACCCTGTATATAGGATGCGGAACAAGTAATGAATACCCCAGATCTTGATAAATTTCTCCTCAATCTAAGAGCTGGGTTAAAAAGTTAGGAGCCCACTTTTAATTTTACCATAGATGTCCTAAAGAATCAATCCAGTCTTCCTATCTTTTTCAATACTAGAAACCCGAGGGCAACATCTTTGACCTTGTGGTTTTGACGAGAATGTGTCAAAAATTTTCTCAGATTGGCTACTTTTTTCTGACATTCCACCCATCAACTGTTAATTATTTTATGTTTATGTCTTCTTTTTTATGGTAATCGAGTTACATTTACCACCTGTGCAGATCGTATGTGTCGATACCCTTTCTTAATTACTTCAAGGAAGTTTGGATTATCTAAAAAAATGCTCTATTTATTTAGGCCCAACCCACCAAAGAAACTTATTTGGCCTGTTTCTGAGGATCATGTTAACCATCTATTTATTATCTATCTGCTAATTTTACAATATTTTGCATTCTGACAACATTTGTTATAAGGAGTTTATAATAAATAGTTACACTGACAATTGCACATAGAGGTTAACACTAATTCTTAAAATGTTTTAATTTAATTTTGATTATTTTAACTTTATGAGGAAGCAAAAAGTAACATATTTAGGAAGCATAAAAATATTCAATTTTTAAGCATTATTTTTACATTGGCAGTTATACTATGCGCATAGAAATCATATTGCACTTTATCAGCACTGACTATGTTCATGTCTTTTAGTTGTTGAAACAAAGTACTATTCATCTATAGTTTTTGAAAAATTAAAATCTTGCTCAGACAGACCATTCACCTTGATCAAGTCATTTAGATTTCCGATTTTCATTGATAATCAGAATTTTGTTTTCATTAGGTTCATATGACTGAAGTCTATTTTACAGCATACTGTAGAAATATGCAACACTGACACAATTTATAATAATAAATAAAAGGAAGATGTCATCTGTAGCAGAAAATCTAAACATCATATTGTCATCAAATTTTTTACATGGGTACATCAGGACCCCGGACAATATGCCTTGGCATTATACTTCTAAATTTTGAATTAAATTTTTAGTTATTTTACTTTTTAAGTACAATTTTCACACAAATGTATTTCTTAGCAACCAAAAATATTATTTCAGTTTCTATCTTAAAGCCAATGAAAAGATAGAAAAATTCTCTTTAAAACAAACTTTCAATGGATGTTATATAATTAATAGTTGAATTTTCATGAATTAAAAAAATATATTCTTTTCACGGTACTTCCTTATTATAGCAGCCCCCACAATTACAATTTTGCCAAACATTAAAAAATAGATATGAAACGAAAAAACAATATGACGATAATATCAACTTGTGCTGTTTCTTTAGGACTGCAAACGTTTGGCAAGATTTTACAACCTACCTTGGCAATACATCTTGATCGCTTGGTGATTCATCCTCGGAAGCCGCTATAATAAGGATATACCCTTTTCACTTGTTGAACATATCAGGTCCCCAGAACGGGATGTTCCCTCAGAGTTTCTATCTCAATACCATTGGAGCAGCGATTTTTATTGTTTTTGTTGTTATAAGTGGGTGTATATGTCAATGTTATTTGGTTTTTAAGAATTCTTTGTGACTTCTGATGTAATTGTAATCAAAGGCTTGCATCTTAAATTCCAGGCAATGCTAAGTACATTTTCTAGAATTTTCCTGCGTTTCATGAATGTAAGATGTAAATCTCTGATTAAATCTAGAACTCTAAGCAAATTTGTGAAAATCAAAGAACAATTTAACAATACGCTCGCTTATAACAAAAATAAAATAACCGTGATGTTGATGCACACATGGCTACGCCATGAATGTTCATCTTAAATTCTGTGTACATTTTCTAGTTGATAATAATAATAATACTATAATTGGTAATCTTTTTTCATTGCTCAGAGTTAAAAGTTTTATAATAATTGCTATTTTTATCATTTCTGTCCGATATACATAGAACAAAGAGACTCATTGAATTCGTCTGCTTTGTTCTTTTATCTGGCAAATTATTTTTTAATTTTAATGCATTTTATAAATAAACAAAAGCACAAATTTATAAGATACTACAATTAGTAAATAATCGCATTTCAAAACACTTGCGAAAGGCTCAAGAACTGGCTATGTTTGTGGCCCTATTGCGATTGCAAAAGCCCAGATGCATTTCTTCCATACTTTGACGCACATGACTTGAATTACTCACAGTGCGTGTAATGTGATGGAGAGAGTGGCCAATCTTGGATAGATAACTTTTCAATTATTTCCCACATGAAATGAGGCACTGTGAAGCTGATTTCCACTGCAAATGGGGTAGAGTAATACTCTCTACTAGGAAAATTTATATTTTCTTTAATCAAAGATTTTTTTGCCAATCTACCAAATTTACAGTTACCAGCACTAATTTTTTAGGTGATCTGGCTCTTGGTATTTATCAAATCTTGGAATACTCATTCACTATAAATAACTTTAGTTCTCAAAATGAATCATAGCTTTATATTGCATTTTAATATTTCTTTATTGCTTATAATTTTATAATTCTAATATAATTTTAATATTGCATTTTAATAACTTCTTTGTAAGACAGAATGTTACCAGACAGAATATGGGATAATTTCTGATTCATTGTCATCTGTCAAATCTTGCCTTCTGTCAATGAGAAACAACATATGTTATTTTATTAACCAGATTATATTTGTACTAATATGTATGCTATTTAATATTTTTTGGTGCAATAAAGAAGCTAATAAAATGATTTTTACAACTTAATAGGAAATATGTTTTGTAGATTAAATTTAAAATGATTCAGCTATTTTTTTTTATTTATTTTTTTTTTGGGGGGGGGGGGGGATCCTTACATTTCGAGTATTTAGTTTTAGTAAAAGCATATTAGAAAATGTACTTTTGTTAGGGATATAATAGTTAAGGCATCCATTTTTCGATAGAATAACCATATGTTGTAGAAAATATCTAGGAACTCTTAACTGCATTTTATTTAAAAAAAGGTTGTCACAATTTCTTATGTAATAAAGGTCTTTAAAAGTACAAAATATTTAATTGTATCCTTAATCTTTAGGTGACCAAATGCAGGGATACCATTCTATATAAAATTCCTTTTTTTTTAGGCTTTTCTAAAATTGTATCTATTTATTTTATTTTATTTTTTTATCATCCTTTTGTTCTTTAAAACAGTGGCACCAAATTTACTCATAAAGCAGTCAATATTATAAAAAATCAACAAATATAAAAACTTTTCAGCTTAAATGATGTAAATTAACCACAGCATAATCAATCTTTCTCACTAAATAAACCGAGCAGCTTTCGGCACCCATGGATAGTTTTGTTTAAATACATCAGGGATGAGATTGCAGTTTAAGAAATGTGCAAGACATCCTTATGCTGATTACTGTGTGTTTGTATTATTAGTATCCCTGTGCTAAAGTGCCTATATTATCATCTCATTGTTTGTCAAATTTTGTTTAGAAATAACTTCTATTCAGATCATTAATTATCAGAGACAAATTAACATGTAATTATATTGCCAATATTCAAAAATCAAATGTTTATAATGGAAGGTTTGTAATTTCTTGTTTTCTCTTGTATATATCAGTAGGAAATTCACAATCCTTTAGCAGTCTAAAAATTGTTTAAATTTAGAGATACTTAAATCTATAACTATTTTTGTTGATCCGTAGAATAATCCACCAATCTTTCAATCACACCAGGTGTGCTGTTGTTACCAAGCATTATAGTTCATTGTCCAAATGATAAGTCTTTCGTTGCCAAATCTGGTAACCTACACACATACTAAAATCCAATCATCAGCAGATTGCAATCATTTTTAAGAAAACTATTTCCATGCATATTTGCAGCCGTTCTATGCAAAACATGGTTAGGTTTTTTCTTAACATTTGCAGATTGACAAATTGATATCTTTCTTTGTTGTGGCTACTTTTGGATTATTGTAATTCATTTTTAACCTGTTTTGCATATTTCTTAAATTGTTGGTTATTGTTTCAAACGAATTTGGGTGATAGTTTTGTAAAACAAGGTTGAATGGAGTCTGAAGGATGTTTTTACTGTTGCTATTGTTGAATCATTTTAATTCATTTTTAGCCTGTTTTGCATATTTTGTTTATTGTTGATTATAGTTTCAAATGGATATAAGTGATCAGTGCCGGTTTTAGGCCATTTGCCGCTCTGGCGTAAAAAAAAAATTTGCCACCCCGACTAAGAACTTATTTTTCTCTGGAGGAATTGAACACACCTCTTCAGTTTATCGGAAACAAATTAAAAAAAAGAATTAATTATTTTTTATTACAGAAAACAATAAGAGAAAGAAATGTTTAACAAAACTTTATCTTTCTTGCTTTTACATTAGCAAAATTTTCTAGTACTTTTTTTATATCCAAATTATCACACATTTCATGCTCAATTGATATTAAGGTTAAATCAGAAAGCCTTTCTTGCCCCATTGTTGATCTTAAATAGTTTTTAATCAGTCTTAGTTTTGAATTAGACCTTCCTTCAGTAGCAATTGATGTAGGAAGCGTTAATAAGATTCTTAATGCTATTGAAATGTTGGGAAAAGTCCCTGTCAATCCATACTTATAAATGTATTGTAGGACATCTTTTGGCGAAGTTTCTGTTTTAAAAAAACTGGTAATTATACTAAATTCGTCTGCAAGTTCCGTACCATTTATGTTTTTAGGGCAGTTTATATCAGTTTTATCACTTAGTTTAGATTCAAGATCCAAAGCCAATTTCAAAAGCTCGGGTTTGTTCAAGTTCCATATCATTTCAAAATTGAACAAAAAACCAAATACTGCATTATGATTTTGAAGTAAGTCAAATCTGTTTTCCATGGGATATAAAGCTATATCAATTATAACATAAAAGAAATTTATTCGGAAATTATCTTTAGGATCATCACATTTTCATCTTCATGTTCATAGTCATATATATATATACATATACACTTATCCCTCGATTTACACGGCACTTGTTTTACACGATTTCGCTTTTATACGGTTTATAAATTAACAGATTTCAAAAAATTAATAAAAATGTATATTCCACTCCATATACGCCTATACAAAGATTTGATGACATTTTTGAATTTTATTCCTTTGGTAACACTGATGAAAACAACAGGGGATTCCCGGTGTTGTAAAATATATACATTTAGGGGAATCCCCGTAATAGGGGAATCCCCATATGTATTTCACAACAGTAAAGCTATCTGGTTCATGCAAGTACATAGTGCAGAAACATTTTAGCAGCAAAGCTTATATTATTGTGCTTTTATCTTTTGAACTGGTATGTTTTCAACATTTATAGTTTTTCTTGCATCTTTATAGTTTGCGTAAATTTGTTAAGGTTCTGTAATGTCAAAGGATTTGAATAAAAATCAAATGAAAAGAAAAGTTATTTCTTTAGAAACTAAAATTCAAATATTAGACCATCTATGTAATAGAGAAAGAGTAACGGATGTTGCTAAATTTTACTCCATGAATGAAGCCACAATAAGGACAATAAGAAAAAATGAAGACTCCATTAGAAAAAGTGTAGCAGCTGGAACCTGCAGCAGTATGAGTACGACTTCCTGTGTTAGAGATGTTACAATGGAAAATATGGAAAAAGCCTTAGTGATATGGATAGAAGACCAAACTTAAAAACGAATCCTGATCGATACCAATGCTGTTACAAATAAAGCTTTGAAGATTTATCAATCACTTAAGAATCAGTCGCCGTCGACTTCGTCTGATGCAAAGAAGGTATCTTTTTTCGTAAGCCATGGGTGGTTCGAGAGACTCAAACAAAGACATTCTTACATAATCTGAGAATGAAAGGTAAAAGTGCATCTGCTGATTCGGATTCGGCACAACAATATCCGGCAAAAGAAATCATTGACTCTAACTCCTACACTTCTGATCAGGTTTTCAATGCTGACGAGTCTGGATTATTCTGGAAAAAAATGCCAGAAAGAACCTTTATAGCCAAAGCTCATAAATCAGCTAGTGGTCATAAAGTAGCGAAAAGTCGTATAACAGTTCTTTTCTGTTGCAATGCTTCTGGCGATTATATGATGAAACCATTGGTGATTAACAAATCAAAATCACCACGATCATTCAAAGGAATAAATATCAAAAACCTTCCAGTCTATTGGATGGCTAATAGAAAAGCATGGGTCACTGCCATAGCTTTCAATGAATGGTTCCATAACTTCTTTGTGTCCAGATGTCAAAAATTATTTAACTAAAAAGGGATTGCCTTTTAAGGCTCTTCTATTAATTGATAATGCACCAGGTCATCCTCCAGATTTACAACACGAAAATTTAAAAGTTGTTTTTTTACCAAAGAATACAACTTCCTTATTACAGCCATTAGATCAAGGTATAATTTCGGCTTTTAAAGCACTGTCCATCAAGCAAACTTTCAGGTATATCTTAGAACAAATGGAGAATGATGAATCTCTTACTCTGATGGATGCTTGGAAGAAATTTACAATTTTAGATTGTGTTAAGCATGTTGGACTGTCATACACTCAGATCAATCAATCAATGATCAATGCCTGCTGGAAAGCAATATGGCCGGATGTTGTTGAAAGTGGAAATGATAAATCACCAATAGAGCATGAATATTCTCAGATCACTGAGTTGGCCCATACTATAGGAGGAGAAGGTTTTGAAGATTTAGCTCAGGCAGATATTGAAGAAATAATGGCTGATGAAGAATTGAATGCAGATGATTTAATTAACATGATTTGTGAAACAAATAAACATGATGAAGACAGTGATTCTGATGAAGAGCAATCTGAACCAGTTGCGTTCACAGCAAGAATCATAAGCGTAGGACTTGATTTGGGAAGAAAATTGGGCAACCATTTCTTACAATATGACACAAATGTTGTTCGAGCTCTCCGATTCCAGCGAGAGCTTCGTAAATGCTTAAATCAATATGAAGAGGTCTATAAAGATTTAGCAAAAAAACCTACACAATTGTTAATTACCGATTTCATGACAAAGTCTTGTCAACCAGAGATTTTTTCTAATTCGTCAACCATTGAGCCAGAATCGCATCAAGAAAGCTCAAGTGATGAAAGTGACATCATACCTATCAGAAAGAAAAACTGATAGTACATGAAAGTGATGACAGTCATTAAACTTATACTTAATTTTTAAGGGTCTTTTTGTTCTTTGTTCCTAATGTGTGTGTAAAATAAATTAAATATGTTATATTACTACATTCATATGTTTGTTGCTTTATAAACTAAGTATAATTTTAAGTTTTCTAAGATGTCTCACTTTTGTTTTACTTAAATAAATGACTGAATCATGCACATTTTGGGGTTATTTTCGTTTTACACGATTTTACTTAGCAAAATCTAAAGATTTCAATTTACATGGTTTTGTGCAGAACCTATCTTCCTTATAAATCGGGAGACAGGTGTATATATATATATATATATATATATATATATATATATATATATATATATATACACATATATATACATATATATACACATATATATATACATATTTATATATATAGATATACACATATATATACATATATATATATACATATATTTATAAATATGTAATTTTAGTGTGAAAGTTATAAAATACCAGAAATCGCACGAATAAGGCGCGAAGCTGCACTACAACGTGGATTCAAATATCACACCAGAAAAGTAGACAAGTAAATGGAAGCAATATACCAAAGATTAGCCGGGGGGGGGGGGTTGTGACCCCCACTTCCCGGTTAAGCAAGCTTTTTGTCTAGACAACACTCCCGGAAGCCGATATATTGCATAAGATAGGTAATATCTTTAATGCAGGTTTTGGATTTCGAGTCTTGTGGGTTATTCCACGATTTCATGGTCTGGTACACTCTTTTTACATTTTTGATACTTCGGTATTCATATCTTATGCCATATATCAGCTTCCGGGAGTGTTGTCTAGACAAAAAGCTTGCTTAACCGGGGAGTGGGGGTCACAACCCCCCCGGCCAATCTTTGGTATATTGCTTCCATTTACTTGTCTACTTTTCTGGTGTGATATAATATATATATATATATATATATATATATATATATATATAAAATGATTCAAGGTGAGAATTTACAAAGTAGAATTTTAGAAACAAACGAAGAACCATTTGGAAACGAAGTTCTGTGCTTTTAAAATAGAAAATGTTTAGCAATTAATAGAAGTCTGTTTACTGTAACGATTTGCTCAAATATTACCTATATCTCGTTAACAAAATGTTATAGATATAATTTATGTTTTAGGATAAAAAAAATACTGAAATATTAATTAAAAATAATTTGCAATGACTGTTTGAAAAAGAAAGCTAAAACAGGCGTAACAAAATTTGAAGATAAATGTGTAATAAAAGAAAGTGTTGCAGAATCTTAATCTGTGCATTTTGAAACTATATTTTAGAGATTTAAAAATACGTAGATTAAGATTCTTAAAAAAGAAAGTTCTGTATAATAATGAACAAACTACCACAATGGCACACTTTTACAATTTTCTGGAACTGCTACAATGCGCCGTTCTACCGCGAATGTGCCAAATCTGGCTCTCATTTGTAGCAGCGAAGGGGGACATAATGGACATGCTTTTTAGCTCACCAAACAAAGGAAAGGCTACCTCTAGTGATTCTAGCTCTTTGCCTCGAACCAATTGTAGTAACCTAACTGACATATGCTTTCTTTCTTCAAGGCGGCCTTTTGTTATATCTTTATCGACTTTGTGAATCTTTTATATAATTTTAACGGATTGTGCCCCCCCCCCCCCCCCCTGAGATTTTGAAAACTCGGCGCCTATGCTGATGATCTAATGTGAAAATAAAAGTAACAACTACATAAAACAATTGAAAAAATATATTAGTGTTACTATAAAACATTTGATTGTGAATTGAAATGATAAATATGTAAAATGCTCATACAAATATTGTTTTGGAATAATTTTTATTGAAATAATCTGATATTTTATTTCAGAAAAAATATTTTTGGATAAAATTGTATTTTGGGCAATTACGGTTTTACTGCGTATGCCTTGTATTTTTTTCTCCCTCCTTCGAAGTGCCGCCCAGGTGCGGCAGACGCCTTCATACTAATGGTAGGGCCGGCCCTGTAGGTGACAGTTCTATAAAACGTGGTTTGATCAAGTCATATATGTCTTTTTGTTTAATTTATCCAGTATTTTGAAATTTTGTTTTATATTTTCCTGTGTTTTGAAAATTGTTCTCTCATGTGTACAATCATAAACACCGAGTTTAAAAATTATTGGGGGGGGGGGGGGTCCATAAATTTTAAATCAAATGACCCATGCATTTTTCAAAGGTTTTAAGTCTAACTTAAATTTTATTCAGTCAAATTATTTGGCACAATAAGATGCCTGAAATACTAAAATGAAGTAAATTATAGTTAAGCACAAAAAATATTTTTTTCTTTAGATAATTATTTATTTCATTTATTTTCCTTTGGTAGGTGTATTATTATTATATACAATATACAGATTCTAGCTCAATTATCTTTAAAAAACAAAACAAAACGAAAAATATATATATTTTTTGGTTCTTTTACCAATGTTAAAGGTGTTTACAAATTTTTTTTTAACTCATTTCTGAGATAAAATCTTGTATTTAGAATGCAATAAATGGTCTGAGTGGTAAATTTCTATAACTACTTTTTATATAGTAAAATGGGAATGAATAACGAAACACATGAATTGATAATGAAAAACAAAATTTATGCACATATTCATACATTTTCTTCTCTAAGTACGCACAAAAATATTCAGGGTTCAGGGAACCCACAACAAAATTATTGAGGGTTCAAAAAAGTGTCTTGAATCCACAAAGTCTGCCCCACTGCGTACAATGTTTGTAACATCTTACAAATTTTATGTTTCGTTCTTTTGAAAGTTCTAAAAATTTTATAAGTATTGGATTTGTGAAAAATTTGCGAAAACTCATAAATTTTCAAAGTATTGGATTTCTGAAATATTGGCACAAAATGTTAATTGGACTCATGAAATATTTTGAGTCCTACGAATATTTTAAGTTGTATAATTTTTTTTTTTTAATTTTGGATTTGCGAAATATTGGTAAAGTCCCACAAAATTTTTGAATTTTTATAAATATTGAATTTGTAAAAAGTCTCACAAATTATAGTGTTTTGCAATGCTTTTTTATGTCCACAAATTTTCCAAAGTATTTTATATATATATTTATTTTATATATATTTATTTATTTTATATATTTATTATATTATATATATTTATTTTATATATATATATATTTTCCAGCTAATCTACTATATTCAAAATTATATTTCATAATAGAGTAAATTATGTCACTGTCGGTGTTTTTCATATGTCCGGATAATTTTCAAATTATTTTTATCTTGTATTTGTACATTTTATAACAACTTCTTTCTATTTCAAATAACTTTTCTTTTAGATTCTAAATTTAATTTCATATCATAGATGAATGCATCACTTTGGTGGGAGGAGTCTATATCTAAAAACAGGAAAATGCACCAACTTGGTGCGATTTGGTACTTTGAAAAATAACGAGTGATGGATTATTCTCTGACTTTACCACTATTTTAACTATTTTGTTAACAAAAAACGTTTTGGGGGTAATATCTTTTATTCATAATTCTCCATGACAGTATCTTGTGTTAAAATTTTCTCTTTTATATATAGAAGTAAAGCTACATATTGGACTTATTTTTAGTTATCTTATAACAATGAGATGCCAAAGCAGTGGTTGAACGGTCAAGGCAAGTGTTTCTTCATGTTCTTCTGGGTTCGAATCCCACCTGCATGCATTGATGTTATGTTGTTCGGTGTAGTGTGTTCCACCCTCATTGGTGCACTGGGGCAGCATCTTGTGATGGCTAAAAGTTCATGCTTCTGCCTGATGTATAGGCAAGTGATTGAATGTATCAAGTGCCTGGCCATTAACAAATAAATAAATACAACAATGGGATTTATATATGGGTTATTAAAAAAATGCTGTAAATCATGTCCAACACGTTGGGATTTTTTTTTTTTGCAAATCTCTAAAGCAATTTGTTAGTGAACATATTTTTTGTTTTGCCTCAGATGATACACAGTAATTTAAAAAATATCATTATTTATATATAGCAAAACATATAAATCCTACTGTCCCAATTCAAAATTATTGGGTTGGAGGGAAAGTTCTGTCGTATTTTAAAGAAAATATTTGAATTCATTTATAAAAATATGTGTTTAATATTAATCAATTATGTATGCTCCGTTATTTGTTACAACCTGTTGCCATCTTTCAGGTAACCTGTGAATTCTTGTTTTGTAGAAGTTCTCATCCTTGGAGTTAAAATAGTCAGCAACTGCCTTAGAAACACTTTCAAAAGACGTGAATTTTTTTCCCGTTAGATAATTTTGCAGAGATCTGAACAGGTAATAATCAGATGGTGCAATGTCAGGTGAATACGGTGGGTGAATAAGGACTTCCCATCCTAACGCATTCAGTTTTTGTTGTGTCACCATTGCAGTATGCTTACTAGCATTATCGTGGTGGAACACTATTCCTTTTCTGGAGGCTAATGCTGGCCTTTTTTCTTTGATAGCTGCATTCAATTTATCCAGCTGATTGCAGTACAGATCCGCGTTGATGGTTTTCCCCTGTTTCAGCAACTCGTAGTACATTGGACCTTTCCTGTCCCACCACAAACAAAGCAGTATTTTTCGTTGACGGATACTTGGTTTTGGAACTGTTGCTGATGATGTTCCTGGTTTGCAGTAAGATTTTTTTCTCTTAATATTCTCGTAAAGAATCCACGTTTCATCTCCAGTAACCAGCCTGTCCAAAAACGGCCCCACATTGTGTCTAATCAGATGTGATGAACACATTCTTACACGATCAGAAAAATTCTTTTCCGTTAATTCATGTGGAACCCAAAAACTTTGCTTTAACACAAACCCAAGAGATTTAATGTGATCTCCAACAGTTGTATGATGAATGCCAAACTCTTCTGCAATTTCTCGACTTGTTACAGATGTTCTTTTTATTTACAAGAAAAATCACCTGCCTATTTAATATACGACATAACTTTCCCTCCAACCTAATAGCAAGTATTTTAAGAAACTCCTTAAAATTTATGTGAGTACATTGAATCCTGAAAAAAGTATTTTTTTCATGAAACATTTCTTTTTTTGTTGGCGTTCCAATATTTTGCCTGCCTTACTTCCACTCTATTACAACCAATTACAAAATATATTTTGATACTAGATTAAATCTAGAAACACTTCTGAACTTGCTGGAAGGTGTAATGTTTGTGTTTCATCAGTGATTTTGTATTCAATTGTCAATAACAATGTAAGACTTATTTTGTTTCTATAATAGCCTGTGTTTTTTGTGAATGTCCACTTTGTTGCTTTAATATTATCAATTAATATTATTTTTCTTAATAAAATCACACACTGAATTGTAGTAATAACCACTAGACAAAAAAGTTTTATTATTACTTTTAATTTTAAAACAGCAAGGCTTTGTTTAGGCTTATTTATCCACTCTGTTACAAAAGCCGTGTAACAAAGTGGAAAACTATAATTCTAAATACAATTTTAGTATTTGTAAGTATGGAAAACATGTCTACAAGTATTTTTAAATATTTTCTCACATTTCAGCAAATGATCAGTTAATCAAGTGCCTGGCCATTAATAACATCGTCTAGGAAAAGGCAGAGTTTGAAGTATTGCAACAACTGAAATAAAAGTGAAAGCTTGTGAAAATAATAATAATTAATTACCAATTTTGCTAAAGAATTTGAGTATTTAAATTCTACTAGAATAGTGTACTCTTTTGAGATATTGCTAAAGTGTTTTTCATCTTTGTGAGGTGCCATCAAGTGACAAACCCTCATAGAGAAGAGTGAAGCGACCATTCCAGGACATGGCTGGAAAAAGTGTTGTTGCATATAATGAATTTGAAATTCTTTCTGTAAAACAAGTTTCAGCTCATAAAATTATAAATTTCTTGTATAATTTTTTATTCAACATTTTTTATAAGCAGATATCTTTATAAGTATTTGAAATAATGATCTCAAATGATATATCATTTGTGTGAATTAAAATTTTTTCTGAACTGTATTGCAAAAGGCTCTAAAAATGGGATTCCCAGAATGCTAGTCCTAACTGTTCTGAGGCTAATAGTTAATTAGTAAATCAATTTAGGGAGATTTTCACCTGCACCATTTAAAATATCTTTAAATGATTGAAAAACATGAACTAAATAAAATCGTCAATGAGGATTCAAGTTGTCATTTTACAAATTAATTTTGGTTATTTTATAAAATCGATAAAGTTGATGGCAAACATATAAATTAAATATAGAATTTTTTTTCTCTTAAGAAAGTGTACTATGACCAATGAATATACTTTATGTGAAGGTGCGCCTTGAGATTCTTTGCTCTGGGGGTGCCAAACATCTTATTATGCCACTGGTATCAGCATATAGTTCAAGGATTACTGATACATTTCACCCACCCCAAAACATCTTTTTTTATAAGGTACCCACTCACTCGTCCAATGAAAGTACGAGACCGTTACTAGATTATGCAATTCATGGACCTCAAAAAATGAGAGCATACCCACTTTTGTGATTCTCACACTATTGGGGAACTATGCAAATTCTAAAAATAAAATTCAAGATTTTATTTGTTTTGATTCTTTATTCTACTATAATAGGGTTTAATATCACTGAAATACATTATTTTTTATATAAGGGACCATATATATACACAAAATAGCAATGTTAGTGTTCTTAAAAGAAAAAAAAAATGATTAATGATATTGTGTAAAATTCATAGAATCATATGCACCATTATAAAATGTTTATAACTTTTAGTTAAGAATAATGTCATATTTCTTAAGAATTATCTAATCCATTATTTTTTGGTGTGTTTCCAGCATTTTTTGAATAACTGCTCATATAACATATATTTATTTACAATTATTTTCTCAGTATGAACCCCTGGCTATCCAAACTTGATATTTTTGTGTAATAGAGAAAAAAAAATGTATATCAACAAAATACACTTTTTTTTTTGTAGTGCAAGGTCAAAGGACAAATCAAGTGACCTTGAAATGAAAAGTATAATTTACAGGGTTATGTGACATATTGCAAAAAAGGTCATACCTTAAGCTATAAAATAAGCCTTATTTCAGTGCAATCAATAGATTAAGTCAATTTATAGAGCTTCGAACATGTCACGATTCATAACAAATTACCAGTTTTTCCAAACTTCAAATTTTTATATATAAAAAACTAATGAAAATTGGGGCTAAAATTTTGCATAATCTTTATGAGTAGACAAAATAGCCAAGTTTAAAACACATTGGTGTCGGTTAGGTTGAAAATGCCACTTTTTTGTATTGATTTGTCATGGAATGACCCCATAAGTACTTTTTTAATATTTAACTATATCAAATCTATTAGATATGTACTAATAACTTGGGTATAAAGCTGGTTCTCATCTCTACTTAGTGAAAACTACAATTGCAACTTATGCAAATAAGTGCAGAGTGATCATTTTGGTAGATCAAAATGTTAGGTATATCTTTTTATACTATCGTGCATCATAAGGACAAGAGAAACCAATTTTGTTTTGTTCAATATCAACAAGCTTAGAGCATGATACAGCTATTTAAGCCCATTTGGAACCGGTTTTTAAAATGGTGAGAGATGATTATGAAGTAAATGTGATCTACTATAGGTAGTTTGTGTCTGAGCTATATGTGCAACAGTGTTTAGCATTGTAACTTGATTATATCAAAAAGGACCCTAAAATTCACTTTTAGAAGGGATATGAGGTGTCTTGATTTATCTCTGTGATTTCCATACCTAATCTATATTAGAGTTCTTATATGTAGAGATTTGATTACATGATTTTATGGACTGAATTGAATCGGCGGACCCCTATACCTGGCCATGTGAAGCTGTTTTTACCTTTATTTTTCACATATATTGCTAGAATGGAGTAATATGAGGATCACAAATTTTGTTCTGATGATAAGTCTTAAGTTTTTTTCAAAAAAAGAAAAAAAATATTTCAGAGCTTTTATAAGTGCATTATTTAATTTTAAAAGAATGGTTATTAAGCGTTGGCAATAAATATTTTTTGGTGGCCTGGTAAAAGGTCAAAAGGTTGCTATGAAGCTTTGGTATATAGTTAGAGAGAAAGAAAGAGACTTAGTTGTTGAAAATATTGGTTTCGGCAAATGAGATACACTGGCTTCCAAAAGTTAAGCATGGACGGTAAAAACAACAAAAATGGAAAAGTAAAGCTATGATTAACTCAAAATTCTACATGAAGGTAGAAAATGTGTTTATGCATTACAGAAACCAAGAATTATGTACAAAGATGAAAAAAATATTTTTCGTAAGTTATATGATGACGTCACATTTGGGTCATTAACAAAATGATGTTTAAAAGCAAACAAAACTTACATTAATATAATATGTGACCATCTCGGACCTTCACACAAACTTTACAATGATTTTCCATGCTTTCAATGAGGTGATTAATCACCGCAGATGCGAGCAATGGCCATTCCTCCAATAGGGCAGTTTCCAACTCTCTAAGACTAGCTGGAGGAGGTAAACGTGCAGAGACAGCATGCCCGAGGGCTTCCCAAAGGTTTTCAATGGGATTAAGTTCGGGGAATATGCCGGCCACTCCATACGAGAAATGCCCTCATTTTCCAGGTATTCGTCAACGATGTTAGCTCGATGGGGACGGGTATTATCGTCCATAAGGAGGAAATCATGACCAACTGCTGTAGCTTAGATTTTCACAATGGGGTCTAGGTCTTCATCCAGATACCACGCAGCCGTCACAGAACCGTCTTTAAGGATGTGCAGCTCTGTGCTATAATCCCATTGAAATTCCAATCCGCACCATGACGTTGCCCGATGATGTTCTTGGCCTGATTGCATGTGCCTCATTCTCTCCAGACCCTTACACGCTTATCATCTGATTTCAGGACAAATCTGGACTCGTCCATGAACAGGACGTTGCACCAATCTGAAACAGTCCAATGGACATGTTGACGACACCAATTTAATTTTGCCCCTCTGGCTTGGGCAGTTAGTGGAACACAAAAACGTGGTACTCTGACGTACAATCCCTTCATGTGGAGCCTTCGGCACACAGTACTGGCAAATATTGTCTTACCAAGTGCCGCTGTAACCATGGATGTAACAGGTCTGGAGGTCGCTCGTCGATTTGGCTTGGCTACTATAGCAATTTACCGATCGTCAGAGGGGGTGGTAACCCTTGGACGACCAGACACAGGTCTTTAAACAACTGTTTGACTTGCTTGGAATTGTTTACATAATCGAGAAATTACCGAATGATCAACGCCAAAGAAAATAGCGACATCTTTGATTGACCTTCCTGCTTCAATGCATCCGATAGCACACCAGCACTCATTATCTGTCATTCGTCTTCTTTCAGCCTTAGAAGCACGAATATCATCAAAAATTATCCTACAAAGTTATAAACACTTCGTATCAGCATTTATATGCAGCTTCTCAAACTTTTTAGAATGCTGGCGTCTTCAACGATTGCCTAATTAGCATATATCAGGACAGTCAATCGTGATTGGCTGTAACATACGATATTTGCATACTGTCATCTACACCCGCAGCGGTTTTTAGCCACTCAAATTCAAATACGCTTTTGAAAAATGAAAATTTGCATTGCATGCTTAACTTTTGGAAGTTAGTGTATTTTAATTTTATAATGGAAGTCAAAAGATTTTATAAGATTATTATTTTGAAATTATGCGACTTCCCACACAGCATTTTTTTTCACAGTGACGTAAGATTTACGTCACACTGTGACTTTGGGACGTCACAGTACGTCTTGGCAATTTCACAGTAACGTCACAGCGAGGTCATTTTGGTCATTTTCATGGTCGTTTGTGACGTCGCATATTAACTTGTTTGTGACGTCACATTGTAATGTCGTTTGACCGTGATTTCGTAACTTTGCTGTTACGTCACGTTACATTTCTGCAATGTGATATTCACGTCACAACGAAGTTACTTTGTTCATTCTCAGGGTACGTTTGTGACGTCACACTGTGAATTTGGGTCGTCACGGGACGTCACAGTACGTCTTGGCAATTTCACAGTAACGTCACAGCGAGGTCATTTTGGTCATTTTCATGGTCGTTTGTGACGTCGCATATTAACTTGTTTGTGACGTCACATTGTAATGTCGTTTGACCGTGATTTCGTAACTTTGCTGTTACGTCACGTTACATTTCTGCAATGTGATATTCACGTCACAGCGAAGTTACTTTGTTCATTCTCAGGGTACGTTTGTGACGTCACACTGTGAATTTGGTTCGTCACGGGACGTCACAGTACGTCTTGGCAATTTCACAGTAACGTCACAGCGAGGTCATTTTGGTCATTTTCATGGTCGTTTGTGACGTCGCATATTAACTTGTTTGTGCCGTCACATTGTAATGTCGTTTTACCGTGATTTCGTAACTTTGCTGTTACGTCACGTTACATTTCTGCAATGTGATATTCACGTCACAGCGAAGTTACTTTGTTCATTCTCAGGGTACGTTTGTGACGTCACACTGTGAATTTGGGTCGTCACGGGACGTCACAGTACGTCTTGGCAATTTCACAGTAACGTCACAGCGAGGTCATTTTCATGGTCGTTTGTGACGTCGCATATTAACTTGTTTGTGACGTCACATTGTAATGTCGTTAGACCGTGATTTTGTAACTTTGCTGTAACGTCACGTTACATTTTTGCAATGTGATATTCACGTCACAGCGAAGTTACTTTGGTTATCCTCAAGGTACGTTTGTGACGTCACACTGTGAATTTGGGTCGTCACGGGACGTCACAGTACGTCTTGACAATTTCACATTAACGTCACAGCGAGATCATTTTGGTCATTTTCATTGTCGTTTGTGACGTCGCATATTAACTTGTTTGTGACGTCACATTGTAATGTCTTTGGACCGTAATTTCGTAACATTTCTGCAATGTGACATTCACGTCACAGCGAAGTTATTTTTTTCATTCTAAGAGTACTTTTGCGACGTCACACTGTGAATTTGGGATGTTACAGGACGTCACAGTACGTTTCGGCAATTTCACATCGACGTCACAGCGAAGTCATTTTGGTCATTTTCATGGTCGTTTGTGACATCGCATACCAACCTATGTGTAACGTCACATTGTAATGGCTCTGTACCGTGATTTGGTAACATTGCTGTTACGTCAAGGTACGTTTTAGCAATGTGACATTCACGTCACAGCGAAGTTATTTTGGTCATTTTCAAGGCACTTTTGTGACGTCACATACTGATGTTTCTGCGAAGTGAAATTTTGACATTGCAGTTACATAAAATTGCGTTACTACAATGTCACATTCACGTGACAGTGAAGCCAGAATCTCCATTTTGGGAGTATAGTTTTGCGAAGTCATATCTGGACAGGTTCTTCTGTTCCCTATAGGGGCTAGCTGACTACTTCGAATTGTCGAGGGAAGAGCAGGTTTCAAGCATCCCGGAACTCGAATAAAACGTTTTTGAGGTGATGTCTGTATGTGTCCATGAGTGTCTGGATGTGATATCTCACGAAAGATTGGAGCGGTTTGAATGAAATTTGGTAAATACATTACAATTAGTGAATACTGGAACTATGTTGATTTTAAATGTAATCAAATGTTCGAAAGACACCCAAAATTATATTTTATGAAATCAAATTAAATTTTGAAACTATCAGAATCTTCAATGTTACGTGAATGATCATGATTTGTGTGCATTTTCATTAGCAAACGAATGACAAACTTTAGAACTCTAGCAGAAACCGTTCTGGAGATATTGCATATGTTAAAATAAAAATAAACCTCATAAAATTAATAATTTAAGTATTAGCTATTTTGAAACATGTTCACTATTCATATGTAATATTAAGCGATAAATTTGTTAATATCATTCTCGTGGATCTAGTTTGTTCCATTCACAAGAAAAGACACTTTGGGTAACAGTTTTGCATTTTGAAGCTTAACAATTAGCCAATAGTCATGCTTGAAACCTGCTCTTTTCTCGACAATTCGAAGTAGAGTCAGCTAGCTCCTACTGGGAGCAGAACCTGCGCAACTTAATGGATCGTGTGTAATATGACTTCACAAAAATACTCCTAAAATGGAGATTCTGGCTTCACTGTCACGTGAATGCGACACTATAGTAACACAATTTGATGTAACTGCAATGTCAAAAATTCACTTCGCAGAAACATCAAAATGTGACGTCACAAAAGTACCTTGGAAATGACCAAAGTAGTTTCGCTGTGACATGAATACATTGCTGAAACGTAACTTGATGTAACAGCAATGTTACGAAATCACGGTTCAGAGTAAGGCTCCGTTGACACAATCGCCATTTTGTTTGCAACCTGTTCAGTTAGTTATCGTCTGCCTGTGCTATTTCAATGGCGCGTGCATGTTGTATGACTGATATTTGATACGTAATTTTGCTGTAAAATAGGTGCTTCTGCTTTCAAAAAATTGTACCACTCATTTAAGAAAATAGTCTAGAATACTTTAATTTTCTCGAGATCCTAAGGAAAAGAAGAGAAACTAATCTTCGTTTCGTCAGGTACTGCCATCGCTTCAACTGGGAGTCAAGATGGCCGCTCTTACGTCAGGCTGTATATATAGGAGCTTTAATTCAGAGACATTACAATGTGACGTCACAAACAAGTTAATACATAATACATAAGAAAAGCTGTTCCTTATTTATCTGCAACGTTTGGCGATAAATTTGGCCTTAATTTAGAGAAATATCGCCAGCTTGACACTGTTTCGTTCCAGATTGACGAAATTACCGTCAAAATTGCAAAAATGACTCTGCATTAACGAAAGTGACGTAATATTGATGAATTTTTTAAATATTTTAATATACAGCTTATTGCAGATGCTATCAATATTGATAATTGTCAATTTGGAACTGTGAGAAATATAAGTTAATTGATTAAGAAATAGTTTTATATGTTGTCATCCAAAAAAGCTCCAAAGGTATAAATCAAAATAAAAGACATTGTGTCGTGGATCTTATACATAATTTTCTCAGCATGAAATAAGTAAATTCATTGTACTATATAGGGGAAGATCGTTGTGCGATCCACATCAGGTTTTTTTATGTGAAAAATATTTATGATTGGGGTATCTGTGGCGGAAATCGGAGAATTACGAAAAATGTAAACGTTTTGGACGTTTATATCTCCGAACCTAGTGGATAAAAATGTAAATAATTTTTCATGTTTTGTCAGAAATATAGTCCAGACTATCTGTAATAATAAAAGAAGATATCGATTTGTCCGTTTTTTCGGCTGTAGAGTAAATTCTAATCGACGTATGGTCATGAAATTTGGTACACAGTTACTTCAGAACACGAAAAGTTGCACCTTGGCGGTTTTTTGTTTGTTTTTCTATTCGAAATTTTTTAGTTATTTATGTTTTAGTACTATTTTCATACGAATGACTTCCTTAGAGACCAAAAACATTATTTCAGACTTTCGAACTTGACACCATTGGAAAGATCGAAACATTCTCTTTCAAATAATCTTTGAAAGGAATCCGTAGAATTAAAATAACTTAAAATATATATATATATATATATATATATATATATTCGTATGTTAAAACGAAATGACGCACCTGCAGTATTCTCGCGGAGATTCATTCCTTCCCTCCACAATCAGAGCAGATGTTTTTTTTTTATAGTTGTGTTATCATAAGCGGGCATATTGTTGACACGTCATTTTTGTTTTCGATAAATCGATGCGAGTTCATGATTTTAATCAAAGGATTGAATTTCATACCCCAAGCAACGCCAGGCACATTTTCTAAAAAATGTACTCGATGTTGCCCAAAATGAGCAATAATTTAATAGCCGTGTGTGCACCCAAGCAACAGTTTATTTTACTTTGCTTTTGTTATAAGTGAGCTGTTAAAATTGTATTTGGTTTTCGGGAATTCGCTGCGAGTTCCGGTATAATTTTTATCAGAAGTCTGTTTTTAATCTCGGGTAACGTGGGGTACATTTTCTAGTAAATGTATAAAAAATATAATAGAATTAACTTAATATAAATATAATAGAAAAACTTCAGTATTTTAAACTTTTCTTTTCGAAAAAACTGTAACATCTGTCCAATTGAGTGTTTTGTATTTTCTTACTTTCACTGGAAATACACTACCCAACAAAGAAAATGCAACAGCATGAAAGAACGAATAGAGTTTGAAGTTAAAGAGCAGACAGAGATGGCATATATAAATAAGTGATGTTAATTCCAGAAGAATAATGAAATATACTAGTGGCATAGACAGGGTAATCAGTAGGCAGTAGGTTCACATCTTTCGGTGATACAAGCAGCAACCCTTCAAATAACATATGCAAATAGAGTGAGGAGAGTTTCCTGAGGTATATATGACTATATGCCTTCAGCAATCTTCCACAGGTCATCCTCTGTTTGAGGCGGGTGCAGGGTAGTCAAACGACAGACAGATCTGAGAGGTAAGGCAGTCAAACGACAGACAGAACGAGACAGGTCTTGAGACAGCGGAGGCCAAGGAAGCACCTGGATACCTTGCAAGGCTTATCTGCTGATGGTTACCATATGCCGTCATGCGTTATCATACAGCTGAAGGTACAGCAATACAACTGGCCGCAGCACCTCATTTACATATCGTCGTGCCATTAATTTGCCTCTGATATGAACCAGAAGTGACCGGCTATCGAAACCGATAGCACCCCAAACCATGATGCCGCGCTGTCGAGCAGTATTGCGTTCAACATTCGCAGCAGGATTGGATCTGTTTCCACGTCGTCTCCAGACTCACACGGCGACTGTCATTCGACAAACAGAATCAAGAATCGTCGCTAAATATTAATATTCTTGCACACTCGTCTACGCCTGGAAAAGAATATATTTTATATATAAACAATACAAATTAAACAAAATTTGATTACTCAAATCACGATAATAATAATAAAAGAAAATATTTGTATTATTCCACAGTGTAATTTGTAAAACTGATACCAAAAGTAAGTGGTAAACATAGCTATTCTGAGCCTCCAATAGCTTTGGGTTCAGGTAACAACATCATTTGTGCTAATCGCAGACGTTGTAGCATTCTGGTGTAGAAACTTTTCGGACTACTCATTCGTTATAGGTATTTTATTGTTGGTCTGCAACATAATTTTTTTTGTTTTCTTCCCGTCCAATTTTATCAAGCAATAGTTTCCTTTTTGAGTTTGATCCCTCCCATAAGTTATTACAGAATCCATATCACTTGCAGAAACTGAAGCTTCCATCATATGTGGTGATTCCTTAGATGTCTCATCACCATAATCATTTTCTAATGCATATTCATTCAGAACTGTCCCTTTCCATTTACTCAATTCACATATATTGCTTCTCTGCTTTAAATGTAGGTCTCTTAACAATTATCTTTTTGGCGATCATTTTCTTTAATTTTGCTGCTTCAATTTCAGCTTTCTCTAGAGTATTAGTAAGGATTCTACATTTACCAGATTTTTGCCCATCATTTTGTACAATATAAGTTTTAGATTTAAGGAAATGGGACACTTGTTTCGGTGCTATACATTGCATTGATTCAGTGTTTGATGTAGAAGACTGACAAATTCCAGCAGAGGAATCCTTTTTTTTGTCACTTGATGACTATTAATTGGCCTATTCACCATCAAATTCCCACAGTTGAAACCATTTTCAGTTGAATAGGGTCTACTCTGTTAGAGAACTCAAATATTCAGCCCATTGCATATATTTTCATTTACTGGCCATAAGCCCGATACCCGAAAACCAGTCTGAATAAATAAAAGCACCAACACTAATACAGTAAGCCAAATAATGTTATACAAAAGTTCTAAACTTGCATTATAAATCTATTATTACAATATAAAAAATCTTTTCATCCCTTTATAAATATTTTTTAAACTATACAAATGATAATATTGTACCTAGGACCATGGCTCTAGGTACAAGGTATAGCCATTTTTTATAAAATGGCTTCCACAGCCAAAACTCTATAAATATTCCGATTTGTTAATATTCCATTTTTTCCCTTAGTTTATGACCAAAACTAACTGTTATACATAAAAATAAAACTTTGCACTTACCTTCTAAATATCAATATCAAAGTAATGTTAAGAATTTTACTTTTGGCCATCAAATTAAAACTTTTCCTTCTACTTAACTGCTATATTTACCTTCTTTCATTCAAAATGGTTGCTAAGATTTCAAATCATGTAGCTACTTACCTCAAAGAGTAATTTAATAATGTAAAATAATAATTATTAAAATAAAGCTGAATGGTCAAGAGTTTCCCCTATTCAGTTATAAACTTGCTGTGCATAAAAAATTTTAAAATTTGAAATGTTATTTTCAAAGATTGTAATATTAAATCAAAATCATCAAAATTAATAATATAAATCAAATCAGAGACAAATTATGAATGAACATAGAAACAAAAAATAAGTATTTTTGTTGTTGTTTGCAGTATATTAAAATATTTGAATTAAAATGCTGTTTTGTCTATTTTTAATTCTCATATTCGAGTTTTATAGGTGTTATATTTGAAGGTTTCGGTTGAAATTCGCTGTAACATTCAACAATCAACGTCATTGTTCTTCCAAGCGGCGGTTATGTTGTTCATTGAGTTGCACATTGTCGCATGTCGTGCAGTTGATGAATATGTTCTTCGGTAGTTTTGGTTGAGATTCGATGTTCTTCCAAACACTGGTTATGTTGTGACTTTATTTCGTCAGTTAGTCATTGAGTTGCATGTTGTCACATATCTTCTAATCGCTGAACATTATGTATCATGTTAAAAGCAGAGGTTCTCTCCATGCCTCTTTCCTTGGTCTTGTAGTCATTGTAGGCAAATCAGTTTTTCAAAATGTAAACAAAATAAGAGATTGTAAGATGAGTTGTATAAGAATTGCTGAATTTTTTAAAGCGAAATTATTTAGCTCCGGAGTCTGGAATATAAGTGATATGAATGGAATATTCATCGATTTACTTAAATAGAGAAGCAAGCGATTTTATAGCATTGCCTTTTTTAATGAAGTTTTAAGTTTCCAAGTAAAATAAATTATTGTACTATGATAATTTTAAAAATATCACTGCTGAATGTATAGCATTTTAGAGATGTTTAAATAAAATTGCATTTCAGTTAGAAAGTGTTTCATAATCAATGCCTTATGCAAGATTAATCTTTCTTGTTTAAAGTATAAATATAGATTTAGTAACTAAATTTCCTAATGCATATTTTTGTCGTTTACTATGTATATCTATCTTATATATGGTTTCGAAGATATTTCAAGTGAAAGTAAGCAAAATGAAAGAAAAAAACATTTGTTCAGACAAATACTTTGCAATACTCATTTTCGTCACAGAAACCCCAAGCATAAATATTATTCACATAAAAAATGTGCCCCTTTATCCTTTAATCTACAAGTATCCTTTTCTTGGTAATAGCACCCTGCCCTTTTTTATCCTGGGGAAACTCTGTTGTAGGCCTATCTTCTTCATCCAAAGGATAGCTTTTGAGATTAAAATCCAATCAGTCTTCTGCCAACGGTGTCATGTAATCTTTATTAAAGTTGAAATTCTGACATTTCCTAGTTTCACAGGACATCTTTAGGCCCGTTTAAGATATAAAATTTTATAAATATTTATAAAAATACACCACTTTACTTAAAAACATAAACATTGCACTATTTCGCATTATCATGAGTTCCGGTATAAGTTCTCCCTTCAACTGTTAAAATATAAATATCACAATTGCTAGCAACTGATTTGCTAAGCAGATTGAGTTAGACCACAAACTGCTCTTTAACACATATCTGATAAATTTTTAATTACTGATCTCAATTCATCTAGATCCTATGTAAATGAGGCATAGTTGAATATTGGATTATTTTTGTAACTATCTTAAAATGACTAAACTCCCTTTATATATATATATCTTATATAAATGAGGTGAAGCTGAATATTGTACTCCTAAAACCATTTTACAACCAATAACTAAACACATGGATATTACTGACTTCTCATTTACTACTAAAGGAGATTAAATGGTTAGGAGGGTGTTGTAAATAAGATTTTCCAAAGTTGAAATATAGTTAAATCACCTTCTCGCATCCAATAACGGTACGTTCACCTAATTTCATGAAAATCCTTAGGTCTGTTCTTAAAATACAATATACAAGAATACGACACTTTACAGTATACTGTATAATACATAACAATTAAATATTTTATCACTATATTTTCTTGTATTTTTTTTATTTATACTAAAATGAAAAAAAGTTTCTTAAAATGCCTAAGCACTAAACAGAGATAAACTACATCGTTATCACAGCACAGATGCTCAATTTCAGCTTCCACTCCCATCAATTGTGCGAGCAAGCGACTGGATAGTCAGGAAAAACTTGAATGAGATGCTTGTCACAAAATCCTACATAAATCAAAAAGTTAAATATTACTTTGCAAAAGTAGAGAATGTCTAAAATATACAATTCAATTTTGTTCTAATTTTAATTAATTATCCCATTATAAAATTACATAAAAATATTTTTAAATAATATTTTATAATTTATGTATTGTATTTCTTACATTCTAAGATTGTAAGACACCACCTTAATTTCCGTAACATCAACAGAGAAAAAGCTTTGATTTAAAAATAAATAAATAAAGTAAAACTAAAAATTTCATTTCTTTCAATAGAATTCAATTTATTAACAGAAATAGTATTTATCAGTAGGTATGTTATTCATCACTTTCTTCTGAATCAATATCAGAAGAGCGAACCTCACATGCAGAGTCTAATGACTCTGAGCTATACTTATCTTCGTAAAAAAAAAGAATTGCAAGACACCATCGGTTCTAAGACACACCCTGTTTTTAGTTACATTTATATCGGAAAAAGTGCACCTTAAAATTGAAGAAATATGGTATATATTTTTTCTTATGTCCAGCATTGAATGAATAGGATAAATTATAAGATGTTTGGTGCTAAATACTGTCCAGTATAATAATGGTGTAATTAATAACTAACATTGAAAAACGAATAAACAAGGTGTCCCGTCAAGATAGCATAAACTCTGCAAAGTGAAAATCCTCGCTCGGTGTACATGAAAAATAACCCAAGAACCATACCTCTATGACCCATAGTTTTTGCGAAAAATGCGAAAGAAAAAGTATGATGTCAAATCCGGTGCACGGAAAATAATTTTTATTGGAAACATGAACATCGGTACATCTATATTACATGTTTACATAGGCAGATGCTCAAAATGATCACTGTGCATATCGAGGTAGGCATGCGAGCGCTGTAGAATGGATCACTGCACATGATCTAGGATCGTGTTTTTGTTCACAAAAGTGAGCGCAGCATGAAGGCAAGCAACTAAGTGGATGCTGAAGCACGATGCAGGATCGTATGCAATTTGTCATTCTACAGAGCGCGCATGGATGCCTCGTTATTGGCAGTGGTTATTTCGAGCATCCTCCTATGTAAACATAATGTCATATGCAAGTACTGATGTTCATGTTTCAAGTAAAGCTTATTTTACGTGCACCGGATGCGATGTCATATTTTTTCTTTCGCATTTTTCTTGAAAACTATGGGTCGTGGAGGTATGGTTCTTGGGTCACTTTTTATGTACTCAGAGCACGGAGCAGTTTTGATGGGACACCCCGTATATTTAATAGAAACCTTTTTATATATATAAAAAATTACTTCGAATCGTTTGACATTACCATTGATTTCATTAAATGTGTTCCTTTTATACTTCTCTCACTATAGGAAAGTATTGTTTTCATGTCAAAAACACTTATTGGTCAAATAGGATACCTATACATTTTCAAAGGTACTATTTAAGTAAAAAAAAACCAACTTATAAAAACAAACATTTAAAAACCAACTGCAGTCCATTCATTTCTCTATTGTGCGCAAACATCCTTTGCACTACGAAATTTTATAACCAATTTTCTGCAAAACTACCGATGAATGTGAAATTTAAGGTGCAATTTTCTTTAGGTACAGTTTCACTAGTTTCTAAAGGTACAGTTTTACCAGTATCATTCACAACAGTGCACGGAATAGGTACGGGAGTTTCACATTTTAATGCAATATTTCCCAAAATATTCAACTACATGATACCAAATTTGATATATAAATAGGTTGTTATGTTATATAAGTCAGATTGTCTCTAGTACTTTTAATAGATGTGGAAAATAATTGAGATAAGTCGAGGGATAACTGAGTATAGGGAAACAGGATTTTACTATTCTACAAAATCCCACATTCATTGCGCGATTTGCATGCAAGTTTGAAACATGTCCATCATCAATTTCTCGCACAACCTAAAAAAAATATCCTGTATGATGCATTTTTTTTGCAAAATCATGTACATACAACATAAATATACAGTTCATTTTTAAAATATTTCTTTGCCGAAGAGCACAATTTCCATCTTGATTGATCATGATTTTGATCCCCTAATTTTTCGACTTACTCCAATTTAAGCATTTTTAAATAACTTGATATAAGCTATTGAATAATAGTTAAAATAATACAAGTGTGTCATAATGCCCAAATTACGAATTTAAAATTAGATCTCTCCCCCCCCCCCCATATATAGATGTTAAAATTCAGCCTGAAGAGTATAAAATTTGATTTATTTTAAATGAGATAAAATGAAATTCCAAATCCCAGGATTTACAATTTTGCAATCCCCAAATACCAGATTTATACAAAATATCTGGGATTATAATCCCTAGTATATAAAATATTCTTTTCTTGTGTAGAGGAAATTCTTGTACCTAGAGTCGGCGATTTTCCTATAGTAATTTAATATCACTTTATTGGCATGAATTGTATCCTTATTAATAGAAGATAGTTAATCTACTTAAAATATTAAAGTGATGTTATAAATATAGAATACTCTCAACAGTATACGGTTGAATCATTTCACAAAATACTAGTAATATTCAGACAAGCCGAATATTCTTTGCATCCCTAAAAGCAAGATTAAAAAAAAGCACGATATTTTATCCTTTATTTAATTAAAATTTGCTGTACTGCAAAGCTGTAAAATTACTTAATAGAACTTTCGAATACTACCCATATAAAAATATATTTAACCAACTCATTAATAGTTAATCATTTTTGCTTTAGCAAAAGATAATCAACTACCACTGTAAATAGTACTAAATAGTAATAGTAATTAAAATTCATATAATCATAATAAAACAACGAAACTATATTTTTAAGCATGGCCATCTTAGGTTAAGTATGAATAATATATACAGGTGTGATATAACATATTTCTAAAGAAATTTATGGCAATTTACTTATTTTTGGATAGAAAATGAGAGCACGTGGAAATATTTTGAATTGGGTAGTTGCATCGTAAAATCGGTCGAGAATCGCCATTGCCTTATAATGAAGGTATTATCAGGAGCATCGTAGGTAAGGATAGTTTTTAATATTAATTCTAATCTCTCATACGTACATGATATGAGTAAAAATATGTTATAACACGTAATAATTTAAGATTTTGACAATTAAACATGATTTGAGCATGACTAAACACAAAATTGAATGTTTTTATGATGTAATACGTGTGTGACTAAGTGGGGTATGACAAATATTTCTGAAACAATTTAAGTTATTCAAATGAAATTTTAGTCCAATTATTAAAGTTAGTGTAAATGAAATATTTAGGATGTTTCCTAAAATATCATATATATTATATATTTCTATGCTTTCTTCAAATATATTCCTTCATGTATTATTATATGCAGAACTTGAAATTGGGAGTGGTGTGTTGGAATGAGTGGTGTTAGTAATGGTGTGTTGAAATTAGGAGTGGTGTCTTTTCTCCCTCATAAATATTATATAGATATATTTAACTGGTTTATTCCATAAACATTAAATTACAATTTATATAACTTTTCTTTTATATTTTTGTTATTATGGTTTTTACAGAAATCAAAATATATTAGTCAAGTATTTCCCATGTTTTTCAATTTTTTAAATATTTTTAAAAATTCTGCATACAGATCAGCAATAAAGGTTGAGGACCTGTGATGTCATAAAAATTACTGGTGCCTTAGACCACTGACTGAAATTTACTAATTTCTACACACACATATATATAGAAACTAGCAGTAATACCTGTTGTTCTTGCGGAGCATATAATATAAAGAAATTTAAAATTCACGATCATGTACAAATTCCTATAGTATACTAAATGATATTGTTAATCAAAATATTCTATTAAAATATTTAATTTAATGCTTGACTAAAAAGAAGTTTAAGAACATCTGTTCTCGCTATATAAAATTTTCACAGGCAGATCTGAAGAATAAAACATCCTGATCCTGTTCGTAAACAAATTTACAAAAAAATGTGAAATTGAACCAATATATGCAAATTAAAAGTGCTAAAATTGTATGGGACCCGCACTACTTATATTCACGAATATTAGAATATATACTAAGTGTATTAGTAGAGGATTACAATTACTCAATTACCACACAATATGAGTTTCTAAAATCTTTGCCAAATCAAAATAGATGACATAATTGAAAATAACAATAATCCCGTAATCATTAAATCTAAAGGCCGTAATTCATTCAAATATATGACAATATACATGTACAACTTATATTCTCGTAGATTAAAAGATATACCAGTGCAGTTGTAGAAGATCAGTGCTTTGTACATGAGTTTCAACAATTTTTGTCAAAATAAAACAAAGATGTAATAAATTGAAAATATCATTAATCCCCGAAAATATCAAAAATAATAATGTTTAAACCTGAAGACCGTAATTGATATAATCCAGTCAAAAATGCAATATCGTTCAAATTTATTTTATATACATACTATATTATTTAAATCGGAAAAAATTTAATAAAAATCCTTCTGTCACATAAACGCATTGAATTTAAATCCATTGTAGCGACATGATACAATTTTCTTCAAATAAATTGGCGTAAAAAATATTGTCTGCATAATGCTATCTCTATGGAAGGCTTAATTGTTCATTTTTAATTAATATCTAGACAACCCCTGGTCTCAAAAACATTGACTAAATTTTAAGTGGGGCTAATTTAAGCCTACCCACAAAATTTCATTAAATTCGGTTCACCCGTTCTCCCGTGATAAAGAGACAAACTTACATACAGACAGACAGATTTTCAATTCCATCTATATGGATTGTTTAGAAATTTAACAATATTACAGTATGTGACAAATTTATGTATACATATGATTGTATAGATATGACTGTATACATATGATTAGTATTAAATTCTACGTATACATACGATTGTAAAAAACTTTTTTATTTTAGGTAATAAAATGTTTTATACATCCAACAGATAATTCTCATTCTTTCTGCAAAAATATGTACAAGCCAGAATAAATTTTAATTCAATACAATTTTTCTGTCCAAATATCCAAAAATCTAACTACACAATTTTAGAATTTTAAACTGCATTAAAAACAGAATTCGAAATTATTTGTTAGTTGCATTTTCCACCTTTAAATTTCATTTTGACAACGAGATTCTAAACCCAGCCGTAATTTTTTATGTCTAACTTCCCTGTTTAAGTATAGAAGCTTTTGGTAACTGAGTAAAAATGCATCATTTTCTACTATCAATTTCTAACAGCGATTGAAAATAACCATAATAATAAAAAAAGGAGGATATAGAAAAATTTGACTTTACATATAAAATACATAAATGTAGTATATCAGATTTAAAAGATAAGATCACATTTTTAGTGAAAAGGCAGAATCGACTAGTAGCTGCACTATGAAATTAAAACAATTGGTTAGGAAAATGTCACAGTATTACAAGTTTATTACAGTTCTACAATTCAGATATTTACTTACTTCCCACTTTCAAAACATAACAAGAACGAATCTAATCTAATCACGCTTGGCAGATGGCCAAGAATCGAATACACGTCGAATGCGCAACAAAGGAAAGAAAGAGTGTTATAAATTAATCTCAATCGCTAAAGAAATTTATAAAATTAGAAAGGAATATGCAATATACTTATTTACAAAATACTGAATTATAAGCTCAATAGATTATAAAATAAATGAAATTACCTTTTAACAGAGATATCCAATGATCCGTTAACAATAACATCTTGCCGCGCGTTCCCGCAAATAAACAAACTGAGGGAGCCAACAGATGTTGCCATTCCACGATTCAGAAATTATTGCTCTGCTCACTTTCAACCTAACAATTTTACATTATTTTCCACCTTCATGATTATTTTAAATTATTATTTTCATCAATAATAAGAAACAAGAAATTGAATAAAAAGTATTTAATTCTGAAGGGGGAAAATGCAATAAATAAATTCATGCAAAACTCAAATTCGATTTACTAACGCTAACAATATTTCTTGTACAAAGAGATTGTAACATAAAATAAAAGAAAAGAGCAAGTTCGTGGAGTACTTTCCTTTTACTGTAGTTACCACCAATATTTACAATTTTTTCTAATTCTGGAATAACAGTGATTTTATAAATACGCACAGCTGAATATTTGAAACGCCCGCGTTATCCTCAAAGTCCCCTCTCCAACAAACAAATCTGAGTCAGGGCCGCCTCGAAACCTGGGCCCAATAGCATTGCACAGAAGGTGCCATTCCCCTCAGGAACAACATATCGGAACCCATTTAAGTTCGGAGAAATTATGTATGGAGAAATGGAAAACAACACGTTTGGTTACTACGCCCCCAGCCCAATGATAGAATAGAGATAAGTTGCAATACAAAGTTCTAGTAACCAAACCAAAAATAATCAACAAATATCAATGGAGTGCATTCGATAATAGAAAATCAAATAAAATTTAAGCTTTAAAGCTTTACACGTGGATAAGCACTAGGCCTAAATGAATTGTTCATTTCGAAAAAACTCTTTGCCAAGTTCAAGTATTTAATCAAAATGAACACAAAATGCATGTTTCTGATATTAGAGATAGATTATATATATGTACATATATATATATATATATATATATATATATATATATATATATATATATATATATATATATATACATCTGCATTATGAGTTTTGTTCCAGAGATAACAAATAATAAAAAATAATTGTAATCATTTTAAACGTGCTATTACAGAATTTATAGTTATTATCCATGATTTTGTCGTCTTAGAAAAAAGTAAATAGTTTTGCCTCTTGTTTTACTGTGAAGTTTTAAATAATATTATTCATTGTCCTACTATACTTTCTTGCGTTCTTGGAGTTTCATATGACCTGTTACCAATATTAGATATGAAAACAAGCAAAAAAATAAAACAGCAATTGCATTAAGAGATTTTTTTTGTATATAAATTTATTAACCTCCTTGTTACATATTGTACGGATATTGATATTTTTATTTTGACGCCTGTCATTTTTTTCAAATGCCAGTTTTAATGCTCTTAGCTTTTTATTGTTTAGTATTCTAGTATTTTATGTTCTTTGAGATTACTCTAATTGAATTTTATATGCAGTTGCCACTTAAATTGCATTGAATAAAAATTGAATAAATACGTTCCAACCGGGATATATTTTAACAGGGTTTTTGAAAATATTTATAGTAAATGTGTCATTTTGATTGTAAACTTACTTTCTTTTTCCAGAAATACATTTTCAAGAATTCTTAAAGCGAAGAAATTTTCGAAGACATTTTAAAAGTACTGGAGAATCCCTATAATAACTTTTCAATCAAACATATCTATTAAAATGCGTTCTCTCTAAACTTTTTTTTTGCAGATGATAAAAAAATTTGGTAAATTTTTCGTTGAGCAAAAATTGTGTAATTTTAATTTAGTGCAAGCAATCAACTATAATAAACTTTAACTGCGACATCTCAGTTACCACTGATTACACTATCAGTTTCTTTTTTTTTCTTTTTTTAGAGAGGAAAAAGTAAGAAAGTTTTATATTTATTTAATACTTAAAAGAATATAAATTGTATTGAAAATAACATTTCAATAAGATGCTGAAAATCAATCATTTATGATAAAATTCAATGCTATTGTCATTTTTTTACATATGTTCAAAATTCTTATTGTAACCCACAAGAACCACTGATATTATTATTATTATTTTCTAATTATCGGATATTTTATATTGGAATTTTTATTTAGATAATTTCATTAAATATTGAAACTATATCCACTATACTTGCAAAATTATATATATATATATATATATAAATAAAAATTGAAAGATTTTAATCAAAAATTATGCATAAACTACTGTATGTATTATATATATATATATATATATATATATATATATATATATACATATATATATATATATGCATATATATATATATATATATATACATATATATACATATTTATATCTATATATATATGTAATATATATATATATATATATATATATATATATATATATATATATAGTTTCGAAGATATTAATGAAAGTAAGGTGAAGAAAAAAATCCGCTCTGACAGATACTTTTTAATTTTCTTTCGAAAAAAGAATTTTTTTTCAAAATATTAAAATATTCGAATTATATTTATATATTTTTAATCTGGACCATATTTCCGACAAAATAAGAAAAATTATTTACATTTTTACTTTCTCATACGTAGTATTGAGAAAATATTGTTTCACTAAAATTTTATATTTCGAGATTGTGATGCCAATTTATGTTTTAGGGCCCCTGAGCACGCTTTGATTATGTTTGGAGTGATGTCTGTCTGAGCTCGATTCTTTTTGTGTACTCAATAGCTGTTACAAGTATTAATGGATTTTTATGTAACTTTATATTCTGATTTCGTGTATACGAAAGTCGAGTTGAGCCTTTAAATTTCCAATAGATTCGGCACACATAAACGTCCCCGGCCACACAAACAGCTGCCATAAACCTCCGGGTTGGTCGTGTGGTCTGGGCCTTCTACACATAAACGTCCAAATTGTTTACATTTTCGTAATGCTCCGATTTTCGCTACTGATACTTCAAGCATAGATGCATGTTATTCACATCCAAATATAATTTAACTTAATTTTAGAAATAAATAACTTTAGTGTCAAAACTTTTTATTTAGATTTAGTAGTTTTCTGCTAGATTTTCAAACACTTTCAAAAATGTATGTGAATAAATGTTGCGAAATTATGTAGTATATCGAAAACGATGGAAACAAGCTGCTTCAAGAGTTAAATGAGGAACCAGCATAAAAAAAAAATTCGAAACATTCGTTCAAATTGTTGTAAAAATGCCAAGTCATAAAATACTACGAAAGAAAAACAGATTTGAAAAACTACATGAGCTATTTTAACTAAATTCAATTTAATAATACCAGAGAATTAAAAATTGTAAAAATAAAAAATATATATATAAAATACTGGCTGTCTACTTCTATTCTTGGAACATTCTTTTTAATTGTTCAGCTTTTTTCCTTTCATTTTCAATCTGGTTTGATCAAATGTTTTTGAATTTAGTTGATAAAGGTAGCTCATATAATTTCCAAAACTAGTTAATTCCTTCGCTTTTTATTCTTTTAAATTCCGCATTCTTTTATTCCTTGGTATTTTAAAGTGGTTTTTTCAAGATTTTTTGAGCTGAGTAGATGTGTGTTTGAACACAGCTTTTGAAACCGTTTGAACAGTTTATTTTTGTATATACGCTATATATTAAGAAGCTTAAATTTACCGTGTTAATATTGCAGCAGCATTTGTACCATTATTTGATTGAACTAATACAGGGTACTGAAAATGATCAGATTGATAAAAACAAGAACTTTGAACCTCGAAATAGTAGATGTATTTATATTCATGAATTAAAACCCGACAAAAATTAATCTGATGAGAGCAGCACATGACTTTCCCTATATTGCAATGAATTTACTACGTTTACAGTAAAAATAAGATAGGTTATTCTTACAGTAGATACTTATATTTTTCCAAGAAATTGAATTTTCGTCAATGAGTCGTCATTTTTATTGATTTAGCGTCATTTTTATCCATTTGAGGAGATTTTCGTTAATTTGGAAACATTAAAAAAAGTTGGCGCCATTCAGCTAAATTCGTTGCCAAAATCTCGCCAAGCGTTATGGAGGAGAAATAAGTTATTCTTATAGCAGATAAATGACTATTGGCGTTCAAATACAAAAGTATTACTCAGAGTATCTTTTCCCAAGAATGAAACGAGCTAGATCCACGAGAATGATGTCTCCCAATTTATCGTATGATATTACATATGAAATATGAACATGTTTCTCAACAGTCAATATTTTTTTTCAATTTATGCGATTTTTTGATAAATTTATTTGAAAAATGTGCAATATCTCGAGAACAGTTTTTGCTAGCGTTCCAAAGTTTATGTCAATCGTTTTCTAAGAAAAAATTACATAAGATTTGTCTATTTGCGTAACTTTATTAAATGTTTTGATTTTTTGGATGATTTTTTTAAATTTATCTTTAAAATTTAGGGGGGGGGGGGGCGGGTCTGAGCATTTGATTTTGTTGAAAAACAATAGGTTTTCCGTATTCACGGATTGTAATTTTTGTACCAAATTTCATTCGAATTTCTCCATTCGTTCGTGAGATAATGTCTCCACAGACTCATTGACACATACGCACGCACGCACACACACACATACACGCACACTTTCACACACACATACACACACACACACACACACAGACATCACCTCAAAAACGTTTGATTCGTGTTCAGGGATGCTTGAAGAGTGCTCTCCCGTCGAAAATTCGAATTCAGATTTTCGAGCGAGTCGCAATACTTTTCTTATACATTATACCATATATATAAGGAAAGTAAAAATAATAGATACAAAAAAATAACTGCAGGTGTTATATATATATTGTAGTATCGGTTTTTTATAAACTCTTAATTTTACTGTTTTAAATGTGTTTTCATGCTGAATGTAAATATAAATTATTCTGTGTTAAATGTTCGTCTGCAAAATAACCGCACTTTTCATCTACTTGCATTTTTCGGGGCTGTGAGTTCCGGTTTTGAGGAGTCTGTTATATGTATTGGTTTGTTTTTATTTAATTCTTTCTTTTTCGAAGCTCCTGTGAAAGCGAGTGCTGGATGGCGTGATATTTGTTGTGACGTCAGATTTGGTAGCGGTTGAAAAAATATATAACAGAAATCTCATCGATATAAAATAATGACTTCAAGTGTCTATGAATAAATATAAAGAATGCTGAAAAAATTGTGTTGTATAATACATTTAACATTTATATGAATCAAGTATTGTGTTGAAAAATATTTGAAACGAAGTGATTCAACATCTAATAGCTGTTTTAGGATGATTGGGATGTTATTATATTTTAAAACATAAATTAAAGATTTTTTTCTATATTATGATGAAAATTATTTTGTATACATATCTCTACCATTTTATTAACTTGGTGAGTCCTGGCGCTTATCATCAAGGAAGGCGAACCTCTGGGGTTATATTTATTGAACCACTATTACAGTATCATAAACATTTACATATGTATTTATACGACCTGATTCATGTCCGGAACTTATACTTTTACATGTGATTACGTCGGCACTTTTACAAGTAGCACTTTTACAATATAAATTGAGAAAGAGATGCATCGGTATAGGTTCACGACATAACGAACTTTTCCTTCCGAAAATCAATAAAAATGTTATAAAAACATAATTACGTTATAAAATATTACAAAAATTCCTATATTTATGTGGATATTTATATAAATGCGAATGCTATCGTTTACAAGATGCACACATACGCCGTTCTCACGATATATCCCGATTTTGATCCAAAATAAGAAAATTCATAAAACATCGAAAAAACTCACTATTATCAAATGAATGAACGTTTTGTAAATATTTTTAATCTGAAATTAATGAACAACATTGTTTAGAAGTCATCTCGAGCCGTTCTCGGATACGAGTTTTTCAGTCTATTTTAGGCTTTCGTTGCTCATCTATATTTATTTATCCGTTCCCGCACGTAAGAGGTCTGTCTGCAAGGCCGAAATCCAGATTTTCACCCGGACAGACCCGAAATGCTAGTGTTTAAACCCAGCCCGAATCCAAAGAAACGTATAAATGCACGATCCGACCCGACCCGAAGACTAATGAGTCTCAGACCGATATGATTTGTATTCAAATATGTTAAAAACACAAATGTGGGAAATTTTTCTATGAAGAATTGAGATAAAAGCTTGTTTTTTAAGCATTTATCTTCACGTAGGTGAAATAAACACAGTAATTTAATATACTTAATTAAAATTAATTTCTTCTTCTTCGACCCAGACCGTCCGACCTACCAGAGAGGTATAAGGTATCTGTTTGGACGGCCGGGAAGTGCCACTCAATTTAGACCGGAACCCAGTGGAGGAGGCATCCACAGGGACCGTACTCTCCTTCCCCTACCACCAACCTCTTGAAAGGACTTACCCATATGTTTAAAGTGATCGTATTCCGCGTGAACACGACGGCAGTTTTGACAGTGACAGGAATCGAACTCGGCCCAACCGATTGCAATTCCCGCACACTAACCACTGGCCGTCGCGCCCCTTAAAATTAATTTAAAATTTTCTCAATGAATATAACTGGTCCGAAAACTCGTTGGTCCGAGCGTATCAAATAAAGCGTTAAAAACAAAGCTCAAGAGCACTACCGCAGATGAAATGATAAACGGCATTCTTTAATTTCCCGCCTCTAGGATTATCACCTACTAAGTTTGTTGATAAATACTACAGTAGAATAGCTTCGTCAAAACTATGGAGCAGCTGCGGTTGCAACACGTAAGCAATTAATTTTTGGAGTAGAGGTAGAGGTCACAGTAAAAGATTGTATGATGTTCTCTGCGACATTCGTGAATGGAAGTACTTTTAATTTTACTCATTTTCGTACATTTTAGCTTTATAGCTTTTCTTAAAATTACAAGTTTTTAAATAAAATTGCTACTTTTAGCGATTTTAAATAAAAATATACATTTAAGCATTTTTTTAAATTGCAAATGTTAACGGTTTTCTTTGAAATTGTGAATTTTAGAACCATTACTCAAAATTAATGAATTTTAATGTTTTTCCCCAAAGTTATGTAAATGTGAGTGAGTGCTTCATCGGAAATATCGCGAATTTTGGTGCCAAAAATTCTAAGCAGACATATTTTATTATTTTAGTACAAGTTAAAAAGTGTTTGAAGAGTCCTAAGAAAGTCCTTAAAATTACTTATTTTTTTACTTTTCAAAGTAGTATCAATAGTATTGCTTTATGAATGAGTAGTTTTATAAATAGTTCTCTATAATTGAAATTTTGCTTTTCCTAAAAAAAGCAATATCTCAAAATAATCAAGAATTTCACAACATTTGGTAAGCTTATTACTTTCCTTACACATAAGTAGTATAATGTATAAGAAAAGCATTGTGATGGGATCGAACATTCGAATTCGAGTATTCGACGAGAGATCACGTTTCAAGCATCTCTGAGCACGAATCAAACGTTTTTGAGGTGATGTCTGCGTGTGTGTGTATGTGTGTGTGTCTGTGTGTGTCCTTGAGTCTGTGGAGACGATATCTCACGAACGAATGGAGAGATTCGAACTAAATTTGATACAAAATTTACCATCTGTGAACACTGGAACTATATTGATTTTAGACGCATTCGAATGTTCAGAACACCCTCAAATTTCGAATGAAATTTGGAAAAATCGTCAAAAAATAAAAATTTTTAATGAAGTTACGTAAATAATCATTTTCTAAGTAATTTTTTATTATAAAACGATTGACATAAAAATTAGAACGCTAGTATAAACCGTTCTTGATATATTACACATTTTTCAAATAAATTTATCAAAAAATCATATAAAATAAAAAATAATATTATTTATTGTAAAATATTTGTACTTTTCATACGTAATATAACGCGATAAATTTGTTAACACCATTCTCATCGATTTTGCACGATCCATTCACGAGAGAAGATACTTCGGTGCTAGTTTTTTTATTTGAACGCCAATAGTCATTTATCTACTATAAGAATAACCTATTTCATATCCATATAGCGAAATTTTAGCGACAAATTTTGCGAAATATCGCCAACTTGGCAACTTTTTTAAATGTTACCAAATTGACGCAAAAGTCGCCAAATTGGTAACATTAACGCTAAATCATTGGAAATGACGACTAATTAAAGAAAATTCAATATCTTGGAAAGAACATAAAAATCCACTATAAGAATAAATTTATTTCTCCGACGATCCGTCCGTAACGCTAGTCGAAATTTTTAGCAGGATATTGCGAACTTGGCGACTTTTTGAAATGTTGCCAAAGTGAGGGAAATGTCGCCAAATTGATAAAAAAGACGCCCATGGGAGGTAATGATTTGCAAATTTTGAATTCCGTCGTATGACGGGCATACCTTCTAGTATATAAGAAAAATGTTATTTTCTCCGTTTATCTGTAACACTTGGCGATACCATTGGCGAACTTATTGAATAATCTAGAGGGATATCGCCATCTTGTAGATATTTCGTTACAGATTGACTAAAAGATCGTCAAAGTTATTGAAAATGATACCTAATTAATGAATTAATTATTAAAATATTTTCATATAAAGACTGTATTGCTTATTGAGGATGCTATCAATATAAATAATTGTTAATTTTGAGTTGTGAAATATAAGTTAATTGGGTTGAATGTTAGCTTTAATGTTTGGATATTTTTTGTTTTTCTATTTTCGAATCCACACCACTGGTATTTGATGATATTTGTTGATTATCTTTAATTTGCTGACTAGAAATATGCATTATATTTTCCTTCATGATTGATGATTCTATTTCTAATACTTCTTTTTAATTTGTAGGCATGTTTTAAGTTAGGGTATTTTGAGTTACAACTTCTCGCTATTCAATCTTTGAATTTTCATATATATATATATATATATATATATATATATATATATATATATATATATATATAAAATAAAAGTTTGAAAATCGAATGAAAAAGTAGAGAGAAGCTTCAACTCAAAAAATCCCAACATTAAAAAATGCCTTACAAATAAAAGTATCAAACAGAGAATCATCAATCAAGTGGAAAATAAAATGCAAACCTCTAGTCATCAAGCTGAAGACAAACAAAAAACATCAATGGAAATGAATCGATAAAATAAAATAAAATAAAATCCAAGTATGAAAGCTTTACACGTGGACAAGCCCTAGGCCTAATAATGAATGGATCATTTTGATAAAATTCTTCATCAAGTCCAAGTATTTAAAAAAATGAACACAAAATGCATGTTTCTGATATCAATGATAGATTATATCTATAAGCACTGACAACTTGGACAACATGCATATATATATATATATATATATATATATATATATATATATATATATATATTTTCTTTCAAAATTTTAAGAAATATGAAATGTGCTTCGATTGATTTGTATGTACAAAATTGTAAAGTATCTATGTCAGACTATTTTATGTGCATTATCATATTTTAATATTGGATTTTCTTTGGTACATATAAAGTACGTTAAATGTGGCACCCACAACCAGCTGCTTTTTTATTTTAAAGTTAAATACAATTTTGTAAATTGTCAAACTACACAATAAGATATTTTTTTATAAAAATACGGTCATTGACCATAAATTGAAGTTAGCCATACATATTATTGGACAGTTTTCATTCTTAAAAATAGTTATACACAGTTATTACCTTATATTTACGTTGCCCGTAAACTACACTGGACATGTTGTGGTTCGGTGCGAAACCCGCAGCTTGTGATCACTGTTTCATGTGTCGCTTAGAAAAACGACAGTTAAATGAAAGCAGTTATAGCTGAAGGTAAATACGTAGTGTGTGTACAAACTGCTTTTTCTTGAAAAAGAAAAAATATATAAGTTCTTAATCGTGCATTTCACAGTGTTATCAATACATGATGTTGAGACCCAGACCGTCCGACCTACCAAAAAGGTGTAAGGTAAAATCAATACATGATGCGAAATACCAGACACAACAGTGACCTTTATATAGCTATTGTGCTCTGTTTTAAGCAGCAGAAGTAATAATAAATTATTACAGTGCCATCATAGTTTTGCCAATACCACTGCTACGTTGCATTATAACATTTATGGTTAGGGCCGAAAACAACACAAAATATAGTTACAACAATGGTACAGTGTCATCAATGAGCGATGTTATTTAGAAATCACAACTGTAACGTCTCATTGTAATAATAATATTCAGTTGTATAAAAGTCACAAAATATAGTTACATCATTGGCATAATGTGACCAATATGCAATATTGCATACAAGTCACAACTACGACGTCATATTGTGACATTTATGTTTATTTGCAGACAAGTTACAAAATATAGTCACAGTAATCTCACAGTGTCACTAATTATCGATGCTGCATATAAGTCACATATGTGACGTTGCATTGTTATGTGTTTATCAAGTGGTTGAAACGTCACTAAATATAGTCCCAATAAAGTCCCAATGTTACTAATACGCATCGTCGCCTAGAAGTAACAACTGTGACGTCACATTGTAGCATTTATGTTCAGTTGCAGATACGTGACAAAATATAGTCACAGTAATGTCATGATGTCACCAATTAGCGATGTTAAATATAAATCACAAATGTGACGTCACGTTGTGACATTTATGTTTAGTTGCAGATATGTGACTAAATATAGTCACAGTAATGTCATGGTGTCACCATTTAGCGATGTTAAATATAAATCACAAATGTGACGTCACGTTGTGACATTTATGTTTAGTTGCAGATACGTGGCAAAATATAGTCACAGTAATGTCATGGTGTCACCAATTAGCGATGTTAAATATATATCACAAATGTGACGTCACATTGTGACATTTATGTTCAGTTGCAGATACGTGACAAAATATAGTCACAGTAATGTCATGATGTCACCAATTAGCGATGTTAAATATAAATCACAAATGTGACGTCACGTTGTGACATTTATGTTTAGTTGCAGATATGTGACTAAATATAGTCACAGTAATGTCATGGTGTCACCATTTAGCGATGTTAAATATAAATCACAAATGTGACGTCACGTTGTGACATTTATGTTTAGTTGCAGATACGTGGCAAAATATAGTCACAGTAATGTCATGGTGTCACCAATTAGCGATGTTAAATATATATCACAAATGTGACGTCACATTGTGACATTTATGTTCAGTTGCAGATACGTGACAAAATATAGTCACAGTAATGTCATGGTGTCATCAATTAGCGATGTTAAATATAAATCACAAATGTGACGTCACGTTGTGACATTTATGTTTAGTTGCAGATACGTGACTAAATATAGTCACAGTAATGTAATGGTGTCACCAATTAGCGATGTTAAATATAAATCACAAATGTGACGTCACGTTGTGACATTTATGTTTAGTTGCAGATACGTGACAAAATATAGTCACAGGAATGTCATGGTGTCACCAGTTAACGATGTTAAATATATATCGCAAATGTGACGTCACATTGTGACATTTATGTTCAGGTGCAGATACGTAACAAAATATAGTCACAGTAATGTCATGGTGTCACCAAATAGCGATGTTAAATATAAATCACAAATGTGACGTCACGTTGTGACATTTATGTTTAGTTGCAGATACGTGACAAAATATAGTCACAGTAATGTCATGCGGTCACCAATTAGCGATGTTGCATACAAATCACAAATGTGATGTCACATTGTGACGTGTTAATGAAGGTGCAGAAACTTCACAAAATATAGTTGCAATAAGGTCACAATATTACCACTGTGCAACGTCACATACAAATCACAACTGTGATATCACATTGTGACTCATATGTTACGTGATTGCAACGTCACTGTCACACTTGTGACGAACTTTGCTGTATGGGTTGTGTATTGCATAATATTGAAGTATCCATAATGTAATATATAAGATGTTCTTTCCAGAAATTTACATACTGTTTAAAAGATGTTTAAATTGATATAATTTTTCCCGCATGGTATTTTAAATTTTATATCTTTTTATTTATATATAAGTGTGAAATTGAATTGAAATACGTTTATACCTGATTTTATGATCTATTGCTAGTTTTATTTTGTATGCAGGTTTTATTCTGAAGTGGATTTATAAGTAAGATCCTATGCCTGGAGATCTGATATTAAATGGTTGAAATTAGATTTTCTGGAGAATCTTTTATCAAAATGATCAGAATGTAAATGCAATTATGGTTATTAAAAATAAAAGCTATAGCACAGTTAAAACAGTTTGTTACCACCATTGCATCTGAAGTTTATAAATATCCATGTATTAAAGTAATTATTATCGATTAAATTTTGACTGCGTATTACAGTAATTATTATCGATTCATTACATAGTTTTTTATTCTTAAATTTTATTGAATGAACCATTTGAATATTGTTTAGATCAATATATGTATTTTATTTCTTCCATACTATTTTTAATTGTTTTCAGTGTAGCTTAGATGTACTGCATGATTTGACAATAGATATGCAATCATTTAAAGCTTTGTTTCAATATTTCTTTTGCAAAATGTTAAATAGCCCAAAAAAGTGTTTGGTGTATTGATTAATTACAAGCTATATGTTTATTATTTAATTTTATAGCTCATTGTTGTAATATATAATATGATTAATGTAGGTTTCAGATGTGTCCGGAGGAAAACGAGCATTATATATTCCAAAAAACATTCTATATTTTCCAAGTTCTCAAAATATCACCTTAAAGTTCTCAAAACCTAAAAATCATCTAAAAACATTCTAAAAATATAAAGCATTCCAAGTTCCTAAAAACTTTCTGAAATAAACTGAAGTGGGACCTATTGACCAGTTACCCTAAGTGGACAAATATGTACTCCTAAAATATTAAAAATGGCACTTTCCTAAAAATATAAAAATTCATTAAAGTAAAAGAAAGAACACAGATTTTAGGTTTCCAAAAATCTAACGTTTATTAAAATTTAAACATCATTTTTAAGGAATTTTCAAAACATTTTACAACTTTTAAAACATCTTAATTAAACATATAATTAAATTTGAATTAATAAATGGCCGGATGTAAAGTGGTAGTAAAAACGTTAGAATATTAAAATTTAAAGTTAACAATATTAAAATTATACAATTATTTACCAAACTAGAATTTAGAATAAAAAAATATCAGCTAGCCAAAAAGGAAATTTAGAACAAAAAGTTAAAGAAAACCTGAGGTTCAGGTGACCTAAAATATATAGGTCTAGGGGGTCTTACTCATTACCAACTCAATTAATTTTTAAATAATGCAAAAGTAAAATAATTTGAATTTGAAGAAAAAACAATAATATCACCAAGGCTCCAAGATAAGCTGCAAAGATCAGCGGGAAAAATAATCATCAGAAGAGTCACCAAACGTGAAGCAGATCCAGAGAACACCTGAAGAGGGAATCCATGGCACAGGGTCACAATTATGTCCAGCAGAAAATCCGGAAAAAAGACCATTCCACAAGATTCAACTTCAAGGGGATTCTCCACACCAACCGGACGTCAAGTAATAAAAATCATTTCTCCCAACTGCCGCACCGGACTACTGACATCAAAATGGAAAACAAGGCATATGTCCGTCCAATGGGCTACGGAAATGTGAATTCCATTCATCATAAATAGAGCTCGCAGCTTGTCAGGATAAACAAATTTTTAATTGGCCGGTAAGACTTCCTCGGCCGACATCGCAAACAGCTGAGAACACGGTGAATTACTAATTAGATGATTGGAGAGGCAGGAGTTCAAAACATCCAGTCCTTATAGACACAACAACTCTCTGCCAACAGACGCAGCACTGTCAGAAGCTCTTGAATGTTTAGATTAAAACTCGCCTCCACGGCAGGAATAATAAATAAACAGAACACAATTAATGGGCCGAGAAATATAAAAAAAAAACTTTCATTCCTCAGAACGCTTGTCGAATTCGAACTTCGGCTCGCGCCGAAGTGCTAAAAACAACTTAATAGATCACATCTTCAGTTCTAATAAAAAATAATAAGAGAGGAGAGTGAAAAAGAGCGTGATTTTATTTATATACAAGACCCCTGAACACGTTTAGATTAAAAACAAAATTCCTAAAATTATTAAATAGCCAAAAGTAACAAAATAACCCAACATATGTATATATTAATGCAGATTTCAGATGTAGAAGCACCGTGTTGCTATAAAATTTTGATGTACTTAATTTCCGTGCCGACAAAAATTATGATGTATGTAATTTCTGTGCCGACAAAAATAGCAAGACAAGTGATAATAATTAACATTGCTTAAGTTGAGTTAATTTTGGCAAATTATATTTTAACTTTAAAATAAATTAAAAATTTATTACATTCATCTTAACATAGCTAAAATCAACAAAAATGTCATTTATTCTATGAAATTTAATTCATAAATTTTTCAAGCATTGAATACATACGCCCTGATTTTTTCTTTCCAAATCTAACCCTGTTTCTAGGCTAGGTTGGAACCATCTAATAGAAATATGTCCCATGGAATAAGCTTGAATCCGTGGTAGAAATTTTTATTATTTAAACATTAAAAGTAAACAGGGTGTTTTATTCACTCTTTGTTATGTTCCTCTGTTATCCATTGGTATTTTAAAAGCAATGCAATTAAATATTATTTAAATTCAGTTGATGAAGAACTCAGATAGCTTTCTGAAACCGGTTATTCCTTGTAATTGTTCCTTGTAATTTTTTGTAATTTTCATGCTCTTTTAAAAATTGGCATTTTCACAGTAATTTAAATGAATGTCTGTTTTGATGAAAATAACTTTAGTTTCTGAAACAGCGTATATGCTTCAGTTTTGTTATACACAATCTAATTTTGTATTCATATTGTTACGAAACTTATCCTCCAGAATCTTGGGTATATTCGCAGGATACAAGAATGAGTCCAAGTTTCTGGGTAACCTACATTTATTCACAAGCACAAAGTAAACAGGAACAGTATACAATCATATCACTTAAATGCTCCACTAATTTCACAGAATAAGCGATATTATTTTTGAAACGTTGACGAAAGTAATTTAACAAACAGCAGCTACTATTCTCAAAACATTGACTAACCACACATTCCAATGTAGCTCGTGTTACGTACATTTGTCAACTCCCCCGCAATGGATAATGAGGTAAATATGAACAAATATTAGCATTCAAAGCATAAACAGAATGTAGTTGTACGTTAATGCTAGTATTTCTTCTGGGTAAACACTATTTTCTTAAGTCATTATCAATTTTAGTCAATTGCTCGGAATGTATATTCGGTACATCTTCTACTGATTGAAAAATTAAATAAATTTTGTCTATCTTAACGAATAAATGAATGTATTAAGCAATGTTTATAACATGCAACGTCCATAGACCTTAATCTGGGAATCCATATTTGTACGTAATAACGAGAAATCCATTTTCAACTGTGCCGTCTTAACAAGAGTTCACTGTATATATATAATTTATCTTTCATCTGCAAGTTTAATTGTGATTTAAGGATATTGGATTATTTTCTGACTGGAATTTTAAGATTTGTGTATAACTTTTAATTAGAATGTTTAAAACTCCTAACTGAAGTTTGGCGTAGAAATTTCAAAGCATATTTTAATGAAATACGATATGACATATTTTGTAATTTGATGGTTAGGTTATGTTTATAAAGTATGAATTTCAAAATATTATACATAAGGATAGAATTTTATTGGGTAAAAATGTAGAGGATTTACAAAAAAATATGAATTTTTTTACTTTCAATACTATTTAGTTAAAATGAAAATATATATTCAATTTGATGGCTACTAATTACAGTACCAGAAAACACATTGGCGTTTCTTTCCTATTGTTCTTTCTACACAACCTAAATTTGGTACAAAAGTAGCTTGTTACATGAATGTAAAAACAATGCATTTTATTTTATGTTGTAATGTCTAAGTACATTCCATAATTTAATACATTACAGCAGTTTTGAATTTCTCTGACTCCAAATTAAGTACACTGGGATAATTTATGAATAATTTAAAAAGAAAGTAAGATTCAGTTTGATGTGAATATGCTATGCTCAAATTATGCATTTAAAATCCAAATTATAGTCGACAAACATGTCTACATGCAAAGAAAACCACCAGTAAGTAATGTATAGTATATCCACTTGTTGTTTTTTGTTGGTAAAGAAACATATGATGGTATTTTATTTCAAGTACTTTATATTATAAAAATAAAATATTTTATACAAATCTTATGAGAAAGACATAAACAATATTATATAAATTTTATTATAGCGTTATGAAAATATTTTATACATTTTTGAAGTACCTCCAATTACATTATAATGTTCTTTGCTAAAATTATACTAAAATTTATTCAAATTATTCAATTTGTTCTCGTGTGTGTTATTGTGTCCATACACAAACACATTGTTTGCACATAAGGTACGCCGTTTTAAGACTTTTTGAGGAGGGGCAAAATTTTTAAAGTTCCACTGATGGAAATATGATTCAGCATGAAAAATTATATAAAAAACACCATAATTTGGATATCCTTATTGGGAGCAGTCCTGCTACACTTACTGACATATGACATAATTTGGAAAATCACAAAACCCACTTATAATGAGTACCCCCCCAAAATTTGGAAAACACTCGTTTTGCAGATACCAGAATTCATGGATCAGTTTTTCACTTATGTGCTCGTCAACGTGGAATAGCCAATATTTGCAATGGCAGCAAAAAACTTGTTATAAATTACAATTTTTGTTAACTTCCATGAGAACTGATAATATAAAAAAAAGGAAAACTGGTCCATGGATACTGATATCTGTAATGGGAGTGCCTTCCAGATGTTATGTATAGTTCAGTGATGCTAAAAATGTATAAATCAGAAGAAAAGTATTCAAATATTTGATTACAGTCACAATACTTTCCTTATGTATTAAACTCAAAGCTCAAACTTTTACATCCATTGTACGACATCACATATATTCAGATATAAAAAGATGTTTGTATAAACAATTTTACACAACAATTTTTAAAAGTTTCCATATTACCTAATTTCTTTTTTAAATACTAAAGATGTATTCATCAAAAAATACAGTTGCTTTTCTATTTTAACATATAGAAAAAGCCCCAGGATTATAAATGAACTTGACCGACTGCACTTTGCGGTACAAAATACTCACTACAAGTAAGTTTTTTCACTTTCCATAGTTTCATAATCTATATGTAGAGCAAGAAATTTCAGTTCAGAGTTTACTCGCATAAAGAGCTTTTCACTCACCAGTTTAATATAAATAGTGTTGCATAATCTGTTTGTTAGAATATCGAACATAAAATCACATTACATAAAGCTTAATATGCAGACTTTTCACATGTTATTGTGATTTGGTTTATTGCAGTTTGGAGAAGCATTTTAAGAACAAATTTAAGCAATTTTCAGCCTACGATTGCTAGCTTTATGTGGTATATCAACTGTGCAAGAATATTAATAGAGATATTCAATAGAAATATGCACCCAAGAAAAAAACAAATAGATCACTACTACAGAGTTAACTTATACATAATTATGCCTGTTTTCTCTTGCATATCTTCAGTAATAACTAATACAGCAACAGAACAACTGACCTTTTTAATATATAAATGAGCCAGCAACTATATTACTGTACAAGTTTACAACTCAATATATTACTAATAAAAGTCTTGCAATATGGGGGGTTTAAGTGCACGAAATTTGATGGCACAGTTATGATTATATAATGTAAGTGCAGATGTCAATAAAGTAATTTTAAATTCAACTTACCCAATTCCTTTAGCAAACTTCGAAAATTACATATTGTGCATATATGCTTGTAACTGCAACATCAAATTTAAGTCTTTAAAACACATCTTTGTATCAATATTTGTGCTAAATAATCTTAAGAAAAGATAAATTTAGATATATCCTTTTAAAATTATGTACTAAATGATTGTAAATTTCTAAAAATCGTCTGTAATATGTAAACTAATATTTTACAACAAACATGGATGCCGTGCAATGGAATCGCGCACGTCTTTTCACATGAAATTCATTACCAGCCCACATATTGATACGGGTTGTTCAAATTGAGTATGGTCTGTTACGGGGACGGGGTATTGTGACGTGAAACCCTAACGACACTTCGCTTCCCATACATCCTATTTTCTTTCTTTACGCTATAATCATGACGGGTAAAAGCATGCCAAGTCATGACGAAACATTTCGGGGCGCCTGTGCCGGGGCACTTATCCCCACATCGAATTTGTTGGATGAATGTCCGATTTTTATAATGTTCAACATTATTTTGGCTGTATGTCGTTCCTGTACAGGGCGTGACTTGTAGATGTTGTCGTCGATGATTGAAGATGTTGTCGTCGATGATTGAAGATGTTGTCGTCTATGATGTCTGGTGACGCTGTCCTGACATTGGCCGACTGCCTAGAAGAGGTAAAAAGGGGAGGGGGCGAAGGGGAGCTCAGACCTGGAGATACCAGAGCATGAAGACTAGATAGAAGCTTGGTAAAAGCATGAAGACTAGATAGACGGATGGGACACGATGTTGTAAGGAATGCAATTTTTCTCATGGGCAGAACGATGTACTGCATAACTCTGCTAACAGTACCGCCCTCTAGTGCACATTGCTTAAACTAAAAACTTTAAATTTTCACTGCTTTTTTTTCCAATTGTCAAACACCCGTTGAAAATCAACGATCTCGCAATAAGCAACCTCTCAATAATGTACATTTTTGAATAATTCGCGTTTCACATTTATTCGGCAAATCGAACATTTTGGTGTGCAGAACCCTCTAAAAAATATTGGGAAACTTAATTTGCCCATTTCTTCCTTTCGAACTATCTACCCGTACACCACATTAAAGTTACCTCATCCCGAAGCATGCTATTTTATTATTTCTCCTTTTGAACGTCTTTCTGTGAAACATACCCATAAATGAACATTTAAAAAAAAACTCTGTCTTGGATTTTTATCAGATGATTGGCTCATATACTAAATATCAAGCCTCTATCACATCTAAAAGGAAACATGTATGTATTCGGAATGTCGAACATAATGTATTCGGAAAATCGAACATAATAGTGTGCAGCAGCCTTTAAAGTAGCAAATATTGGAAATCTGAAATTTCACACTTTCTTTCAAACCATCTACTCCTACACCAAATTTGAAGTCTCTATCCTATCGCGAAGCATGTTTTTCTATCACTTCACCTTTCGAACGTTTTTCTGTGTAGCACCCCAGTTAATGAACATTTTTGTAAACACCGTTTTCATCTTTGGGTTTTTTGTCAAATAGTTTGCCCATATACTAAATTTCAAGCCTCTATCACATTGTAAAGGAGGCGTTTTTCATTTGTTTGGCAAATCGAGCATTTTAGTGAGCGGCATTCCCTACAATAGCAAATGTTGGAGAACTGAAATTGCACACTTTCTTCCTTTCCATCTTTTTACCCACAGCAATTCACCAGTCATAAATTTTCATCACCCATCAAAGGGTAAAAAAATACATCATATATACAGATTCGTTAAGTTCTTTGCAATTACTTTCATCCAGAATGGCCATGCTTCATCCCATTGCCTCAGATATCCTCCAACTTGTGCATCGTCTGAAGGCACGAGGACACCATATTCAATTTTGTTGGGTTCCGTGACATGTTGGTATAAAGGGAAATGAGTTGGCTGATACCGCTGCAGAAACAGCTAATCGTATTATGAATCATCCCATTCCTTTGACAGATATTAAAAAACTATTAGTAAAATATTATATGATAAATGGCAACATTCATGGAATCAGCAAATTCAAAATAAATTGTATGAGATAAAGCCTTTAATACAGAAGTGGACTAGTTTTCAGTGTAGGAAACTTGATGTTATATTGACTTGTTTGTCATTGGTCATACTCGTTTTACCCATAGACACTTACTTTTAGGAGAAATTGAAACCTTTTGTAATAGTTGTCAGACGTCAGCAAGTATCAAACATATTTTAATTGAGTGTTCGAAATATAAACAGTTCCGTTTTAAGCATTTCAAGACTTATACTTTACATTTGGCAGAATTGATTGGAGAAAATCCTCATTTAGAGCTTTTCCCCTTCCTACAGGACATTGGTTTTTTCCATCATTTTTAACTTCACTTTTTATAACCTTTTAGTCATTTTTCATCTCGTTTTCATTGTTGTACATGTTCCATAGTCATGGTTTTTTCACACATTATCACTTTTTTAAATTATACACGTGTTTTAATCCATACTAATTTATGTATCTTGGTACCATATGTCTGGCGCAGCATATCCTCTTTGGATCTTGTGCCATTAAACCATAATCAACCAACCAACTTTTTACCAGTACACCAAATTTGGAGTCTGTATCTCGTCACGAAGCATGCTTTTCTAGCATTTCACTTTTCGAATGTTTTTGTGTGGAATACCCACCCCCTTAAGTATACATTTTTCAAAAACTCTATTCTTCTTGTGATTTCTATCAGATGATTCGCCCATATACCAAATATCAAACCTCTATCACGTTTCAAATGGGTATTTTTCTTTTATTCCGAAAATCGAACATTTTGGTGTGCGCCACCACTCTAAATTAGAAAATATTGGTAAACTGAAATTGTACACTTTTTCCTTCCAAACTATCTACCCTTACACCAAATTTGATATCTCTATCTCATTCCGAAGCATGGTTTTTTATCAATTCACTTTTCGAACGTTTTTCTCTGGAGCATCCCCTTAAACGAACATTTTTGAAAAACTATATTCGCCTTGGGTGTTTTCGTCAAATGATTAGCCCATATACCAAATTTCAAGGCTCTATCAAATTTTAAAGGAGCTTTTTCTCATTTATTCGGTAAATTGAACATTTTGGTGTGCGGCACCCCCTTAAGTAGATAATATTGGAAATCTGAAATTGCACACTTTCTTCCTTTCGAACGATTTACCATACACCAAATTTGAAGTCTATCTTATCTCAAAGCATAGTTTCCTATCATTTAACTTTTCGAACGTTTTGGTGTGGAGCACCCTCTCTAGAGAACGTTTTTGAAAAATTCGATTTTTCCAGGGGGTTTTATCGAACGACCGAGCCGTGTACCAAATTGCAAGTCTCTATCTATTCGGGAAGTGCCTAAAAAAGCGTGACAGACGGACGGACAGACAGACAGACTGACAGATGGACACTTGGCAATTAGTATATATAGATGTTTTAGTTTGAAAATAATATCTCATTCAATATTAACGTGTTTCATTTGTATTGAAAGTAAATTAAAAAAATGCAAGACGTGCTAATTTTCTTTTTCATGTGAATTTTAATAGAATTATAGCACTTGTTCATTAATTTTAAAATACGGACGTATAAATTTCGGGATATGAACGTATGAAAATGTAACATTATCTATAATATATATTTAGATTTTATTTTCTTGATTGATATTTTCCTGCAGTGAAGTTCTAATCCACTTTGTCACAAAAATAATCAAAATATGCATAATGTTAAGCACATAAAGCAAATTGTAATAATTACACATTTAAAATTTATTTTATGTTCTTAAGAATGCTTTAGAAAGTTTACTTTTAAGTTTGTATTTTTGAGGATGTTTCAAACATACCACTATTAAAATGCTTACCTTCAACTTGAAACACTGCAAAATTACCTTTACCTTGAAATAATGCAAATTTTTTAATATTTGAACTCATTTATGTCCAACAATTTTATCCAAACCTATAACATTATATTATTTATTATCAGAAAGCTCGAATTCTAATAACTCAGTTTAGAATGTATTTATAAAAGGTAGCACTCCGCAATTAATAGGATATTCATTTTAAAATACAATCTATATTTCAATCTATGCACTATTTTTAAGAATGTATTAATTACAAGCAAACACAGGGGAATGTCACGAGAAACAAAAATTGTAAGTTGTTATCTATGTAAATAAAATTGAAAATCTGCCTGTGTGTTTGTCTCATCACTGAGAACTGGTGCACCGAATTTCGTGAAATTTTGTGGATAGTCATAAAACAGCCCTACATAAAATTTAGTCCATGTCTCGAGTTTCCAAGACCAAGGATTATCGAAACATTTATGTAAAAAGAATATCCCATAGACAAGACCTGTACGAGCCTTCAGGGCAGCGGCCCTGGGTCCCAAATTTTGAAGGGCCCTAAAATTTGTATTTTAAAACTGATAATCGTTTTTATTGTAAAATAAAAAGTATGTTAATAGATATCCTTTAAAGTCTTAATATATTACTTATTTATAAAGTAAAATGTTTGAAGTTCTCTGCATGTACCAAATGGCTTCCGGAGTTGTGATCCTGAGCCCCCAAATTTGTTGTATGTTAATGTTTTGCACATGTTTAGCATGTGTTGAGTGCATGGGTGCCCCGAATTAACATTAGGCTCTGGGTCCCATTTTGACTTGATCAGGTCCTGCCCATAGATAGCATTATGCAAATGATATTCTTAACACAAGTTTATTTATTTATTTTTTTAAATGACATCATGTTGCTAAGCAACAGAATTAAACCCGATGAGTTTATACAGCAGAAAAAAATGATATGTTGCTAAGAAACGGAATTAAACCCAATGACAGAATTAAACCCAATGACCCAGTAGACTATTTTTATTAAATCCTTTCAGATTTGAATAATTAAGAAATCCATATAACAATAAATTTTATCAGACTTACATTTTTGACTGGATTATATTATTCAAGTTGAAAGGTTGTAGAGATTACAGATATTTTCAATTTTTAAACAGAATAAAATTGGTATGGCTATATCTTCTAATACCATTTCAACACTTTCATTTCAGCATATGTTGATCCAATTTCACAGCGCTTTCATTTTGTCGTATATTGATTCAATTTGACCCTCAGGGGTTCACTTCTTTAGTGAATACGGGTGTTGCAATCCCGAGGCACCTTAGCAAGGCTTTTCTTTCCTTTTTTCTTACTCTCTCTTTCTTTTTCCTTCTTATTTTTTGTCTATCCTCCTTTCCCCTTCTTTTTGTTTTGTTCTCCTTTTGTGTTTTGTGCTTCTTGTCCCTCTCAGCTGCTGGTGTCATCAATGCCGAGCCCTTAGTAAACATCACATCTGCTCTATGGGCCCTAGTACCACTCTTCGGCCTCTGCCGTAAGGTACACCGTTTGGGCTCGGGAATGGGTTCATGTGGGTGTGATGCGAAAGGGGTAGAGCTGCGTGCATCAGTAGTTTTGCTTTTAAGAAACGTTTGCAGTAAACGGTTCCAGAGGTGAGTCCCTTGGTTGCGTTGGTTAGATGGTGGAGAGTGTTTCATATCGAGAAATCCCCCATGGATCTTTGTTGGTCCTTGGGCCCTGTGCACCAGCTGCACGTTATGGCCCGCTCTCCATCATCTAGCTTTGCGAATGACTCCGGCGGTTACACTTGGCACGTTAGAAAAGTGTGGGGAGACGGAGCCTAGCGGGGGCTCCGATCGATCTGGAAGTAAACCGTGGTTTTTTTATAAGTGGTTACAAGCATGGAGAATTTGAGATTGCTTTCTGTCTCAGGTTCTTCATGCTCTTTTTCAGATGAGAACAATGCTGTTCTGCCTAATATATCACGCATGGATTGGGCTGAGAGGGTTGAGATTACTGAATCCTCAAAGCCAAAAGATGTGACTCCCGGAGGATTGGGACAAAGTTGTGTAACATCAGGTAATGCCTCAAAAGCTAGATATTTCATCATAAAGAAGTCTGAAGGAACTTTTGCAAATTGTTCACCTTTTTTGATTCAAAAAAGTATAGCTGCCTATGTAGGTGATGTAAAAAATGTTAAAAAACTAAGATCCGGTGACCTTTTGGTCGAAGTTACCACAAATGCTCAAGCAACAAACATAATGAAAATGACCCATATTGGAAATTTCAAGATCACAGTAAACTTACATATGTCACTTAATTATTCTAGAGGCGTAATTTCCGAATCAGATCTGATTTATGACAGTGAGGAAGAAATTTTGAACAATTTAATTGACCAGAATGTGTGCGCTGTAAGACGTATCAACATTCGTAGAGAAGGGAAAGTCTTACCAACTAAACACCTCATACTTACCTTTAACTCGCCAGATTTACCAAAAACCATTAAAGCAGCCTATCTGATGTGCAAAGTCCGTCCTTTCGTTCCAAATCCATTAAGGTGCTTTAAGTGCCAAAGATTTGGACACTCTAAAAATGCATGCAGAGGGAAATGTGAAACATGTGCCCGGTGTGCTGAGCCCGGACATGAATCTGAAAATTGTTCCAAAAAATTTCAGTGTGTTAATTGTAAGGGTGAACACCCATCATATGCTCGATCATGCCCTAAATGGAAGATTGAAAAAGAAATACAAACTGTTAAAATCAATAATAATATTTCTTTCCCTGAAGCACGTAAAATAGTAACAGCACGTACACCTGAAGGTGTATCCTATGCCACAGTAGCCACTAAATCCTCAACTTCAGTTGCCACGCAATGTGACAAAAGATCAATTGCTACACAAACCGAACCTATCTCTGTGGCCGAAGACAGTCCAAATCCTACTAACCCATCAAGTACTCAATGTAAACCTAAATCTGCCATACCCTTAGCAACTTTTAGACCAGAGTTTTCACAGCCAAATAAACCAAGTACCAGTCGGGATACTGAAACATATACTACAATAAACAAAAAAAAAATCCAACCAAAAATCTAAATTAAAAAATGAAAAAGACGAACTTGCACCTAGAAAATCATTAAAAAGAGTAGATGCAAAAAATGATGCCAATATTGATGATGCAGTACAACTATGTGTTTCGGATGACGAAACAATGTTGACGGATGTGTTGCCACCTTCATCCAATAGGTCCAGGGTGAACAGTTCTCGTTCACCAAAAAAGAAAAAACCTACATAATGGGTTCTTTAGTTTCTTGGAACTGCCGTGGTTTGCAGACCAAGTTGTTTGAGGTTAAATCATTAATTAATACTTATCACCCCATTTGTGTCTGTCTTCAAGAAACATTTTTAAAAGTTAACAATAGTATAAATGTTAAACATTTTACTTGCATTCGCAAAGATTTTGATCAAAACAGTAGGGTTTCTGGGGGAGTAGCCTTGCTAATTTCCCATAACTATCCTACCTCCAATGTACAACTTACCACTAACTTACAAGCTGTTGCTGCTCGTATCCATATTAAGACATTGATTACAATATGCTGTATATATATTCCACCAAATGATAATATTGATCGCAAGGAACTTGATGATTTGATTGGTCAACTACCTCCGCCATTCGTAATATTGGGCGACTTTAATGGTCACAACCCTCTTTGGGGTAGTTGTGACATGAATCACAGAGGACAGCAAGTTGAACAGTGTATTAGTGATCACACCCTGTGCCTATTAAATAGCAATGAACATACCTACTTTCATCAACCAAGCAAGACATTCCACACTATCGATCTTGCTTTCTGTTCCCCATCAGTCCTTCCATACTGGTCCTTTTTAGTCGACAAAGATCTACACAGTAGCGACCATTTTCCCATTGTTCTCTTTAACAGTCAAATCAGATCACCTGTGAAACCATCGCGATATATCTTTTCGAAAGCTGATTGGTTAACATTTACTTCCCAAGCTGTGATAGCTGATGACGCAGTTCAGAGCTGTGACATTGATACAGCTGTAAACAATATTACAAATCTCTTGATTAAGGCTGCTGATAATACAATCCCTAAGAATTCTGGAAAAACATCCAAATATCACTTTCCTTGGTGGAATGAAGAATGTCGTGAGGCATACAAAAAACAAAAGAAAGCCTGGGCCAATTTTCGAAGGTATCCTACGACTGATAATCTTACTGTATTTAAATATACAAAAGCGGTTGCTCGTAGGATACGCAGACAAAGACAAAGAGAGTCATGGGAGGAGTATGTCAGTGGACTAAACTGTTCCATTTCCAGCAAGAAAGTATGGGAAAAGATCAAAAAGTGTTCAGGTGTCTATAATGACCACCTTATATCTGCTATACATAGTAATGGCTCAATTATTAGCTCTCCCGCAGAAATAGCAAATGAAATAGCCAAAGCCTTTGCAGATGTTTCAAACTCAGCAAGTTATTCAGAACCATTCCTGTCACATAAAATCAGATCAGAAAAGAAACCAATTGTCTTCTCACAAGCCAAACACTTGCCATACAATTCTCCGTTTACAAAGTTTGAACTTCTTACAGCATTGTCACAGACTCAGGGAACCAGCAGTGGGCCAGATGGTGTCCATTATACTATGCTGAAACACCTTTCTGACGAGTCTTTATTGAACCTTTTATATCTGTACAACAGGATTTATATGGAACTTAAGTTTCCGACATCCTGGCAAAGAGCAATCACCATACCCATTATAAAACCAGGAAAAGACCCCAAAAGTCCTTCAAGTTACCGACCCATTGCCTTGACAAGCTGTATGTGCAAAATTATGGAAAAAATGGTAAATGCCCGACTTGTTTATTTCCTTGAAACAAATAAACTTTTGTCTCCACATCAAAGTGGTTTTAGACGAGGAAGATCTACCTCTGACAATATTATTGCTCTGGAATCCCAGATCAGGACTGCCTACCTTAGGCGAAATCATTTAGTGTCAATATTTTTTGATATTGACAAAGCCTATGATCGAACATGGCGCTATGGTATTATTAAGGACCTTTTTGATTTTAATTTAAAAGGAAATCTTCCCATTTTTATACAAAACTTTTTAGCACATAGGACATTCAAAGTTCGTATTGGTACTGTTCTTTCAAATCCTCACGTACAAGAGGAGGGAGTGCCACAAGGAAGTGTATTGAGTGTGACTCTATTTTCCATAAAAATCAATAGTATTTTAAACCATCTACCACCATCAGTTCATAAAAGCCTCTATGTGGATGATTTGCAAGTTTCATACCAAGCACATGATATGCGCACTGTTGAAAGACAGTGTCAAACTGCAGTAAATGGCATTCTGCAATGGGCTAATCTAAATGGATTCAGGTTTTCAATCCAAAAGACTTGTTGCGTTCACTTCACCAGAAAACGAGGTCTACACTTACCTCCAGAGATTTTCATGGAGAATACTAAAATTTCTGTTGTTGATGAAGTGAAATTTCTTGGAGTCTGGTTCGATAGAAAACTCACCTTCCTACCCCATGTTCAGAAATTGAGAAAGAAATGTGAGAGAGCCATTAACATTTTAAAAGTTCTGTCAAATACGAAATGGGGTGCAGATACAACTTCAATGCTACGTATATATAGGGCCATTATTCGTTCCAAGATCGATTATGGATGCAATGTTTATGGGAGTGCACGAACATCTGTTCTTCAGAAACTGGACACAATACATAATAAGGCATTACGTATATGTTCAGGTGCCTTTAGAACATCTCCTGTTCAAAGCTTATATGTGTACTGCAATGAGCCGCCTCTAGAATTCAGGCGTGAACAGTTGATGCTGAATTATTACTATCGGGTCATGTCCTTACAGAACCACCCTCTGCAACGACTAATTCTAAATGAGCATTATGATCGACTCTACGACCACAGACTCTCATGCATTCCTTCATTTGGCAAGCGGATACGAAATATATTATCAATAACTCCACAAGTAGATGTAAATATAAGGAAAACAAAGTGTTTTGAAACACCTCCATGGCATGTTCCAGATTTTATATCTCTCAACCCATTTAGTAATTTTACTAAGAGAAACACAGATCAGACTATTTATCTGCAACTGTTTGCTGAACATAGAAATCTCTACAACGAGTTTACTCCTATTTTCACAGATGGTTCAAAAGCTGGCAATTACGTAGGGTTGGCTTATGTATCTAAAAATACTATAAAATCTTTTAAACTGCATGCATCGTGCTCTATTTTTACTGCTGAGATTATGGCAATATACCAGAGTCTTATATTCATATCGCATCAAATTTCCAAAAAGCACATCATTTATACCGATTCATTGAGTTCGCTACAACTTTTATCATCTAGGACTGCTATGAATTACCCTATTGCCTCTGATATTCTTAAGTATGAACATCGTCTAAAGGTACAGGGATACCATACTGAATTTTGTTGGGTGCCAGGACATGTTGGTATCAGAGGAAATGAGTTGGCAGATATTGCTGCTAAATCAGCTACTCAAAATTTAAACCTGACAATCCCTTTAACTGACATCAAACCATTCATTTTGAAAAATATATATGACAAATGGCAGTATTCCTGGAACCAGCAGTCTCGTAATAAGTTGTATGAAGTAAAGCCCGTAATACAAAAGTGGACTAGTTTCCAATGTAGGAAACTTGAGGTACTTTTAACACGTTTGCGAATTGGTCATACTCGTTTTACCCACAGACACTTACTTTTAGGAGAAGTTGAACCCTTTTGTAATAGTTGTCAGACCTCAGCAAGTATCAAACATATTTTAATTGAGTGTACTAAATATAAACAGTTTCGTTTCAAGCATTTTAAGACTTATACATTAAATTTGGCAGAATTGATTGGAGAAAATCCTCATTTGGAGCTTTTCCCATTCCTATTGGACATTGGTTTTTTCCATCATTTTTAACATCACCTTTTATAATCTTTTAGCCATTTTTCATATCATTTGCATTGTTGCACATGTTCCATAGTATTTTCACACATTATCACTATTTTAAATTATACACGTGTTATCAATACTATTTTATGTATCTCAGTACCATATGTCTGGCGCAGCATATCCTCTTTGGATCTTGTGCCATTAAACCATAATCAACCAACCAACCAACCATTGATTCAATTTGATATTTTTTGTAAATTTGTTTAAGAACGAACTACTAGTGAATAATACTTATGTTTCATAATTTTATATTTTGCCTAAAAGTTTAGAAGAGTGATTCTTTCTAAAATAATTTTGTAGATTATTCAGAGGCAAATTATTTAGGTTATAAAACAATATCAATAACACAGGTAACAATATTGTGTACAGGTAACAACAAAGTGATATACAAATAACAGAGTGTTTTTAAGGTCTTCAATTTTACGTTGTTGTCAATATCAATAACACAGGTAACATTATTGTGTACAGGTAACAACAGGGTGATATACAAATAACAGAGTGTTTTTAAGACCTTCAATTTTACGTTGTTTTCTGTCACTGACATACCCCGATTTACAACCAGGAACAAAACATGCGCTAGAAACCATATTTTAAGAAAATAACAGTGCTGATAATAACGGAATAACTAAAAATCAAATAAACTTTTAATCAACCTAATGCTATTTGAATGGAACAACGATAACTGTGCTAGCAGTAGCGCCACTAAACTGAAAACTTTCTTCAGCGGTATGACTTCACACTTTGCCCCGGAGCAGCCTATTTCGTTTCCCCTCCTTCTTTTAGCCATAAAGGCTAAAAGACCAAGGATTTTTTCAATCGATGTTATGTGATCACATGATACACAGAACACGTATTTTGCTTGAAATGTGGTCTAGAACCATGCAGAATAACTATGCTGTTTTTTCTGTGGTGAGTGACCTGATAACTGATAAACAATTGTTAACGGAGATGACCATTCAGTTAACTTTTCAAACACACCCTTGTCATGTGCAAAAGTTATACAACAAAATCAATGCGCAACTCATTGATTCTTTCAAAGCTAGATCAGGTCTTGTTTAACATAAATGATAACAGAAACTGAATACCGCAACAGAATTACTTTCTTCCGCAAAAGAAAGCTTGTTGAATGAAAGTTTGTCTAAAAGTACATACAAATTTAGTTAAAATATATTTCTACATGTGTGTATGCCTGCATTCTGTTCTTATTGCCAGGCATAGGGTAGTTTGTGTAAAAAGATGTTAGCATGAATTGTTATAAAGATTGGCAAATAATTGATCTGTTACACATGCAATATAATTTTTACATACAGATATCTTTACAAATTTTTGGCCAGAAGAACACCCGAAAGCTTGCTGATATTTTATAAACAGCAGAAACTTCATTGTGTTAGTAAGACTCCAACAATTTTTTTTTTTTTTTTGCACATCGCCAAATCAGCGATGAAGACTCAACCGGCAAGCATATAAGGGTTGCCAGAGCAACAGAGCGAGAGCACAGAAGAGAGAGAAGCAAGATTATCGAGGTGAAATGCAGGTAGAGAGACTTATGGCAACCTTTCCGTGACCACTACTAAATCACATGATTTAGGCACTCCCCTACGCGCATATTTTCTTGCGCATCTCCCCTTCCATTGCAATTGCATTACGTTTTCGAAAGCGAGAAGGCACGTCGCACGTTTGCTTTTACTTTTAAGCAAAATATGGTAATGTCCTGCGCTGCATATGGATGTACGTCAAAGTTTATCAAAGGTGGAGACACTACATTTCACAGGTAAGTCGTTTCCATTCATTTTAAAAGATATTTTATATAAAATAGAGTTTATTGGCATGTACGACCATGTCTTCCTATAATAAAAGTAGATTTTCTGGCTTTGTAAATAATGTATAGCCTTGTAATTATTTTTAAAATAAAATATTTTATATATGTTTGTGTACTTTCATAAACTGTACCTCTATAAATGCTTAAAATTAGAAGAGAAAAAATAAAATAAAGGTGAAACGTTTAATACGCCTAGTTTCCTCTCTTGGCGACATTTTTTTACGCCAACTTGGATTGTTTACATTTTCATACTATTTTCCCCTGACAATGTTTTCATGCCATATAATGCTATGAAATGATTAATAACTCCCAAGAAATTTATATAAATATCAGTAAGTACACATTTAAAATTGATATTTTTTGCTGAGCTATATTTTTCCAGACTTATAAAAATAAATACAGTGTATGGCCGTAAATATAATTTTTTCTTGAGAATTGTAGCAGAAACAAATACTTTTTACACTTTCTATTAGTATTAACTGTCTTTGTATGTATATTAAAAATACTCGTTAAACATTTCAGAAAAGTCCTTAACTGTATATGTAATGTATCAAATGAAATTGAGCAATTAAAATGCGATTTGAAAATTTTTTCGTGATTATGAAATGTATAAAGTAACCATATAAAATTCCTAATATTTATCAATGAAAAGTGCAATAAAATATACAAAAATATTTTTCAATTCAGTTTTTGTGCATATAAAACTTTTATTAAAATGTTAGCTAATTTCTATTATTTTTATTAGTTTTCCCAAAGATGAAGAAAGATGCGGGAAATACAACTGAAAAGAGAAAAGTTTTAAGCATTAAAATATTCTAAATTGTGCTATATGTGCAAAATATGCTAAATTGCATCAAAATAGGCTAAATGAAAAAAAAAATTAACATTTAGTCATTTTAAACAATTATTTGTTATGCCTAGTGTTCTATAAAGGCTGGAATTTTTTAAACAGTCGGTGGGGGGATGAGGATGTTTGCTACAGAAACTTGGGAACAAAACTGATTTATGTTTTGAACTTTGGCTTTTTTCCGTATCTTAAAAATGAAGAAATCTGAAGTGTCTCACTGTCTGATGAATATGTAAAGCAAATAATGAGATTTTAAATAATAAAAAAAACATATATAATGAGTCGCCGGGTAAATTCATAAAATATTCAAAGTAATACTTTTTTCTTTAAATTAGAATGCGAAGATATCATTCCATTATGTTAAAAATTGGAATTGTGAAAATATTAAATTTTGGGATGCAACAACATAAATATAAGAAATTTTATAACACATATTTTAAAAATTAAAAATAATTTTAAATATGAAGAAATTATTGTCCTATAGATTCTATTTAGCTCTTTGAAACTTCGTTCTTTGATCCTTTTAATTATGTCAAAGTAATAATATTTTTGATCAGTGAGGAACTGAGTGTGAAAATGTTTCAAAATTGTGCTTAAAATATTTATTCATTCCCCACTCCTTCCCAGCATTTAACAGGGTGTTGTTCTATTGATAAATATGAATTAACAAAGCCATTTTATTAGAAAGTTGAAGTCATTAACTTTTGCAAGTTAATGCCTTACAAGCAGCATTTTGATTTATTATAATAACATTGTGTAAATTATTTTTAAAAGCAATTATTTTTTTCGGTGGGGGGGGGGGGGTGTCAAGGAATATAAAGTAACTGTTGCATACTCTGGGAATAATATACAAGATTTTGAATAGTTACAATTATATAATGCTTAGCTATATTTCTAAAGTTGAAAATTGGCATTGCCTCAATGCCAATTTTGCACTTCAGTTTGTACAAAAACATATTTTATTAAAAATAAAATTTTACTGAAGTAAGAAAATAATTTTAGAGGCACTTTTAAAACACTAAAAGGTATGGTAATTCCAATGACTGAATGTATATTTTTAAAATCGCAAACTTCATAAAAGTTTTTTTTTCATTATTAAAATGTTGATGCATTAATATTAAACATCAACAACCTTAAATAATATAATTGATGATTTTTTCGAAATTAAGGACAATTTAACTGATGATTTTGTTAATTGAATTGAAAACAAGTAAAAATGTATTTTCTTTTCAAGTACACCCTTTTATTAGTTATATGTGACTTAAATGTATGGATACAACAGCATACAAAATGTTTGCTCCGGTTCCCGAGTTATTCCTCAAACTAACATTAAGTTGTTCCTCAATGCATTTCTCTAACGGTTCCTGGACGGGCTGGGATAGTAGCAATGAATTTAATTGCTCCGATAATTCAAAATCCAATGAATTAAAATATACCATGAAATATAATCATATGCTAAATATGATATACTCTTTCTAGATACAACGGATCTCGAGTTATTCCCGAATTATGAGTATATTTATATGGCGGGCCCAGGACGGGCTAGCCCGATGAGGTTCAAAATCTAAGAAATCAATATGCACCATAAAAGACAATGAAATAGTAAATTTGGACCTTCCAGCTAGAAAATTGAAATATATCACAAAAGAAAACGACATGCCAAATTTCATGTTACTGTGATTGATAGAACTTGATCAGTTAGGACCTAACCAATATATATTTTTAAATACATCAGAAACGTAAGAGATATGCAGCACTATTTTACTCCAGTGAAAAAAAATTATTTTAAAGCGCCAAGCGCGGCAATAAGTCGCCAAGTCTGGGAGTGTTCGACCATAAGTCACGTGATACATGCAGTGGTCATGTTTTCAATCTCTTCTGAATAGCAATGCGCAGTCTACCTATATCTCTGGTCGAAGAGCAAGATATAGATGGAAGGTGGAAAGCAAGGCGCATCCTGCGTCGTGAACATTTTAAAGAGTTAACCAGTGAATTAAATGTTTAAGTGTTTGTTATGTTATGTGCTTTCGTCTAAATCATAGGTTTTCAACCTTTTTTTGTCCACCGCCCACTTTGAGAATATTTTTTTCCTAATGCCCCCCCCCCCCCCCCTAAATTTTTTTACTTGCGAATCTGAAACAACTATTGCCACGATTATATTTAAACATGTAATATTATATACTGTAGTCGTAAGATAGGATATGGTCCTATCCTATTTGAGTTTAAAGAAGACTGTTTCAATGAGAACAATTAAAACGCATACTTAATTATATTGAAAAGTATTTTTATTAACATTCAAAAGACATTGAATTTATAACTTATCTAATGAGAAGGTTGAATTTGATGCATTTTAGGGAGTTTATTAATATCAGGCTCGATTTTACTTAAAAACAGCCGTAAGTCGCCGCGTTCAGTAACATGGAGCCGATTTCTCTTTTCAGTTACCAACGTTGCTACAGCACTAAATCCACGTTCAGCTAAATAGGAAGATGGGAGTGCTATCAGAAATCGTTGAACAATCGACCATAATCCTGGGTACAGTTGCAACATCGCTTCTGCAGCCGAAATTCTTGGCAGCCATTCTTGAATTTAATTTTTAATTCCTCATTTGTCGTCAGTTCTATTAGTTCTTCTAACTGGGATGATCCTGCTGTGTTGACATTTGAAAAAGGATCCAAAACCCAGTCTGGTATGTCCATGTTTAAAATGTCCTGGAATCGTTCCTTGAAATCACTGGAGGTTTTCCATGCGTTGACTGTAAACAAGCAAGTCGTCGTGCTTGAATGATACTGCTGATAAATTTGGGAAGTTATTGAATTCGCGTCTGCCGATATTTCTTTTGTATAATAGCAGTTTGGACACGAAAGCAGCAACGTTGTAAAATCGAGTCAAACAAGTACCTTTTGACAGCCAGCGCACCACTCTGTGAAGCAGCAATCGGTTGAAATCTTCATCATTGGCAATGCGAAGCTGACTAAATAATCTGTCATTCAACGTGTTACTTCTGATTTTATTAACTGCTCTGATAACATATTGCAGTGATGTATGGAGGCGTTCACTCAAATTTTTCGCAACCAAATGCTGGCGATGAATTACGCAATGCACAGCAAGCACGTCAGGAACTTTATTTTTTAAACACGCTATGAAGCCTTTCTGACTCCCTGTCATAGCCGGTGCGCCATCCGTAGCAACTGACAAAATATTATTAAAGGGAATTTCCTTTTCGTCACAAACTTTTCCAGTGTATTAAATATGGTTTCTCCTTTTGTATCTGTTTCCAAATTCGTAGCAAACAAGAGTTCTTGACATTTTTTCTCATCTTTGATAAACCTCACGTATGACAATAATAATGCTTCATTGGTTGGTAAAGTGGACTCATCCAGTTGAATTGAAAATTAACAAGTCTGCAGATGATTGCACAATGATTCTACAATGTTTTCAGCCATCTCATCAATTCGTCTTTGCACAGAACTACTGCTCAAAGGAATTTTTTGGATAATATCTGCAGCTGGTTTATGGAGCACAGTGGTTATTACTTCATTTATTAAATCTTCCCCAATAGTATGTGGTTTGCATGTTTTAGCAATCAACAATGAGATATTGTACGAAGCTCGAAGTCCGTCATCGTCTTGCTTAGAAGCTGATGAAAAAAGTTTTGATACAGTTGGCTGAATTTCGTACTTCTTTTTCATGTCTTGAAAATAGGTCACATCTTTGTCTTTCTTATCCGGGTGTATTTTATTAAAATGATCTTGAAGGCTTCATCGCTTCATTTGAAAATGTTTTTTGACAAATAAGGCACATTGGCGATGATGGATTTGTGGGATTTTCGATAAATCCGTACTTAATATAATCCACACTATACTGCCGCCTCTTCTTTTTTGCTTCCGACATGGTTTTTACTTTACAGATACGTGAGTAGTATTAGTGTACTTTTAAAACCCTGTCATCAATTGCGCGCGATAATGCTAATGAAAATAAAATGAACAATCACTGCCTTTATATAGGTTGGAGACATATAACACGCATCGACAGGAATAAGATAAACATGCAGTGAATCGTTTATAACACCCGCCGCCGAAGTAAAGCACGGGGGCAAGGGTGATTCGGGAGCAGAGTGCGGGTTAGAACATGCACAGATAATACTGTCAATTCTTGCAGGATTGCAAAAATCACGTTATTCAACAAAAACTTGTTATAACTGAATTGCTACAAGCATATTTTTTGCTATTTTTTATTAACAGGCTTTTGTTAACTTTACCTGTATTTATATATGAGATATTTCACATGAAATTGGAAGATTTGAAAATTTTTAATTCAGATCTAAAATTAAAATTTTTTATATCATCCAATTTAATGTAGATCTGAATGTAATGGAATCTTTAAGTTCAATTTTCATCTACTTCCCGAACTACCGAAATATGTGAATTTTCGCACACGTGATAAAAATGATTAAAATACATACAATAACAAAAATTAACCAATATTAAAGTTTACTTTAGTTAGTACGTGATTAGCGTGTTTTTTTTTTTGTCTTTTTTAAACTATATTTTTTTAATCTGCCCACCGCCCCTCCGTACCATTTCAACGCCCCCTAACTTTCTCTGGGTCTTCTACTGCCCCCCTGAAAGTCTCAAACGCCCACAAGGGGGCATTATCGCCCACGTTGAGAACCTATGGTCTAAATAAATGTGTTTTGTGTGAAGTGAAGATGTTTTAATTACAGTTGGCCTTTTGTCGAGTGCTTCTATTCAAGTGTAATGAAATGAAAGTTTGCGAGGTTAGTGTTCCAAAAAGAAATGGCGCACTAAAGAAGAACCTCGGAAGTTTACTGGCGTAGTCGTGGCAGGATTAGTTTATTACGGAAGTAGTAATCGTTCCTGGAATGAAAAACAATTTGTATGTATTTGGTAAATAGATGAAGATACGTCCAGTATCAATTAATTAATGTACCAGCATTATAATCCGAGTGGATACGATATTGATTTTTGAAAAATTACGTTGTTATAATATCATGACATATGATGATTACAATTTTCATTTCTATTGTACGATGAAGATACGTCCGGTATCCATTAGTTAATGCACCAGCATTATAGTACAAGTGGATATGATATGTCAATTTTGAGTGTATTTGTTACAGAAAATTAGTACGTCAGTGCTATTGAATACGCCAGTGTTTATAATAAAGTGGTTTTCTGTTAATACTGTTATTTGATAATTGAATATGCCAGTGTTCATGATAAAGTAGTTTTCTGGTAATACTGTTTCTTTTTGTAACTTTAAACAATTTAGAGATAAATAAGTTAACTTCCCTCCTGATCAGGTATGGCATTTTTTGCGAAAGGTAAAAAGAGGATTTGATGTGTTTGGCGGAAGAATTGGGGATAATTTCTAAACCTGAATTTAAAATTTTGGATTTACGTAGAGAAATTCTTGAAAGTGAGGACTATGATGAAGAATTTTCGAAAGAACTCCTCTTTACTATTATTAAAGAAAAAAAGATCAAATAGAAAAGGATGAAAAAGAAAGAAAAAATAAAATAGAATTTGAGTTAGAAAAACTCAGAATCGAAAGGGGTATTACGCAGGATTCAACGTCCTCAAATTTAGGGAGTAGTGAAAGATCAAAAAGCAGTATCGAATTAATAAAATTGATGCCAAAATTCGACTTGAAGAATGATGATATTATGTCATATTTCGCACTTTTTGAGAAACAAGCTAAACGAACCCACGTAGACATGACGGATTGGGTGTCAAGTCTGTTGTCACTGTTGCCTTCTGAGATCATACAACTCATCACACGGGAGTCAGCGGAAAAGTTTGAAGATTATGAATACGTTAAGGGTATTCTGTTGAAGAGATTCAAGTTGAATCCCGAAAGTTTCCGGAAAAAGTTCGCGCAGCTACAGAAGGTTCCCGAGAAATCGTGGCGTGATTTCGTATTTGAATTAACTAAGTACTTTGAAGAGTGGATTGATTGATGGACTTGAAATTAGAGATTTTGAATTAGAGAAATTGATGATTACTGATCAACTAAAGAAGAGGGTACCTGGGGAGGTACGAGAACATTTCTTAGATGAATGGTTAAAAATTGTAGCAGCCAATATGTTGGCAGACAAGTTAGATGAATATGAAAGTATACGTGTAAACTACACGAAATTAACAGTTATAGTCCGGAAAAAGAAGGTTGAGTAACACCAAAGCGAATTTAGGGAAAAGGAAAAATTTGGAGCACCACCAAACATCAGAGGGGTTAGCGAAAATTTTGGAAAAATGGATGTGTTCCAGGAAGGGGACATCAGAGTTACAAGAACCAACCAGGTTACAATTGGAGAAATGACACTTCTAAAATGAACTATAAACCTACTTGTTTTTCATGTGGAGCTGAGGGTCATATTGGAAAATTTTGTACAGTAAGGAATAATCAGAGAAAATCACCCAACACTAATGCCCAAAGCAATCATATTCGAACTATAGAGTCTAATCATGAAAATAACTCCCAAGTTCTGACAGCACGAATTACCGTACCGGTGTAAATGCAGGATAATACCAAGAATAATGTGGATACCCTCCATACCATACATTTAAAATGTGTAGAAACTTCACTTGTAGGCATAGTAGATTCGGAGGTACAAATCTCAGTGATACGTGAACATTTAGTAATGGACGTTCATAGTGAAGGAGAGGGGAGAATAAAAACTGTCTCAGCTTTTGGAGAAAGTGAGATCGCTCCTTTGAAGATAATTTCTATGAAAATTTATGACAAATTACATGGAATGGTCCCCATAATATGTGCAGTTTCTAAAAACTAACAAGTGTGCTCTACAGCGTATGAGTCGTTGCGGGAGAATATACAATTGCATGAATTGGATCACAATATCATGATCGATGATGCTATCTATCTTGGCGAAAAGGAGGAGGAAGTAGAGTCTGACCAGGAAGTAATGAATTAAAATGGTCAGGAAGAAAGTACGTGCAGTGACCATGGTACTGTGAATGCTAATCAGGTCGAGAGTAATGGGAAACAAGAGCAGAAGTCGAGTAAGGATGGCAAAGTAAAGAGCTCGTTTATTCAATTGCAACATGAAGATGAGACGTTGAGAAAAGTCTGGGACTATGCAAGAAAGGGACAAAATGTATACGAGATAATTGCCGAAGTGTTGGTCCATTCTGAATGGATTACGGGTGAGACAGTCAAACAAGTAGTTTTACCTATCTGCAAACGCCAAGATGTTCTTAGAATGGCTCACGAGATTCCACTAGCTAGCCATTTGGGAGAACAAAAGACTAGACAGAGAATAAAATTTTCATTATTTTGGCCTACCCTAAAACAAGATGTGGCCAAATTTTGTGAAAGCTCCAAGACTTGTCAGATGAGACGAGTTGTTACATACAGGGACAGAATTCCCATACAACCGATAGCGAGACCCGAAACGCCTTTCGAAGTTTAGAGTTTGGCCCGTTAGAACCTCCTTCCGGGCGAGGACATAAGTATATTATATGTGCGATAGATCTGTGTACGAGATGGGCTAAATCTATTCTGGTTAAAGAAATCAGTGATGAAAATTTTTACTCAAACCGGGTTTCCAAATTTGATCTGCACTGATCAAGGAACAAATTTCACAACAAAATTAACTGAAGCATTTTTAGGTATAATAGGGATATCTCCCAAATTTTCTACACCTGGACATCCCGAAAGCATGGGTGTTGTGGAGAGATGGAATAGAAATTTGAAAAATATGATGGACAAAAATATTCAGGAATATGGGAGGAATTGGGATATACACCTTCCCTACCTTCTGTTTGCATACAGAGAAGTCCCCCATAGTACAACAGGTGTATCACCGTTTCAGCTAGTATATGGACGCCTACCCCCAGGCCCACTTGCTCTACTAAAAGATGTATGGATCGGTGAAAAGAAAATTCCCACCAGGGCATCCCGAACTGTGGAGGAATATCTATATGATCTAATAGAGAAATTGAATAAAGGACATGAGATCGCAACTGAGAAATCCGAAGTAACTCAGAAAAATTGCGCTTTTAGATACAATTTGAGATCAAAGGAAAATCATTTTAAGACCGGGGATAAGGTTTTAATTTTATTTCCCTCATCCAGTCATAAGTTATAAAACACTTGGATGGGTCCAGTGACGTTTTCCAGCTTACAAGGCTAAATTCGACAGTGGTCGAATACGACGACGGAACTCGAAGAGAGTTACATGTAAACAAATTGAGACCCTACATCAATCGTATCGAACAAATCGGACTTATTTTCGACGAGGACAAAGAAATTGGAGAACTGCATTGTGTGCCTACAAACCGAGTTAACATTACGCGAAAGAAGTAAGGAAGTATACTGAGGGGAAAACAGCGACCTTAAGAACAGAACAACGCCTACAACTAAGTTCCATACTATGCAATTATCATGACGTCTTTAGCACAACCCCTGGACGGGTCTGGATCGTAATCCCGACAAGCCAGAATCCCGACATGCCAAAATCCTGATAGGGTCGAAATCCCGACAAGTCAAAATCCCGACATGGTCGAAATTCCGAGAAGCCAAAATCCCGACAAGGTCGAAATGCCGATAAGCTAAAATCCCGACAGCCGAAACCCACTCTTGCACAGACTAATACAACACTAAGGCGGTCATCGCAGTGACGTCACTGGGGTTAGAATTTACCAATCAGCACCCCCTCCCCCCCACGCACATGCGCTGGACTCACGCTCCCTCTTGTCTCCATCCGTTTGCTATGACAATGGCCATATATTCTGGCATAGAAGAATTTCAAAAAGATCAGGAGCAGGTGGATTACCAAGTTGAATGCATTCTTCGCGGAGAGCAACAACCAAAACATAGGGAGATATAGTGCGACTCCAACGAGAAGGCATTTGAGTCACGTGACTTTGGACGAATCCATTAGTTAAATTCAATGACAGGTAGAAACGTACTAGGAAGAACGGGTTTCCAGAATTGGCGCCTTTAGTGCGAATTAGTAATGCACAATTTGTGCAGTACGAAAATGATTTATGCAGAACGATAAAGAGCTTTATATGTATAAGTACATTCAGTGTTACTGTTGGGATGTGGTGGAAATGTTTTCTTCATAATAATTAAAATTATATTATAATAAAACAATAATGGTCGTAAATGTTTTGTTAAAATTGAAGAGTTCGGTTGTAATACTTTTCTTGTAACTTAAACTGTTTTATTTAGGAGAAATGCACAATGCGTTTCGTGCGTATAAATGACTGATTCATCTCCTAAAAAGAAAAATCTGATGTGAACAGCACATGCCTTCCCTACAGATTCATATTTATTTTCTTTATTTCTTTTATAATTCATTAATTTGAGTTATATGCACAAACTAGCACGAATAATTATTTGAAATTACACTGAAATTGCAGTTTTAATTCAATTTTTTTTCCTGGAAACTTTGTAAAATTACTGAAAAGCTGTGTTTAAAAGTTCCAAAAATTTGTTGGCTGAGATTGCCCCCCTCCCCCTCCCCCCCGTAATTTATGGGTTGCTCGCTTGTGTAATAAGACATTTTCTTTAGGAAAGACCCTCGATCTATCTATAAAAGGGGAAAAAATACCTTGACATACACACATCTTTATATTTTTATCATTGTGTATTTTACTTTTTATATAACGTTGTTTAATTTCTATAAAATACAAAGAAAACGCTTCAATTTAAATACTTTTGCTGCCATTGAAAATCATTTCAGTAAGTTCAATGAATCACATTTTATACAGTTACATATTTCATAAAGTATTAATATTTGTTAATTCTAAAATAAATTTCAGTAATTTAATTAATTTTAAATATGTTATCTAACCATTTTCCTTGCTTGTGGACCACTATTCGGACAGTCAGTTTATCATTAGAGATTACATTGCATGGCCATATCATCTAAGGAATCTATCACCCCCCCCCCCCCCCCGAGTTACAAAATTTGGAAAATGTAAAAATATATAAAAAATATCTGTTTTATATTTTTATATATATATATATATATTTGTTATTATTTTATAATATTTTATATATAAAATATTTAAAAAATTGTACCGCTGTCGCCCTTCTCGAAATCTGATTCTATACTTTCAGTTGACTCTTGAGTCATGTTCTGAAGAGGAGTCAGCACCTACCACAAAACTGATTTCTTCTATGGTTTCTTCCACTAAATTGTCAATTTCCCAATATTTATTTTCAACTTTTACTGCGTGCTCACAATATTTAATCCACTGCTCCTTTGTAATGCTGGCAAGGGCTGTCGGATGGGGGTGCATAACTTTTCTGAATTTGCTTCAGCCTAAAAAAAAAAAATCGAGGACTTTGTGGACCACATTTCGTTCCTTGGAACGAATTACTTTTACTTCTACAGACATTTTGTCAATAAAAGCACGGTTCACAAATATCAGATTCTAATTAATTAAATAAACAAACGTTAGAAGTTGGAACAGATGTTAGACATTTTCTTAGTCGCAAGCGCAATGCTAGTAAAGCATTCCAACTATTCTAAATTTCAAACAATTGGCGAAATACGCGCAGCAAATGCGATCGCCAAACAGGTTTCTGCATTTGGCAACCCTTTCACGGTAGTGCACAGATCGTCTGTTTTGCCAGCTTTCTTCCCTATAACGAAATGGACTCATCCAAGGTTATCTGCCAACTCATGGGAGTCGGACTATAGATGATGACAGGGAGAAGAGAATTATGACTGTTGTGAACGATCGTAATAATCGACTTGTAATGGAATATCTTCGTGGTATCGCTCACACTGTGTCACTGTAAATATGCTATTTGAACGTATGCAAAATGTGTGTTTTTTCTTTTTTAATAAAATGAATTTCCTAAATCTTATACCGACCTGTTATATCATTTTAATCTTTGACTGTCATTTCAATTTGTCAAAATTGATTTCAGTAATGGCACCATTGTTATGATTTAGTGATTAAAACTATTAATTTGTAAAATGTAGAGATGTAAAAAAGCCGATAATTTTGATCAAGCTATACATATAGGCGTAGACAGCCATGTGCGTGTACCCAGCATGAGTCTAGCGTGTGGGAGGGGGGAGTGTTGATTAGTAAATTCTAATCCTAGTGACATCACTGCGATGACCGCCTTAGTGTTGTATTAGTTTGTGTAAGAGTGGGTTTCGGCTGTCAGGATTTTGGCTTGTCGGAATTTCGACCTTGTCGGGATTTCGACCTTGTCGGGATTTTGGCTTGTCGGGATTTCGACCTTGTCGGGATTTTGACTTGTCGGGATTTCGACCGGGGCCGGCGGGATTAGTTCTGCTTCTTATCGGGCCTATGCCTGCGGCGCTGCTGTAGCTCGTGACGTCATAAAGTACATCCCACAATTTACAACTTACAGCATGTGTTTGAAAGTATGATCGTGTAAATATTGACGAAGATACAGATGTATCCTAATAAGGTAAGATATATCGTTAATATTTTTATTATCTAGGTAATAATAATAATGCATGGTGTTGTTAATTTCTAATATTTAAGGGAAAATGTAATCAATTTGTCCACTTTTTTCAAGTTACTTAAAGTGATGCACATGCAGTATAGGTCTAACGAACGTATCACCGAAAGGGGTTTCCTTTTAAGTGTATTTTTAAAATCTAGAAAATGACTAGAAGTGATTTAGAACTAGATTCATGCATGTCAAGATTTTAGGTACCGTAATTTTTTCAAATCCAATGTCAAATTCGTCCGTTGAACGAGTATTTTTGCTACATAAGAAGCTGATGGAAATTGGGTATAAATAAACATACCTTAATGGAATAAGTAGAATGCAAATACATGTTTTTTTATTTATGCATTAGCATAATGAAATTTTTCTTAGTAAGGTTTGTTGTTGTCAATATAAACAATTGTTCGATTTATATATGTAAAGTGTAGAGTTAGACATTTTTGCGGATTGTTGTTGCCCCCCCCCCTAAAATTTTTGGCACCCCCCCCCCCCCAAAAAAAAATCATAGATTATACACCCTAAAATATTTTGGTGTAAGTAATTAAAAAAGTAAATGTGCAGAAAATTTCATGTAAATAAAATTTTTACTTTATCTTGTTCTTTTTGTGTACGTGTTTTGATTTTTTATTAGTGAGTCAAAAAGGAATCATTGATCTGCAATTTGTAAATGGTCTATGGGCAATTGTCATATTGTCGTAGCAAAAGGCAAGATTAAAATTGAGAATGCTATTGCTACAGTACTAATAATTAATGACTAATGTAACTTTATTCTTTCAATCATCTGACCTCCAAAGAAACTGGAAACCAATTTTTTATTTATTTTATGCACATGTGTATTAAATATAAAAATGTGAAATACACAAATCATTGTTTCTATTTTCTTTTTTTTTTCCCTTGCATATTTGTAATTACAAAGAAAAAAAAATCTAAATTTCATAATTTTTTTTTTGGAAAAACTGAAATTCATATTGGCTCCGAAAACTTTTCGTGGATTATTTAGCTTATTATTATTACATTAAAATGCAGATGATAACACTCAGCAACCTTAAAGTGTTAAAAGTAGAATTTTCAGAGCTTCACATCACAGGCGAAAATCATCTGTCAATAAGTAACGACTAAAATTATTTTCGCTGAAAAAAAAAAAAAAGATTTAAGCTATTAAAATAAGTTTGGTAAAATAGTTTGTCATTGTAATACAGTATTATATTTGATATTTAATCGATGTATTCAAATTTATTAAATTATTTCTGTTGTAAAAAAGCGTATCACCCGAAAGAAATTTTTTAGTTTTTTAAAAATTATTACTATTTGAGACTACAGTCTTTTCCTGTCATTCACGCTAATCTCAACATTTCATTTTACCAAAACAGAGATTTCAATTTAATCTGAAAATGCACAATAACAAAAAATAAATATTTTTATATCACAACCCTGCTGTCAATTACAAATGTAATTTCCGAAATAGTCGTTCATAATGGGCGTGATCACTTATTGACGCTTAAAATATAAATCTAATGTCTGTATTATTATGTATGTATATTATTATTAAGTATGCATGCATATCATTATTAAGTATGCATATTATTATTAAGTATATATATATATTATTAAGTATGTATTATTGTTAAGTATATATATATATATATATATATATATATATATATATATATATATATTATTAAGTATGTATGTATATTACTATTAAATAAGTATTAATATTATATTAATTAATAGTATTAAATAATTATTAATAGTATATTAATTATTAAATATTTTTATTAAGTATGTATGTATATTAGGATATATGTTATGTAAATTTGACAGTTAAAACTTTTGAAAGACCTTATTACAAAAATGTTTTAGGAGAACTATGTAATTAGAAATTTAATTAACTCTGCCCAAAAGCATTATTATATATATATATAAGAGGTCATAATGTGTTTCTGTGCATTAGGTTATTTAAGAACAAAAGCCAGATTTCTCAAGTAAATGAATTTTATGAAAAAATAAAATTCAAAAGGTTAAAACCTGGCATTGAATTTTTTAAAAGGAAAAAAAAAACTCGTAACTACGGAAATATTCAGTATTTTTTTATTTTACAATTTTATTTATATTCCTTCTTTATATATATAATTTGTTTTCGTTATATTTATTCAATTAAATCATTATTACTTCAACCAACTTCTATCACTCTAAAATATCGGCTCCATAATCGACGCTGATTAAGAACTGGAGCAAAGTGTAAACGCCGTGGATGGGATGTAAGTTATGACGTCACGAATCCTGCATCTAGGCCCGATAGCAAGAAGAAATCCCGCCGGCCCCGTTTCGACCCTGTCGGGATTTTTGGCATGTCGGAATTTCGGCTGTCGGGATTCTAGTTTGTCGAGATTTCGGCTGTCGGGATTATGTCCGGAACCGCCCCTGGACGGTCGAAGGGCATTCCATCAAGGTTACCTCAGAGTGTCACCCTAAAAAGTTACATCCATATCGTATTCCTATGTCATTGCAGAAAGAAGTGGATCGTCAAATACAGGAATTACTATATCTGAAATTGATTGAACCAAGCGACAGCGATTGGGCGCACCCCCTTGTATGTGTAGCAAAAAAGGATGGCAGCGTCAGACTTTGTGTCGATTTTAGATTGCTGAAGAGTTTTACAGTGCCCAATGCTTATTCGATGAAAGTTGCTGATGAACTGAAAATGCTCATCGGAGACTCAATATATCAAAGTTCTAGATATGACTAAGGGGTACTGGCAAATCCCTATGAAAGAGGATGACAAACCCTACACAGCATTTGTGACCCATGCCGGACATTTTCAGTGGAGAGTGTTGCCTTTCGGTCTGAAGAATGCAAGAAGCACATTTCAGAAATCGATGGACCACGTGTTGGCATCTCATCAGAAGTATTGTCGTTCCTACATTGATGATGTTGCTATATTTTCTAAAACGTGGCTCGATCATTTGTCCCACATAAATTCTGTATTTAAAACATTGCGTTAAGTTGGACTAACTGTAAATTTAAATAAATGTAATTTCGAAAAAAAAGAAGTGAAAATTTTGGGCCATATTATAGGATCGAGAAGACATTCTCCTGACCCGGATAAGGTGGAAACGATGAAAAAATTAGCTATTGATAAGAGGGATTAAGAAGTATTCTAGGACTAGCTAATTATTACCGAGATTATATCCCAAATTTCGCTTCAGTAGTGATACCTTTAACCGATCTAACCAAGAAAAGAATACCAAACAAGATACCATGGAGTAGAAAGGAAGAAGATGCATTTACAAAGTTGAAGCAATGTTTAACTGAAATGGCGGTTCTTTACACCCAGAACTTAAAAAATCCTTTCAGCTTTATACCGACGCGTTCGGTACCGCAGTAGGAGCTTATTTGGCGCAAGAAGATGATTTCAAGAAGGAAAAACCGATCGCCTTCTACAGTAAAAAGCTCACTCCCTGTCAGACTCGTTGATCTACGATTGAAAGGGAAGCATATAGCGTCATTGCTGCTCTTAAGAAATATGAAACTTGGATATTCGGGTCAGAAGTACAAATAATCTCGGATCATAATCCGCTGAAAAGTTCCTTTCGGGACACCGTGGCAGTAGATCGTTTTTGCAACGAGCTCCGGTCATCGACTCAGTGCTTTGCTTTTCCCACGTGTTTTGATTTGCGACTTGTGTTTTTCCGATAGTATACTAGTAGGACGTGATGATGAGTGCTCCCTCAATCCATGAGAACAATGACTCTGCTTTGCTCGCGATTTTTTTTTGTCGTCAACGTCATTCGGTGCTCAGACTCCAAGTTGTGAGGTTGTGATTTTGTGAAGCTGCTGCTTTTATCTTGTGGTGACTTTTCTTGCTTACTATTGGGCGTGTTATATCTACTTACGATAGTGCACGCCGGGCTAAGTAATCTACAACTTTGTTGTGTACGGCTTCTCGCCATTTTGTGCTTTTCGACTTTGGAATACCACGTGTGTTTTTCCCACGTGGTAGTGCTATTTCTTGGATTGATTCTACCCCGACGATATGGATTTGGACAATATCGACGTGGAAGCTACCCGCGAACCTGCTGGTGAGCTAGATGGAGATGGATTCGCGCCTCTCAAGGATGCCATGATAAATTACTGTGAAACTCTACCCAAGGATGGAACTATGGGCACTTTGAAGCAAGAGGTCCAGCATGCCGTGAACTTTTGCTCACTGGCTGTCTACACTCTGACTCTACACATCAGGGAGTTACTGACGAATGGACTTCTCGGACAGGAGGAGGACCATGTCTCCAGGATTCTAGGTTCGTTACTTTCAGTGAACTCTTTTTTTTTGGTCCAGAAATTGGATAGGTTTCATGCTTGTGATATATTTGAGATTTATAATTGTGAGGGATGTAATTCTAATGTTACAATTAAATATAAAATGATAGAATTAGGACTAAAGGAAATTAAAGTTGAAGATAAACTTAAAACGGTTGAAAATCCAAATAAAAGGACAAAGATAGAGGGGGAAATCCACTATGGATGCTCCTGCTAAAAACCAGACTGGTGAAAAAAACTTAAAAACTAATGGCCATGATAACATGGATTGTAATGAAGTATATAATTGATAATATAAAAACTAAGACTTATGCAGAAATTGACGCGCAACCTGTTGTGTATAAAAGTGCACCAAAAACGGTTGAAAATAGTGACATGTAAAAAAGTATTGAGGTTGAGAAAAAAGACCCAAAAGCGAAATGTTTTTTCATCAAGTTTAATGATAATTACCAGACTCTCCTTAAAAAATTAAATGAGATCACGGGAAATAAAGTATCTGGCAAGCTCACAGGAGACATGCTAAAACTGATTCCCAATGACGCTGACGCCTATAGGGTTGCACAGAGCCATTTAACTAGTGAGAAAATCCCCTTCCACAGTTTAAACTTAAAAACGGAAAGGCCTGAAAAGGTAGTTTTGAAGGGGCTACCAAAAAACTATAACATTGAGAGCATAAAATTTACTCTAACATCCGAGGGATTAGATGTAGTCCGGGTTTCTCAACTGAGAAACACTCAAACGAAATTGCCCCTGCCGATCTTCTTACTCAGCCTTAGGCCTACGGAAGACTGGGAGAGGATCTACAGACTTGCAAGATTAGGATACTTGGCTGTGAAGGTAGAGGCCTTCAGAGCACGGGGCTTTAAAATTTGCTACCGGTGCCAGCAGTTCAACCACTCCTCGAAAAACTGCAGTATGCCACACAAGTGCCTTCAGTGTGCTGAAAAACATTTCACACTGGACTGCCAGAGACCTAGGTCGGAGAAGGCAACGTGTGCAAATTGCAATGGAGATCACCCGGCCAACTTCACGCAATGCCCGAAGAACCCCTGGAACAGAGGAAAGGCACCGGGGTATGCCCCCCTCCCCCCTAAAATCAGATACCCCCTTGGAGGCAAAAGGCCCTCGGTCTAAACTCCCAGGTACCTCGACAGGGCTCTTCGCACTCTGTGCCGCAGGTAAAAAGAACTCAAACTTCAGCACCTTCCAGATCGGTGCAAGAGCAGGCCCCCTAAACCATCGACCTCCAAAGAAATGACTGTGGAGGAAGTAAAAATAGCTAACGTAGACATAAAACAGAGGATAGCAATTGATAACGCCGCCAAAGAGGCAAGAGATGCAAAAATAAGACTAGAAAAAAAGGTTCAGGAATGGCAGCAAACTAAACGCGTCTGTGAAGAAGAGCACGCGAAAACACAGCTGTTAGACAAAACGGCGGAAAAAAAAACAAGAGACTACCGAGTTTCAAAAGGATACTCACAAAAAGTTCAAACCGCGGTTGTGGCTGAGAATATGCAAACTGAGACTGAACAAGCTGAAAAGTCCAATGATGAAAAGATGGATGAAATACTCAACCTTATCAGAGGGTTTATCAGTATGTTTAACCTAGAAGATTTAAAACATCTGTTGATGCAGTTCGCAGAGTTACTACAAAAAAGAGCGATCAGATGGCGATGGTTTTTGAGGCTTTTAAAATAATCGCGAATTTTAAAAATAACAGTGAGAAACAAACCCGCCATGCCAAAAAGAAAGCTTTAAAATAATATTTTGGAATGCGAACGGCATATCTCCAAGAATAAATGAGCTTAAGAGCTACGTAAATGAAAATGATGTAAACGCCTGGTTAATTCAGGAAACTAAAGTTAGAGAAAATAAAAAACTAAATATAGCAAACTATAATAGCTATCATAACCTTAGCCCAAATACAACTGCTAGAAATCCCCATGGAGGAACAGCAATTTATATTAAAAGAAATATTCCCCACGAGGAAATAAATAACTTAAATCTTCAAGGTATAGAAAATACTAGTATGAAAATTAAAATAAATAATGCAAACCCGTTTATCCTAACTTCAACATATGTCAAAATTATGAGTGGAATAAATGTAGCTGCACAACTGGAACTGCTTTTCTCGCGATATCCAAACAAAATACTCGCGGGCGACTTCAATGCACACCACCGAGCGATAGGCTGTAGGAGAGCCAACACACGCGGGACACAGATACACAGTTTGCTGAACACAACAAACACCAACATTATTGCACCGCCGAGACCAACCTGCTTCTCAGGTGCCAACGGCTCATTCATAGACTTTGTCCTAACAAGAAACATAGAATACTCTCACACTATTGATACCTCCAGCGCTCCCTTTGATACCTTTTTCATTATTTTTCCTTGTTGTTGTATTTTTATGTATTTAATGCTTTTTAAGTACTTTTTGTATTTTTCTTGTATTTTTATGTTTGCCCTTCCCCCCCCCCCTTTGTGTCCTGGCATTTCCTTGCACTCATGGTTCTCAATATTCTTCAAATTAACGCCAATCACTCTCTGGCAGCCCACAATAACCTTTTACAATTTGGCATAGAAAATGCATACGATTTGATCTGCGTACAGGAGCCTTACGTCTCCGGTGAAAACATTCTTTCTCCCCCTTTTGGCATCAAACAATACAGTTCCACTTCTAATAAAGCTGCCATTTTAATTATTAACCCTGATATTAAATCCACACTTAAACTTCAATCAAACTCTTTTGTTATTATCGAAATTCTTCTCCCCTCTCGTGCCCCCCTTATTATCGTCTCTCTTTACTTTCCTCCTCGTGATCCTCTGCCTCCCCACTTGGCTGAGCTTTCTGCCCTCGACTTTCTTCATTCTGACTTTTTGGTCCTTGGCGACTTCAATGCCAGGGCACAGATGTGGGGATATGATTTTATTGATCACCGTGGATACGATGTTATAGACCTTTGTCTTGAGAACAATTTAATAGTACTCAACGATCCCGCTTGTGGTCCAACATTCAGTTCTCATTCTGGTAAAGGATTCCCAGATCTCTCACTAGTCTCCTTTGGCTTTTATGACTGTATTCAAAATTGGGAAGTTCTCCCAAGTGATTCTTTTAGTGACCACCATTTTATTAAAATCTCTCTTAATATAGATCCCCCTATTGACTACTCCTTTTTTCTTAAAACTAAATATAACCTTGGTAAATTCATTTTTAATTTTAGATCTAACATAAAACCCCTCTCTCTCCTTCTGGACCAGGTAGAAACTCCTTCCATGCTGAATAATTTTATTGAAAACTTTATTAAAATAACTCAAAATTGCGCTTTTACCCATATTAAAAAGAAAAAATCTACCTCCCGCCCTAAATTTAATTGGTGGAACAAAAATCTTGCCACTTTCCGTAATTTTGTCACCGCCCTTTACAAACGCATTAAATCACTTGAGAGAACTTCTGCCCCCTCGGACATTATTTCCGAGGCCAAAATTAAATACAAACTGAATCGTGCCAAATACAAAAAATTAATAAACAATGCTAAACTTGAATCCTGGAAAAAATTCTGTACTAACTGTTCTTCAAAATTCGGCACTCAGTTTAAATTTGCCTTCCAAAAGCACAATAAATTTAATAACATATCATTACAATTTTCGGATGAACCTAATTTAGACTATGACTCTAAGATATAACGTCTTTTGGACCACTATTTTAAAAATGACCCTTCATTCACTGATTTCCCTTGGTCTCCCACCCCCCACATTGGTCTGGGCCAAATTTCTGATGAAGAGCTTTCCTCTGTTTTTAACTGTCTCCCCTCTGGTAAGGCTCCTGGCCCTGATAACATAGACTTTAAGATTTGACAATCTCTTTTTACTTCCTTTCCTTTCCTTTTTTCAAAAATTTTCAACCTCTGTTTTAAATTCTGTTATTTTCCTACTTGTCTTAAAACTGCAAAAGTTCTTTTCTTAAACAAACCTGGTAAAGATCCCGCCCACATTACCTCTTACCGCCCCATCTGCCTTCTCCCCACTTTCGGCAAAATTCTTGAAAAACTCTTTGTTAATAAACTAAATTTCTGGCTTTCCTCCTCGGAGGCTCTTCATCCACTGCAATTTGGCTTCAGAGAATTGACCAGTTGTGAAATAGCTACTCACGGGCTTATCTCTACCATTGAGGGTCTCAGACCCGGCCAGTACGTATCTCTCGCCACCGTGGACGTCTGCGGGGCATTTGACAATCTGAACTGGAACATTCTGCCTTCTACCCTAGATAATATACATCTTCCACTAGAATATAAAACATTTATTTACTCTTATCTTCACTCCCGATCAATAACCTATTCAGATGGCATTTACTCAACTAAAAAAACATTATCAATTGGGGCTCCACAGGGTTCGGTTATATCCCCTATCCTGTGGAACATATATTTCAATAAAATTTTACAACTAAATAGTGACGATCTTTACATACAGGCCTTCGAAGATGATCTGGCGGTGGTGACTTCTGGAAGTTCCCTTCCCCTCATCTCCCGTAAAACTACTTCTAACCTTTCCTCCGTTACTTCCTCCCTCTCTTCCCTTTCCCTTTCGGTCTCCGCTGAAAAGTCCAAATGTATTATTTTTAATCGAACTAAAGCTAAACGCAGATATACCCCACCTGTTAAAATTCTCAACAAAAGCATCAAAATTACCCGCCACCTTAACTTCTTAGGCATTATAATCGATGACAACCTAACATGGAGTCCCCATGTCTTCTATTTAAAAGAGAAATGCTTTAAGCTCTCTTCTACGTTCAGGAAAATCTCGGGTAATAACTGGGGAGTTAATAAATCTTTTCTTAAAATATGGTATCTCACTGTTATCGAAAAAATTATTACTTACGGGTCTGGAATTTGGGGAAAACGTCTTACCGGAAATCATATCGCTAAACTAACATCTTTGCAACGGATTTTCCTTTTAAAAATTTCAACCGGTTTTAGAACAACTTCGAGCATTTCTCTTTACTCAATTACTGGCATCCCCCCTGTTCATTTAGTAGTACAAAACCTATACAAAAAATTTAATTTCTGGTATCTAAAAACCAACCTCTTCCCTGATTCCTCCCTCCCTCCCCCTTCCCTTTTTGACCACAACTGTCCCCTCTCCAGTATCCCTCCCTCTAATCGTATAGTCTCCCTTCCGATTGTTAACCCTTCATCCTTTTCTGAGATCTCCATTTATACAGATGGTTCAAAACTAGATAATCACACAGGCCTTTCTATCTGCATTTTTAGAGGTGAACGCCTGGCTGAGACTTTCATGTATAAGCTCGGTGATGAGAACACAGTTTTTCAAGCAGAACTTTCAGCAATTAAACTTGCAATCAAATGGGCATTAGATAACTCAACTAAAGTCAATATATACTCTGATAGCTTATCCTCTATTCTGGCTCTCAAATCAATTAAAAACAAATCTCACCTCCTTTGTGAAACAAAACTTTTGGCACTTTCGGCAAAAAATTTAAATTTAATTAACTTTCAATGGATTAAAGCCCATTCTGGCAACCTTGGAAACGAAACTGCAGACAAATTTGCCAAAGATGCTACCCTTTCTGGTACCCCTCTTTCCGTCCCTTTCCCTTATTCTCTTCTTACTTCATTCTGCAAATCCGCCCTTTTGAATTCCTGGCAACATCTTCTAAACAACTACGTCTCACCCCGAACTCATGACCCTTCACGTATTTCTCTATTTCTACCTATTGTTAGCCCCGAAATTCAAATCTTTAACAAATACCTCATATATTTTATAACCGGTCATGGCCCTTTCTTAGATTACCTTAACTTTTTTAAACATAAATCATCCTCCAACTGCCCTTGCAACGCATATGGTGATGCAGACCATTATTTATTCTCTTGTCCCTTTTCTAAAGAATACCATTTAATTAAACCTGTCCCCGCTTCCCGTGCAGCTTGGTTCTCCGGGGTTTGCCGACATCCGACATTACTTTATAAACTCAAGAACTGTGTTCTCGTCGCCCGTGATATTTCGAACCGTGTTCGCTGAAAAGCTTGTGAGTACCTACTTTCCCCGTGTCTCTGGTGATCAATCCCCTCCCCTTGCTGTTCCTGGGTTCCCCTTTGTTTTGTTTTTATTTTTGTGTTTTGCTGTTTTTTTATCGTGTTAACTGTCTCGTCACCACCTGAAAACGGTATAGTCTTGTTCTTGTTATACAAACCTGCCAAACAATGTGAATAAGCGACTTATATATGGAAATGTAAAATGTTTACACTTTGAAGTGATACCTTTGTACATATATTCTCAATACAAAATTGTGTCTCTGTCTGTATATACATCTACAATGTCATAATCACTCATATCTGTCTGTAATATAACAACAAAATTATAATCACCCCATTTATATACATTTCTGTTAATTTATACTTTAATTCTGTAAATATTTATAATCTCATATATTACTTCCAAATTATACATCTGTAAATATTGTACACATCTATAAATATTGTAAATTATGGATTATACAGATAGTCCACAAACACAAAGGTTTTACTTTTGTATCATTAACAGATAATTTATATTTCTGTTACTTAAATATCCTTCAATGTCTATATTATTTTTGTCCAGCATTATTGTTCTGGCTGGCATTATGTAACTCTTTTTTTGCTTTTTTATGCGCCCTGCTCTCTCTTTCGTCCCCTCCTTTTGTATTTTCCCCTCTGTTCTTTGCCCTGGTCTCTCTTTGTCCCCCCCCCCTTTTGTAACTTCCCCTGGTTGTTTTCATTCCATTTATTCATTTATTTTATTTTTATTTACTTATTTTTTTTTTAAGTAAATTTAAAGTTTTTTAAATATCCCTCCAGGGTCTCTTTGGTAAACCTGTGCAGCCTTATTGCTTTGTACTTTAAAATTTTCACAGTTACTTTTTGCTTAAACCTGTTGTCTTTCTTATGTGTTCTTTTATGCTTTTGTGTTTTTTGTATCTTTGCTTGTCTTGTAACTTATTGTGTTGTGATTCATTTTTTATATGTGTTGTAATTACTTGGATCAAAAATAAAGTTCCCGGCCACACACTTAGCTACAGTAAACCTTCGGGTCTGTCGTGTGGTCTGGGTTTCCAACTTCCAACACTATTGATACCCTGGATGAATTCGACTCGGATCATTTACCGTTACTGGTGACATTCGATCTGAACACTTCGCTTCCAGCCTCTCTAGGACAAGAGAGGGTGAACTGGAACGTATTCAAAAGAGCACTATTCGAGCCGCACTTAGCAGTACCCGACATAATGAGCACGGCGGATATTGACTCTGCCGCGCACACACTCACAACAGAAAGCAAGAGAGCTATTGCCTCCGCCACAACACATCGTGAGTCATCAAAAATGCCCACACTTTCCCACCATGTCAAACAATTAGTTAGGCAGAGTAACAGAATGCGTAAGACATGGCAGGCTAACAGAAACCCTACCCTCAAAAGGGAGCTTAACCCTTTCGGGACGGCGGCATTCCGAAACTACCGTGGCCCAAAGGACGAAGCGCTTCGTTTTCGAAATGTACCCAAAAGACGGCTATTTTTTTTCGCTAAGCCTAACTCTCGAAAAAAATTCACTAAAAATCACCCGTTCAACACAACATTCTACTTTTTTCAGGAAGAAAGGAAATACTTATTTTCTATTTGATGTATATTTTTTATACAAATTTTCTTTTATCAAAATATTAAAAATTTTAGTGTATATATGTTTTAGGTACAGATGGATAATTCTTTGGCATGTCCTTCCGATTTTTTAAAACTGTATCACATACATGCGTATTCTTAGACAACAAATACTTTGCAAGTACAGGAGAGGTAAGAAATTTATCCAAATACAAAGTATATCCTTTTCCTAAAAGTTCACTTAGAAATGTTTTCACAACGCGTTCTCCATACCCACCATCAGAGCTTGATAATCCCGTGTCCTTTCCAGTATACACAAGGAAATTCCATTTATGGCCTCATTCCGATTCTGACGATTTATATATTTTTATTCCATATCTAGACCTTTTCAATGGGATATATTAACGAAATCCCAACCTTCCTTTCCATGAGAACATAAGTAATCTAATCATTTCATTGCCGCACATGCCTTTACCCTCCCTCCTTCCCCACCCACTCAAAGAAAAACTCTCTTATATTCCTCTAATTCAAGAACGAAATCAATAAATGACAAAATCAGAACGAGACCCGGAACTCAATTATAAAATTGTTGATGCTACGAGAAGTGCTCTGTTTACTTTACAGAACCATGTGTTTCACCACTCCAAATGGAGAAATACTTCATTGGATTCTCCTCGTGCCAAGGTCAAACATCTACAAAATACATTTAAGTTGCTTCCACGGGCATTTAACGCCATCTAGTAGACAAAAACATTCAAATTAAAACGTTCCACGTAGAAACATCAATACGTGAGAGTCGTCCTTTAGGGTAAAATTTCCTCCGGCCCGTGGGCGTGCCGTTCGTCCTTGAATGCATGTTCACATCTGGCACCTGGGCGTGCCGTTCGTCGCGAAAGGGTTATAGACTCACGTGTAAAGTCAGGGATAAAATTGTCGCAGAAAAGCAGCAAGAGTATAAAGAGTTAATTGAATCCCTTAGCCCAGAAGATGTATCGCTCTGGCAATTCGCTAAAAGACTCAGAAAACCTCAAATTAAACTCCCGCCACTAACACATGACGCTAAAATCGCCTACTCAGACGAAGAAAAAACCGAGGCGCTTGCAAGGCATTACGAAAAGCAATTTGACCCAAACCACGATCTAATGAGTTAGGACACCCTAAGAATGGCTAGGCAAACTTTGAATAATTTCAGGAACTCCCCGGTCACGGCTAAGATTAACCCAACCACCCCGCAAGAGATAGTAGAGATCATCAAAAACCTTAAAAACTGTAAAAGTCCAGGGCACGACAATATCAGGAATATCTCAACAAAAAACCTACCATTAACTATAATATTTTACTTGACCATCCTATTAAATAAAATACTAAAACTAAATTACTTCCCCAAAGAATGGAAGGAAGCAATAGTTATACCCATTCACAAACCAAGTGAGGATGTCACAATTCCAGTCAACTACAGACCAATTAGCTTGCTACCAACACTTTGTAAAATTACTGAGAAAATAATACTTAAGAGACTGAACACGCACCTTAGTGAGAATGCCGTTATCATTCCGGAGCAGTTTGGGTTTCGGCCAAAACACTCCACTACTCATCAATTGCTGAGAGTGGTAGAGTACATATCTTCTGGATTTAATAGTAAGACACCTACAGCTGTAATTTTCCTGGATACACAAAAAGCTTTTGATAAAGTGTGGCACTGTTGATTAGCATGCAAATTGATCACTCTAAAAGTCCCTGACGCACTAGTCAAACTTTTAATCTCATACTTAAATAACAGACCCTTTCAAGTCAGAAAGATAGCTTATCTACACCCAAGCTCATAAAAAGCAGTGTACCACAAGGATCTATCTTGGGCCCGACACTTTTTAACATATACCTGAATGACATCCCTAGGACTCCAAACACCGAGCTGTCACTCTATGCAGACGACAGTGCGATACTTGCAAAACATACTTACCTCTCAGTAATGCACAGACAGCTACAACAACACTTAGACATACTCCAAACATGGCTGGAAAAATGGCGAATAAAATCGAACCCCAATAAATGTCATTGGATCTACTTCTCTAGGAAGCATAAACCCCCGCCGCTTTTGTATATAGACAACCATGCACTACGTGCGGAAAAATCAACCAAATACCTAGGTGTAAAGATAGACTCCCACCTAACCTGGAAATTGCACGTAACAGATATAATAAAAAAGCGCATATGGCCACCGGAGCCCTATACCCAATGATAGGAAACGGAAATCTTAGTTATCAAAATAAGCTACTAATCTTCAAATCGGTCATCCGCTCGGGAATGCTGTATGCAGAACCCGTATGGGGATATGCCTGTAAAACTACCATAAATTCCTTAGAAACAAGACAAAATAAAATCCTTAGGGTTATCAGGAAAGCCCCTAGATATTTAAGAAACTCGGTGATTAGAAAAGACTTCAAAATAAAAACCGTGAAAGCCCAAATTAAAAAGCTAGCGCTTAAATTCTACAATAATTTGCCGTCTGTTCCAAATGAGCTATTATTCAATCTGCATGACTATGATCATCGTAAGGCCAAATCTTGTAAGAGACCCCGCGCTGTACTTAACATCGATAATCGGAATTAAAAACTCAAACAGCTGAAATTAAATAAAAATCGTGATCAATATTTTCTTACAAAAATATCCTAAACCCTAAACTGCCAAATTGCCAGGTAACCCTTAGATCTGCATCAACCCCCCAAACTGCTTAAACTCTAAATGTGCAACAAACTGCCACACTAGGAGCTAGGTCAAATAATAAAAAGTAGTAAATAAAAACCTCGAACCTCCAACCACAGGTCAATGAATTAATGTCACAGTTTGATGATAAGAACCACATAATGAGATTGGAGGACCACATAATGGACAGGTCCTGTACGATATTCTAGTCTCGCGAATTTTCTGTCAGCCCGGTCTTTTCTTCAGTAGTGAATCAGCAAAAGCTGATCGTTTGGTGTAAATAAACAAATAACTGTGTTTAAATTGTAAATTTTGTAAAATTGTGTGTCTGAAAAGGGCCTACCTTTTCACGTCACTAAATTTAACTGTAAATCCAATAACTCTTAAACTTATTAAACTTTCATTGTAAATTTCTAATTTTCTCTGACTGCATCTGCAATTTGTAATTCAATCTTAACCTTGTATTTTAGTAATTTTAAATTCTTAAGTAATCTCAAATTTGTACTTCTAGTTTTATCTTAAAATCTGTAAACTTTGGACATTTTATTCACCAATACCTTGGTGATTTTCTATTGACCCGCTTGTATCCCTGGCCCCGTCCTCCCCCTCTCTTGCAGCCACAGCTCAGCACTCAGCCAGTAGCAGCCACGCCAAGACGAAGGCGGCACAACACCAGCAGCCTCTGACTCCTATGAGTTCCTTTCTGGACACCGTGGGAGTAGGTCGTTTTTGCGACGAGTTCCGGTCTGCGACCCTGTGCTTTGCTTTTACCACGTGTTTTGATTTGCGACTTGTGTTTTTCGTTAGTATATGCGCTTCTTCTGCTCTTTGCGGCCTCTACTATTATCGATATTGCCTTTTGAAAAGTATGCTTCCCTTCCTATGCTATAGAGGGGATTTCTTTTGAATTGGAGGTTGCTTTCAAGGATCTTCCAAGGACAGATTTGTCCAGCGCCATTTCGCCTGTAGATGACTCTTCCACGTGCTCAGAGACGGTAAACATGGACTCTACTGATCTTGTGAATAGTATTATTGCTAGCTCAAATTCTATCGTGGGTGAATATATCAAGAAACTGGTATCCAGTGTCTGTGATAACAATGAAAATCTCCTGGATTATCACGACCATTTAGTAAATTCGCCAAAGGAACATCCGGATCCTAATTTTATGGACTTGCTGAATAAACTAAGAGATTCAGGACGTAATGGATTACTGATTGAAAAAAAGACAGTAATTGAGAACCTCGTCAAGCTTTCCCTAATGATCTTCCTAGTCGAAAACAGCGAACAACAACCTGGTGAGCTCCACGAGCTGAAAGCTGGATTCAAAGGTATGTGCGATCATATTCTCTTACTGATCTTTAGTCCTTCCCCTGCTAACTTGACTTATTGTATTGACAATATAGCTAATATTGGACCCAATTTTAAATACTTAACTAATGACCTTTTAAAATTCAAAGATGCTGATAAACGTGAACATGGTGATAGTGACATCCCCACCCAAAGTAACAAACGTAAATATGTTAAACATTCAAATACTGAAGATACTCAAAAAGTTGAAAATATTACTATTGAAACCAGTAACAGATTTAACTTACTTACTAATGAAAATTCAAATAATGTTGAGAATTTCAATTTGATTACAACTGATAATCCTAGTGTAAAGAATGTTGACAATTCTAATTCAATCAATGATACAGCCAAGTCAATTGATGCTGAAAAATCTAATGTAAAAAATTCCAAATATACTAACCGTCCTGTTGACTATGACTAGTAATGACCAATCCCCCTCCCAGCCCTCTAAATCTGAACCTTTCTACATAAAGATTGTAGAAAACCTGGAAGGCACTCTTAAACAATGCCACCAAAGACTTAGTTTTCAAACCCCCCTCCAGATGGCAGGCGAGTACGTCAGACTAAAACCAAAAAATGTCGAACAGTATAAAGCACTACAAAAATGCTTGTTAGCAAATAAAATCCAATTCCATAGTATGAGCTTAAAATCAGAAAGGCCCAAGAAGATCCTCTTAAAAGGAATTCCCATTGACACTAATGGCCAAGAAATTAAAGAGGACCTAGTATCTAAGGGATTTAACATCCAACGTGTGTCCCAACTAAGGAAATTCAAAACGAAAGAGCGACTTCCAATCTTCCTTGTGAATGTTTACAACTCCGATAACTTTGATGAAATTTATGAACTAGAGAAAGTGGTTGGCTTCATTGTCAAAATAACAGATTACGATCCCTTTCCCTGGTTTCAGTGTTATAACTGTCAATCATGGGGACATAGTTCTGACAATTGTAACCTCCCCCCGCCTGTCTAAAGTGTGCAGAGCCCCACCAAACCAAACAATGTACCAAATCAAAAGACCTCCCAGCAAAATGCATAAACTGTAAAGGACCCCACCCGGCCAACTATTTAGGATGCCCAAAAGCCCCCACCAACAAGGGACCCTCCCCCAAAATCCAAACTGCAAGTACCCTCAGCAATAAAACTCAAAACAATCAACCTGGACCCTCTTCCCATCAAAACTCTAACTCTAGTATCCCCCATACCTATAAACAATCAAATCCAATTGCTCCCATCCCACCAACTACTTCAGTGCAGAATTCGTTTTGATTGTGATATGTCGCCCTTTTTTTTCGCTCTCGTTATGTATGCTTTGGTTGCGTGATTATTCGTGTTATGGTTTAGTGTGTTATGTCGTTGTGTGCACCCCCTGCTCAGCTTTAACCCGTTCAGGACCGGCGAAAGGAGAAAGAAGCGCTTCCCCAGGCCCGCGCGCTCAAAGAGACTACGCACGCACGGGACCGGGCATTTTTCCCCGTTAAGCCTAATTTCATTTAAAAATTCATAAAAAATCATTACTGCAGTTAAATACGTTGAAATTTGCAGATTATTATCATTGATAGTATCTGAATAAACTGTAGTAAATTTTTCACGATATGTAAAAACACAATTGCGTAATTTAAAGAAAATATTTTCATTTTGCTAAAAAAAAGTTACATAAAATAACAAAAATATAAATAACAAAAAATTATAAACTTACGAGTATTCAAAATATAGATAAAATATTATAAAACTGAATATAAGATAAATGTAAGAAAATTACTCAATAATATTTAAAACTTTTGTAACTTATGATACATTTCAAAACACTCTCCAGGACAAAGCCCTACGTTGCAAGTTTTGCATTCATAATAAGTCAACTTGCGTTTTTTTTCTTTTACTGAACTTTTTTTGCATACAATGCATTCTCTTCGTGCCTTTTTACCTTTTGCGTCTACATATATGTTAGGAAAATGTCGCCCAGTCAATCGCAAGGGGTTTGCAACTTTTGCAGTTTGTAGTTTCGAGGGCTTATTTTCTTTATGTCTTTGGACAATTTGCTCAACAACATTTGTTCGGAATTCCAAAGATGAAATTTTTCTGCCTTTTTGCTTGCAGAACAGTATGTTTGCATTTAATAACGCCATGTCAAGAAAACCGAAAAATAATTTCCTATACCATTTTACACTTTTTCGGAAAGCTGGGTAATGATGCATGATGGAGTCCCCTGTATCTACTCCTCCCATATACTTATTGTAATCAATAACGCAATGTGGCTTTCTTATGTCCTCTCCTGTTTTTCGATGTTTTTTTCCTGTAGGAATTAGTTCCTTACCGTGAAAAGTGGTCAACATGGTGACATCTTTCTTTTTGTCTTTGAACCCTATGACATTCATACCCTGCTTTTGAAACGCAACAATACGATCATTTTGGAAATGAGTCGGTAAATCTTTTGGTATGCCTTTCCTGTTTTTTTGCACAGTGCCACACATATTTGTTTTTTTCTGCAAAAGATGAGTGGCTAGTTCAGGAGAAACAAAAAATCTATCAAGGTATAGATTATAGCCTTTATTTTCTAAATCTGCCAACAGAGTCTTCACAACACGTTCTCCATAAAGTGCACCTGGCTCCGATAGTTCAGTGTCTTTGCCAGTATAGACAAGACAATTCCAAATGTATCCAGAATTGGAATCACATAATTTGTAGATTTTTATGCCATACCGTGATCGTTTGGAAGGAATATACTGACGGAAGCCGAGTCTCCCTTTCCACGGAAAAAGACTTTCATCGATAGAAATTTCTCTTCCGGGAATATAAAGAGTTCTGAAATTGTGTACCAGTTTTTCCAGAACTGGGTTTACCTTTTCAAGTTTTTTTGCATCCTGTTTTGATGTAAAATGAAGACATCTCAAAATTTCCAAAAACCTATTTCTCGACATGACAGAACCAAAAAAAGGAGTGCAAAGCATTGGATTTGTAGAAAAATACATTTTGATTGTGGGTTTCTTGATTATACTCATTAGTATAGTCAAAGATATAAACACCCTAATTTCATTTCCTGTCACGTCTACAATGCATCGAGGATCTGGAGATTTCGATGAACTTGCTTCTGTTTTGGATTTTTCAAAAATAAATTTTGAAAAATTATTTGTTTCATTTACTATAATTTCAATAATTTCATCCGTGAAAAACAAATTAAAAAAATCTAATTCCTCATCAACTGGTTCTGCACTGTTTATGTAGATACCACTATTTGCAGAAAACTCCATACTTGGCAATTCTTTGATATCCGTTTGCCAGTCACTCGCACTTAAATTGTCCGCACTATTATCGGCATAATCAACTATTTCAGTGTCATCTGAATAGTCAGATTCACTGCTGCTAATATTCGAAAAATCACTTTCCTCCGTTTCACTATCAGATTCGTTCATCAATTTAAAAATCTCGCTCTCACTTAAATATTTTACTCTTTTCGCCATGATGGCTAAGATAAAACTGACCCAAATCGTACAAAATACTATCTTGCTAACTACTCCCAACCCTAAGCAATAAACATTCCATCCTTTCCCCCAATCCGCGAAGAAAAAAAACAAAACAGCGCTCTGTAAATCACAGCCCTTTAAATGCTCAAACCTTCGGAAAAGAGCGAACACGTGCAGTTGTTTACATTTTCGAACCCCCCTCATACAACAACAAACAAAAAAAAAAAGCTCGGAACCGAAAGTGCAAATTGAAGGTCAAAGCTCTCTGGAATGATATTTGAAAATGTAACGGACTTCAACCGCCATCTAGTGCCGTTTAAAAATTCAAATAAAACGTTCGAATCTGAAATCACGTCTGTGCGATGATGGGCCAGCTGGCACGGAAACACTGATCACAAATACGATATCGCGGGCCGTGAGGGGAGAATCGATCATCTGATCACATATACGCGATCACGGTCCTGAACAGGTTAAGCAGATGTCTTCATTTTCTTGCTACGCCTTTTAGCTGGTGAGATATCATAAGTTATATATTTGAAATGTTCTTTCGCTTCAATGTATTGTTCCACCATTGAACGACGCTGCTGAAACTCTGCAATTTCGTCCTTTTTGTTGTTTTAAAACAACATTTTAAACACCTTAAAATTGCTATTTTTGTAATATTTTTTATGATATAATGTACTTTAATGTTTTGTTATTGATAATTGATTTATATTTTTGCCATGGGAACAGTATTTATATATGTACTTTGTGTTTTTAAAATGTCACTTTCTATATTTTTGATTTGTATACTTCGTATCCCCCCTCTTTCATTTTTGGACTCTTCCCTGGCGTGTGGAATGTTCTGTAATATTTGGATCTCTTCTTCTCTTGACATTTCAGTGCCTCTGCACCCGTACTAAACTTACCATTTGCCCTCTTCTTCAGTTTGATCAACCTTTTGAAAAATAATATTTTTACTTCCGGACCAATTTCATGTACGTGTCATTTAACATGGTTTTTTCCATTGGAAGATTTAAAACTGTCTAACTTTATATAATTTTTAAAGTTTTGGAATTTCGAAATGGCAATCTGTTTTATATTCAAGTGTTCCCCCCCTTTTTGAATTCTACTGACCGGTTTTGACTTTTTCCTCAGGTTCACCTTTATAAATTTTTCGTCATCCCAATCACGTTTTTAACATGGGATTCTCCATAGGAAAACTTTAAAGTCTTTTAAATTTTACAATTTTTGAAATTTTTTAATTCGGCTTGGTATGTTGTTTCATTATTGAGTGCTATATCTCAAAATTAATTTTTGACCGGTTTCGACTTTTCCTCTCCTTTCGATGCTACCGTCATTTCTGTCACGTCTCGCAGTCATTCCAATCACGTTTTTAACATGGGATCTTCCATAGGGAATCTTTAAAGTCCTCTAAATTTTTCAATTTTATAAATTTTTAAATTTGGCTTGGTACACTGTTCCATTTAACAGTGTTATATCTCAAAATTAAATATTGACTGGTTTCGTCTATTTCTTCTGGTCTCGGTGACGCTGTCATTTCTGTCACGCCTCTAACATGGGATTTCCCATAGGAAATTTTGGATGTCATTTTCTGCCCTTTTACGCTTTTTAGCCATGTTATACTTATCCAATACTTGTCATTTAGTGTGCTGGTGGAGGTGCCCATGGCTAAACTTCTAAAAGAAACTCGTAAACTCTTTCACCACTTTAGATACTTTATTATTAAAAAATATATCAATATCAAAATATGCTTCCGGTGTCAAGACTACGGACATGTAGCAAACTATTGCCCTTTTCCTACGGGAAACTGTGGACGATGTGCTAGTAATTCTCACGATCACCATGCTTGCAAAGTTATGATTCCAAAATGTGTCAACTGTTCAACGGCAATTGCCAAAGCTGCCGATAAGGGTAAGACCCTTAATTGGAACTATCGCCATTCAGTCCATGACAAAAACAATTGCAACGCTTTTCGCCTTGAAATCGACCGCATCAAAAAGCTTCAGAGTGAGCAATAGACTCACATTTTGTATATATTGCTTTATCTATTTTATTTTATACTTGTTACTTTGTTTTTCCCCCACTTTGTGCACTGGATTGAAATCGCCTTTTGATGGTTCTTAAAATCATCCAATTTAATTCCAACCACTCCTTAACTGCACACAGTAATTTACTACAATTTTCTCTTGATAACTCAATAGACCTGATATGTTTACAGGAACCCTATGCTTCGAAGGATGGTATTCTCCGTCCCCCCTCTACATTCTCCCAGTTTTCTTCCCTTTCCTCTAAGGCGATTATACTTGTCTTGAACTCTAATCTTTCCGCCAATTTAAAATTCCAATCTCTCTCAATTATTGTAATTGAGATTTCCCTTCCCGGTAATAAAACCCTTAATGTTGCTTCTCTATACTTTCCCCCGCACTCTGAAATTTCTAACCTTATTGATGAATTCTCCACCCTCGACCTCTTTAATTCAAATTTTCTCATCCTTGGTGATTTCAATGCCCGTACCCAGATGTGGGGTTACGGCTTCACTGATCGTAGGGGTACATCCACTATTGATTTTTGTCTTGAAAATAATTTGATTGTTCTGAACGACCCTAAATGTGGACCAACATTCGCATCACACTCTGGCAGGGAATTCCCTGATCTGTCCCTTTCTTCTTTCAACTTTTTCGACTCTATTCAAAATTGGGAAGTTCTCTCGAGTGACACCTTGAGTGACCATAAATATATTTTACTTACTCTCAATGTTGCCCCCTTTACTGATACTTCCTTTTTCTTCAAAACAAATTATAGCCTGGGAAAATTTTTACATAGTTTTAAACCCCTTTCAGTAGAATTCAACACTTCCCTGGACTCTGTTCTCGACTCTGCCATGCTGGATACTTTCATCAAAGATTTTATACTTAAAACACAAAATTGTGCATTCAAACACATTAGGAAGAAAAAAGCTTCAAAAAATTTTAACTTCAGCTGGTGGAGCCGAGACCTAGCTAAATTTAGAAATTTTGTAAATGCGCTATATAAAAGAATCGGTTAACTCGAGAGAAACTCCGACCCGCCCGAACTCATTAATCAAGCCAAAATTAAATATAAGCAAAACAGAGCAAAATATAAACTTCTAATAAATAAAGCAAAATCTAACGCCTGGAAAAAACACTGCAACAATTGCTCTGGAAAATTCGGCTCTTTATTTAAATACACTTTCCAAAAACATAAAAATTTTAATAATATAAACTTGCAGTTCCAGGACAACCTTAACCTCGATTATAATGATAAAATCCAGCGTCTTTTGGACCACAGTTTTCCCGAGGATCCCTCTTTTACCGCATTTCCTACTCACGACATTTCCGATGAGGGTTTGGGGGCGGTCTCGGATGAAGAGCTCTCCCTTGTCTTCAATCATTTAAAATCTGTTAAGGCCCCTGGCCAGGATAACCTTGACTTTACAATATGGAAAAACCTTTTAAAATCGTACCCCCTCCTTTTCTCTAGAATTATCAACCTCATTTTTAAATTCTGTAAATTTCCCGATTCTCTCAAAAATGCTAAAATTCTTTTTATTCAAAAACCTGATAAAGATCCAGCTTCCTGTTCCGCATATCGTCCAATATGCCTTCTCCCTACCTTTGGGAAGGTGATAGAGAGAATTTTCATAAACAAACTTAATATTTGGTTGAAGACGGCAGGTGCTCTTCACCCTCTCCAATTCGGATTCAGGGAGCTACATAGTTGTGAGGATGCTGCTCACGCGCTGGTCACCCATATAAAATCTCTTCGGTCAACGAATATTGTCGCCCTTGCCACAGTCGACATCAGTGGGGCTTTTGATAACTTAAGCTGGAAAATTTTACCCTCTACCTTTGACAAAATCAACCTTCCACCTCATTTTAGAAATTTCATTTACTCATATTTAAATTCACGAACAATAACTTTTACAAATAAAAACTTTTCCCTTACAAAAACAATCACAAAAGGCGCCCCCTAAGGTTCGGTTATTTCCCCCGTCCTTTGGAATATTTATTTTAACAACTTGCTAAATTTAAATAATGACCTTTATTACCTCCAAGCCTTCGCTGATGATCTGGCTGTGGTCTCCTACTCCACCAGTATCCGCACTGTCGTCAATAATATTAATGCTGCCCTTTCACTCATTACCTCCTCCCTTACTTCACTTAATCTCTCTGTCTCAGTAGAAAAATCTTCCTGTATAATTTTCAATAGGTCCCTTAAAAAACGTAGGTATTACCCTCCTGTTAAACTTTTAAACAAAACTATCAAAATTACTCGTTCCCTTAAATTTTTGGGCATTATTATTGACGACAACCTAAAATGGAGTTCCCACATCTTTTATCTAAAAGAGAAATGTTTCAAGCTCTTTTCTACCTTTGGCAAAATATCAAGTAATAATTGGGGAGTTAATAAATTTTTAATGAAATCTTGGTATCTTGCAGTAATAGAGAAAATTATTATCTATGGGGCGGGTATTTGGGGAGGTAATTTAACAGGGGACCAAATCTCTAAACTCACTTCTCTACAAAGATTGTTCTTATTAAAAATTTCTACCGGTTTTAGAACATCTTCAAACATTTCTCTCTTTTCAATAACTGGCATTCCCCCCCCCTTCATTGTGTAATCAAGACCCAATTTTTAAAATACCATTTCTGGAAACAGAAGAATAACTTCTTTCCGGATTCCTCCCTTCCTCCCCCGTCCCGTTTTGACACCAATTGTGCCCTTTCAGGCCTCTCCCCTGGACTACGTTCCATTATTTTTCCCCCTCGTAATCCTGTCACCTTTTCTAATTTTAATATTTACACAGATGGCTCCAAGATTGAAGATAATGTTGGCTTTGCCATCTGTGTTTTTAAAGATGATTCGTTGATCGAGACATTTTTGTACAAACTTAACGGTGAGAACACGGTTTTCCAGGCTGAATTGGCTGCATTACGTGAAGCCTTCTCCTGGGCAATCAAAACCAATACAAAAGTTAACATTTTTTCAGACAGCCTTTCAGCCATTTTGGCGTTAAACTCTCCCAATATTAAATCAAAATTTTTAAACGATATTAAAACTTATATTTACCCTTTCAAAAATCTTTTTAATTTACAGTGGGTTAAAGCCCACGCTAACATTCGAGGTAATGAGGTTGCCGATGAGAACGCTAAACTTGCCACAACTGCTGGCTCCCCTACTATTGTCCCCCTGCCTTACTCTTACTTAACAAATCACTGCAAAAATTATCTCTTAAACATTTGGCAAACCCTTCTTAACGATTACATTTCCCCTCGTACCCATGACCCGTCTAGAATTTTAACTTATCTACCCAAAGTCAGTAAAAACTTTCAAATTTATAATAAATATTTAATCTACTTTCTCACGGGTCATGGGCCCTTTTTGGACTACCTTCATCATTTTAAATTCAAAAGAACATCCTGTTGTACCTGCAGTGCTTACGGTGATGTGGACCATTATGTCTTTTCCTGTCCACACACCTCTGCCCATCACCTAGTTAAACCTTCCCCCGCTCATTGTGCAACCTGGTTCTCGGGTGTTAGGAAAAACCCTATTCTTCTAAACAAACTAAAAAGTTGTGTTCTCATTGCGAGAGAGATCTCGAATGGTATTACATAACCTGCCCGTGAGCTGGCGTCCCTTCTGCTTTTAATTTTTTGATCAGTGGAGCTTTTTACTGTTCCCTTGGCACTCCTTTGTATGCTTTACCCCTGCATACTTCCCCGCTTTTGTATTTCCTCCTGTGTGACCTTTTATTTTGTTGTTTGATTGTTGTTAATTTTGTTGCCTGTGTCCGCGACACGTTTTGCTATTTGTGTCTCGTGTGACACGTTTTGTATCTGACGCCCGTGTCCTGCGTGACACATTTTGCTATTTGTGTCTCATGTGACACGTTTTGTTTTTTCGTGGTTTGCTGTTTTGTTTGCTTGTCTGTTCTGCTGCCTGTGTCCTACGTGACACTTTAAATCCTGTAACCTTTGATTTTGATTTAATAAACTACTGGTATACTCTGGGCAGCTCGTGGGTGTCTGTGGAAGTCGGTCTCCAGTTCTAAATTTTCTCCCGGCCATACATTAAACTGCCGTAAACCCCTGGGTTGGCTGTATGGTCTGGGCCTTTCGCACACCCCCTCCTTCAGAGTCCTCCACTAGCACGGCCTTCCCTGAGCTAGAACCCTTTTCAGTCATACATGAAAGGTGAAGGATGAATCAAAACTAACTTTGTTTGGTCTTTCTAAATGAGTAGTGAACTGTAAATCTATAAAAGAAGACTGCAGTAATACTTATCCATACCTTTATTACAAACTATCTATATTAACAACCGAGAACAACGAGCCGTTTTCTCGTGTCACCTAACGCCACAAGTTTTATTCCAACACTACAATTTCGCTTTTTCAAAACCAGCAACCCTCTGCTTGGCGCTCGCCAAACAAGAACACTTGGCGTCTTTCATACATACTTACGGGCTCCAACATTCCGCCCGGCTTTGAAATGTTAATTTCAAGGAATAAGTAAAAGTATAAAAAATCAAGAAATTAAATCAAATTGCAACTGAAGTACAGAATACAATCACAATAAGAACCACAATAATCATAAAGAATACAAGAAGCAATTGCAAATAATTCAAGGAGACATTTTAACCATAATCACATAATGTAGTTACGTTATCTGAATTAAGACATTAATTTTCCATAGGCAAAACAGCTATTTTTAAAATGGGTCTCTTGTATATTCCATTATGTGTCTTTACATTGACAACTCTGTCCTTATTGTCCATGCCTAAAAATGTCTCAACTATTCTGCCTAAAACCCATTTGCAGGAAGGTAAATTTTCTTCCTTTACTACAACCATATCACCAACACTTAGATTATTTTTTATAATCATCCACTTATTTTCTTGTTGCAACGTACTTAAATAATTGTTTTGCCATCTTTTCCACATTGTTTGACACATTTTAGTTGTTCTTTTCCACAAATGTAATCTGTTATCATCAATTTCTGTCAAAGTGGGTTCTACAATAGCAGTGATTGGTCTACCAATAAGGAAATGCCCAGGAGTCAATACTTCCAAGTCATCAATATCCGTGGTCAAGGGAGTAAGTGGCCGAGAATTCAAAATTCCTTCTATATGAGTGGTTATAGTTAAAAATTCTTCATAAGTCAATTTAGCATCTCCCACCACGCGTTTTAAATGATACTTGAAAGACTTGACTCCTGCCTCCCAGAGACCTCCAAAGTTGGGAGCTCTGGGAGGAAGGAATTTTCAAAGTATAGATTCCGAGGACAAAAAGTTGGCAAGATTGACATCAGGTTTGGTTACCAGATTATGTAACTTCTTAAGTTCTATATTAGTCCCCACAAATTTTTTTGCGTTATCACTAAAGATAGTCGTCGCCTTTCCTCGTCTAGCAAAAAATCTTTTCAAAGTGGCAATAAATGCTTCAGAAGATAAGTCACATACAATATCCAAATGAACTGCCTTGGTAACCATACATACAAATATACAAACATAAATCTTATGATAAATCCCTTTACGTTGACCCCTATATTTAATCAAAAATGGTCCACAGAAATCCACCCCTGTACAATTAAATGGAGAATTTACATTTACCCTTTCCTTTGATAAATCACCCATAATTTGTTCTGCTATTAGAGGTTTGACCTTAAAGCAAGTAATACAATTATGCACAATCCTTCTGCATGTGGTTCTGCAGTTTAAAGGCCAAAATTCCCTACGAATACAATATAATAAATTTTGAGGTCCAACATGTAGATATATTTTGTGATAACTCTCAATAATCATTTCAGTGAGTTTATGGTTGGCAGGCAATAAAATGGGATGCTTTTGAGCATCAGCTATACGACAATTTTGGAGACGACCTCCTACTCTCAAAACATTATTTTGATCTAAATAAGGGTTTAAGTTTCTTACCTTTCCAGTTGGAGATTTACCTTTCTGAATGTTAGCTATGTCATCCGTAAATACCTGTTCTTGCACACAACGAACTAAAAATAACGTTGCATGTTTAAGTTCGTTACTGGAGAGGGGTCCACAAAGCTTACTCAATGGATTTTTTAAGTTATGGGTAAATCTGAAAATGAAACTTAAAATGCGAATTAATTTAATATAATTATTTGAAATATTGAGAATAGAATCAAAAAACAGAGAGTTCAAGTTCAAAGTCAGTGTCACATCAGTCACTTTCTTAAATTCCTGGCTATACAGTTCATCAGATGGGGAATAATGTCTATCAACAATTACCAGCCTTTCCTGATGAAGAAATTCCGGGCCATACCACCACAAGGTATGCCAATCTGATCAGGGTAGAATCCTCGAGACACCAAATCCGCTGGGTTCTCTGCAGACCTCACATGTTTCCATTGAAAATTACGAGTGAGCTCCTGAATTCGTGAGATTCTATTGGACACGAACACTTTCAACAGATAGGGTGATGAATCAATCCAAGCTAACACTATTGAAGAATCGGTATAAAGGTAAACTCTGTCAATTTTTAGTTTTAATGAAGTCAGTATTTTTGACACAAGCCTTGAAAGTAATTCTGCTGCACACAGCTCAAGACGCGGTATGGTTAGCACCTTGAGAGGTGCAACTCGTGACTTACTGCACAGAAGGTTGACCATCACTTCATTTAAGTTGGTCACACAACGAATATACACTGATGCGCCGTAAGCATCTTTACATGCGTCTGAGAATCCATGAATTTCTATTTCTTTAACCGAATCTGCAAGAAGATATCTGTTGATTTTCACATGTCTCAATTTCGGTAAGGCCTGTAAAAACTTTTCCCATTTTCTTTTTTCTCTTTGTGGAAGTTCCTGGTCCGACCCAATCTTTAAATGCCACAATGTTTGTAAAAATATCTTTGCTTTTACTATGACTGGACCTAAAAATCCCAAAGGATCAAACAATCTCGCAATGTCTGAAAAGACAGAGCGCTTAGTAGTTGTGGTTGAATAAGATGAAACTGTGAAACTAAAATCGTCATTCTTTGGGTTCCATCTTAAACCAAGTGTTTTCACAATGTCCATATTAGATTCTTCTTCAAAGTGATATTCTTGGTCCCTGAAAGAAACTTGTTCAAGCAATAGTTTCTCATTAGAGCACCATTTGTGCAAGTCCATTCCTCCAGACTTTAACATTGCAATTAACTGTTGTTGTAATTCAGTAGCTGTACCAAGATTATCAGCTCCAGACAAACTATCATCGACGTAAAAGTCAGTTAAAGCAGCCGCAGATGCTAATGGATAATTGTCCCTTTCATCTATAGCTAATTGTTTCAAGACTCGAGTGGCCAAAAATGGTGCACACGCAGTACCATAAGTCACAGTTAGCAGTTCAAACAATTTCGTTTCTTCAGTACAGTCTCTTTTCCAAAGAATGCACTGCAAGTGACGCTGTTTGGGATGAACCCAAATCTGCCTATAAATTTTCTTTACGTTTGCCGTAAAGGCAAATTTATGCTTCCGAAATCTTAAAAGTATGGAGAACAGGTCTTCTTGAACTACCCCTCCCTTGTACAAGCAGTTGTTCAGGGAACTTCCAGTAATGGAAGGTACTGAAGCATCGAAAACGACGCGCAACTTTGTGGTACTACTATCAGCCTTGTGAATCCCGTGATGGGGCATAACACAGATCGAGTCTTCTGGAATCACCTCCCTCACTTCACGCATGTGTCCTAGCTTCTCATATTCATTCATGAAGTTACTGTAAAGGATCGCTAATTCAGTGTTTTTATCCAATCGATACCATAAACTATTCAATCTTTTCCTAGCGGATTGTATAGAACTGCCAAGTTCAGCATTTTCCTTAATAGGAAGACTCACTGTATATTTCCCCGTTACATCTCTACTATGAGTTTTTTTAAAAGTGTTCTTCGCAATGTAACTCTTCTTTATTTTTTGAACAAGGAGGATCTGAAACTGTTTCTATTTCCCAAAACATTTGTACGATATCTTCTAACTTATTTATCTGAGAGAGCAACCCACAGTGTTGTATTTTCTCAACTCTACCTTCCACCGCTCCACTTATTACATAACCAAATACAGTATCTTGGAATGTAACGGACTGAGTGGAACGAATTTTGTTACTCTTTAAAATTTCAAAAAATAGCTCTGCACCAATCAATAAATCCACCTTCCCCGGTTCGAAGAACCTTGGGTCAGCTAGTGTTATATTCGGTGGAATTTTTAACACTTTCGTATCCAAATATGTAGCAGGCATCATTTCTGTAATTTTAGGGATAATTAAAAGGTCAATCGTTGCAGAAAAAGATCCATTTGAATTCGAAATACTCGTACTTGTTTTTCTTTTTACATTTATCAAGCAATCTGTTAAACCCTGTGACTGGGATATTTATTCTTTCCTTTCGTAAACCAAGTGTATTTGCGAAATCAGAGCTTATGCAATTAATTTGGCTCTCAGAGTCAAGAATACCTCTTCCTTTTACGTAATTACCCCTTCCATCTCTAATATAAATAACTGCCGTTGCTAGAATTATTTTCTTTTTCTCCGTTACAAAACAAGACGTTAATATTCGTGCCGACTCATCGTCGCCAATGTTTACTTGATTCGAGTTCTCAGCATCGGAATTCTGATCCATTTCAAACGAAGTGGAGAGAGATTTAGGCCTCATTAACTTTACATCTGTTTTATGCAATAATGAATGGTGTTTAGATTTACAAGTGTTGCACACAAATTGAGATCGGCAAACCGCCACTTTATGGTATCCAAAGCAATTCAAACATAATTTATTTTTTTTTACTATTTCGTATCTTTCTTGAGGGGAAAGTCTCAGAAACATTTCACATTTATACAATGAATGAGAGTATTTACACAAAATGCATTCTGGGATATTATTACTACTAGATTTCACCATCAAATTTCTGGATTTATTTCCTTGATCATAATTGATCATTTTAGGTTTATTCGAAATGTTACGATTGATACTGTCTAAAACTTGACATCTTTTCTCAAGAAAATCTATGAGTTCTTCAAAAACAGGAACCTCATTAGTTTTCAAAGTTAGTTCGAATTGTTTCCGACTTTCGCGAACTAATTTTTGAAGAAGTATATTGATAAGTAAGGCATCCGAAAGAATATCTCGATCAAATTTTAAGCTCTTCAATGCTCTCAAATTCTTATTAACACAGTCCAGTAATTTGCGCAAATCTCTAGCTGATTCTTGTGTCAATTTTTCGTAATTAATGATGCCTTTGATATGCGTATCCACAATTGCTCTTTTATTTTCGTACCTATTTTCAAGTGCTTGAAACAGAGAACTGTATGTATCATCGACAGTTTCGATATGCTTTGCTTCCCCCTTCAAAGCTGCATGCAAATAATAAATTTTTTGATTGTCCGTTAATTTTGGATTATCTTCAATTAAGCTCTTAAATTGGGATTTGAAGCAACTCCACTCTTCATATTTGCCAGAAAATATTGGCAATGGAATTTCGGGCAATTTTACGGATATAGTTCCCGCAAGATCATTACTAATGGGAACATTAGTGTCGGAACAATAGAGAGTGTACTAGCTATCTTAAACTGATGTAAGGAAGTTTTCAAACTCACCTCCAAATTCTGCAGTTCCTCATCGACTTCTGACAGTTGGCATTCAATTTCTTCAAGATGTTCTTCTTGAACATTTGAGTAATAATCCAGTTTTAAGGCTTCACATTTTATTTGCAAGCGTTCTAAAGCTTCCAACCGGGCACTAATCACCGCTTCATTCTTTACATCGGAGACTAGGGCAGCTGCAAATTTTGTAATTTGCCCTTTGATATTTCCGCGTTTTCGATTCAAAATTGTTATTTCTGACATCTCAGCTACAAATGAATATCAATCTAAACTATAAAAACAACACTAATGCGTTTGACGATTTTGTACGGAAAGTATTACGATTCCATAGGTATATCCGGCTCGACGGACCACAAATGAAGGATGAATCAAAACTAACTTTGTTTGGTCTTTTTAAATGAGTAGTGGACTGCAAATCTATAAAAGAAGACTGCAGTAATACTTATCCATACCTTTATTACAAACTATCTATATTAACAACCGAGAACAACGAGCCATTTTCTCGTGTCACCTAACGCCACAAGTTTTATTCCAACACTACAATTTCACTTTTTCAAAACCAGCAACCCTCTGCTTGGCGCTCGCCAAACAAGAACACTTGGCGTCTTTCATACATACTTACGGGCTCCAACAAAAGGTATAGCAAAAGAAAACTTGAGGAGAAAGAAAAAGAATCCCGTGAACTTAGCCTCACAGAGAACCAAAACAAGCCTTATTTTGCAAAAAGCTCCAACTCCACTGTCAAAAAAGCTAAGCCCACCTCTTCTCCTTATGCTCTGCCTCCTGTTGAAAATAACCAGCATGCTTCACCAACTCCTGTAGCTCTCCCACCTGAAAATCAAACTAAATCAACTAATAATTCTTTAACAAACAATAATACCAAATCAAATAACCAAACTAGTAAATCCATTCAAAACAACCAATATAATCAATTCAATCCAACCAAACAAACAATATAATCAAACTAACGAGCAAAACCTGTCATCCCCACCCTCCCAATGGAAGTTGTGGACATTCACGGGGAAGCAGAAAGTCCGCCCTCCCTCGGAGGAATCAGTGAAATTATGAACTTAATTACTGCAATTCAAAAAATTTTATCAAAATTCAATATTCAGGACATAATAAATAAAATCACATGAGCTATCACCGATATGGAAAAAGTTGAGAGTCCCCTCAACAAACTATTTGTATTTATCCGTGCTACTGAATCTATCTTCGGTGACCAGATAAATCCTACCAATCATGAATAGACACCCATCCAAATTGAATATCCTTTGCTGGAATGCTAACGGCTTATGCAATAAAATCGACGACCTAAGAAACCACTTAACTGACAACCCCGCTGACATCATTCTAATACAGGAACTTAAAGCAAAACGCCCAGACCGTTTAAAAATTCAAAATTTTACTCTCTACTACACACTTAGACACAGCGCCGCAGGTCAGCCACTAAGCTATAGCGGAACAGCCGTTTACAACAAAAATCACATCCCACACACACATCTCTGAAGTTCAAACACACATCGTCTTATAACTTAAAACAAAACGGCCAAACACATTGGTGGAAATCCTACTTCCTAGGCAGCAAAAACTCATTATTGGTTCCATTTACAACAGAATTAACTCTCCCGACCCCCTTTATAACGATCTTGACCTCATACTTAAACCCCCATCCCCTACTATCTTAGCAGGTGACTTCAATGCGCACCATCCTAGATGGAATGAAACCAGGACTAGCCGGGTAGGAAGAGAACTTAACAACTTTTGTATTGATAATAATTTAGACATTAAATTTCCTCCCCTCCCCACCAGACATAGTAATCACACCAACCCTACCACCATTGATTTTGCATTATTAAAAAATTGTCCCTTCCCAGCCTCTGTAAATGTACTTAATCTTTTTACCTCGGACCATCTACCAATCTTATTAACGCTGCAACTAAATACCCCTCTTCCCGCCCCCTCTCTCCCTACTAAAGTTAACTGGAAAAATTTTGTCAAACTTCTAAACAAGTCCCCCATCCTCTTCCCAACCATCACTTCCACCGAAGATGTTGACAGGGCGATCAAAACACTAACCCAAACATTTAGCTCAGCACTCTCCGACAGCACCTCCACCTACATTCCACAACTCTACCAAAAACTCCCATATTCTATCACTAGCCAAATTAAACTCAGAAACCGCGCTCACCAACACTGGCAACACACAAGAAATCCTGCCCACAGAACTAGATACAATCACCTGACGGCACAAATAAAACTTTTAATTTCTAACTATAAACAAGCCAAATGGAAGCAATACGTCGAATCTCTCTCCCCTAGTGATCATTCAATTTGGGCATTCTTAAAACGTAGTCGTAAAAAGCACAAAAATATTCCCTTACTCACTCACAATAATTCCACTGCTTACACAGAACAGGACAAAGCTAATTTACTCGCTGATGCATATGAAAAACAATTCACACTACACGAAGATATTTTCTGCCCAAATTTCATGGAGGAAGCCGAGGATACCGTGAAGCAGTTCCTTAGTGTTCCAAATACTTCCCCCCTTCCCCACATTTTCCCACTGACATAGTTAACTACATCAACACTCTCAAAAACAAGAAAAGCCCCGGCCCTGACAATATTTCAAACAAAGCTCTTAAATCCTGCACTATTAATATAATCTTTTACATCACTGTTTTAATCAACTCCATATTCGATCTCAATTACTTCCCCCGCGACTGGAAGCATGCCGCCATTGTTCCAATCCTTAAACCAAATGAAAATTTAAACTCCCAAAAAGTTATCGCCCCATTAGCCTGCTGTCCTCTCTTGGCAAACTGGCTGAACATTTCATCGCCATCCAAATCAGCATTTTCCTTGCTAATAACAACATTCTCATCCCTGAGCTATTTGGTTTTAGACAGCTTCACTCTACAACACACCAACTGCTCCGCGTGGTGGAGTACATCTCTGATGGACTCCAAAACCGGTCAGCAGTTGGAGGTATACTTATTGACGTCGCTAAGGTCTTCGATAGGGTGTGGTTCATCGGACTCATATACAAACTCATTCAACTTCGTATGCCACACTCTTTTACCCATATTTTATACTCCTACCTCAGCGACAGAACTTTCATGTCCGTTTGAACCAGACACACTCACACACCAGACATATTCTGTCTGGAGTCCCTCAGGGCAGTAAACTTGGTCTCATTCTTTTTAATATTTACATAAACGACATCCCTAGAACCAACAACACTATACTTTGTTTGTATGCGGACGACACTGCTATTCTTGCCACACACCACAACACCAACTACCTACACCGATACTTACAACATCACATCGACACTCTCGAGCCCTGGTTAGAGAAATACCGCATCAAAATAAACCTTAATAAGTGTCGAACTGTTTTTTTCTCACATCAACGTTTTCCGCCCCAAACAATCATAATTAACAATCAGCCAGTTTGCTTTGAGAGGACATGTAAATATCTCGGAGTCACTCTTGACAGCAGACTAACATGGAAACCCCACATTGCAAAACTCAAAGATAAAATAAACTTTGTAAAAGCAGAACTGAGCTCCCTCCTGTACTCGAATGATGTCAGCATTGAAAACAAAATCCTACTTTACAAATCAATTATCCGCTCCATCATTCTCTATGCTTCCCCAATTTGGGGCTACGCTGCGAAATCTAATGTAAAAAAAGTCCAAATCATTCAGAACAAAATTCTACGTTCTATCAGAAAAGCCCCAAGATACTTGAAAAACTTTGTAATACATCGCGATTTCAAAATTAAAACTATTAAGCTAGAGATGCGAAAACTCTCTAACAATTTCTATGATAACCTCGCTAGGATCCCCAACGAACTGATCTACAATATGACCGACTACGACTTCCGTGAATTTCCAAAAAGACCCAGAGCTATCCTAAATCCCGATTTAGACGTCCCATGCTGATTCCTGACTGAATCTCTTCTGCATCCCAGTACGGCACAACACCAGCCGCCTCTGACTCCTACACAGCAACCTCTCGAAGATGAATACTATTCCATATTGCTTTTACTGAAAATACCATCTACAGTGGACTTTTATACATTCGATGTGGCCGTGAGGGACCTTTGGTCCCAGGAAGGCCGTAAGCAAGCGTCTTGGCTTGACTAATCCGCTGACTTACTTAACGCATATAGTGCCGCAAAGTGCAAAGTTGGCTCGGTGGGCCTTAGCCCTCCAGCGATACAATACTATAATCAGTTATCGAAAGGGAGCGTTACACGGAAACGCGGATGCTATGTCTAGAATTCCCATGACTGACTAATTAGGTAGGGTGGAAGAACATTCATTCTTCATTTGCAGTAAGACTGTCACTTGAATTGCAGGAATCCAGGATTGCTATACTGTAATATTGTGTTGTTAAATCCTTATGCTCATAGGTGTAAATTTTTATGTATCAGTCTGCACTTTTTAAGTTGTTAGGACTGTATTTTCGATGTGTATATGTCCATAGAACTCTATTTTCAACAACATTGTCTTTAAAGAGAGGAATGTTCTTTTTTTTTAAAGGGGGGAGTAGTAAGACTCCAACAATTTATTTTTTTTTCTCACATCGCCAAATTAGCGATGAAGGCTCAACCGGCAAGCACATAAGGGTTGCCAGAACAGCAGAGCGAGAGCACAGAAGAGAGAGAAGCAAGATATAGATGGGAGGTGGAAAGCAAGGCGCATCCTGCGTCTTGAACATTTTAGAGTTAACCAGTGAATTAAATGTTTAAGTATTTGTTATGTTATGTGCTTTCGTCTAAATAAATGTGTTTTGTGTGAAGTGAAGATGTTTTAATTAGAGTTGGTCTTTTGTCGAGTGCTTCTATTCAAGTGTAATGAAATGAAAGTTTGCGAGGTTAGTGTTCCAAAAAGAAATGGCGCACTAAAGAAAAACCTCGGAAGTTTACTGTGTTCATCTGGCCCACAGGCTATTATACAGACCTGTCACTCTCGATAGTTTCGTTTTCGCGGCGGTCATTAGAGATAGACCAAACAGAGGGTTGGCGCGCTCTTGGCGATGGTCTGGTTTGGTCCGAGCGCTTGGCGATGGTCTGGTTTGGGTCCAAGACGATTTTCAATGTTATAACCCTATTTCACTGGGCGAAAATTTAGAACAACAGACTAGCGTGGTTTGAGTAACGTGAAAAAGGATTACTTGTTAAGTGTTTAGATCATTTCATAGAAATGGATTGATAAAAGAAAACTGGTTGCGTTACATGGTATGTAATTTATGTTTATTAAAATTGAAATAATTTTAGTTATCACCATCCTACATACGTGTTCATTATAAGTATACACGTGTTCATAAGTATACACGTGTTCATATAAGTACATATGTGTTCATCATACGAAATTGTGTTGTGTTATTACTGCCGGATTAGACTAAATTTTAAGAGGTAGTGGTATAATTAGTTAAAAAATATTTTCCGTATTTTTATAAAATGTGAAATAATTGATATTTGGATAGCTTTTTCTTAGTTGAATGTGATATAGTATGTGTATATATTTATGTAAAATTTTTATTAAGTGCCTTATGGTGGAAAATTCCCCCTCCCTCGGGTAATTAATGATTGAGTTCCACAACTTCGATAGTGCATTTATGTAAATTTGATATTTACTATATGAATATTTTTATATTTAAAAAAAAAGTCTATTATCAGTATCCCAGAATAAATTAAGGATCAACACGCTAGTATACATTTTAGACTGAAAATATTATATAATATTTCAGTCTTTTGAGTATGTCAGCTTGTAATTTTTTGTGCATTATGTTTTATAGTGAGACAATGCAATGTGTCTATTTTTTAATCTATTTTATGATTATTTGAATTAAATATATAACTATGTTTATTTAAATATTCTTAAACTAATGAATATATTTATGTTGCAGATTAATGTATTTTTAAATCCTGATCCTTTCTATAGTTTCAAAAATTATAAAAGTACAGTCCTCAACATTTTGTTCCCCTGCCGTTTAAAAAAAAATCGCCAAGCGAGCGATAACGTGCAAAATCTGGCAGACGCATCGTAGTTCAGTTGGTCCAACTCACGAGCTCTAGTGTCTATGCGACATCCCATGTTAAAAATGTTGCCATAGGGTCCTATGGGAGTGACCCTTCTGAATATAGTATTCTGTGATCTGGCCTTTCTGACATTTAACAAAATATGCGGTTTTTTATCTTGTACTTTTACACTCGATTGATAAGAATTTGATACTTTTGTAAATAATACTTAAATTTGATATAAAACAATTTTGAAATGATGTTGGATTATTGTTAAAAGGAAATCTGCGTTGTCATAATATTAAAATATAACACTTACTTGAGTATAATAACCATAACGTCACCAACATGAATAACTTTAGATCTGGAAGTTGACGAACCATATAGGGCGTTATAGTGTAAAGAAAGAAAGTAGGATGTACGGGAAGCGAAGTGGTGTTTGGGTTCGACGTTATAATGGCCGGCCCTCAGTATGGGCTGGACCGTTGCCTACGTAATATACAAGGCCGGGAAATTTCGCGTATTTTCGTCCAAAAACGGGTGACAGCTTAGTTCACTCCAGTGTCCGCTAGGATCGCTTTTATTTCCTGTCCTTTTTGCAGTTTTTCAATGTAAACAATGATGCACTCGTAAGGTTTTGGGTGCATTTTTGTTTATGGTAAAGCTTTTTTTCATAATTTTATATTTGTTATTTTTTATTAAATTATACTGATTTTTATAGCATTAATATAACAATATTGTGCAAAAATAATTCGGTAAAAATGGTACATTATCGTGTACCATATTGCAATTCTGATTGTAACGTAACGTAAACAAAAGGTTAAAGCTATTTTCTTTAACAATCTTTAATATATTAAATACATATGCTAGGGATAAAAATCCCAAGCATATATATTTTTATCATAAGCCTTTTATCCCAAATAACTCAATTCCCCTTCATTATTGATGGGCAAACCATTAATATGTAATAATTTAATAAGCATTATTATTTTATATAACCCAAAACTTATAAATGTGAAATAAATTAATGCATGTTCATGTTGTTTAAAATCAATTAATTTAAAAAGTCATTGATATTAATGAATAATGTTTTAAAAAAAATAAATGAGTTAAATCAATAGTTTTTTTTAAAACCAAGTAATTAAAATCTTGATTTAAATCAATCTATCCTGTCGACCCCCCTTCCAATTTTTTTTAATTATGCACTCCCCAGTTTAAGAATCCTGAAGAACTTCCGGCGGGGGGGGGGGGGGGTACTGTATGGCACGTTAATGAAAAATTGGATTTAAAAAAATTAAAAATATTTTAATTTTTATTTAATATAATTTATAAAACTTCACTTTTATTTCATAATAACTAAAATAAAAAATTGAAAATTTTAAAATTATTAAAAAACTTGCTAATAAAAAATTTCCCTTTTAAATTGAAAAGCAAATTCACTACTGACATCTCCCTATGGTAATTTCTGACTTCGCGCATGTTTACAGGTATATTTCTTTCTTCCTGTAAAAATTATTTTAACATTTTAAATGTTGATTCAAATCAATTTATCCTGTCGAACCCCCCCTTCCATTTTTTTTAAATTATACACTCCCCAGTTTATAAATTCCGAAGAACTCGCGACGAAGGGGGGGGGGGGGTGCTTTATGGCGGATTTAAAAAAATTAAAAATATTTTAATTTTTATTTAATATAATTTATAAAACTTCATTTGTATTTCATAATAACTAAAATAAAAAATTGAAAATTTTAAAATTATTAAAAAAACTTGTTAATAAAAAAATTTCGCTTTTAAATTGAAAAAAAAATTCGCTTCTGACATCCCCCTATGGAAATATCTGGCTTCGCGCATGTTTACAGGTATATTTCCTTCTTCCTGTAAAAATTATTTTAACATTTTAATAATTAATAACGTTTGCCTTTTTTAATTTACTAAACGATAAAACATTTTAAAGACGTTAATTTTGTACCTTTTTTTTTTATTTATAAAGCTAAAAATGTTCTATGTTAAATAAAAAATAACTATATTTATTAAACAAATAATACGCAAACAGATGCGGATTTTAATTTATTAGATAATGTAAAGAAATCTAAAAATACAAGGATTATAAGAACGTTGACAGTAATAAATCAGCTCCGACAGGAAATAACAGCGCCCTCTACCAACTGTTCTGGAACTACACATTCCCCACTTTCTAAATCGAAATTTCCCGGCTTTTATTATCACGTAGGCAACGGCTGGACGGAGGCGTAGTTAGTAGTAATTTGGACACCCGGTCTCAATATATGGTCTCGGTTACCGCCCATACTCAATTTGGATATCGCATATCAATATATGTATCTGTATACATCAGTCTGTGGTGCAGTGCAGTTACATAGGCGGAATTGAATTTTTTTGTTTTTGAAGTCCAAGCAGCATTCACGATGAATCAGTTTTGTCAATCTTAATCTTAAATTGAAGAAGGGTAGGTTCCAGTTTACTCTCAAGTCTGTTTAAATTCAAAAGCTATTTCTCAGACTGCTTACTTTATTTATTTCAGCAATATGTCGGAAACTCTTCAATGTCATTTGTGTGGTAAAGCCTATCGCAAAAAAAGCAGTTTCAAGTCTCATATTAGATTGCATACCAAAATGCAGCTTGTTTGTGAAGTATGTTCATCTCGTTTTCCGAACAAGCGTTCTCTAGCACGTCATTATTTGGAACATGATAATAAACCGTTTAAATGCCACGTATGCAGTATGGCTTTTGCAAAGAAATTTGTTCTGCAAATGCATTACCGTTCTCATACAGGAGAGAAGCCTTACACATGTGAAATATGCGAGAAAAGTTTTGTGTATGAGAGTTCACTGAGATCACATCAATTGATTCATACAGGGGAAAAACCATTTAAATGTGAAATTTGTACTAAAAGATTCCGTAAAAAATATAACTTGAAATTACACCAAACAACTCATACTGGTGAAAAAAGTTTTTTGTGTGAATTGTGTTCAAAGTCATTTGTGTCAAAATCACATGTAGACAGACATAAATTAGTTCACAGTGCTGATTGCCAATATGCTTGTCATTTATGTCAGAAGCCATTTAAGCTGAAACATAACCTAAAAGCACATTTAATGACTCACACAGATAAAGGACAAACAACTTGCACAGTGTGCAATAAATCTTTTAAATCAAACAATCTTTTAAGTCATTATCGAATGCATACTAATGATAAACCTTTCTCTTGTGAGAAATGTAAGAAATCTTTTGCAGAAAAAGGTTCTCTGTTAAAACATTCTGTAGTACATAGTGATGAAAGAACTCACACATGTTCTATATGCAATAAAAAGTATAAGCTTGCCAAAGATTTGCGATTGCACATGCGTTTACATACTGGTGAAAAACCTTTTGTTTGTGATATTTGCCAAAAAGGTTTCTCTTTTAGAACATCTTTTGTCGTTCATTATCGTATTCATACAGGAGAAAAACCATATGTTTGTGATGTATGTAATAAAGCTTTTATGTCAAGTTCAGCTCTTAAAAGACATCGGGCAATTCATTTTAATATAAAGACTAAAGGTCGACCAAAAAAAACTAATGTATCTAAAATAGGTGACACACAAATATTTTCAAATATATTGTACTAGATGATGTAGCAGTATTATATCATTAGGATAGATAACTATCTTGAAAAATCAAGTAAGAAATAGGTTAACACTTCAGCTGCTAACATGGATTTAAGAAGATGACAAAGTCAAACTTTTTCCGCCAACAGTTAGTGTGGGTAATATATGTATATTTGCTTATTGCTAACTCATCATATGGATAATTATAATCGTCTAGTAGCTAATAATTTATTCTACATTGAAAGATTTTATAATTTGTATTACAAGATTAGTTTTAGAAGTCCATGCATTCAAGATGTAATTTATGAGAAGTTCAATGTTTTCTATTCAGTAATAATTTTAAATGTAAAGAATATAGCACAAATATAGGGAAACCTGTCTGAAATGGAACCTGAAAGTGCTGAAAATGTTTATTATCTTGAACAGGTTTCTGTTTCATGCAAGTTGATACAAGAAGAAAGAAAAGTGCAAGGCTTAGTAAGGGCAGAGTCTATAAATAATGGTTTTGCTTATCTATTTTAAAATATTCTAAAAGATATTTAGATGTACTTCATTAATACTAATTCTGTAATAGCAAAATAGTTAGGGTAGGATGGGGTGAAATGGGTAATAAAAACTTATTTATTAAACACCTATTCTTATTTAAAATTACAAAATGAAGCTCATTTTGTTTAATTGATTTATGCAATGGGTTTCTTGGCAACATATTCAAAATCGTTTTATGTAAAATAAAAGCCTTTTTCTACTTAAAATATTCATATTAATGTAAGTTGTTTTGATACCCATTTCACCCCATGCCTGGGGTGAAATGGGTATGGGGTGGGGTAAAATAGGTAGTAACAAAAAAGGCAACAAGAATTGTCTGGATATTTTAGTTTAGGCTTTATTAACATGAAAATCAAATAAGAGTTGAATTCTAAGTAATTTAAAACTTCAATACATTATCTTAAAATCAAAAAGTATAGTGTCCTCTGTTGTTAAAGCATGGTTCGGGCAAAATCTTAATAATTTGACTCTTTATTATGATGTCAGTGTCCTCCACTTCAGGGAAAACGTAATATTCTCCAATTTTAGATTTAGTTACATATTTGATGACAATTTCATCATTTTCAATGTCTACAATCTGACTGATAAATTGTGAAGTTGATTTTTCCCCCAAATACTCAACAAGAACCCAACTGCCAGAAGCAATTTTCATATTTATTTGACTCAAGTTGTGTTTGTCTTGAGTTTCCACATTATTAACTGGTGAAGGAGATTTCATTAAATTATATTTTGACAATGTTCTTCCTACAGTTCTTCTCTTCAATTTTGGGTGTTTGACTTCTTTTCTATTGCAGACCCCAATTTTCTTTTTTTTTTATATCTCTAGCTTTTTCCTCCTCAAGAAGACGTAACATGACATCTTCGGTCATGATTTCCCCTGATTTACTTTGCACTCTTTTCCTTTTTTTCCTGGAATTTTCAATTGCACATTTGGTTTGATCTGACTGAATCGGTGAAAGTGTTGTTAGAATTGCCCTTTTTAAATCTTTGAATGGTGATACAATTAGTGTTGAAGCAGTTGGATTCGAATCGTTGCTAAATGATATTGAAGCATTGGCTACTGGTAGAGATAGAAGAGGTTGTTTAGCCATTATTGCAGGTGTTTGATTTGCAGCATCTGTTGATGTACTTGGAGCATTGATCGATTCATGTTTTTCTGTAAAAATTATTCTATGTTCAACTGCATTCTTATTTATGGGGTAGAGGCCAGTACCTCTAAAACCATTTACTGCATGATCTTTTTTTAAACCATCAAATAATTGTTTTAACAGAAATGGGAATGTTGCTTTAGAAATGCTACTAAGCCTGCTTTCTCTATACCTCTGTTTTAAAAATTTTCTCCATAAACGTTTAACTGGAGCAAACACCCCTACATCTAAAGGCTGCAATGCATGGCTGGAGTTTGGTGGAAGATATAATATAATTATATTATTATCCATTGCTTGTTTTGCAGTTTTGTAGGTGAGGTGGCTACCATGACCATCATAAATTAACAGCACAGGCTTTTGGAGGTTTTCTACATGCTTTATAAAATGACCCACCCATGACTCAAAAACATTATCTTGCATCCAACCAGATTCAGTGCATCCATACAGAGCTCCAGGTGGTCCTCCACGTGTCCAACTTTCATACAAGTTGGAACTTTTATACACTGTAAATGGTGGTAAAAATTGCCTGTTGCTGACGCACAAAACAAAACACTGTACAAAGATTTCCCAGCATCTGGAGATTTTAAATATGCATTGCGACCAGACTTCTGAACAAAAACACAGCTGGAACGAGAATCAGAAGTCAAACTTCATCAAGATTGAATATTCTATTAGGAGCATTTTCTAAGTGATTTTTTGTCAACAAGTGACTGTAAATATTAAAAAAATCATTAACAGTTGAAGATAAATCGGCTGCTCTTGCTTTTGTTAAAAGCTCTGGTTTCCTTTTGGTAATTTCATTTGCCCATCTGGCTCTCACCCATTCAATTCCAAGTTCTTTGTATCTAAATTCACTTCTATTTTCTGCGAGGTAGGCTTTTGCTATATTAATTATATCCTGTCGGTCAAATGGAAAACCATATCTAGCCAGAAATTTTATTGCTTCAACAATACAACCTTCTTCTTTAGATAAGACTGTTGCACCCCCAGATCCTCTACGAGTTGGAGAACTAACTACCCATCTTCGTAGTGTCTCATAAGGAATTGAATACTCCCTAGAAGCTGCAAGAATCGATTTTCCTTTTTCTACTGCTGCTTTAGCTAACATTAAATCAGTATCTGAATATGTAGCTAGGCTTTTTTTCTAACATAAATTCTTGGCATAATTCCTATAAAAAGAATAAAAAACAATAAGCTGTGTGCATTAGCTTAGTAAATATACTTTATAGCTATTCATGTTTAACTTTATTCCAATGAGGTCCTGATAATATAAAAACATAATCAACCAACATATATGTGAAACAGTAATATTTATTACATTATAACTAATATGCAAAACAATAAAAATTTTTAAATGCCATTTAAAAGCATGGAAAAATTAAGCCTAACTATTACCCATTTCACCCCATTGCATTAAAACATGAATAACAATATAAATATTCTACATATTTTTTACCTGTTTGTAGCAAACTGATCTTTGGATCTTCCTTCACTTGAAATTTAAATCAAATAAGATAAAAATATTAAATAAATTAATGGTTAGTTAAAGTTTTTAATAGCATAAAATGAAGAACAATCATTCTTTATCTATACAATAGCTATACTCTGTTGCCAGATTAAGCAGACAAACTTTTCTCTATAATTAAAATGCTGCTAAATGTTGCCTTGAAATATTTACCAAAAATTAAACATCAGTGACAAACATAAGTTGTAGAGTTTAAAAAAGAATTGCTACCCATTTCACCCCACCTTACCCTAAATATCGCATTGATTGTTACATGCTAACAGGTAGATACAAATAAAAAAAAACTTGCATGTTCTGTTCTTGTACTATTTTAGTTTATTATCACACTTTCCAAAATAGATAATTTGACATTCCTACAAAATAATATCCTTTACTATAGGGGTGCACAATCTTTAGAGCAGAAGGGCCAATCACATGAAATGACAAGGCTGCCGAGAGCCAACATACCTAATTCAGTTTGAACAGTTTATCAATAGTTTGCGTTTGTGTATATAGTAATAGTACAATATAAAAGTCTTTAAAAAATGTGTAAAGATTGACCACAGTTAAGCACATTAGTGTGATTGTTGAGACTGAATTTTACCAACAATTTTTGGTATATTGTATTCAAAGCTAGTTGTTGATATTCTATCTGTCAATTTATTTCTTAATTTTGACTTATTTAGATTCATAAGGGAAAATGTTTGTTCGCATATATAGGTACTACCAAACATGGTAGCACATATACTTGCATTATCTTTTAAGTGCAAAAATTCATCAGGTAAAGTTTTATAAAAGTCAAGAATGTCTAAATCATTGAATGTAGACTTGCATAAGTCAGAAGTTTGTAAGTCAATGAGTTCCATTTGAATATTTCCGGGAGCTTCCTGAACTGGAACAGAAAATGGATCAGCAAACAATTTCATTTTAACCTTATGTGACTCAAAATCTGTGAATCTCTTTTCAAATAGGCTAAACAGCTTGTTTATTTGTTCTGAATAATCCAGTGGTTTATCAGGAAAATTTTCCTTGAGTTTCATCAGGTAAGGAAAGTTGATGAAATTTTGGCAATTTAGCTGCTTTGAGAACAGCTGGAGTTTTAGTTTGAAAGCAGATACTGCATTAGCCATTTGGTTAACAAATTGGTTTTTTCCCATCAATTTTTTGCTTAGGTCTTTCAGATGGACTGTCACATCAACCAAAAATGCTAAGTCACGCTGAAAGATGGTTCTTTTAACATCCTAGTTTGCTTACCTTTTTCTTTAAGGAATGGTATTATTTCATCAATTATGTCAGCAAACCTTTTCAATGCCTCACCACGGCTCAACCACCATACCTCACAATATATCAGATCACTATGTGATGCATCTGTATCTTCTAACATCTCCTTAAATTGTCTGTGATTCAAACCATGTGAGCGAATAAAATTAATAGCATCACTCACTGCCTTCATTAAGCGGTCAAATCCCAGTTCTTTTGCGCACAGCTGTTCCTGGTGAATAATGCAATGATACCCGAGCAAATCTTTGCCTCGATCACCCAAATGGTTTCTCAGCAAACTCACCATACCATTCTGAACTCCAATCATAGCTGGAGCACCATCGGTGGTGATACTAACTAGTTTGTTATTATCGAAATTATGTGCAGAACACAAATTCAAGATGGAGGATAAAATATCGGCTCCAGTTGTTCTCCTCTTCATTGAACCTATTCCAAACAGTTCTTCAGTTACCTTAAAATTTCAGAAATCCCTCTAGCAAACAAAAGTAGCTGAGTTGTTGGAAGTGTTATCTAATGACTCAGCTGCTAGAGAAAAGTACTTGAATTTGGTGGCAGCAATCTGTAGTTGTTCATTTATATCATCAGACAAATTTTCTATTCTTCTTTGAATTGCCATTCTGCTGAGACTCGCATTTTTAAATTTGTTGGTGGCTTCAGGGCACAATTTCTTGACAGCCAACAAAATGTACTGCTTGACAAAATTGCCATCAGTAAATGAGCGGCCACTTTTAGCGATTATGGCTGCGATATCCCGACACACTTCACCTTTCTTATGCGAAACCATTTAGTTTCCATATTTTTTGATATAGACAAAGCCTATGATCGAACATGGCACTATGGTATTATTAAAGACCTATTTGATTTTAATTTTAAAAGGTAATCTTCCCATTTTTATCCAAAACTTTTTAGATTTCAGGACATTTCAAGTTCACATTGGTTTAATTCTCTCTCACACATATGTACAAGAGGAAGGAGTGCCTCAAGGAAGTGTACTGAGTGTGACACTTTTTAATATCAAAGTCAACAGTATTTTAAACCAATTACCATTGTCAGTTCATAAAACCATGTATGTAGATGATCTGCAAGTTTCCTATCTAGCACATGATATGCGTTCAGTTGAGCGACAATGTCAAGCTGCTGTTAATTGTATCTTGCGATGGGCAAACGTAAATGGATATAGTTTTTCTACTCAAGACATGTTGTATTCACTTCACAAGAAAACGTGGCATTCACCTACTCCCAGAAAATCACAGTAGCAGATGAAGTAAAATTTTTCTCGGGATCTGGTTTGATAAGAAACTCACTTACTTGCCCCACATCCAAAGACTGTGAACAAAATTTGAGAAAGCTCTGAATATCTTAAAAGTTCTTTCAAATACAAAATGGGGTGCAGATCGGATTTGCATCGGTGTAACAAATGCTGAAAATGATAACCGTTTACTGCCAAGCACAGCTCTACTCGACGACAGGTATTTGTAGCCAAACGATGCAGCATATCGGTGGGAATGGATGCAGTGATGCTGCGGATATTGTCTTTTAAGGCTTCGATTGTCTTTGGATTGTTTACGTATACACGTTCTTTGAGATAATACCATAGAAAGAAATCAGGGGCAGTTAAATTAGGGGATCTGGATGGCCATAGTCCACGTGAAATGACCCTATCACCAAACACTGATTCAACGACTGCAAGGGATTTTCTTGAGGTGTGTGCGGTGTCACCATCCTGTTGAAAATATCCAAACTGGCATTTTTCGTCTGTTAACTGCTCAAAACATTCCTCAAAAATGGTAATGTAAACATCAGAGTTCATAGTGTTCTCAAAGAAAATGGGACTGATTATTCTGCTCTGTGAAATCGCACACCAAACACCGACCTTTGCGGAATGCAATGGCTTTTCGTGCAGTAAATGTGAATTTTCTACACAGCAATGACGAGTGTTCTGACTATTAACGTATCTGCTAAGATGAAACTAGGCTTCAATGCTGAAAAAAGTCAGGTCCTGAATATTTGTCAGTTTGAATATGTTCTTGAAACCATAAACAATAACGTACTCGTTTTTCTTTGTCTGGTTCCTTAAGTTCCTGCACAACCCTCACCTTATATGGATGAAATTTCAATTTCTTGGCAACCCTTTGACATGAAGTGAGTGACACACCTGTCTGCGATGTTAACAGGGCGGCCACTCAACCTGGAAACCGGGAAAAGTCAGGGAATTTTAGAATGGTCAGGGAAAACCTGGAAAAGTCAGGGAATTTTGTGAAAATTCTGGATTTTTTTTTTACTAGTTATCCATATAAAAAAAGAACTGCCCAGTTTGTATGCCATTTTCGAAAAATTTCGCCAAGTATGCTGTACTCATAACCGCTAAATAAAGGTTGCCAGGTGTCCATTTGATTCCGTATAAAAGCAGAAATGCGGAGTTTGTGCTCCATTTTGGACAAATGTCGCCAAGTACGGAGGTGCCAACTTTTACGGATTTTCCGTAGTTTGTACGGATTTTTACTTCATCTTGCGGCTTTACGGACATTACTCCCAAAACTACGGAACATCCCATGAAATCCATGCATCCTACCATTCAGTTTATATTCCCTGCTTTGTTGAGAGTCCCAAATTATCAGTTTGCATCCATTTTCTTCTAATGATTTTATATCAGAACTATAAACCTAATTTATTTTTATAGTGCGCGTAAAAATAGAGAAATATTTTATTAAACAAATTATATTTCGCTTAAATCATAAGATTGCGCAATTCAGTCCTTCTTTTCGGGCTTTGCTGAGAGTACAAAATTGTCTTTTTCCATCCATCTCCATCCCCTTATTATTGCACATTAACTTGGCTAAACTAGCTTATTTTCATATTTTGGTTGATTATAAAGGCTAATTTTTTAATTATTTCCACATAAATAGTACGATCGTGAAATTCAGTTGTTTTTTTTTCACGGGCGTTGCCGAGCGTACTCAATTATCCTTTTCCATCGATCTCCATCGCCCTATTGTAGCACATTATCTTGACTACAATAGGGCGATGGAGATTATTTTCATATTTTGGTTGATTATAAAGGCTAATTTTTTAATTATTTTCACAAATAGTACGATCGTAAAATTCAGTTTTTATTTTCACGGGCGTTGCGAAGAGTACGCAATTATCCTTTTGCATCGATCTCCATCTGTCTATTGTAGCACATTAACTTGACTAAACAAGATTATTTTCATATTTTGGTTGATTATAAAGGTTAATTTTTTAATTATTTTCACATAAATGGTACGATCGTGAAATTCAGTTTTTTTTTCGCGGGCGTTGCCGAGAGTACGCAATTATCCTTTTCCATCGATCTCCATCTCCCTATTTTTGCACATTAACTTGACTAAACTAACGTATTTTCATATTTTGGTTGATTATAAAGACTAATCTTTTAATTATTTTCATATGAATAGTACGATCGTGAAATTCAATCTTCCCCCCCCCCCCTCGGGAGTTGCCGAGAGTACGAAATTATCCTTTTCCTTGGATCTCCATCTCCCTATTGTTGCGCATTAACTTGACTAAACTAGCTTATTTTCTTATTTTGATTAATTATAAAGGTTAATTTCCTAATTATTTTCACATAAATAGTACCCTTCAGTTGTAATTAACTCAGCGGTTTTACTGAAAACTCCTGATATTTCTACTGATGACCCCTTTCAGAGGTTGGCATCTCCGTATATTATATACATGTTACTATATTTTTTTCTATTTTAATGACATTCTTTTGACTTTGCTGAATTGACATTAATTATTCAATGGCTGTGGCTTGTTATAGTGTAGTTATTGCATATCTTTAATGATCTCTGTCTTTGTGAGCAATTTGCAATGCCCATATTTAAGGACATCAGTTTAGACTATTTCTTTTTTTGTCTTCAATGAAAACCATTAAATTTTTAAAAATATTTCAGTAGTGCAATTTTACTGCATTTACATGTACTTTTTATTAAAAATGTCAAAATTTATTTGTAAAAACAAAAAAAATATGTGTATTTTTTTCTCCTGATTTAATATAACTGTTTTTGGATAGTGGAGTTAAATTGTTAAGATTCTTTAATCAAATTTGTAACTAAATAGGGACAGGCATGCGTTGTATGTTAAAATTACTGGTCTGGAATTTCTTTTCAATTCACCTGGAAAACCTGGAAAAGTCAGGGAATTTCAATATGTCCGAAGAGTGGCCACCCTGTGTTAACCTATGAAAACTTTTTCTGGGGCTTCTCTGTAGGCTTGCTTTAATCTTGGACATTTCATGCGCACTCAGATTAGGCCTACCACTTCATCGTCAGTTATTAACAGAACCAGTTTCTCTGAATTTTTTGACTACACAAAGTATCGATGATTTATTCAGCACATTTCGTGTTAAAAAATGTTTGCGAAACGCTGAATGAATAGTTTTGTAAGAATTAGTCTTCAAATAATGCTCAACAATAAATACACACTCCGGTAAACTGAGCGTCATTTTAGAACTATGTGAACTGACTCTGTACTAACAATGCCATCTTTTGTGCATTATATGATGTATAAATAGTGCGAAATTCAAACATCCGTCTTTATATTTATGAGATATCAACCGAAATGTGGGTTGCGCGACTTTAGAAACACCCTGTATAACTTTGGTAGAATTGATTGGACAAAATCCTTATTTGGAGATTTTCCCATTTTTAATGGGCATTGATTTTTTCCATCATTTTTAACGTCACCTTTTATAAATTTTTAGGCATTTTTCATCTTGTTTGCATTGTTGTACATATTCCATTGTCATGTTTTTTCACACATTATCACTCTTTTAAATTATGCACATGTTTTAATCCATGCTAATTTATGTATCTCTGTACCATATGTCTGGTGCAGCATATCCTCTTTGGATCTTGTGCCATAAAACCATAATCAACCAACTCTTCGCTTTTAGAAGACCTTTTTTGTATAGTGCTTTCTCCTTCCTGTACTTTAATTTATAGTCATTATTTACAGAGTTCGATTTGGTTCTTAAAGAGGGCTGTTAATTTATTTTATTTTTATTTTAGGGTATAGTTCCACCAGGTAAGCTTGGGTTGAAGGTTGTAATTCTCTTTCGTTAGGATTTTATTACAAATTTGTTTAATTTCTCTGTTAGTTTAGTTATTAGATCATTAAGTTGTTCCTTACCTGGTGTACCCTGGAGTTTTGGAATATAGGAGGACAAGAGGGGCTTAAATTTTGATCTAAATTTACAGAGGTTGGTGTTTTGGTTCAAAATCTGCAGCAGCCTGTCTTGGTGCAGGATACGTTAAGGGTGAGGTCGATATAGCTGTGGTCGCTTAGGGAGTCTATGTCTAGGACTTCCCAGGAGGAGAAATAGTTGAAGAGAGATGGGAAGCAGAGGGACAGGTCTGGCCAGCTCCTTTTGTGTGTTGCTTGGATGGTCAGATACGAGAAGAGGTCGTTAAGGACTATCAGACCCCAGTAACTAATTAGTTCCTGCATCTGTTCTCCTCGCTCTTCTTTGGAGTTGTATCCCCAGAGTGTGCTGTGCGCAAATCTCCGAGGAGGAGGAGCCTTGTGTTGTGTATTGTGCTGTTGTCTGTCCAGGCTGAGAGAGCTATAGTCATGTCGTAAGAAGGTGGGATGTAGGTGTTGCCAAATGTAAAGGAAATGGGAGTGAAATATTAATAAAAAAACTGTCTATTTGTGATAGGGCTTGTATGTGATTTATGTTATTATTTATGATTATGATGTGGCAGTTATTTGTGGATGTGTAAACCATCCAGCTACGAGGAAAACCATATAGTTGTTCTTCATGTAGGTAAGCATCTTGCAGACAGGCCATCGAGTAGTTGTCATGTAGTGTTGTTGCTGCTAGTGCTGTGGCTTCTCTGTTATTCTGGAGATTAACTTGTAAAATTTTGAGGTTGTTTTGCATAGTCTCATGTGTCAGTTGCGAGTGTTGGTGAAAGGCCAGACATTCTTTGCTTAGGAATCACTCTGTTCACAGCTAGGCAGAATTTTTAAAGTGTTCTATTGTGTCTCCCACAGGTGACGCCAGGACTGAAGAGGCTAGTGGTGAGATGGGAGAAGTGCAAATGAGGCTATGCAGAATGCATAAATGTCCTCTTTTGATGTTTTTTCTTATGGTCATTTTTGGTCTTACTTTTTCATTTTTTTACTCTTGCAATTCATGTCTCTACTTACACAATTGTACATTGGTTTAAATACCTTTTACAGGCTATACTAGCAATTGTCAGGACTTGAATTTTATTGTATTTATTCCATAGTTGTACTATGAGGTTTTTATTATATTAATAGTTTTTAACTTCATCTCGATTTAAACATGTTTTTAACTTCATCACATCTGTCTAATTATGTGTAGTGTTCTGCATTTCATTGCTTTTATCTGTATTATTGCATTGCCTTTGTAGATTGATTAGTTCATTATGTGTTTGGCGCATCCTGTCCTCAGCTTGGATTTTGGCCAACCCAAATCAATCAACCAACCAACTAGCCAACCTTAATCAAAAGACCATCCACGATCTGTACAACTCTAGATCTCTTTATCTGAGTTTCTAACATGGAAAACTCATATTTAAAATGAAATTTAAAATATATGTATAGCATTTCAATAATAACATTGCTTATACTTAAAATAAATAAATATAATAGCATAGAAAATAAAACAATTTATTCTTAATAACGTACTGTAATTATCGCCAATAACTCTTTTTGTGTACACCATTTTGTACGGTTTCTTTTCTTTCTTATTAAGAGCTCATCGGCGTTTGGCATCCTTTGTAATCTTTGCCAGATTGTTAATTGGAATTGTTAGCATTTGATCAAGATTCCAAACTAGATTTCTAACTGACTGGTAATTCAAAAATTGAGAATTTTTAAAGTTTAAGGAAAATTGTCAAATTTTACAAATGGTTTTACCACTGCACGCTTCATAGGCTTAATTCTTGGGATTTCCTATGAAAAAAAAGGTTGATTTATAGATAGTTTCACTAACCCTTTCGCGACGATTGGCACACCCACGTGTCAGCTGCGAACTTGCATTCAAGGACGAACGGCACGCACTCAGGCCGGAGGAAATTTTACCGCAAGCGGATAGTGGCACCTATATGTGCCTCTACGCGGAATGTTTTAATTTGTCTACTAGATGGCGTTCCATGTCCGTGGAACAAACTCCAATGTATTTTGCAGAGGCATGGCCTTTACAGAAGAGGATCGAATGAATTATTTCTCCATTTGGAGCGGTGAATATCATTTTGTAATATAAACAAACAGAGCAATTCTCGTAGCATCAACAATTTTATAATTGAGTTTCGGTTTTCATTTTTATTTCAGCGTTATGATTTCGTTGGTGAATCATAGGAATATAAGAGAGTATTTTTTTTTTGTTTGAGTTTTAGAGGCAGTGAAATTATTCGTTTATTTCGGATAAAAGAATGGGAGCAACTAACGAGTATTTTGTATTCAGATTTGTATGATAGATAGACAGAGATACATAAATTAGCATGGATTAAAACATGTGTATAATTTAAAAGAGTGATAATGTGTGAAAAAACATGACAATGGAATATGTACAACAATGCAAACAAGATGAAAAATGCCTAAAAATTCCAGATACAAAAGTCTTTATACCTTCACCACCTAGTTCATCTGTAAATGTTTCCAAGGTAATCGCATAGGGGTGGATTATTTAATTCTTTGCTTGCATAAATTATCAAGTCTGTATCCATATATAAAACAGAGGTTGCAAGGTGGTCGATTTCATAATAGAGCTTGACGTGCATGGTGTGTCTTGCCTTTCAAAAAATATATTCATGTTGGCCTCTTGCTCAAGAAATTCATTTCTCTGTTTCCATTGAAAGGTGCAATTTCAGGAGTCTGCAAAGTCACGAGTCTGATGAAAATAAATAATATACATAAGTTATTGTTCATATGTATGTATTTCCAAGTAAAAATTAACTTACTTCTTTTCTTTTGTCGCTATTATACTTGATCAAAATGGATACATATTTATTTCATTTTTGTTTTATTTCGATTCATTACGCCCCTAAAATGAATAAAATGTTAGAAAAAAGTTCATATCATAAAAGTAACTCTTCAATAACTCTTCTTGCGTACACCATTTTGTACTGTTTCTTTTCTTTCTTATTAAGAATTCATCGGCATTTGGCATCCTTTCTAATCTTTGCCAGATTGTCAATTGGAATTGTTAGTATTTGATCAAGATTCCAAATTAGATTTCTAACTGACTGCTAATTCAAAAATTGGGAATTTTTAAAGTTTAAGGAAAATCGTCAAATTTTACAAACGGTTTTACCACTGTATGCTTCATAGGCATAATTAATTCTTGGGACCTCCTATAAAAAAAACAAAAAGCCCTCAGGGGTTCACTTCTTTAGTGAATACGTGTGTTGCAATCCCGAGGTACCTAAGCAATCCTTTTCTTTCCTTTTTTCTTTCTCTCTCTTTTTCCTACTCCTTTTTTTTTGTCTATTCTCCTTTCCCCTTCTTTTTTGTTTTGTTCTCCTATTGTGTTTTGTGTTTCTTGTCCCTCTCAGCTGCTGGTGTCATCAATGCCGAGCCCTTAGTAAACATCACATCTGCTCTATGGGCCCTAGTACCACTCTTCGGCCTCTGCCGTAAGGTACACCGTTTGGTCTCGGGAATGGGTTCATGTGGGTGTGATGCGAAAGGGGTAGAGCTGCGTGCATCAGTAGTTTTGCTTTCGAGAAACGTTTGCAGTAAACAGTTCCAGAGGTGAGTCCCTGGGTTGCGTTGGTTGGATGGTGGAGAGTGTTTCATATCGAGAAATCCCCCATGGATCCTTGCTGGTCCATAGGCCCTGTGCACCAGGTGTACATTCTAGCCCGCTGTCCATCATCTGGCTTTGCGAATGACTCCGGCGGTTACACTTGGCACGTTAGAAAAGTGTGGGGAGACGGAGCCTGGCAGGGGCTCCGATTGATCTGGAAGTAAACCGTGGTTCTTTATTAGTGGTTACAAGCATGGAGAAATCGAGAATGCCTTTTGTCTCGTGTTCTTCATGCCTTTCAAGTTCGACTCCAACTTTCCCCTTACCCTCCAGGATGGGGCGTTCCAATTGGGCAGACCAGGTAGAGAAGGAGGAAGCTTCAAGATCTATGAGACATCATTCCTATGAAAATCAAACATCTTTACCATCAGAGGCAAGATATTTCATCCTGAAAAAAGTAGATGGTTCTTTTAGTAATGTTTCACCATTTCTGATACAAAAAAGCATACAAGCTATTGTTGGTGATGTCGTTTCTATAAAAAAACTAAGATCAGGAGATTTAATGGTGCAGGTGTCATCCAGTGCACAAGCCAAAAAACATCTTGAGTATGAAAACAATGGGAAACTTTGAAGTAAATGCTACCATCCACAGATCTTTAAATTTCTCACGGGGGGTAATCTCAGAACCAGACCTCATTTTTGACTCTGAAGAAGAAATTTTAAAACCTAAGAAAACAGAATGTATGTGGCGTCCGTTGCATAAATATACGAAGAGAGGGAAAATTTATACCAACAAAACATTTGATATTAACTTTCGAAATACCAATTCTGCTCCAAACATTAAACGTAGCATATCTTAAATGTTCAGTAAGACCGTACATTCCAAACCCCCTAAGATGCTTCACTTGTCAGAGATTTGGCCACTCAAAGTTGGCATGTCGAGGAAAAGTGACTTGTGCTAATTGTGCAGTGGTTGGACACGATAGTAGCTCTTGTTCTGAGACAGCAAAATGCAAAAATTGTGAGGGTGAACACCCATCTTACTCACGATCATGTCCTACGTTTAAGCTTAAAAAAGAAATATTGACCCTGAAAGTAAACAGTAATTCCTCATATCCAGAAGCAAGAAAAATAGTATGTTCCCGTACACCTAAAGCCGGTATCTCATATGCTGCTTCCATGAGAAATAGTAAACAAATTATTTCTATTGGTATTCAAACAGAATCAGAAGATCAACCATTAATATTTCCTGTAACAGAAACATCGACCGCACTTAAAAAATCAGCACCTTCTAACACAAATACAGAACCTGCGAAACCTTTAACTAATACTAAATCTAACTTCCATGGAACCACTGAAAACAAAACAATACATGATAAGACAAGCAAAATTAAAGATACTAATACTAAAAATGTAAAAGCAAAAGATAAATCTTTCAAGTTGAAAATATCTAAAGAGGGTCCTACCACCAAAGGACCCCCTGAAAGAACAGACTTTTTAAAGAAAAAATCTAAAAATCAGGCGTCTGATGATGAGGATGATGCTGTACATGGATATGTTTCTGAAGGTGAAGAGATGGCGACAGATGAGGCCTTCCAAGAGCAGCTTACTTCTGTCCCATCGGATTAAATTTTTTTTATGGCTACTATTCTTTCTTGGAATTGTCGAGGTCTACGCAATAAACTGTATGACATTAAAGCCCTTTTGAATACATACAATGCTGCTTGTATAGCGCTCCAAGAAACATTCTTAAAATCTGCAGACACAGTTAAAATCGCCGTTTTAGCACAATTAGGAAAGACTATGATCAAGGAGGAGACAAGGTTTCTGGTGGTGTTGTCTTGCTTGTATCTCATAACTTCCCATCTACCATTCTTCGCTTAAATACTCAGCTACAAGCTGTGGCTGTCTGAATTCATCTTACCATATTGATTACAGTTTGCAGTATATACCTTCCACCTAATAACCACATTAATCAAAATGAACTCAATAGCTTGATTAGTCAACTTCCTACTCCATATCTGATCTTGGGTGACTTCAATGGTCATAATCCTCTGTGGGGAAGCAAAGACATAAATAGCAGAGGACAGCAAATTGAGCAGTGTCTTAGTGCTTACAGTCTGTGCCTTTTTTATAATAAGGAATGCACTTACTTTCATGAACCTAGCAGGACCTATCACAGTATCGACCTTGCTATATGTACACCAGCCATATTTCCATTCTGGAACTTCACAGTTGATAATGATCTCCATAATAGTGATCATTTTCCTATCATCCTGTCTGGCAGTCATGTCAGGTCATCTGTTAAAAAACCATCTCGATACATTTTTGCCAATTGGACACAATATACCCATCTTGCTGAGATTACTACTGGCATTATCGAAAACGGAGATATTGACACTGTGGTGGATAGAGTTACCCAACTGCTGATCAAAGCAGCGGATGATGCTATTCCAAAAAGCTCTTTAAAAACAACCAAGTTTCACTTTCCTTGCTGGTCTTCTGAATGTATGGTGACCATTAAGCAACAACGTAAGGCTTGGGGTATTTTTCGACGTTATCCTACAATGACCAATTACATAGCTTTTAAGCAAGCAAAAGCAATTGCTAGAAGAGTTCGTCGAAAGTGTCAACGAGAGTCATGGCAAAAGTATGTATCCGAAATAACTTTCTCTACTCCAAGCAAAATCGTATGGGAAAGGATGAAAAAGTGTTCTGGATTATATAGAGAACATCCCATTTCCATTCTAAATTGCAACGGTTCAACTATTAGTTCCTCGTTAGACATTGCTAATGAAATTGTGAATGTCTCTAATGCAACAAACTACCCTGAACCATTTCTAACTCACAAACTCAGGTCGGAAAGTAAACCTATTGTTTTCCTAGAAGCAAATAATCAACAGTACAATTCAGAGTTTACCATGACAGAGTTGATGACAGCTGTATCAAAAACACACAAAACTTGTAGTGGACCAGACGAAATTAATTATCTCATGCTACAACACCTTTCTCATGTGTCCTTGTTGAACCTCCTACAGCTGTTCAACAGAATCTGGTTCAAACATAAATTTCCTAAATTATGGCAAAGAGCTATCACCATTCCCATCATGAAACCAGGTAAGGACCCAGTAAGTCCTTAAAGTTATCGACCTATAGCACTTACAAGCTGTGTATGTAAACTGCTTGAAAAAATGGTAAACGCTAGGCTTGTATATTTTTTAGAAGACAATAAAAAATTATCGCCACATCAAAGTGGCTTTCGACGAGGTAGATCTACCACCGACAATCTAATTTCCTTAGAATCACAAATTAGGACTGCCTTTCTTAGGCGAAACCATTTAGTTTCCATATTTTTTGATATAGACAAAGCCTATGATCGAACATGGCGCTATGGTATTATTAAGGACATCTTTGATTTTCGTTTAAAGGGTAATCTTCCCATTTTTATCAAAAACTTTTTAGATTTTAGGACATTCCAAGTTCGCATTGGCTCAGTTCTCTCTCACACATATGTACAAGAAGAAGGAGTGCCACAAGGAAGTGTACTGAGTGTGACATTTTTAATATGAAAGTCAACAGTATTTTAAACCAATTACCATTGTCAGTTCATAAAACCATGTATGTTGATGATCTGCAAGTTTCCTATCAGGCACATGATATGCGTTCAGTAGAGCGACAATGTCAAGCTGCTGTTAATTGTATCTTGCGATGGGCAAACTTGAATGGATTCAGTTTTTCTACTCAAAAGACATGTTGTGTTCACTTCACAAGAAAACGTGGTATTCACTTACCCCCAGAAATCTTTATGGGAGACATTAAGATCACAGTAGCAGACGAAGTCAAATTTCTCGGAATCTGGTTTGATAAGAAACTCACTTTCTTGCCCCACATCCAAAGACTGCGAACGAAATGTGAGAAAGCTCTTAATATCTTAAAAGTTCATTCAAATACAAAATGGGGTGCAGATCGGACTTCCATGCTTCAAATCTATAGAGCTGTTATTCGGTCAAAGCTTGACTATGGATGTTCTGTGTACGGTTCAGTACGAGAATCTGTGCTTAAGAAGCTTGATCCAATTCATAATAATGCTCTTCGTATTTGTTCTGGTGCCTTCAAAACTTCTCCTATTCAAAGCATATACGTTGACTGTAATGAGACATCACTCGAACTCAGGCGAGAACAGCTCTCACTGAATGATCACTTTAGAGTCATGTCCATGAACTACTATCCTTTGCAACGGATCATCCTGGATGTGCAGTACGATCGGCTGTATTCAGCCCGACCCTCCTGTATTCCTTCCTTTGGCATGCGAATGCGCAATAGTGTATCATCAACTCCACTAGAAAATCTCAATGTTAGAAAGAGAAAGGCTTGTGAAATACCTCCATGGCAAGTCTCAAATTTCATTTTTCTCAATCCTTTTGATAATTTTTTAAAGAGTAGTACACCTGATTCAATTTATGTTCTACTTTTTGCAGAACATAGTGATTTATTTAAGGTGTTCACTCCTATTTTTACAGATGGCTCCAAAACAGCAGCACATGTCGGATTTGTTTATGTATGTAATGATATAGTTAAGTCTTTTAAACTTCATACCTCATTTTTACTGCAGAAATCACAGCAATTCACCAATCATTAATTTTCATCACCCATCAAAGGGTAAAAAAATACATCATATATACAGATTCATTAAGTTCTTTGCAATTACTTTCATCCAGAATGGCCATGCTTCATCACATTGCCTCAGATATCCTCCAACTTGTGCATCGACAGAAGGCACGAGGACACTATATTCAATTTTGTTGGGTTCCGGGACATGTTGGTATAAAGGGAAATGAATTGCCTACCGCTGCAAAAACAGCTAATCATATTATTAATCATCCCATTCCTTTGACAGATATTAAAAAATCTATTAGTAAAATATTAAATGATAAATGGCAACATTCATGGAATCAGCAAACTCAAAATAAATTGTATGAGATAAAGCCTTTAATACAGAAGTGGACTAGCTTTCAGTGTAGGAAACTTGATGTTATATTAACTCGTTTGCGCATTGGTCATACTCGTTTTACCCACAGACACTTACTTTTAGGAGAAATTGAACCCTTTTGTAATAGTTGTCAGACGTCAGCAAGTATCAAACATATTTTAATTGAGTGTTCGAAATGTAAACAGTTCCGTTTTAAGCATTTCAAGACTTATACTTTACATTTGGCAGAATTGATTGGTGAAAATCCTCATTTAGAGCTTTTCCCATTTCTACTGGACATTGGTTTTTTCCATCATTTTTAACTTCTTTTTATAACCTTTTAGTCATTTTTCATCTCGTTTTCATTGTTGTACATGTTCCATAGTCATGGTTTTTTCACACATTATCACTCTTTTAAATTATACACGTGTTTTAATCCATACTAATTTATGTTTCTTGGTACCATATGTCTGGTGCAGCATATTCTCTTTGGATCTTGTGCCATTAAACCATAATCAACCAACCAACCAACGTATAAAAAAAAGGTTGATTTATAGATTGTTTCACTAATAGATGTAATTACAATTTGCCAGAAAATTTTGCATAATTAGCATTGACTACACTTCAAAATGTGAAGAGAGAAATTGATCTTACCAGATACAAAAGTCTTTATACCTTCACCACCTAGTTCATCTGTAAATTTTTCCAAGCTAATCTCATAGGGGTGGATTATTTAATACTTTGCTTGTATAAATTATCAAGTCTGTATCCATATGTAAAACAGAGGTTGCAAGGCGGACAATTTCATTATAGAGCTTGAGACTTGGTGCATAGTATGTCGTGCCTTGCAAGAAATATGTTCATGTTGGCCTCCTGCTTAAGAAATTCATTTCTCTGTCTTCATTGAAAGGTGGCAATTTCACGAATCTGATGAAAATAAATAATATACATAAGTTAGTGTTCATGTGTATGTATTTCCAAGTAAAAATTAACTTACTTCTTTTCTTTTGTTGCTATTACACTCGATCAGAATGGATACATATTTATTTAATTTTTGTTTTATTTGGATTCATTACACCCCTAAAATGAATTCAAATGTTAGAAAAAGTTCATATCATAAAAATAATTGCATCATCTGATAGAGAAAATAGCTCCCCTTTCTCAAAGTGAGTTTAATGCCAATTTCACTATATATGCAGAGCAATTTAAAAAGAAATTATCTTAAAGTAAAATATGAACTGAGTGTAGTTATGTCGTGCCCTTCTTGGCACGCATAGATTTTAAACTAAATTTTCTAACTAAATTCAGGGTTCCTTACTTACACTGTAAAAATTATTCTCTTAATTATTAAATCCTTACTTAATCTTTCTCATTTATCATTCTTGCCATCTCTCTTACTAAATAATATACGTTTAGCTTTAACATAAGTGAGTTATTTTTCTATAATTAAGCATAATTAGTCTTTATGAGATTATGTGTATTCTAAAATTCTAAAGTTACTACTCTAGTTACTCCTCCACTTAAAACCCAATTAAAGCTTCTGAAAATGTAGAAATCAATTAAAGCTTCTGAAATTATATTTTAACCCTAAATGTTTATGATTTAAAACTTGAAAATACAGTTTAATCTTCTTTTAATAAAAAAATAAGTTAAGTTAAACTCTTGTAGTTCCCAATATAGTAAAGTATTTTTAACATTAAGTGTTTATGCTGTCTCTTTGCATCACAACTTTACTTTTACGTAGTTATAACTCTTTAATTATAAGCAAATTATTAAGTTATTTTTAAAGCTTTAAACATTGAAATTATAACCCTACAAACAAAATAAAAGCATTAAAAAGGGAAATTCTAAATTATTAGAATTTTGACAATTTGGTTCCTTGCACTAGAGCTATGTGTTTTAGGCAAGTTTTTCGGAGTTCTACACTTTTTCTTCTTACCACCCATCCTGGGGAAACTTCCAAGCCTTGGGAAAAATAAGTGGTGTCATATAAAAAAAATAAAAAAATTCTTAAACTAAGAAAAATGATTCAAAATTCAAAAGGAACCACTGATCTGGTGCAAATCCCACATGTATTAAACAATTTCCCCCAAAAGACATAAAATAAACATACAATCGAAAATAATAAATTATCAAAGTAAATAAGCAAAAATAAACCCTTAAACTTAGGGTAGAGCTCATGAAAAGGACTGGTCATAGGCACCAGTTTCTATGTCATGCCCTTCTTGGCACGCATAGATTTTTAAACTAAATTTCCTCATCTAAATGTAAAAGACGCGATCGTATAGTATTTTTTTATTAAATGCTAATAATGGAGTACTTACATAATAAAAATTTAAATTAAATGATGTTGTTGCCCGATTAAGTCTTCTGAGATCCAATCTATTAAGGAAAACTACTGGAAAAAAAGTTGGAATAAAGGGGGACTAAAATAAACACAACAGTAATAGGGGGAAACAAAACTAGAAATTTTATTGAATACTTTAAGACAGTTACATAAACGGGCAATTCAAGCCTAAATAAAAATCCTTGCCTCATGGCAAAAACAAAAAAAGGAATTAGAATTAACATTAGATGTCTATGTGACCAAAGCTTATCCAGGGAATTTACAATAATTGCCAAAAAAAACTGATTAAAAGGATCCTCTGAGCTCTACCCTTAAAAGTTTAAAAGTTATAAAAAAATGCAGGTTAAAAGTATTTGAGGTACACCATTGGTGATTCTCCTGTCTGAGAACGGAAAAAGTTTGTACATAAAAAAGAGTTTGCTTTGAAGTTGAACTCACCACTCTTCGGCCTCAATGGCCCCACACATCAGTTTCTATTGTGCCGGAGGATTCAGGGCTCCGCATCTCGGAGAGGAAATGTCGGCCCGGTCGTGGGCACGGGCGTCGTCATCAGGACGGCAACTTTGCTGGGTGTCCAGGATGATGGTGAAGACTGTTCAGCCCGGGGGCACCTAGAGCATTAGGTCGACGGCGCCACAGGTGAGAGCTGGCTGAGGATGATACTCCACAGTGGAGACTAGTCCAATTTCCTCATCCACAGCTCCATCAGTCGAGAAAACACTGCAACTGGCTGGAGGCCTCAGGTCAGCGACCCCAGCGGGGTGGTCCCGGAGAAGTGCGCAAGCCAACTACAGCGGCCTCAGATGATGCCTCTCAGCAGAAATGGGTGAAGAATATCTCGAAAAGATGACGAGAGCAAGTCCAAAGCGGAGTGGCGAAAAATTTGTCGAGCAAATGTGTAAAGTTTCAATGCGTGGGTGGAATATATTAACAAAATTGGCGTGCATTACGCTTGCCACTACATAATATTTTTGTGCGTGAGACCCTAGCAGAAGGGTTGCCGTAAAGATGTCTTCCGAGATTCCAGTATCCCTGGATGCCAATCTCGTAAATCACATCCCTAGGTTTCCTTACTTACACTGTAAAAATTATTCTCTTAATTATTAAATCCTTATTTAGTCTTTCTCATTTATCATTCTTGCCATCTCTCTTACTAAATAATATACGTTTAGCTTTAACATAAGCAAGTTATTTTTCTATAATTAAGCTTAATTAGTCTTTATGAGATTATCTGTATTCTAAAATTCTAAATAAGTTACTACTCTAGTTACTCCTCCACTTAAAACCCAATTAAAGCTTCTGAAAATGTAGAAATCAATTAAAGCTTCTGAAATTATATTTTAACCCTAAATGTTTATGATTTAAAACTTAAAAATACAGTTTAATCTTAAAAAAAAAAAAAAGTTAAGTTAAACTCTTGTAGTTCCCTGTATAGTCAAGTATTTTTAACATTAAGTGTTTATGCTGTCTCTTTGCATCACAACTTTACTTTTAAATAGTTTAATTAAGTTTAAACTCTTTAATTAAGCAAATAAAGTTCTTTTTAAAACTTTAAACATTGAAATTATAACACTACAAACAAAATAAAAGCATTAAAAAGGGAAATTCTAAATTATTAGAATTTCGACACCACAGTTACATTCGAATTTCTCATATGGAAATCCATTTATAGTAGCTTTTTTTATTTTTCAAATTTTACATGAAAATTTTTTAAAAATCAATATTGTAGGTCCAAATCATTATAATTATAGCGTGTTACTCTTTATTTTAAATGGCTAGAAAAAATCTTTCGATTGATACTATATATACAATGTATCCCCAGGGAGGAGAGAGGTAACTTGCCTCCCGAGTGGTGCTACTAACTTCAGGAACAAAATAATTATATCACAGATATCATTTATAACAATGATTGACACTATTTGTGGTTATTGAGCCACAAATAAACCCTTTTATGCATGATAATGTCAATTTTATTCTATACTGCTATGTTAAAATTAATATAAAATTTTGAAGTATCCGTTCGAATTAAAATTCTGTATAGTTCTAGACTTTTTGATAACAAAGTGGGATATGAAGTTTTGCAAAAATCCATCAATATTTGTGGCTGCTATCCTGTGCATAAGAAATCCGCAAGATAGACAGACATCACTCCAAAAATAGTCAAAACGTGTTCAGGTGGTCTTAAACAGAAATTGGAATCAAAATCACTAATTCGATAATTTTTGTGGAAACAATACATCTCTATACTATCTTACATAGTATGAGAAAGTAAAAATTACTTTATATAATTGATGTTTTTTATTTTCTTATCAAAAGGAAATTTTAAAAAATGAATGAAAATCTCAATAAAATTTCAAGCAGTAGTTACCTTTGACAAAAAGTAATGATAATGCAATAGCAGATTGCATTTCTAACTGATATTTCTTTAATGGTACCGATTTATTTTAAATATTAATCACAGGATACTTCTTTACATACTTGAAATAACAACCAAAAATAATTTGAAATAATTGAAGAATGACATCATTCCTTTCACATACAAAGTTACATTACATTTATTTATTCAATTAAATGAATGCTTACCGGTGAAAAGCAACTTTCATTGGTAATCATTTTTTCATAAAGATTCTTGCTTATTCATATTATAACAATTGCTACAGCCATAAACATCACATAATCTTCATCTCTTATCAAAATTCCAAAAAGCACATTATTTATACTGACTCATTGAGTTCATTGCAGCTTTTATCATCGAAAAAAGCTATGAATTACCATATTGCCTTTGATATCCTGAAGTATGAGCATCGTCTGAAGGAACAAGGATACCATACTAAATTCTGTTGGGTCCCAGGACATGTTGGCAGAAATGAGTTGGCAGATATTGCTGCTAAATCAACAACTCAAACTTTAAAGCTGACCATCCCTTTAACGGACATCAAACAATTTGTTTTAAAAAATATTCATTGCAAATGACAGTATCCATGGAATCAGCGATCTGATAATAAGTTGCACGAGATAAAGCCCTTAGTAAAAAAATGGACTAGTTCCCAATGTAGGAAACTAGATGTAATTTAAACCATTTGCGCATTGGTCACACTCATTTTACCCACAAGTATTTACTTTTAAAAAAATTCAACCCCTTTGTAATGTTTGTCAAACCGCAGCGAGTGTAAAACATATTTTAATTACTTGTCTTAAATATAAACAGTTTTGTTTTAAGCATTTTAAAAAGTACACTATAACTTTGGCAGAATTAATTGGAGAAAATTCTCATTCGGGGATTTTTCCATTCTTATTAGGTATCGATGTTGAAGCCGAACCGGTCCCATCATTGCAGAACTTGATGGTGTGCTGTTTTGATTAAATTTGTTATTTGTATTTGAATTTTGAGTCTCCTTAGTGGAGGCTTGAGAATTTCTTCTAGATCGGTTTTTCCTTTGGACAACTGTCCATTCTCCTTCCATTTCGCTAGCTTCGTTTTGATTTAAATTAAGGTTTTCGCAGCTATTTTGGCTGTCTAATCTAGACCTCTTTTTGGAGGTGGTGGGTTGCTGGTCGTCGTTGTTAATGCTCAGGTTACTGACTGATTCTGAGATGCTATTAACAGTTTGTGGAGCATTAGGTGCTACCACGTGGTCGCTCTTACTGAATGATGCAATCGATGCGGAGTCTTTAGGAGACTCGCTGGTAGAAGTTTGAACAGGGGGGGGGAGTAAAGTTAAAGATACTCACCGAGCAGGCGTCGGCCATCGCAGAGAGTCTCCTGTACAGGGCATCCCGGTTCCGCTTTAGCTCAGCGTGTTCAACATGGTCGGTGGTATTTTTCCCGGTCTTGGCTGCCAGGATAATGCATTTCGTGTCCAATTCGATGAGTTCCTTACGACAAGCGTTTACGTCTTCAATCGTATAAGCATTGCTCACAGGGGGACTTTCGTCCATAACAACTTCAACTACCCGCTCCGGCGCTACCGGAGCTTCGTTATTCGACATCTTGAACTTACTATGAAATGAGTAGCGAGTCCCTTCATTTATTATATTATCAAAGAGCAACTTTATTTTCAGTTAGTAAATCTAATACACCTTTTGGAAATTTCAAATTTGTATTGAATTACTCTGTGCAGCCTTACAACCATAAAAATTAAGTTTTAGTTAAAATTTCGGCATTTTGAGAATATAGATACATTATATATGCACCTACACCTATTTATTTTACCATACATTAAAATATATTTCGTACAGACTACTATAAGTTTAAATATAAGGAAATATAATAAAAATTAATATTATATGCAAAACTTATAAATATGCTTTTACTATAAAATTAGATGGAGTCTGTAAGTAATAACATCATATACTTACTCTAAAAGTTTCAAGAGGATATGTTCAAAACATTTCAGTATACAGTGCGTGCCAACTAGAAAAACTCGTTTAAAGTAAAAATTTAACTTGTAACATTATTTAATAATAATTAGCTACTTAAAATTCCCATGCTGCATAAATAACTCCTTCCTGTTCTTCAATAGCTTTTATTTCAGCAATTTTAGCTCTTTTCTTAGCTCTTCTTGCTTCTAGAGGAGACATCTCAGCTTTAATCTCACCTGATAGAATCAGACGATTGTCACTCTCTGAAGCAAAAGTTCTTGCATTTTCACCAATTCTGTATCCCAATTGCTGCATTGTATTTATTCACCCTATTTGCCCATTAATGAATAAAAGAACAGCTTCATTTACAGCTACTTGCATTACATCAGGACCAGAGCCAGATATTTTTGGGCAGAATTTCTAAATTACAGCATTCAATGATTCGTTTGCATTTTGGGTATGCCCTGCCAAACACCTTTTCAATAATGAAGGCATACTCAGATCTTTGAATGTATCTTTTATCTCATCCATGACAAATGGTGAAATCACATTTTTGTGTTTATAATTTGCTGGCTGTGCACCCTTTCCTAATAATTTTTGATAGGTGCACCACGAATCAATTCCTTCTGGGCAGAAGTGATGTGTTGGTTCTGAATCTGTGGACTTTTTGTGATAAAATATGGCCCAAACAGCACATTGCATAGCTTTAACACTGTCTGAATGTTTTCTGATAACATTTCCATAATATAATGTTAATTTATTAATTACATCATATGTAAGCTGACCTTTACCACTTATCGTTTTCCTGTCACCTAATTTCTTTCCTTTTGTTTCCTCTTTTCGCTTCCTCAATTTTGTCCCCATTCTTTTTTGCATATGGCCAACGGCCAGCACACTCAATTTTTGATACAACAAGATTGTCGCCATATGGTTTTGATTTCCCCATAGCAGCAAATGTCTAAGAATCACCATCACCAATATACTGTGCATAACGAACATTGTGCAGGAGAATCGAACGGTCAAAATTTCTCTGCATGCATATGACGTCCATGAATGGAACTGAACCACAATGATTCTTTTGGCATGCATGTTTTGGAGTGTTCTTTGCTCCACTCCTTATATTTCTTTCCAGAGTGGATACTTTCCCAATAAGTGCAGCCTCGACAATGGGAAGACAGTACCTCGGTGTCAATAACTTTACCAACCGTAGATCCTATCACTGTACATACTCCAACTAAAGAGGTCCCCTCAGGGGTTCACTTCTTTAGTGAATACGGGTGTTGCAATCCCGAGGTATCATAGCAGTCCTTTTTCTTTCCTCTCTTTCTTTTTCCTTCCCCTTTTTTTTGTCTCCTCCTTTCCCCTTCTTTTTTTCTTTTGTTCTCCTTTTGTGTTTGTGTTTCTGGTCCCTCTCAGCTGCTGGTGTCATCAATGCCGAGCCTTTAGTAAACATCACATCTGCTCTATGGGCCCTAGTACCACTCTTCGGCCCCATATGTCTGGCGCAGCATATCCTCTTTGGATCTTGTGCCATTAAACCATAATCAATCAACCAACCAACCACTCTTCGGCCTCTGCTGTAAGGTACACCGTTTGGGCTCGGGAATGGGTTCATGTGGGTGTGATGCCAAAGGAGTAGAGTTGCTTGCATCAGTAGTTTTGCTTTCGAGAAACGTTTGCAGTAAACGGTTCCAGAGGTGAGTCCCTTGGCTGCATTGGTTGGATGGTGGAGAGTGTTTCATATCGAGAAATCCCCCGTGGATCCTTGCTGGTCCATGGGCCCTGTGCACCAGCTGCACGTTATGGCCCGCTCTCCATCATCTGGCTTTGCGAATGACTCCGGCGGTTACACTTGGCACGTTAGAAAAGTGTGGGGAAACAGCCTGGCGGGGGCTCCGATTGAACTGGAAGGAATCCGTGGTTTTTCAATTAGTGGTTACAAGCATAGAGAATTCGAGAATGCTTTTGGCCTCGGATTCTTCATGCTTTTCAAGTGAAAATTCTAAAGCTTCCTTGCTTTCCAAGGCAGGATCTCTTAATTGGGCGGATAGAGTGGATACATCTAGCGTTTCCGTATCCTTGGGACATAAAACTAATGATAGTAGTATGAACGTAAATACAGGTATTTTACAAAGAATTAATGAACTAGATAATCATAAAATGACTACACCTGAAGCAAAGTTTTTCATTATGAAAAGAATAGACGGATCATTTAATAACGTTTCACCCTTTTTGATTCAAAAAGGAATACTCGGTACTGTTAAGGAAGTGGAAACTATAAAGAAGCTCAGATCTGGTGACTTGTTAGTTAAAGTTTTCTCTACCACACAAGCAAAAAATATACTTTTAATGAAAACCCTCGCAAATATTACTGTGTCTGTGACTGCCCATAGTACATTGAACTTCTTGTGGGGTTATTTTAGAACCAGACCTTATACATATACCTGAAAATGAAATCCTTGACAATCTAAAAGACCAAAAAGTTAGCTCTGTACAACAAATCTCTGTAAGACGAGATGGAACAATGTTTCCAATAAAACATCTTATACTGACTTTTGACACCCCAGTCTTACCTAAATATTTAAAAGTAGCCTACCTCAGATGCTAAGTACGGCCATATGTGCCAAACCCATTAAGATGCTTCCACTGTCAGAGATTTGGACATCCAAAAACTTCCTGTCGTGCTCCTAAAGTGGTGTGTGCACGCTGTGCAGAACACGGACATGACAGTGAGGGATGTACATCAACTCCAAAATGTGTTAATTGCGAGGCTGAACATCCATCTTATGCCCGCTCATGTCCAAAATGGACTTTTGAGAAAGAAATCCAAACTTTAAAAACATCCAGTAATATTACTTACCCGGTAGCACGTAAACTGATTGAACCAAGAACACCAAAAATAGGCATATCATACTCAACTGTTGTCAGAAACAGACAAACAAAATCTGCTAGCAAACAAACTGAAATTACATCAGTAGGCACACAAACCGAACCTGACTTAAACTTTATGCAATTAATCCCTAATCAACAAACTAACCAAACAAAACCTGTCCCTTCTGTAAACACTGCTGTTTCAAGTACTAAACAAAAGCAAAAAACTTCAATCCCATTAGCCACTTTCAGACCTGCTTTCACACAACAAAAAGGTGCAGTAGTAAGTACCAGTGGGAAAAAAGGAGTTAATACTTTAGAAGAGAAAACAAAGACAAACAAAAAACATAAATTAAAGAATACCAAAGACAGTCCTTTGGAGAAAAAATCAGTCAAAAAAACAAACATTCATGAAAATCATAGCCAAGATGATGACGAAGTACAACTGTGTGCTTCCGAGGATGAAGGGATGATAACAGATGTGTCATCCTCTTCCTCTTCGTCTGCTCAGAAAAAAGAGACCACCTCCCATCGGCCCAAGAAAAAAACCTGATTATGGCTTGTTTGCTATCTTGGAATTGCCGTGGGTTGTAGAACAAGTCAGTGGAGATCAAGAATTTAATTAATACTTTCCAACCTATTTGTGTTTGCCTTCAAGAAACTATGCTAAAATCTAGCAGTAATTTTAATATTAAAAATTTTAATTGTATCCGTAAAGATTTTAATATGAACAGTAGAGTATCTGGAGGAGTTGCTTTGTTAGTCTCTCAAGACTACCCTTCTTCTGTATTACAACTCACCACAAATCTACAAACTGTTGCTGTTCGGATCCATGTAAATAGATTGATTACAGTATGCTGTATTTACTTACCACCAAATGATCACATAAATTCTAGAGAACTTTATAATTTGATTCGCCAACTTCCTGCACCATTTGTGATACTCGGTGACTTTAATTGCCACAATCCCCTTTGGGGAAGTCTAGACACAAATTGCAGAGGACAACAAATAGAGCAATGTGTCAGTGATCACAATTTATGCATTTTTAACAATAATGAATTCACCTATTTTCACCAACCTAGTAGGACTTTTCACAGTATTGACCTTGCCATCGGTTCACCCTCTCTCCTTCCTTACTGGACTTTTCACAGTATTGACTGTCATCGGTTCACCCTCTCTCCTTCCTTACTGGAATTTTACAGTTGATAAAGATCTTCACAATAGTGACCACTTCCCTATCATGCTCTCTAACAGTCAATTCAGATCGACTTTAAAACCATCTCAGTACATATTTTCAAAAGCTGATCGGGCGAAGTTTACTTCCCTAGCTCTGATCACTGATGAAGCTGTTCAACGCATTGACATTGATACAGCTGTAGAAAATGTTACAGATATCCTTATAGAGGCTGCTGATGCTGCAATTCCCAAACGTGGAGGTAATATATCTAAGCATCGCTTCCCTTGGTGGAGTGACGAATGTCGTGAGGCTTCTAAATAAAAAGCAAAAGAAAGCTTGGTCAATTTTCAGGAGGTCTCCTACCACTGAAAACCTAACTGCATTTAAACATGCAAAAGCGTTTGCTCGCAGGATACGCAGAAGAAAGCAGAAAGAGTCATAGGAAAAATATGTTAGTGAAATAACATCTTCCACTTCTAGTAAAATTGTATGGGAGAAAGTCAAAAAGTGTACAGGGAATTATAGTGATCACTCCTTAGCCATTCTAAATCATAATGGCACAACTATAAGTTCCCCATATGACATTGCAAATGAAATTGCCAAAGAATTTGCAAATATTTCAAAAGCATCAAATTACTCTGAACCGTTTTTAAATCACAAACTTAAGTCTGAAAATAAACCTATTGTTTTCCCAGAAGCTATAAACTTACCTTATAACATGCACTTTACTATGTCAGAGTTGGTGACTGTTTTGTCCCAAACACACAGAACTTGCAGTGGACCTGATAAAATTAACTATCTCATGCTTAAACATCTCTCCCATTACTCCTTATTGAACCTCTTATACCTGTTTAACGGAATTTGGCATGAGCATAAATTCCCTAGGTCATGGCAAAGAGCCATCACAATTCCCATTTTAAAACCTGGTAAGGACCCTCAAAGCCCTTTAAGTTATCGGCCTATAGCTCTCACAAGCTGTGTATGTAAACTTCTTGAAAAAATGGTTAATGCCAGGCTTGTACACTTTTTAGAGAGTAACAAGTTATTCTCACCCCACCAAAGTGGCTTTCGTCGAGGTAGATCTACCATTGATAATCTTATTAGAATCACAAATTAGGACCGCCTTTCTTAGGAGAAATCATTTAGTCTCAATTTTTTTTTATATTGACAAAGCCTATGATCGAACATGGCGCTATGGTATTATTAAGGACATTTACGATTTTAATCTAAAAGGTAATCTTCCTATTTTTATACAAAACTTTTTATCACAGGACATTCCAAGTGCGCATTGGTTCAACTCTCTCACGCAAACAGGTACAAGAGGAGGGTGTGCCACAAGGAAGTGTCTTGAGTGACACTCTTTAATATAAAAATAAATAGTCTTTTAAACAGTTTGCCAGTGTCTGTCCATAAAGGTCTGTATGTGGATGATCTGCAAGTTGTCTACCAAGGTCACGATATGCGTACTGTTTAAAGACAATGCCAAGCTGCCGTAAATAACATCTTACAATGGGCAAATGTGAATGGGTACGGGTTTTTCACTCAAATGACTTGTGTTCATTTCACCAGAAAACGTGGTATCCACTCACCTCCAGAAATCTTTATGGGAGGTGTGCCCCACATTCAGAAATTGCGAAATAAATGTGAGAAAGCTCTTAACATCTTAAAAGTCCTCTCAAATACCAAATGGGGTGCAGATCTTACTTCCATGCTTCGCATCTATAGAGCTGTTATACGGGCAAAACTAGATTATGGTTGTTCTGTGTATGGATCAGCACCAACATCAGAGCTAAAAAAGCTTGATCCAATTCACCATAAGGCATTACGTATATGCTCAGGAGCCTTTGGGACATCTCCTGTTCAAAGCTTATATGCTGTCTCTAATGAGCCATGTTTACTATTAAGGCGTGAACAGCTGGCACTGAATTATTATTTCCGTATCATGTCCTTGCATAACCATCCGTTACAACGTTCATTCCTTGATGATCATTATGATCGACTGTATGACCACAGACCTTCATGCATTCCTACTTTTGGCAAGCGGATACGCAATATAGTAGAAGCTACCCCTTTAGTAGAGCTTTATGTTCGAAAAACAAAATTTTTTGAAACACCTCCATGGTATGTTAACAATTTCGCCTTTCTCAACCCTTTTTGTAATTTTACGAAGACTAACACCACTCCGGCTATTTATGTACATTTGTTTGCAGAACATAGGAATCTGTATAAGGAGTTTACTCCTGTTTTTACAGATGGTTCCAAAGCAGGAGATTACATTGGTCTAGCTTATGTTTGTAACAATACTATAAAGTCTTATAAACTACATGCATCTTGCTCTATTTTTACAGCTGAGATTATGGCTATTTACCAGTCCCTAATTTTCATCTCTTATCAAAAGTCCAAAAAGCACATTATATATACTGACTCATTGAGTTCGTTACAGCTTTTATCATAGAAGAGAGCTATGAATTACCACATTGCCTCTGATATCCTTAAGTGATCTCTTATCAAAAGTCCAAAAAGCACATTATATATACTGACTCATTGAGTTCTTTACAGCTTTTATTATCGAAGAGAGCTATGAATTACCACATTGCCTCTGATATCCTTAAGTATGAGCATCGTCTGAAGGAGCAAGGATACCATACTAAATTATGTTGGGTCCCAGGACATGTTGGCATCAAAGGAAATGATTTAGCAGACATTGCTGCTAAATCAGCTACTCAAACTTTGAGTCTGACTGTCCCTTTAACTGACATCAAACAATTTGTTCTAAAAAATACTCATGACAAATGGCAGTATTCCTGGAATCAGCAAGCTGATAATAAGTTGCACGAGATAAAGCCCTTAGTACAAAAATGGACTAGTTTCCAATGTAGGAAACTGGATGTAATTTTAACTCGTTTGCGCATTGGTCACACTCGTTTTACTCACAGGCATTTACTTTTAGGAGAAATTGAACCCGTTTGTCAAACCGCAGCGAGTGTAAAACATATTCTAATTACTTGTCCTAAATATAAACAGTTTCGTTTTAAACATTTTAAAACGTATACTATAACTTTGATGGAATTGATTGGAGAAAATCCTCATTCAGGGATTTTTCTATTCTTATGATGGTAAAAACCAATGTCTAATATTTAAATTCACTTCCTATCATCTTTTAGACTTTTTCATCCTGTTTCCATCCTTATCCTTCTTGCATTGTCTTGTTTTAGTCATTCACCTTTTTAGATTATACACTTGTTTTTATTCTTTACATTTATCTGTATTTTTGTACCATATGTCTGGTGCAGCATATCCTCTTTGGATCTTGTGCCAAAAATTCTAAATCAACCAACCAACCAACTAACGAGGTATGTCCATGGGTTTTCCATATACCATCCCACCTTATAGTCAAATCTGTACTTCCATTTGCTTGAACTTCTTCCTGTGCAGCTGAGGCCATGCTGTTTTTAGCCATAATGCCAGTGACATCTTTTATGTTTTTGATTAGTGAGCTGTATGCATTCCCTGTTACAGACTTTGGCAAGTTCATGATGCCATAAAACATTTTTGTCCCAAATAAACCGTGACCTAATGTTCACATAGTACTTATATATATATATATCTAGAGTTAATTTCAGGTAAAAGTCTTTCCCCAATCATAGCTGAGTTTCTGGTAGAAGATAATTTACCACAACACTTATAGTAAATGCTAATTTTTTCGGAGAGTCCATTCACAGTTTCACAATTTTTGCTTATATTACCACCATAAATTTTACATGAAACACATTCTTGTATTGCTTTAAAACCAATACCTTTGTCAATAAAACAATAGCCACTGAATTCAGTTTCAGATATGAGAGTACATTTATCAGTACTAAGTTTTTTAATGGAAGCACTCAGTCTTTTATCTTCATTTGTTTTCTTCTGAATTTATGCTTTTTTTACCTCTTATCAGAGCTTTTTTTGCTCTGTTTGCTATCCATAGCAATCAATCAGGAATAATAATAATAAAAAAAAAAAAAAACAGACAGAAAACACTGAAAGATATCGAACAAAACACAAACAACATGATTTCCAAACGTAAACAATCCAAATATTTATCTACTGTAAAAGTTTAGTTGTACATATCCTACTGGGATTAGAAGTTGAAAAATATAAACCATGGGGTTAACAATGTCAATAAATAGAGTCAGAGGACGGAAGTAAAGATAGGAGTGTAGATAGAAATGTAAACAATAGACGGGTGATTTAAATGCCCGAGTCAGCTGATCTTCACAGAGGTGTTATTATTTTTTTATTTCGTGATTGTAGCAGTTGTAATTGGACTATTTTGATACGGTTTCGTTTAAATGATTCAGAAAACTCCAAATATTATGAATATGGAAAAACTGAAAATTCGATTTTTGAAGGTTCAAAGGTGAGTAGTAGGTTTCGATAGGTTCCTGTGGGTGGGTGGGGGGGGGGAGATATATCTCCAACATCTCTTTAGTGACTTTACTAAGTTTGATCTCACGATCTTCCCACTAAATCTGGTGTTACAAAGGTCCATAATCAAAAGGCCGGGTTACGGATGTTCCCCTAAGGAGGGAAGAATAATTAAAAAAAGGCCATTCTATAAAGAAGGAACTCCACTAAATGATGCCTGTGCCTTGACGCGGTGGTGGAGCTTGCGTGTTCCGATGATCCTAAGAGCTATGCCGGCGGTAGCTTCGGCTACTGGTAGGGTCTCCCTTGCCGGACAGGTCGAAGGTGAGGTTCCAGACAAAATGAGGCATCCTGGTCCTCCAGGTTGGGGGTTGGAAGTGTGGCACTTAGTCTCACTCTGTAAAATCCTCAGGGATCCATTTCTTTTGTGGATACGGGTGTTGCTATCCCGAGGTACCCGAGCAAACTTTTTCTTCTAGCTGCAGATTGCATCAATGCCAAGCCCCCAGTAAACTTCACTTCTGCCTTATGGGCCTTAGTACCACTCTTCGGCCTCTGCTGTAAGGTATACCGTTTGGGCTCGGGAACGGGACCAGGTGGTTGTGTGGCGAAAAGGGCAAAGCGGCGTGCATCTGCAGTATTGCTTTCAAGAAACGTTTGTAGTAAACGGTTCCAGAGGTCGAGTCCCTTGGTTGCGTTGGTTGGATGGTGGGGAGCGTTTCATATCGAGAAATCCCCCTTGGATCCTTGCTGATCCCTGGGCCCTGTGTACCTGGTGCACGTTATGGCCCACTCCTTATCATCTAGCTTTGCGAATGACTCCGGCGGTTACACTTTTCACGTCAGAAAAGTGTGGGGAGACGAGGCCTAGCGGGGGCTTCGATCGAACTGGAAGTAATCCGTGTTTCTTTCTCTCATTTATGGTTACAGCATGGAGAAATCAGATTGGACTCTTTCGAGTTTTCCTGGTTCTCCGTGCTGCGACAGTGTAGATGAAGAGGTGTTAAAAGGATTGGGTTCATCTTCGGATGTCTCCCAATCAGCCATTGGAACAACCCCTCTGGGGTTGGAACTTGGTAAAAAGAAGGAAGCCTGAAGTCCGGCTGTGGAAGGAAGTGGAGTCGCGAACCTTGGTGACCGACACACTGAAACCATGGCTGTGACGCAGGGTATACTCACCAAAGCACAGAGGCGCAGGAGGAGGCGCATGCCTAGGCAGTTGGACCAGAGGCTTGCAAAAGCTGGCACTGTCACAGAGAAAGTTGGAGGCACCAAACGACTTAGGTCGACAGGGGCCACACCTTCTCCAAGAGATCTAGTCGACAAGAAAAGATCGAGGACGGACATCCAACCTTGAACATACGCTCAAGCGGTCCAGGTTATTAAGATGGCTATCGTCAAGAAGTCCTTCCCTTCTAGTAAGCTGAGCAAGGAGGAGGTTGACATCATCCAGTTGGTGACTCTCGATAAAATAGATGAGATCCCCACTGGTGAGCAACTTCCTAAGATCCATTTCTTCAGCTCAAATGCTGGAGCTTTGGTTCTTCATTGCAATGATGCAAATACTGTGGAATGGGTCAAGAGAACCTTCCATAATGACAGTCAGGTTTTGGGAGAGGCACTTATGGTCTTGAGTGCTAATGACCTTCCCAAACCTGTCAAGGTGGCATTCAAAACCAGAGACGTGTACACCAAGGAGCCGAGTGTTTTGCTGAAACGGCTAAACCGTTTCAACCCGGAGCTGAAGTCTAAGGAGTGGCGTGTTCTGCAAAATTTTGTGGAACCCCACTCTGTAAGATGGATCTTCGAGGTGGATTCGGAGGCTGCGGATGCGATTCGCAAGGCTGACCTGGGTGCATTCACCGGTTTGGACCGTGGAGTCTTTAAGATTCTTCGTGATCCAAACGAAAAGCCTAAAGGGAAGACGGAGATGGAGGAACAGCCAGCAGACAGGGCGACCTCCTCTCAGGTAAGTATTGGTAGTCTTGAGACTATGATACCTAAACTTAATGAACTGGAAATTGCTTCTGGTTCCGATGTTACACTTCATGCTAACCCTCCGATTTCGGATGATGAGTTGGAAAAACGCATGAAAGATTTTGACAATGATATCATGCTTGATGCTGATCATTGTTGTGATACTAGGTGAATTTCTTTCTCCTAGGTTTTCTGTGCCCTTTTCTTGTTTTTGCTTATGGGCTGTCTTGAGGTTGTGCAAATTAATCTGCATCATAGTCGATCTGCCTCTGCTATTCTTAGCAAAAGGCTTTTCAATGGTAAAGCTGATATTGCTGTTATCCAAGAACCCTGGACCTGTAATGGAAAGATTTTGGGTCTAGGGATCAAAGGATTCAATGTCTTTTATGACACATCCTGTACTAGACCCAGAGCCTGTATTGCTGTCAGCAACAAGCTCAATGCTGTTCATCTGGTTAAATTCCTTGATGGTGACAATGTTGCCATCATTGTGAAACTTAAAATTGATGAACATATGATGGAATACATCTTTGCTTCTGCCTATCTTCCTTATGAAGATAAGGAAACTTTTTCTAAGGTCATTATTAATCTTACTGAATATGGTAATAGTAAAAAAATGATCATTGGTTGCGATGCAAATGCCCATAACACAGTTTGGGGCAGTAGTAATTGTAACCGTAGGGGTGATGATCTTTTAAATCAGATCCTTCTTCATAAGCTCTATTTACTTAATAAGGGTAATACTCCTACCTTCGTGACAGTAAAACGTCGCGAGGTTATTGACATTAGCCTGTGTAATAGTTCTGCTTATGATTCGGTAATTAATTGGAAGGTTTTAGACGATATATCCTTGTCTGACCATCAATTAATTTCTTTTTCTGTTAAAGGTCCTGTAAAAGCTTTAGAGGACAAGGGTAGGAACCCTAGGAAAACTAATTGGGGTTCCTACAAAGAAGATCTTAGGGCCAATTTGGCCAATCGCATTGGTGAGTATTCCTCTATTGAAAACGTGGATCTGGCTGTTGACTTTGTGCAACAGACCATCATCAGTACTTTTCATAGTAACTGCAGAACCACCATAGCTGACTCCCCAAGGATTGTTCCTTGGTGGTCTAGGGAGCTCAGCCGGTTGTGTGGGAAATGCAGGAAGCTCTTTAATAGAGCCAAAAAGAATGGTGATTGGCAGACTTATAAATCTGCCCTCACCTCCTATAATAAAGCAGTTAGGGATGCCAAGAGAAATTCTTGGAGAACATACTGCGAAGGTATTAATGATGCCCCTGCCGTTGCAAAACTTGTTAAGTTGATGGCTAGAGACAGAAATTGTAAACTTAACACTGTCAAGAAGTCCAATGGTGACTTTACTGTTACTGGTGAAGAGACCCTGAATGAGCTGTTCAGAGTTCACTTTCCGATTTCTCATCCTGTTGTACAGTGTGACAGTGGTATTGCTTGCTCCACGTCCTTGTCTGATGACAATAGCTGGAGTATTGCTAGGAGCATTGTTACTCTTGATAGGGTTAAATGGGCAATTAATTCCCATAAACCCTATAAAACACCGGGAACTGATGGCATCATTCCTATTCTTCTCCAGGAGGGAATTGAGATGCTTGCTCCCGTTCTCTGCAATATCTACAGAGCCTGTATTGCCCTTGGTCATATACCAAATGCGTGGAGGCATACTAAGGTAATCTTCATTCGGAAAATTGAAAAGGATAATTATTATGAGGCCAAATCTTTCAGGCCTATCAGCCTTACGTCTTTTCTTTTAAAGACTATTGAAAAGCTTATTGATAGGTATTTAAGGGAAGTGATTCTGGCCTCTAAGCCCTTGTCTAGTTCTCAACATGCCTATCAACCGGGCAAATCTACGGATACTGCTCTATACAGTCTCTCCTTTATTTTAGAGAAAAATCTCAATGCCAAGGAAATCGCTCTTGCTACCTTTCTTGACATTGAAGGTGCCTTTGACAAAGTACCAATCGACACTATTCTTGTTGCTCTAAACAGAAAAGGTGTTGATACCAAGATATCTTATTGGATTAAGAACTTGTTATCTAACAGGTATATCTGTGCATCTTTACTTGGTGAAAGTATGACTGTGCATGCACTTTCGGGCTGTCCACAAGGAGGTGTGCTCTCACCAATTCTCTGGTGTCTTGTGGTGGACTCTCTTTTGGAAAGCATTAATATCTCTGGTGTCTCTTGCATTGGATATGCTGACGATGTTGTCATCATTGCCAGGGGCAAATTTGGCAACACTGTCTCTGACATGATGTCTACTATTCTTAGGAGGGTTGAGACATGGTGTAAAAATGCTGGTCTTACGGTTAATCCGCAGAAGACTGCTTTAGTTGCATTTACAAGGAAACGCATACTTAATCTTGGGAATATTTGCTTCTTTGGACAGAAGCTTATTTGCTCCAAGGAGGTTAAATTCTTGGGAATTTATTTTGACAAGGAGCTTAATTGGAAGAGGCACTTGGACTACTGCACAACTAAAGCCAGAAGAATCTTCTGGTCTTGTAGGAATGCTATTGGGAAAACCTGGGGCCTTAATCCCAGAGCTATCCATTGGATTTACTCGATGATAGTCTGTCGTATCATTTCATATGGGTCTATTGTTTGGTGGTCCAGAATTAGAAATGAAACTGCTAAACTTGATTTAGTTAAGCTTCAAAGGATGGTGTGCATTGCAATCTCCGGATGCATGAAAACCACTCCTACTGCAACTCTTGAACTTCTACTTGGCTTGCATCCGCTCTATATGCGCATTGAAGCAGAAGCACTTATCTGCATGAACAGACTCAAATATCTGAAACACTGGAAAGATTACTCAAGGCATCTATCTTGGGGTAAACTTAACAGTAATGTTGCTAGGCATCCTTATTTCTGTATGCCACCTGATGGCATACATGTCAAATTTACGTTTGATAAGCCTTATGAAATTCTTGTCCCCTCGCGGGATGATTGGAAGAGGACTCCAACCTACAATAAACACAATTGTTTTGTATGGTACACAGACGGCTCGAAGATTGGCACTAGTACTGGTGCTGGTGTCTGTTGCCCTGATGATGGCACTGAACTATCTTATCCACTTGGTAATTTTGCTACTGTCTTTCAGGCTGAAGTATTTGCCATTCTTATGTGTTGTAGAATTTGCTATGACAGAAAGTATGAGAATAGCCAGATTTTCATTTGTTCTGACAGCCAGGCTGCTCTTATGGCTCTAGGGAAGTTCAGTGTGACGTCTTCCCTTGTGTGGGAATGCTATAATGCTCTCTGTACAATTGCTAGTAATAATAGTGTCATTCTGTACTGGGTGCCTGGTCATTCGGGCATTCCTGGCAACGAATTGGCTGACGAACTTGCTAGGAAAGGCTCTAGTACTCCTTTTGTGGGTCCTGAGCCGGCCTTGGGTATTCCCAATGACCTTGTCAGAAGAATTGTCTATGACATCTTCAGAAAGCTTCAGTGTGAGAACTGGCGTGACACTAAGGGTCAAAGGCAAGCGAAAATCCTCAACTGTAATTGCCCTAGTACACGTCAAAAGGAACTTTTCAGGCTCAGTAGAACTGGCATCAGGAGAGCTGTTGGACTCCTTACTGGACACTGCACTCTCAAGAGACATCTTAATATTATGGGTGTCTCCAAGGATTCGCTTTGCAGAGGCTGCAATTACAGCGAAGAAACTGCAGCTCACATTCTATGTGATTGTGAGGCCTACTCTGCTCACAGATTCGAACACATTGGTCGTCATGTGATTGAACCTTGGGAGCTGAACGACATTCCTGTCAAGTGCCTGCTTATTTTCGCATCGGCAACTGGTCTCTTTTCTTAGGGATCTTCATTTTCTTTTTGGGGTAGTACAATAGACCTCTGGTCGATGTGCTAGGCTCTTCTGGAGCCACCCACCTTCATATCATTCATTCATTCATTCATAAAGAAGGAACGCCTTCCTTGATAGAGGACTTTAAGGGAATCTGCATCACATTTATGTTACATGTTAGGAAAACCATGAAAACCTAACACACGCAGCCCAGCAATATACCTTTGGTACGGAGGTTTGAACTCGCCACTGATTTCCCATGAGTCAGTGGTCAGATTCCTGACCACTAGGCCATGGTTGAACCTTAAAATTTAAAGCTCTCACTCCATTGCTTATTTTTTATTTATTCATGTGAACGACCAGAAATTTTTTCAGCTTTTCTTTTCATCTGTTCATTTATGTGCCTTATTCGAAAGAAGGTTCTGGTATGTTCTTACAACAATAGGAACTATTTTAGGAAATTGTTTTTATTTTAAGTTGGTGGTTCTCTAAAATACTTATTAAATTAGAAATGAAATTTTCTTTGAGTTTTTAAAAAAATGTCTTCTAATTTGGTGACTGTTTCTACCCAGGTAGCATGTGGTTTGATTAAATCACCTCTTGATAAAGATTCAATCCATTTCTTGTTATTTTCGGATGTTGATTCCACTAGATATGAATAAGTTCGTAACTGTGCTTCCTTGTGACAATATACCAAATATATTGCAAAAAAATGCATGACTTCATTTCATTTACATCAGGACTATAATGAATGTCATGTTGATGTTCAATATCTGCAGTGATGCTGACTGCATCATCTTTTCTTCTAATTTGAAAAATAAAGTAACAGTTCATGTTTGGTCTTCGACATTTTCCACATTTGTATTTATTGGCATAGGAAGCTTAGACCGAAGCAGTAATGTTTTAAGTCGAGTTTTGACATCAGTAGCAAGAGGGTGGTTATAAAATTGTCCAAGACCTCTAATTTGGGAAAATATATTTTCTAGAGCATCTTGATTGACTTTACTTATCATTATGTATTTAATATTATTTTCTTTCATGTCATCATAAAGTCATTTTAAGCTTGGCATTGAAACAAGAATGCCATTTTGGATAGGCAGTATTGAAGTTTTAGACATGACTGAGTTCCATAATATCCACTTGCATTTTACTCAGAATTGTGTTTGGTCCTCTATCCTAAGCCTATTTGGTCCTATTTCCAAAAGCTGAGTGCTTTGAATCTTTTTCATCATTAGGAACGCGAAAATTAAAAACTTCGAGAAAAGCATTTACTATTTCAAAAAAAGTATATATAATCATTTCCTCGGGAAAATATCTTTTCAGAGCATAGGTTGTGTGATGCAAAATAGTTGTACTGCATAACATACTCTTTGCCTTTCAGTTTTGGCTATATTTGTGTGTTTAGTGATCAATTTAGAACAAAGTCTAGGTTCTTTGCTATCATTTTTATTAATTCTTCTATTTTTTGCTTTTTAATAAGAGTAATGCTAATGTTTAATTCATAATTAAGAAAGTGATTGCACAATAAGTTTATTATATGTGGCATGTCTGCAAAAACCTGAAATTTTCTTTTTGTATCGCATGGGTTTTCAAAGTTGGGTTTTGTAGATGAAATATCTAGGAAATATTGGAAATAAAGCCTAGAGCAGGCCTGGGTCATCATAATCAGTTTTCACCAGCAGAATCTGTCAGACACCACACTTCTCCAGTTGGTATTTTACTTTTCATTACTTAATTTGAAAAGATGCATTTTGTTTATATGGCAATCATCTGATCATTGTACATAGTCACCAAATGTATGTATAAACAAAGTATATCACAGTGTTATTGTCATTAAATTAAAATATTAAAATGACTAATTCAAATTCGAGTTATAAATCCACATCAAATTGTTTGGCCTCAAAATACAAAATTACTGAAGAACTTGTCTTCTTTTATCTTTTATCTTCTTGGATCTAGTAAAAATCCATGAGAATAATAATAAATTTGTTCATATTAGAACAAAAAATGTCTAACCAAAATGTCAAAAATTTATACAAAAAATGTCAAAAATTTATACAAAAAATGTCAACCCATCAATATTGCATACAGAATATCAACTTATTTAAAGTTATTTATTACTTTTTAATTTTATGTAACTCAGGATGCTTAAAACATGTTAATCCATTGATAATTTGAATCTTCAGTCCAGTCACAAGATTGTCCTACAAATTATGATTATACTATATAAGTAGAAAAAGTAATAATACAGTGTACTTATTAAATTATGGATTTTATTAAAGCATTAATTTCAAATATATACATAAAAAGAAAAATAACCAAAATAATAATAACACATTATACAAATATATACGTAAAAAGAAAATATTCAAAATAATAATAATAATAATAATAATAATACATTTAAGAATAAAAAGACATTTAACACAAAAAATACATTTAAAAAAAAAAAATTCATTTAAGATTTTTTGAAAAAGTTTCATGGCCATTTTATATTTACAAACAACACAATATTCAAAATATTGCAACTACAATAACAATGTAATTAAACTGCTGTATAGATAAGAAGCTGGTTCAACTTGAGATCAATATGAATAATTCATTGCAAATTAGTAGTGTATTTAGATTTAAGGAGTGTTAAATTAAAATAAAGTAGTATAAAAATATGCAAAAAATCGAAAATTTTGATATATTAGGACAAATTGTAATGTACAGTTAAACGGGTCCCTCTCCCTAGTAACCAGAGTAATGTAAATTGGAAAAATATTTGCAAACATGCATTTAACAAAAATAGAAAAAAATATCTGCATAGACAAATGCTGAAAAAGTGTACTGCAAACTTTTAATGTGTATGATGGCAAAATTAGATAATTAATCAAAAATTGTCAAGGTTAATTATTCACAATTTATAGATCCAAAGTATGATAAAATAAGTATGCAATTTTGCATATAAAGCAGATAAAGTGAAGATTTGTTCTATTAAAAAGTGTCTGGATAATAAACTATAATTTAGAAAGTATCTGCAAAAACAGCTCCAATTTAGAAATTATCTATGCACATATGTGCATCTACATTGTATGGCTTTGCTAGTATGTAATTTACTAAGTTGGGCCACATTCTTATCAGTGAAGCAATATAATGTAAGAAACAAAATAATATTGCCCTTTAATGTGTTGCTGTAACATTATTATTTTCCCAGAACACAGCTCCATCATTGTTAAAATAGTTGCAGTACCATGCTCGCACTGCAGCTTAATTGTAACTATATGTATTTGCACCAAGGCGTGATGCATTACGCAAGCATGAAGTATAATTGTCTCTCCATCTTCCCATCTGCAGTATGTTGTTCTCGTTTTCAGAATCTTCATATCCAGGAGGACAACGTCTCTTGTCTGACATTTTGAAATCATTGGATTTGAAGTAGAAGTTATGAAGACAAACATTTGCCTTTATAATGTCTTCTACTGTCTCTACCTTGGCTATGATTGGCCTCCTGAATATGCGGAATCTAGACGCCATAATTCCAAAAGCACTTTCCACACCAGCGCCTTGTTCTTGATAGTTTGGAAAAAGAGAAGGATTAAAAAAAATCTGAAAACAAAGTATGCTATATGCTTATTGGCTTTTAAAGAACTGTTTTACTGAAAGAAAATTATGAATACTGTATGAATCTTTAATTTTGAAGTTGTAGTAATATAAATATCTTCATTTTTATTAACTTTCTGCTATGTTAATTGTCTAATTTGTATGTGAAAGGAAATAATAAACTAATTTATATATTTTGTACTACAGATAAAAATAAAAAATGTTAATATATAATTTTCTTTCATTAAAACAGTTAGTAAAAGAAAATTATATATTAACAGTAAAAATAAAAACTGTTAATATATAATTTTCTTTCACTAAAACAGTTTTTATTTTTATTAACTTTCTGCTATATTAATTGTCTAATTTGTATGTGAAAGGAAATGATAAACTAATTTATATATTTTGTACTACAGATAAAAATAAAATTGTGCATAGGAGAGCTAACAAGTGATACAAGCCATCTGAATTCATATTAAAATTTTCTTTGTAATTAAGATTCGATTTTCCAATATTTATTAATTGTAATATATAAAATGAGAAAAAAAGATTACAGTTTCTTACCGATAATTGAATATCCTTGTTTCGATACTCAGATTTTTACTTGGATAAGGTCTCAAAAGATTAGTCTTGAGTGGAAATGCCTCATCTGCTACAAACACATAAGGCATACTTATACTGGAATTGGCAGGTTGGACTGGCAATGGCAAATCCAGGGTGCTGTTCTGTAGCTCCTTTCTAATGATTGAATTTTGGAATATTCCCCCATTACTCAGGCATCCAGCAGCACCTACATCAACTACAATAAATTTAGAGTCTGCATCAGCCACTGCCATCAAGACCAGACTGTGTGTCCCTTTATATAAAAGCTTCTATAAAAGTAAAGCTGCAAATCTCCTCCCCTTTGCCATGGGACACCCTAGGTGGTCTTATGGACATGGTGCGTAGGCACTCCTTCACCACGGGGGAATTAGTACACACACACTGTTAAATGGTGCCTATAAAAGAATTTTAATTTTCACTTTTCTTGATTTAAAAAAAAGTAAAAATTGAAGAGAAAATATTTTTGAAACAGAATTACATTCATATTCCAGGAAAAAGCACTCATGTATCAGTTTCTTATTTATGTGCTAGTCAGCATGAAATAGATTATAAGTGAAATGGTAGAAAAAAACTTGCTCAAAGACGCAAATTATTACTATCGGGTCATGTCCTTACAGAACCACCCTCTGCAACGACTAATACTAGATGGGCATTATGATCGACTCTACGACCACAGACCCTCATGCATTCCTTCTTTTGGCAAGTGGATATGCAACATTATCAACAACCCAACAAGTAGATCTTAATGTAAGGAAAACAAAGAGTTTTGAAATACCTCCATGGCATGTTCTAGATTTTATATATCTCAACCCATTTAGTAATTTTACAAAGAGAAATACAGATCAGACTATTTACCTGTAACTGTTTGCTGAACATGAAATCTATATAATGAGTTTACTCCTATTTTCACAGATGGTTCAAAAGTAGACAATTACGTTGTTTTGGCTTATGTATCTAATAATACTATAAAGTCTTAAACTGCATGCATCGTGCTCTATTTTTACTGCTGAGATTATGGCAATATACCAGAATCTTATATTTATATCTCATCAAATTTCCAAAAAGCACATTATTTATACCGATTCATTGAGTTCTCTACAACTCTTATCATCTAGGATGGCTATGAATTACCATATTGCCTCTGATATTCTTAGGTATGAACATCGTCTGAAGGTACAAGGATACCATACTGAATTTTGTTGGGTGCCAGGACATGTTGGTATCAGAGGAAATGAGTTAGAAGATATTGCTGCTAAATCAGCTACTCAAACTTTAAACCTGACCATCTCTTTAACTGACATCAAACAATTCATATTGAAAAATATTTATGACAAAAGGCAGTATTTCTGGAACCAGCAGTCTCATAATAAGTTGTATGAGATAAAGCCCTGAATGCAAAAGTGGACTAGTTTCCAATGTAGGAAACTTGAAGTACTTTTAACTCATTTGCGCATTGGTCATACTCGTTTTACCCATAGACACTTACTTTTAGGAAAAATTGAACCCTTTTGTAATAGTTGTCAGACATCAGCAAGTATCAAACATATTTTAATTGAGTGTTCGAAATATAAACAGTTCCGTTTTAAGCATTTCAAGACTTATACTGTACATTTGGCAGAATTGATTGGAGAAAATCCTCATTTGGAGCTCTTCCCATTCCTATTGGACATTGGTTTTTTCCATCATTTTTAACTTCACCTTTTATAACCCTTTAGCCATTTTTCATCTCATTTGCATTGTTGTACATGTGTCATAGTCATGGGTTTTTTCCACACATTATCACTCTTTTAAATTATATATGTGTTTTAATCCATACTAATTTATGTATGTTGGTACCATGTGTCTGGTGCAGCATATCCGCTTTGGATCTTGTGCCATAAAACCTTAATCAACCAACCAACGAGACTGCAATTGCAAAATTCATAATCACTGAATTTGCTTTTACATCCTCAAAGTTAAGTACACACTTCTATTGTATATAACAGTATCTATGGACCAGTTTTATTAATTTTATGCACTCATCAATATGGAATAGTAGATACCTGCAATGGTCTCGGGTCTTCTGTAAACTAAAATATTTTGAATAAATATATAATATATAACAGGTTTAAAGTTTCAAATTAATTCCAAAACATTTTCCTAGATAAATTATTCACAAAAGAAACCCTATGCATATATATAGATACAGACATGCTGATAAGCTGATAAAAGATGAAGTTTACTATTAGTCATTATTTAAAGTCTGGGTTTTTACTCAATAAAAATATAATCCTATATCTGCCACAATTGCAAATTTGTTGAATATTGTTTTGTGAGACCTTGATTTACTTGGAAGGTAAATGTAATTAATTATAAAGAAACAAATGTTGTGAAGGAATTTGATATTACATCAACCTCCATGGACAGAAAATATACTTTAAGGGATTAAAAGTAAACATGATTATCAACCATCTTTGTAAGAAATTTTATGTATTTAAGATTGTTCAAATTTAAGCTTCTTATATGTAATTGATTCCATAACATTAAATTTTATCTGCATTACTACATGCTTTTTATCAATTGCTCCAACACACTGGGGGAAGTGCCACTTGTCTTTGAATCCATCTGCTGTTTTCTGCCATAAGTTCTCGGTTGGTCTTGGCAGATAAAGTGGGTGCAATTAATCTCACAAAGCTTCCAGAACTTCCGGCATAATTTTAGACATAGTGCTGCGCCCAATCCTAAATGCATAACTTAGACTAACCATAGAGTCTCCACTTGCTAAGTACCTAAAATAGAAATAATGTTCATACAGAATAGAATATAATGCAAAAAAGTAAAAAGCACTTACTGAAAAGGATAAAGAAAACTTCAGCAATATAATTATGTTATGAATTTTTTTTAATTAGGTTTTCCTTGTACTAAGATCCTCTTTAGATCTTGTGCCATTAAACCATAATCAACCAACCAACCTTGTACTAAGCATACCTTTTTTTTTGCATAAGTTTGTATAAACTGTTCAAAGAATAACGGTAAAAAGAAAACTATTAGTAAACAGAATAAAAAAAATTTTCAGTGGCAGATAGAGGAGAAAAATATAAATTTTCCTTGGTATATCATATATTATAATGAATATTTTTCTGTCTGAAGTAGGAAAAAAGCTCTTTAAAAACAACCAAGTTTCACTTTCCTTGGTGGACTTCTGAATGTATTGTGACCATTAAGCAACAACATAAGGCTTGGGGTATTTTTCGGCGTTATCCTACAATGACCAATTACATAGCTTTTAAGCAAGCAAAAGCAATTGCTAGAAGAGTTCGTCGAAAGTGTCAATGGGAGTCATGGCAAAAGTATGTATCAGAAATAACTTTCCCTTCTCCAAGCAAAACCGTATGGGAAAGGATAAAAAAGTGTTTTGGATTATATAGAGAACATCCCATTTCCATTCTAAATTGCTATGGTTCAACTATTAGTTCCTCGTTACCATGACAGAGTTGATGACAGCTTTATCAAAAACACACAAAACTTGTAGTGGGACCAGACGAAATTAATTATCTCTTGCTAAAACACCTTTCTCATGACTCCTTGTTGAACCTCCTGCATCTGTTCAACAGAATCTGGTTCGAACATAAATTTCCTAAATCATGGCAAAGAGCTATCACCATTCCAATCATGAAACCAGGTAAGGGCCCATTAAGTCCTTTAAGTTATCGACCTATAGCACTTACAAGCTGTGTATGTAAACTGCTTGAAAAAATGGTAAACGCTAGGCTTGTATATTTTTTAGAAGACAATAAAAAATTATCACCACATCAAAGTGGCTTTCGACAAGGTAGATCTACCACCGACAATCTAATTTCCTTAGAATCACAAATTAGGACTGCCTTTCTTAGGCGAAACCATTTAGTTTCTATATTTTTTGATATAGACAAAGCCTATGATCGAACATGGTGCTATGGTATTATTAAGGACCTATTTAATTTTAATTTAAAGGGTAATCTTCCCATTTTTATCCAAAACTTTTTAGATTACAGGACATTCCAAGTTCACTTTGGTTTTCTCTCACACATATGTACAGAAGGGGTGCCCCAAGGAAGTGTACTGAGTGTGACACATTTTAATATCAAAGTTAACAGTATTTTAAACCAATTATCATTGTCAGTTCATAAAACTATGTATGTTGATGATCTGCAAGTTTCCTATCAAGCACATGATATGCGTTCTGTTGAGCGACAATGTCAAGCTGCTGTTAATTGTATCTTGCGATGGGCAAATGTAAATGGATTCGGTTTTTCTGCTCAAAAGCATGTTGTATTCACTTCACAAGAAAACGTGGCATTCACTTACCCCCAGAAATCTTTATGGGAGACGTTAAGATCGCAGTAGCAGATGAAGTAAAATTTCTCGGGGTCTTGTTTGATAAGAAACTAACTCACTTTCTTGCCCCACATCCAAAGACTGCGAATGAAATGTGAGAAAGCTCTAAATATCTTAAAAGTTCCTTCAAATACAAAATGGGGTGCAGATCTGACTTCCATGCTTCGAATCTATAGAGCTGTTATTCAGTCAAAGCTTGACTATGGATGTTCTGTGTATGGATCAGCATGAGCATCTGTGCTCAAGAAGCTTGATCCAATTCATAATAATGCTCTTCGTATTTGTTCTGGTGCCTTCAAAACTTCTCCTATTCAAAGCATATACGTTGACTGTAATGAGACATCACTCGAACTCAGGCGAGAACAGCTCTCACTGAATTATCACTTTAGAGTCATGTCCATGAACTACCATCCTTTGCAAAAGATCATCCTAGATGTGCAGTACGATCGGCTGTATTCTGCCCAACCCTCCTGTATTCCTTCCTTTGGCATGCGAATGCGCTATAGTGTACAATCAACTCTACTAAAAAATCTTAATGTTATAAAGAGAAAGGCTTGTTGTTGTTAAAACCCAAACCGTCCGACCTACCAGAAAGGTGTAAGGTAACTGTTTTGGACGGTCGGGAAGTGCCACCCAATTTAGACTGGAACCCAGTGGGGGAGGCATCCACAGGGACCGTACCCTCCTTCCCCTACCACCAACCTCTCGGAAGGACTTTCGGACCCACATGTTTAACGTGATCGTACCCCGCATGAACACGGCGGCAGTTTTGGCAGTGGCTGGAATCGAACCCGGGCCTACCGAGTGCAACTCCAGCGCGCTAACCAATGGGCTACCGCGCCCCAGAGAAAGGCTTGTTGTTGTTGTTGTTGAGACCCAGACCGTCCGACCTACCAGAAAGGTGTAAGGTAACAGAGAAAGGCTTGTGAAATACCTCCATGGCAAGTCCTAAATTTCATTTTTCTCAATCCTTTTGATAATTTTTTAAAGAGTAGTATACGTGATTCCATTTATATTCAACTTTTTTGCAGAACATAGAGATTTATTTAAGGAGTTCACTCCTATTTTTACAGATGGCTCCATAACAGCAGCACATGTCGGATTTGCTTATGTATGTAATGATATAGTTAAGTCTTTTAAGCTTCATACCTCATGTTCCATTTTTACTGCAGAAATCACAGCAATTCACCAGTCATTAATTTTCATCTCCCATCAAAGGGTAAAAAAATACATCATTATAGATTCGTTAAGTTCTTTGCAATTACTTTCATCCAGAATGGCCTTGCTTCATCCCATTGCCTCAGATATCCTCCAACTTGTGCATCGTCGGAAGGCACGAGGACACCATATTCATTTTTGTGTGGTTCCGGGTCATGTTGGTATAAAGGGAAACGAATTGGCTGATACCGCTGCAAAAACAGCTGATCATATTCTGAATCATCCCATGCCTTTATCAGATATAAAAAAAACTATTAGTAAAATATTAAATGATAAATGGCAACATTCATGAAATCAGCAAACTCAAAATAAATTGTACATGAGATAAAGCCTTTAATACAAAAGTGGACTAGTTTTCAGTGTAGGAAACTTCATGTTATATTAACTCGTTTGCCATTGGTCATACTCGTTTAACCCATAGACACTTACTTTTAGGAGAAATTGAATCCTTTTGTAATAGTTGTCAGACGTCAGCAAGTATCAAACATTTTAATTGAGTGTTCGAAATATAAACAGTTCCTTTTTAAGCATTTCAAGACGTATACTATACATTTGGCAGAATTGATTGGAGAAAATCCTCATTTTGAGCTTTTCCCATTCCTATTGGACATTTTTCATCTCGCTTTCATTGTTGTACATGTTCCATAGTCATGGGTTTTTTCACACATTATTACTCTTTTAAATTAACACGTGTTTTTAATCCATACTAATTTATGTATCTAGATACCATATGTCTGGCGCAGCATATCCTCTTTGGATCTTGTGCCATTAAACCATAATCAACCAACCAACCAACTGTCTGAAGTAGGGCAAACTATTAAAGAATACTTTCATCTTGAATTCATACCCATTTGTAGATTATATAATAAAATATAAAGTGTATTTTGGAAATATATATATATATATATATATATATATATATATAAAATCATTATTTTTTAAAAGTTGTCTGAAAAAAAATATATGTTTTGATTTCATGTGATTATTTTTATACAAATTTCCTATCTATATAATAGATTTGGAAATATACAGATCTGTTAAATGTTAATCATGCAGTCATTGATAAACACGTATGATATTCTGTTATGTCAGCAAAAAATCTCAAGTATAGGCATTTGATCTTTTGTTGATATCTTCATCTCAATCCATTTATAAAAATTAAATACCATTTCTTAAATTATCATTGGTATTAATTTATATTTTCAGTAATGCAGCAAATTTTAGTGCATGGAGGGGAAAAAAAGTATTAATTACCCAATATGAACCATAAAATATACAGTAGTTATTAAATGTAATGAAATCAATTTATTTAATCTATCTAAAACCTATTAAAGATGATTATCATACAAATTTTAACTAATCCTATAATAGTTGCATATCCTTTCAATACATTTGATCTAATATCTTATATTTCTTCATCTTTCATATACTGGCATATTTATGAAAAAATGTAATGAACAGCCTGGTTTCTTCATTTTGCTAGTACTCAAAATATGTAATATAAATACCAGGAGTGTTAACCCTTTAAGCGTGCCATTTATTTCCCTTCACGTGTGCTGCAGTGGGGAGTTTTTTTCTCCCATATCCTTTCCCCATTGATTACGCGTTGAATGAGGAGGTGTTTTGCTGAAATAAGTATTAAGTAAATAAACATCTATAATAACAGATAAGTAAGTAAACATGTATAATAACAGTTAAGTAAGTAAACATGTATAATAACAGATAAGTAAATAAAAAAACATACAATTCCAATTATTAATAATTCCTCTTGGTGTGATAAATTTTAAAACATGGAATATAACAAAGAGCAACTTCACAGTCTGGACACTGTCCTGGTTTCTTTCCTAAGTTTCTTCCCAGTTTTATTGGATGCATAACATACAACACATCGCCTAGTTGGCTCTTTTTTGCAGGGTGTGGAAGGTATATATTCTGCAAAATGTCTCCCTGTAAGACGAAGAGGATGATTTTCATTACTCTGCCTTCCTAATTTTACAGCCATGGTGTTAGAATCATAGTATTTTTGTATTATTTGCTCAGTGATTTTAATTCTAAAGTCAATAAGTGTTATACTATTTCTGGATGTTACCTTTCTCTGTAGAATAAAAGCATTGAAGTTAATTTGATCAAACAAGTGTAATAGATCAATCGTAGAGCAAGTGTAATAATTTGATCAAGCAAGTGAAGATAATTTGATCAAGCAAAAACTTGTTTCAAATTCAGAATCACTTTCAAAATCCGAAACATTTAAAAGTTCTTCCTCTGAATCAAAAGAATCATGAGATAACTTGTGTTTTGTTGAAATAAGATTGAAAGCACTTGAGGCCTCCATTGCTTTGAATATGAAATCCCAAGAAAACCGAGTTTATTTTACGCGAGTTTATGAAATACTGCCTCTGATAAAATTTAGTTTGTAATACTACTACTGTCATCTAGTGTAAAAGACTAAACACAGTTAATATCTTATAAAATCATATGACATGTTATTTCCGTCAAAAGAACAGCAATCTCGTCTGTAAAAGTGCTTGATGAGTCAGTCCACGTCGTCAAACCTGTTTAGTGGTAGTGCAGTGCATAATGAGCTGAACTCGTCAAGCACGCTTAAAGGGTTAAAAGTTAAAGTAATCGGGATCATGCAATATTTTAAAAGAGCTTATAATAATAAAAAAACAAGGGTATTTTTTTTACATTACTGACAACAGATTGGTGATGTAAATTTAAAAATGACATTTATCTTAAAGTCAGAGCTAGTCTTTGGTCAGCAGATATGCATGACCTGAAGTTTGTATTTTTTCCTGATATCCTCGGTCTTACTAATTTTAGAATATCGTCAAATTGTTCTGGTGTCATTCTAAAATAGTTGACAAAACTATCTACGTCGTTGATCCTCATCTCCTGAATGAGAATGTAAAAATCACCATTTTCTCGTCTTTTTTGAAAAATTTGGTGAACCCACCATCTTTTTACAGTTTGTCTCTTGCGGGCATAAATTGCCAGCAATGCTATAAGCTTTTTTTTCCAAAGCGAAGACATTATTACATTTAAGGAAAATATTTATAAATGGAGAAGATACAAGAGAATAGATGCTACGAATTTCCCGCAGAATGATCTCCCGCTCAAAAAGTAAACATCCGCCCCTTCATTCCTCCAATCATAGCAATGTGATGAAGAATGCCCATTTTCCCACATAATTTACGCAATATTCACCTCATCTAGTGTGGAAAAGGAGAACCGTTGCGCTCATACATTAACGGATTAGTATTAATCGATGCTCTGCGATACTCCTCTGATGAATGGCCAATGCAATGGACAAACACGTCAGTATGAATCCGGCCTTAGGCATATTATTTACATTTTCAAACAATCTAGTTTCTTTAATTTGGAGTTTTCTATCATTTTTAGAATTCCTATCCCCTTTCCGATCCTCATTTTTAGGCTTACGGTCTTCTATGTTATTAATTTGTTCTTTAGAACTATATTGTGGTTTTAAGAAGTATAAATCTTCTTTCCGGTTGGCATAGAAGAATTTTTCGCCTTCAGGCTTAAAAAACCACAATACCCCATTAACTACATTACAACTAAAGTTCTGTTCCTCCAGAACCGAGGCTGCTAATAGGTTATGTGAATGCATCACATTAAGCACATTAATGCATCAAGTTTTGGTGAATGCATCACATTATTCAAAGTAATAACATTTTTCTTGTTTTGAAACCAGACAAACATATACCGATAGCCTTAACTGGACTTTCAATATTCCATTAAATTTAGAAAATAACTTAATGTTATTGCAAAAATGTCACGTAGCAGCAGTATCTACTACCCAGTTCAGCCTATCGCTAGGTTCAATAACAGTATTGGCTTCAATACTTGTGGATGTGTGCAACTCCACAATATTATTATAACTATATTTTAATTTAGGACAGTTGGATTTAAAATGAATTTAAATTTCTTTAAAAATTTTTCTTTAAATTTTTAAAATTTCTTTACAATAAAAACATGGCCCTCTTTTTACAATGTAGAGAGAGGGATGGCAATGACTTGGTGTTCATTTGGCCTTGATGCGATATTTGGCGATGAGAGTTGGCGAGCTTTTGTCATTCAACTGCCGTTCGTTGCGGCTCCATACAGCAGAATGGGTCTTAGCACAGATTTGTAGAGTAAGGTTTTATTTTTATAATTAATAAAGTTGGAGTGTAGGATGGTGTATAATTTGGCTCTGGCAATGTGGTATTTCTTGATTGTGTGTGTGATGTGATTTCTGAAGTTTAGTTTTTTATCGAAGATGATTCCAAAGTATTTGCATGTGTTAGTATATTGGATGGGGGTGTTGTTGATTACTATGGGGGGGGGGGCGTTTCTTTTTATTTGTGAACAGTATGCAATTTGTTTTGTTTGTATTTATTTTAATTTTCCATTTCTGGAACCAGGTGGAAAGGGTGGTAATATGTTTTTGTAGGCGAGAGCGCACATATCTTAAGTTAGAAGATCTGGTATAGATGGCCGTGTCGTCCGCGTAGAGAGCAATGTGTGTGTAAGGGGACTTGGGAATGTCGTTAATGTAGATGTTAAAAAGTGTCGGGGCCAGTTGAGAGCCCTGTGGGACCCCGGCTCTGATTGGTCTGTGTGAGGAATTGGTGTTGTTGATGCAAACGGTGAAGGATCTGTTGCGAAGGTAAGAGTGTATTAATTGGATGAGTGCATCTGGGAAATTTAGCTTAATTAATTTGTATATTAGGGCTTCATACCAGATGCGATCAAACGCTTTCGCAACGTCAATAAGTATGGCTCCAGTTGTTAAGCCCGCATTCATTCCTTCGGATATGAATTCGGTTACGCGTAATAACTGGTGTGTTGTTGAGTGTTGAGGGCGGAAGCCGAACTGCTGAGGTGTGATGATGTTGTTTTCGTAGATGAAATGTTTGATGCGCGTGTGTATTATGCCCTCTGCAAGTTTGCTTATTGATGTGAGGAGCGTGATGGGCCTGTAGCTCTGCGGGAGGGTCGGGTTTCACCTGGTTTCAGAATGGGGATGATGACACCTACTTTCCATTTCTCCGGGAAGTGTTTGAATTTTAGAATAGCATTAATTAAAAGGGTGATGAAGTAGATGATATTAATTGGAAGAGATTTAAGGGCTTTATTGTTAATGTTGTCAATTCCCGGAGCTTTTCTATTTTTAAGTTTTTTAATTTCTTGAAGTATTTCAGAAGGGTAGGAGGGATTTATATGGTGTGTGGTGGGAGTATCCTGAAAATTTTTGAGTACTGTTTTAATTTCTGTTTCATTTATGGGGCATTTAAGATCTTTATTTATGGTGAATTGTGATTGGTAGTTGTCTGCTGGGGTGTTGGTAATATCCGTGTTATTGCCAGAGAAACCGTTCAGTGTTTGGATTTGCGTTGTGTGTTTTTTGTTGCTTTTAAGTATTTTGTAGAAATGCCATAGAGTTGTCTTGTGGGGCGAGTGAGCTAATGTAATTTTTCCAGTTGTTCTGTTTGTGGGTTATTATTTTTTGTTTGACTAATTTGTTCAGAGTATTAAGTTGTATTTTTGTGTGTGGGTGTCTGGTGATTTGCCATGTTTTTCTGGTACGATTACGTTCTTTGATGATTTTTCTTATGTTGAGAGGGAATTTGTTATATGAGGTGGAGGGGGGGGGGTGTATGTTGTTGCATTTGCTATGGCGTCTTTAACGTGATTGGTTAAGGTTGTGGCGTTAGTTTCAATGTCGGAAATGCTATTGTAATTTGCGTAAATAAGTATTTGGTGAATGCTGACCAGTTTACAGATTTAGTTGATGGGGTGATGGGTATATTATGTGTTAACAGAAGTGTGAGTTTAATTGGTAAGTGGTCAGAGCTTAGGTCGTTAAGTGTTGAGATTTCATGCGGAAAGGGGATGTTGTTTATTCGTGCGAAGTCAATGGTGGAGTTGTGTGCGTTAACGTTAAGATGTGTGTGAGTAGGTGGGAATATATGTCTGATGTTGTTGTTATTTATGTAGTCGTTAATCTCTCTTCCATATTTGTTAAGCTTTCTGCAGTTCCAATTCTTATGGTGCGCATTAAAATTGCCCAAAAGAATGATGCAATCATGCATATTAAATAAGGAGGAGTGGTCATATTTTAAATCCTGTGTGCCGTATTGTTTAGCGTAGATAGAGCTGATGAGGATGCTAGGTATGTTAGGTATTTTGAATTTTACAATGGTATGTTCTAGTATATTTGTGCCGATTTTGTTAATGTGGGTATGTTCAATAACGTTTTGAATGTAAATTGCAGTTCCGCCATGCGGACGGTTTATCGTTTCTCTTGGTGTGTGGTAAAGTCTGTAGTTGGGGATTTTAATATTAGTGTTGGGGTTTGTCGCCACGTCAAGGAGTATAACTCCATTTGTTAGGCCAGAGTTATTAGTGAATAGAATAATTGGGAGATATTTTTAAAATAAGAAAATGCAAAGTACTGAAAGCTTCACAAGCTAATGTTGTACACAGATGTGACTTGCATATGTATTGTGAGATGGATATTCTTACCAAAGTCTTCTAAAAATGGAATCCATATTATTTTTAAGAGTATGCTGGGTTATTTTAAAGAGTCATCTAAAATGTTATGTATTAGAAAATAGCAAGATCCATTTCTATGTTATTAGAAAATAGCAAGATCCATTTCTATGTTATTAGAAAATAGCAAGATCCATTTCTATGTTATTAGAAAATAGCAAGATCCATTTCTATGTAGAAATAGTACATGCATGTCATACATTAAAAAAAGAAATGAGTGTATGCCATTTCTAGTTTAGAAAATAGCCTATAATGTATTCGAAAATCGTATGATCCATTTCTACAAAGAAAGGATATGATCGATTTTCTACTTAAAAAAAATGATACATGCATGTTATACATTAGAAGAAAAAGTGTTAGCAAAAGTGGGAAATGTTAGTAGCAGAAGAAGAAAGTGGGAGCGTTTCCAACAGTACCTGGGAGGTGACGCAAGCTGTCGTTTCACCCTTTATGGGCAGTGTTCCCCACCAACGTGAAATAATTTTCTTAAATATGGATTTAAAAATAATTATGAATTTTAAGTTAAGTTACTTGTAATTGAATGGTAAGATAGAAGTTTATAAAAAAAAAATTAAACTTTAATGCTTTTAAAACATTTAAAAAAAAATAAATATGAATTTAGATACCTGTAATATTTTTTTTTTCATTACAAGGTTATGAAAAAAAAATGTTACAAGATAGAAATTTAAGGATTTTAAATGTAAAGTGACAAAATTAGATTATTTCATATTGGCAGGCCTATTTTCCCCCCAAAAAAATTAGTTGCAAAAAAATTATACAAAAGTACACATTCACTTGATTTTTCTTTATAGGTGAATTAGAAAAAAAAATATAATATTTAAAATAAATTAATTTAAGATGAATGTATATAAGAATTAAACTGAAAATTTAAAAAATATTTAAAGATAAATAAAAAAAAAAAAACTACCGAATTTAAAACAAAAAAAGAACTAACGAATTTAAAAAAAACAAAACTAGTAAATGTGTACTCACATAAGCCCTTGCTTATAGGCGTTCATGTCGAGCCCTGCAAAACACTTTGAATTTAAGTGTAAGGCCAAGCTATGCTCACTTATATTTTTTTTAATGTTGCATAAGCTTATGTGAAACAGTGCACTGTCACCCACAAAGCGTAGCTTGTCCTCTGTCATCGTGTTGAGACAATCGTGTCGCCTTTGTGAGGGGTGATTGACGACGCACCCCTCGCAGTAAAACAGCTTTTCCCCAACACGTTGAATTTCACTGCGTACACATTCTAGTATGTGTTTGTGTAAAATATCTTCATATCCTATTGGCTTAGGCTCTGTGGGTCGTACTTGTTGCATTTTTAAAATCCTGGTAGGTAACACCTTCTCATATAGCAGTTCCAAAATACCACCGGAGATGTCATTACACACTTCTTTTAAGTTATCGATATGTTCCATGGAGAGGGCAATAGCTGATGGTTTCAGATGAAACGGCCCCTCTTCACTTTTATACAATTGCTGTAAATGACATTCGCCATCTGCATTGAGCACAATCAGCTGATTATTAGCTATAAAACTAGCACTTGTATAAATGTTGTTAAATTCATATATTTTGCTCGAAAATTCACGCCACGTTGCAGGGTTCATGATGACTCCATGTTGGGTGGCTCGCTCCTCTTCATACTTTCTTATGTGAAATCGCACGTTCTGTCTGAAAATGATAATTTGCAGATGGACACTCACCCCCAAAGAAAATGAATAGTGCGGTTTGTAGGTTGTAGGGGGGAGCAGCAGCAGGTATAACACCCACAATAACTGGATCGTCATCAGTGGCGGTGGTGTGGCTGACTGAGTTGTTTAGATATGCCGGCTCATCCGAGTTGTTAGGACAGGTAGATTTGTCCAGGTTGCTTGTATTGGGTATAAACCCAAAACCTGAAAGGATTGTAGACCAGTCAATAACTTCTGTAGATACTGGCGATTCAGGCCTACTGTAAGCGACCGTCATCCAATCGGCTTCGGGTAAATCACGGTATGAACGGGACATTATAATTTAAAAAGCAAAAAGCGAGAACTAAAATCTGGACAGCAAAAATCTGAAGATAGAGAAAAGTATGTTAAGAACTGTGTGCACCCACTCTATATACCCTCAGCATTGCACACGTTATCAGTTAATTTAAGATGGATGTATATAAGAATTAAACTGAAAATTTAAAAAATATTTAAAGATAAATAAAAAAAAAAACTAACGAATTTAAAACAAAAAAAAATTAATGAATTTAAAAAAAAAAAAAACAAGTAAATGTGTACTCACATAAGCCCTTGCTTATAGGCGTTCATGTCGAGCCCCGCAAAACACTTTGAATTTAAGTGTAAGGCCAAGCTATGCTCACTTATATTTTTTTTTAATGTTGCATAAGCTTATGTGAAACAGTGCACTGTCACCCACAGAGCGTAGCTTGTCCTCTGTCATTGTGTTGAGACAATCGTGTCGCCTTTGTGAGGGGTGATTGACGACGCACCCCTCACAGTAAAGCAGTTTTTCCCCAACACGTTGATTTTCACTGCGTACACATTCTAGTATGTGTTTGTGTAAAATATCTTCATATCCTATTGGCTTAGGCTCTGTGGGGCGTACTTGTTGCATTTTTAAAATCCTGGTAGGTAACACCTTCACATATAGCAGTTCCAAAATACCACCGGAGATGTCATTACACACTTCTTTTAAGTTATCGATATGTTCCATACAGAGGGCAATAGCTGATGGTTTCAGATGAAACGGCCCCTCTTCACTTTTATACAATTGCTGTAAATGACATTCGCCATATGCATTGAGCACAATCAGCTGATTATTAGCTATAAAACTAGCACTTGTATAAATGTTGTTAAATTCATATATTTTGCTCGAAAATTCACGCCACGTTGCAGGGTTCATGATGACTCCATGTTGGGTGGCTCGCTCCTCTTCATACTTTCTTATGTGAATACGCACGTTCTGTCTGAAAATGAAAATTTGCAGATGGGCACTCATCCCCAAAGAAAATGAATAGTGCGGTTTGTAGGTTGTAGGGGGAGCAGCAGCAGGTATAACACTCACAATAACTGGATCGTCATCAGTGGCGGTGGTGGGGCTGACTGAGTTGTTTAGATATGCCGGCTCATCCGAGTTGTTAGGACAGGTAGATTTGTCCAGGTTGCTTGTATTGGGTATAAACCCAAAACCTGAAAGAATTGTAGACCAGTCAATTACTTCTGTAGATACTGGCGATTCAGGCCTACTGTAAGCGACCGTCATACAATCGGCCTCGTGTAAATCACCGTATGAACGAGACATTATAATTTAAAAAGCAAAAAGCGAGAACTAAAATCTGGACAGCAAAAATCTGAAGATAGAGAAAAGTATGTTAAGAACTGTGTGCACCCACTCTATATACCCTCAGCATTGCATACGTTATCAGTGATTAGATAACGCAGTGGTTCTTAACCTTTTTAAGCCGCGACCCAAATTTGAGAAATATGTTCATGTCTCGACCCAAATAAAAGTCAAAATTTTTTCATTGCTTTATTTTAGATCGTATTTTTAAAAAATCTTCAATCCTACGATGATGATTTTTTTTAACTTACAAATTTTTTTTTTTTTTTTTTTAATAATAAAGATAAACAAAAGTACTTTTCGATCCAAGGAAAATTTAATTAATAATCAAGTGTTTTTAATAATTTTTATTGACCAAATTAAAATATATTTATAACTTTTTGAAAATAATTGACATTTTAACTTATTCCTAAAAAAAAAAGAAATATCAATACATATGTTAAGTCTTTTAAATTTTAAATGCAAGTCATACAGTTTTAATGAGAACCTTGTGCTTGAATACATTTTGAAAGATCTTCAAACCTCGGTTGAATGCTTGTCAAGGCGCACCTTATATCTATTTCAGGATTTAACTTGTTCCGGTAATTGTTTTTGATTACACACAGAGCCGAAAAACCAGCCTCACACATATATGTTGTTGAAAAGCGCAATAATACTTTTAGGGCTTCTTTAACAATTATTGGCTTTTCGGTTTTTAATTTTAACCAGAAAGCACATAAAGATTCAGTGTTTTTGTAGAAATTGTATCGAAGTGCTTGGTCACTTTGTATTTCTATTAATTGTTCTTGAAATTGATTAATATTAACAAATTCCTCATGCAAATCACTTACATCAAAATTAAATGGCATTCGAACCCAATTATATTTGAAAACATCGTCTGCAGGGAAATATCGATCAAAGTCTGCTATTAGTTTTTCTAAATGATTAATAATAATTTTCTGTATTTCAAAATCTGTGATATCAATATTATTGTCTTCAACAAGTAAATTAAGAGTCGGGAATGAAGCAAGTTTCTTTACTTCAACCTTATTTCTCCATAATTTGAGTTTATTTTTAAAACATGTAATTTTTTCAGTTAATTCAATAATAGTATGATTACGTCCTTGCATAGACGTATTTAGATTATTTATTTCAAATAAAATATCTGACAAATAAGCAACTTGAGTAATCCACTTCAACTCGGAGAATTTAGATGCTAATGGGTGTTTCTTTTCTTTCAAAAATAATTCGACTTCTGTCCGTAATGATAATACTCTTTGAACAACTTTGCCCCAGGACAGCCATCTAACTTCAGAATAATATAATAAATGTTCGTATTCTGCACCAAATTCAAAACACAGTTCGCGGAAAATTCTACAGTTAAGAGCTCTTGATTTGATAAAATTGACTACCGCAACAATTTCATCCAAAACGATACATAATTCGGGTGATAATTTTTTTGAAGCAAGATTTTGTCTATGTAACAAACAATGAATCGATATAATTTGTGGATTCATTTGTTTTGCTCTTGTCGAAAATCCCTTTTGAGATGCTGTCATGGCAGCTGCACCGTCAGTGCAAATACTGAAACACTGATTCCAATTTAATCCTTCTTCTTTAAAAAACGAATCGACCATAAGAAAAATATCTTCACCTCTAGTTGTTGTTGACATTGGTTTGCAAAATAAAATGTCCTCCTGTATATCTGTTAAACCTGGATACCGCACGTAAACCATGAGTTGAGCATCTTTACTTACATCTGTCGTTTCATCCAGTTGAATACTAAATAAACCAGTAATTTTTATAGCAGAAATAAGTTGATTCTTAATATCAAATGACATATCATTAATTCGTAAACGAATTGTATCATTTGATAATGGTATCTTTTGTAATTTCTTTGAACTTTCATCTCCGCACATGATACGTGCCATGTCAATGGCAGCAGGTTTTGTAAGTTTTTCAGCAATATTATGGGGTTTCTTTTGTCTTGCAATATGCCAAGCCACATGAAAAGAAGCAAATGTAGCTTGTTTGGCAGAATTTATAAAACCACTACTACTTGATGCATCCAAACGCTGTCTTTTTAAATGGGCTTCTTTTCTTTCGAAAAAAGTACGATCTTTTCCCTCAAAGGAAAAATTTTTATGTTTTGCATCAAAATGTCTTTTAAGTTTGTTCGGTTTCATCGATTCATTACTTAATATTTCACTGCACAACACGCATTGCGGCTTGTTCACTCCTCGATCATAAATGCAAGTAAAACCTAATTCTAAAAATGTTTCCTTGTATTCACGTTTTGCCATTATTAGGGTGATTACAATTTTGCAATACGCACTGCAGCTTGATCACTCCACTATTAATAATAAGACAAAATTTGTTTCTAAAATGCTTGTATTCACGTTTCACTGTTATTAACACGTTTCACGCTTCACTGTTATTCACAACACAATACGCAGAAACGAGTTTTTGACAGAGAGCTTACTGAGTCTGCGCGCATGCAAAGCAATGGCGTGCGTATTACCAACACCTCCTAGAAGAGAAAGCCTCAGGACAGGAATTGGACGTCACTTCCGGAAGGCCATTCGCAAAGAGCGGTAAAACCGAAACATTGTATTAGGGAATAACTTGTATTAGGGAATAACTCTTCTAGGAGGTGTTGGTATTACTTATTATTTGGTGTATTACTAACTTTTTTGGTTCGACTTAGCGCGACCCAAGAAATATGCTTCGCGACCCAATTTTGGGTCGCGACCCATAGGTTAAGAACCGCTGAGATAACGAATCATTCATCTATCACGCCATTGGTTGCTTTGCAGGGGATACTGGTGCGCACGCACAAATATTTGCGCTGCCATGGGATACCGATAACGCTTACCTGATAGTGCAACACGAACGATGCGCGTAACCATGGCAGCAAGATAAGATTTTACTGATATCACAAGGCGAGTGATTCATTTGGAGTTGGACATTCGTTGGAGTAGGTCTGTGGTAAGTATATATTTCTTGTTTAAGTGTGCGTGTTAGAAATAAAGACACAAGTTATTTCATTTCTTTTTTTTATTTAAAATTCAACCAATTCACAGTAGTTTTTCGTCTTTTTGCTGGAGTACTTTTGTAGGGATGGGCATATATGTGCTTATTTTTTACATAGTGCCGTGGAATGTTCATTTCATCTAAAGCTGCTAGAAAAGGTTCTTTGGCGACAACCTCACTTTTCCTGTTGGTGAATATCAGGTTAAACAAGTCCACAATGTTGGATTTGGGGACAATGTTTCGATGATGTAGAATCTGTCCGCTTTCGTTCCAATCCAAGATGTCGGGATGCCTTTTTATGAGTGAAATCACTTCACCGGCATAACTTTTCAATTTTACAGGCACACTGTTTAATAGAATCCCATCGTAGTTGTTCACACTCTCTTTGATATTCAAATTCTTTTCAGGTTTTTCCTTTTTAATTAAAATGCTTTCTTCGTCCATATCTTCTTTGTGAATCTGCTTGAATGGGTGTATTAAAAAAATTCATCTTGAGTTTCTTTTGCAAAAGTTCGTAATACAACTTCACTTTATCGTCCTCGCCAAGAGAACTGTTTAAAATGCGAGCCATTTCCTTGTCGAAAGCGGTCATGTGCTTTTCGGTGGGACATGCTTGGAGAGAGACTCTTCAGGAATCAGTGCATATTTTTTAGCGTGCTCCATTAAAAAGTGTTGTAATCACACTCAGTGCCGTAGGAATCAGCAAGTTTAAAAATCCACCTTTTTGAATAAGCAGTTTTCGTTTCTGGTTTTCGTTTCTAGGGGGGGGGTCATACAAAACAGCCCGAGGGCGCTTTTTCTGTGCTCGAGGGTCATAATCGGTTAGAGTGAAGAGTGCTTCATTATTAATAGTGGGGATGCTTTCAAAGAAATTTTTTGAGTATTTTATGATGGTGGATTTGATAGTGTTAATGTTAAAGTCTTTTCTGATTATATCATTTCACAGGTATCTAGGGGCTTTACGTATGTTTCTAAGGATCCGGTTTTGCTCTATCTGAATTCTCTTCAGGCTTGTCTTACAGGCAAATCCCCAAACGGGGCAGGCATAAAGAAGGATGGGAAGGATGATTTGCTTAAATAAAAGGATTTTGTTGTTTAGGTCCAGGTGATTTGAAAAAATTGATGATTAAGGGCACCGGCGAGCTTTTTGGTTTTTTTAATTATGTGGGTGAGGTGAGTGCTCCAGGTGAGACGACTGTCCAGGTGGACACCGAGGTATTTGGCTGTGCGTTGGAAGCAAACTGGCTGTTCGTTGATTTGAAGCGGGGGGGGGGGGGGGGGGACCTTTTCCAGGAGAAAAAAATAGCTTGGGATTTGCGGGCATTAATTTTAATGTTCCAGTTTTTAAAATAATTTTCAAGAAGGGAGATATGATGCTGGAGGTGGGCGTGAAGATAGTTGATGTTACGGTGGGCAGAGATAATGCAAGTGTCGTCTGCATAGAGACAGAGGGTGGTGTGGGGCGAACGTGGGATGTCATTTATGAAGATATTAAATAGGAGGGGGGCCAGGATAGAACCTTGCGGTACTCCAGCTTTGACCGGTTTATTGTTAGAAAGGGTGTTAAGAACACGGACGTGAAAGTTACGATTTTGGAGGTAGGAGTTTATGATGAGGATGAGGGAGGGGGGGTGGGACATTAATTTGAATTAGTTTATAGATTAGTCCAAGATGGGAGGTCTTATCAAAGGCTTTTTTGATGTCGATTAACAGGGCGCCAGCTGACTGTTTGTTATTGTTGGAAATAATCAATACATCGCGATTCACGTTCCTGTGAACGGGCGTTTATGCAAATTTAATATGAACGACTCTTCCCGTTCACCGGCGTGAACCGTGACGTTTTTCAACATGAGGTTTCATGCAAATCAGTTCTCAATGCGTACGCATCTGATTTGCATATCCGGGGGCGTTTCCGGAACTGCCCATTCTCGGATATATAGGGCAGAGGTTTCTTGAAGCAAATGAGAAGGTCGAAAGGGTCGATCGAGATCAGACGTCTGAAGAAGTCAGACGAGATAGACACTGATGGTCTGATGCAGGCAGACAGAAATGTTTTTGACTGAAGTACTGCGGAATATCGTTTGACGACGGTGAATAGTCGAAACGGATGCAGATGTGGTCAGTTTGGACCAGCATGTATTGAACGTTAAATTTACTTACAAACGTTCGGAAGCCGTTTTAAATATTTTCCTGATGTTTTATCCTTTGGTTTCCCTTTGCCAAGTGATGGTGGCTGAAATACACGCAAGTGATAGAGGTAGTATAGTAACTTACTACCAAATGCTTCAAGGAATCTGTCTAGTCATTTACAACTAAAAATCTTTTGTACATAGTATATTTTTGATGTTTTACGACATGGAAAATTACCAGGTACGTGTAATATGCCGAGTTGTGTTTTTCACCAAATAAAGTGAACGAAGTTTTTCTTTAAAACTGGACTTGTGTACTTTCATAACCCAGCCAACACTTATTGACTCTGACAGTGCGTGCTTTGCTATCTTCAAATTTTAAATTTTCCAACAAGAGAAACGGTTACGGGGCCAGTTCAAAGCCCAATAGAGTCATAAGTGCAAGTATCTTTAAAGAAATCGTTCCAGTGTTCAGATGGGGGCCGCACATGGCACCATTTTGAAGTTCGAGTGAACAACGAAACGCAACAGTGTAAACGTAAACAGTGTACAAGAACTTTTGCTTCTTCTTCTTCAAAACTACGAGTGGCCATGGAGGCAAGTAGAACGGAGTTGCTGACGCGGGACAACTACGTCACCTGGCGTACCGACATCTCATTCGTCCTCAAGGGAGAAGGATGTTTCGGACACGTAGATGGAAGTGCTAAGCCTATCGCAGAAGACGCAACCGCGAGTCGTCGCGACTACGATGATTTTTATCGGAGGAAAGACCGAGCGCTCGCCATCATTTATCAAAGTTTATCCTCGGAATACAAGGAGTTGATAAACGTCACCGACGAACCTAGTCAAGTATGGAATACCTTGAAAGAACATTTTCAAGCGCCTTCCAGAGCCAACCTGGTTAGATTACTAGATGAGTTCTTCGACGTTCGGCCGGAGCCAGACGAGCCTGTTGACATTTTTTGCTCAAGACTGCGGAAGGCCGTGACGAGGCTTAAAGACGCGAAACACCCCATTGAAGACCTATATGTAGCATTCCAGTCGATTCGGTACCTTCCGGAAGAATTCCGAGGTATCGTTCAAATTATATATCGATGGAATGACTCGGACTTCAAGCTCAGCAAAATACAAGCAGAGCTAGCAGCGGAGGAGAGCCGGCTGAGGCAGCAAGCAAGTGACTTTTCCAAAACTGTGAGTTCAAATTCTGCATATTTTACTTCTAAGAAATTTGTAAATAGAGTAAAAGTGTCTAAACTTCCAAATGTATCTCATAATGTGTCTAATGTAAATACTTCTAGTCATAATGTAAATATTTCTAAAAGTAAAATTAAGTGTTTTAAGTGTAACAAACTAGGTCATACTAAATCTAATTGCAGTAGAAATAATGGATCTAGTATTGTGGAATTTCTTGGGTCTCCACAGATTGAGGCTAATACTGTAATCGATCCTAGCGATAGACTCAGCTGGGTAGTAGACACTGCTACTACGCGACATTTCTGTAATAACATTAAGTTATTTTCAAAATTTAATGAGTGCAAAGGCACTTCAATGTCGCTAGCAGTAGGGGATGTCGAAAGTCCAGTTGAGGCTATCGGGACGGTGGAAATGTATGTCCAATTTAAGGATAAGCAAAGTATTATCAAATTGGAAAATGTTATGTATTCTCCTAAACTTAGGAGAAATTTATTAGCTGCATCTGTTCTTGAGGAACAAAATTTTAGTTTTAATGGAGCTAATGGGGTTCTATGGTTTTTTACACCTAAAGGGGAGAAATTCTTTTATGCAAAAAGAAAGGATGGGTTATATTTTTTAAAACCTAAGTATAGTACCCAGGAACAACATAACGTAGAAAACCGTCAATCTAAAGATAGGGATCGAGATGGAGACAAACACAAAAAGGATAAGAAATCCAAGGATAGGGATCCTAGTGCTTCCAGAAAAATAGACAAAGTAAAAATAGCACCTAATCTTAAAGAAACTAAATTTAAATCTGACAAAACAAAAACTAAGCAGAATAAAAATGTGAATAGTACAATATCTAAGCCTAGCAGTTCAGTAACTGAACTTAATAGTACAAACTGTCTTTGGCATAAACGATATTGCCACATAAACGCTGAATATCTTCTCCAAACCAGCAAAGTTTCTGCCGTAAACGGACTTCCTAGGCTTAAATACAAAAAGTTAAATTGTAAATCGTGTAAATTGGCTAAGTCTAGGAAAGTATCATATAAACCCACCGGTAGGATAAGGTCCACTAAACCATTGCAATTGTTACACATGGATGTGTGTGGTCCCTTACCCACAGCCTCATATGGTGGGAACAAGTATGTCTTAACTATAACAGATGATTATAGTAGAAAAGTTTTTGTTTACCTCATGAAACAGAAGTCAGAAGTATTTTCACATTTTAAAGAGTTTCAGGCCAGAGAAGAAAGGCAGTTAGGTACTAAAATTCTATGTATCCGGACGGATAATGGAATGGAATTCTGCCATGATAAGTTCAAAAATTACCTGAAGGATATCGGTATTAAGGCTGAGAGGACTAACACATATACCCCACAGCAAAATGGAGTATCAGAGCGATTCAACTTAACCGCATTTGACTGTGTTAGAGCCATGTTGAACGACAGCAAATTACATGACAGATTCTGGGCGGAAGCAATATTGTGTTTTGCATACACTAAAAATCGAATATGTCACAAATTTAAGACTAAAACACCACATGAACTCTACAGTGGTAGAAAACCTTCAGTCAAACATCTTAGAACCTTTGGTTGTAGAGCATATGTAGGCAAACCCAGTCAGCTCAGAAAGAAGTTAGACATGAAAGCAACAGAAGGGGTGATGGTAGGCTATGCTACTAAAACTAAGGGCTATAGGATATTTTTGTCAGGAGAGAAAAGAACAATTGAGACCTGCAATGTGAGGTTTGATGAGGGTGATGTAGTGGAAGGCATCCTGGACCCAATTTGTCCCAGAAATATCTCCTCAGGGATATCAAGAGATAACCTTTCAGAATACTCCGACGGGGAATATCCGAGAGAGCAGTCTGATGGGGGGGCAGGAGAGAGTGAAGACACTGGTGACGATCTGTCTGAATCCAGTGAGGAAACGGACTCTCCTGCTGACTCCAGTATGACTCCTTGCTCGGATATTGCTTGGCAGCGAAAGACGGTTCCAAGACCCGATGGGAGTAGAACCGATGTGTATTATTACGCTCAAGGAGATAATAAAAGGCTGAGGTCGCACAATGATGTTAAGAAATATTGTGATAAAAGGAATATACAATTTGATCAGCAACTGTTTAATTTTCGGGAAAATAAAGGTCTTAAAAGGGTCAGAGGTAGACCAGAAGCAAGCAATATTGAAATAAATATACCAAAAGGGTACAACGCTGCTATTAAATCTTCCCAGTCCGAGAAATGGTGTAATGCTATGGATGAAGAAATGGCCGTAATGCAAGAGAGGGGTGTCTGGGAACTAGTTCCTGCATCCACCTCACAAAAGCATATAGGCAGTAGATGGGTCTACACCAGTGGTTCCCAAACTTTCTGGTCCGCGGACCCCCTCAGAGAAAATAAAAATTTCGCGGACCCCTTAAAACAATATTGCAAGGGCGTGTTTCTATTGGATATGTACAACAAGCATAATTTAGTGTGAGCAGTGATGCTGCTTTCTTGTAATTAGCTCAGTAATATTTTGTTTAATGTCTGATAATTTCAGTCTTAAATCACTTTCAACTTCAAGTCTATTTCTCAACTTAGATTTTAAATATGTCAGGTGGGAGAAAGCTGTTTTGCACAAGTAAGTTGTGGGAAAGGGAGTTAAGCACTTAAGAGCCTTTCTTGCGAGTTGAGAATAGTCAGCCATTACTGATAACCAAAAGTCAGCTAATTGTACTTGTGAGAACATTAATTTTAGAGAACAATCCGATGAAAGATCCGCCGAAAAATCTTCTTCTTGTGGTGTAAGAGAGTGGTTGGTTGGTAGTTCACTAGCAAATGGATTCAATATCCACACGTCACCGTCATTGGTTTCGGGAAAATATTCATCTAGCTGTAAATGCAATTGATCCAAGTGTAATTTAATAATATTAATTATTTCCTGTGGAACATTTTCTTCTGAACTCTGGATATATTCTGACATGGACGGAAATTGTTCGAAGATCTCGGTGTCCAATCTCTGAATCCACATCTTTAATTTTTTTTTCATCCCCTTGATTTTGTCCTGAACTTGAAAAATAGTGACGCTAGATCCCTGCAGGCTTAAATTAAGTCCATTTAGATAGTTAAAGATGTCGGCCAGATATGACAACTTCAAAATCCAATTAGTTTCATGGAATCTATCTTTAAGGTCAAAGTTAGATTCAAATAAAAATAATTTTACTCCATCCCTCAATTCAAATATTCTGGTTAATACTTTTCCACGAGAAAGCCACCGTACATCACAGTGCATTAAGGCGACGCTTCAGTTAGCTTTCATGCCCATGTTAACCTATGGGGGAAGTTCTTCGCTAATTACACATTAGCAAATGAATAATTTAAAATTCTGTTTTTCGCACATGATTGTAGACAGTTTAATGCATTGAACTCTGTCATCAATTTTTTAAATTTTATTTTAAATATATCTTGAAATGGAGTTAATTTGTCAAAATTTCTTAGATAAAACATCACCTTCTTAATTGCACTATAAAAAATTAACTATCAAACGTTTCACATTTTGAAAAACAGCGTTCAATAGATTATACTTCTGGCTTCTTTTTAAGATTTTTTTTAGATTTTTGAATTAATTTGGGATTAATATATTAGAATAGTAAATCGTGTTTCAACTGCTGAAACTTCCAATTTTCAACGTTAGCCACACCTCCTATCCTCCCAGGGGAAAAATGGGGGTGAAAATTCTTGGTGTGGAGATTTGAGGGGTGGGTGAATGATTGACTGGTATCGGGGAAATGAACGAAGGGGTACAGCAGGTTGGTGTTTAGCAGGAGTCTTTTGACTTTGGTCCAGTAAAGAAAGAGAAGTCCTTTGCGTTACATTTGTTGTATCAGTACAGATAATTCGGCTCGCGCTGGTTTACTGTTTTTCTTCTTGCATATATTTGTTCCATACTTATTTAATGTAAATATTATATTAATTGCAGTCTTTTAGGTCACCGGGGGGGGGGGGGCGTGAAGATAATTTTGTATAGCGAGAACAGAAATTCTCTTACTTCTTTTTAGGGGCATTCAATTAAATATTTTAACAGAATATTTTGATTAACAATGTCATTTAGTATACTATAGTAATTTGCGCATGATTGCAAATTTTAAGTTTCTTTATATTATACTAGCAGCGAATACCGCTCGGGATTTACCATGCAAAACTGTGAAAAAAATTACACCTAAACATATAGGGCCGTGAATCTTACACATTGTTTTGTCACTGTGAAAGATGTAAATTCATTGCATTATGTAAGAAAAAAATCTGATGTGGGCAACACATGATTTTCCTTATATAATGTAATGAATTTAATACTTTTACAGTAAAAAAAAAAGGTTTTTCATATAGTAGATACTAATATTCTTTCCAAGATATTAAATTTTCCACAATTGGTCGTCATTTTCATTGATTTAGCATCATTTTTATCCATTTGGCGAGATTTTCGTTAATTTGGCAACATTTCAAAAAGTCGCAAAGTTGGCGACATTCCGCCAAATTCGTCGCCAAAATATCGCCAAGCGTTATGCACTAAGAAATAAGTTATTTTTACAGCAGATAAATGACTATTGACGTTCAAATATAAAAGTAATACTCAAAGTATCTTTTTTCTTGAATGGAACGAGCTAGATCCACGAGAATGATGTCACCCAATTTATCGCATGGTATTACATATGAAAAGTGAACTTTTTTCTTAATAGGAAATATTTTTTTTAATTTTATATGACTTTTTGATATTTTTTTTTGAAAAATGTGCAATATCTCAAGAACGGTTCATGTCAGCGTTCTGAAATTTATGTTCAAATCAATCGTTTTCTAATGAAAAATTACATAAGAAATGTCTATTTGTGTAACTTTATTACTGGTTTTGATTTTTTGAAGATTTTTTCAAATTTTTACTCGAAAATTTAGGGGGGGGTTCTGAGCATTCGATTGCGTATAAAAACAATAGGCTTCCAGTGTTTACGGATTGTGATTTTTGTACCAAATTTCGTTCAAATCGGTCCATTTGTTCGTCAGTTATCGTCTCCACAGACTCACTGACACACACACACACACATACTTTCACACACACACACACAGACATCACTTCAAAAATGTTAGATTCGTGATCAGGGATGCTAGAAACGTGCTCTCCCGTCGAAAACTCGAATTCGAATTTTCGACCCCGTCACAATACTTTCCTTATACATTATGTATATAAGGAAAGTAAAAAAATCATTACATTATATAAGTCATAGCAGCATAAGAAAGAATCTTCCTCATAAAATGCTGATAATTAAATAACCATTTTTAACACTTTACTACATAGTTGGAAAGTGGTTATGACTTTGTTCATTCTGTCTGTCTGTCCGTTAGCACGATAACTGCCGTAAAAAGCCATAGAGAGCCAGGCGATTTATATTTCGATGACGTCATTTGAATCAAGTTCGTTTTTTTCGATGAAGTTTTTAAGTTTTCAAATATAATTAATTATTACAGTATATTACCGTTGAATGTATCGCATTTTAGAGATACTCCGTACGAAGAACAGGCATGCTGCTAGTTAGGCAATAAAATTTTACTCTGCACGGTGAACGCAGATGGGTCAATTAGAACCCGATACAGAAAAATTATGATTTTGGATAAGAAATTGAAGACTTCTTTATTCTACTACATTCCGAAGTCTAAATTAAACATTGCTCTTCACAACATTCAAATTTGTAAAGCTATAGTAAGAGAACAAAAATTATGCTCTGGCCTGGATACAGCAGTATAAATATACACCGATGCACCAATTTTCGTAACATCATGTGATTTATAAATTGAATAGGGAAGAAATACATTCCAAATTTAATTTTTGAGGAAATGATCATTAGATTATTATCATTGGTCAAGTGCCAGTTTCAATTTGTTTTATTTTTAAATTTGTCGCAAAAAAGTTTAATCTCTTTTGTACTGTGATTGTTTGTCTGGTGGTGGAAATATGAAATCCAATAAATAAATGAAAATAAGAAATCCAAGATACTGTTTACTTTAAAATTTATCACTGATATTTTATGCAATTTCTTCTATGATTTTAATTTCAGTTCTTAGATTTCGAATGTTTCTAAATTATCAAAATTAAATAAATTTTATTCTTAAACACAGTTCCGACGATTTCTTTCCTATAACAAATGTTGAATAAAAATTTATCTGAGCAAACTGTCATAATTTGAAATCAACATATAGATAATGCGAATTATTGTCCTTGAATGTATTTATTCCAAACATCTTACACTTTTACTAAAATTATTAAATTTTAAAAATATTTATAATTATGTCATAATTAAAGAAAATATTATCTATCTATATTTACATAGAAAGTTTAATCGCATTGAAAAGTTTTTAACAACACTAACAATTGTGGCATATGACATGTTTGTTTTGCTACTGCTGCAACGAATCTTTGATGCTGATGAGTAGTTCTAACTAAATAGTCATTGCACTGTTCACTGATAAATGAAGAAAGCATTTTTAAAAACATAATCCCAGTCTTTTTTATCCCTTCTCATCTTCAACCAAAATGATAAATAAAAATTCATTTTATATTAATGCTCATTCTTGACTTTAATTATTTTTAATTTGAAATTAATTTTAAAATTTGGGTTCCTTTACATTTAATACTATATGTGATGAGCTTGTGTTTAATTCCTTAAATGGCAAATTTTAATTCGCATACAAGCCAACAGGTTTCAATGTATTGAAAATATTCAGGCCGGTCCGTGTTGGAGTTGGTTTTGAGTGTTTACGGTACGGCTCAGGTGAATTCCAATGAAAAAATTTCGGGCTTTGGACGAGTCAAATCTTGACATTTTTGAACCGGGAAAATTTTTTTAATTAGACCTGTGCAGACCTCTAGTCTCTAAATAACTGACTTTTGATCTTCGACTTTTCCTTTTCTTCTGCCGGCTCCAAAAACTGGGATTTTTCCAAATTTAGATAATTCCCCCCATTATTGCAATGACGCAGTAGCCGGAACACATTTTTTTTTTAATTCTTAAATTCTAAAAACTCCTTACTTATTCCCATTATTTATTTATTTATTGAAGATAAAAACGGGTTGCTTTTCTAGTTCAAGGACTCCAGAATGACAAACTGAATGATTGAGTAAATATCTTTTATCACATATGTGTTTAGGAAACATTTTGAAACTTTTTAATTTCGAAGGGGGGTTAAATACGCCTATGCGCATGTGCTTAACATGTGTGTTAAATGTTTAATTGGCTGAATAACTGAGAAATGCCCAGTCTAAAATGAGACATATATTTGAAATTTGGTGCATGAGTGAACAGTCTGAAAAAGACAACTGAAAAAATTGAATTATTTAAAAAATCGTGTTTTATAGGTTTGCTCATTAGGAGGCCGTTGAATTTCAATGAATATTCAGCTAGTGTTTAACTATTTGGTAAACCAATTAGATTTTCCCATTAAAATTCCTGCTGCGTTAGGTTCTGTCCCGCATTTGAATTTATGAGTGTACAAGGATTTAGTCATCTAGGTCACAGGAAGCTTCTGAAGGGTTTGGAACGACAAATACACGCAGAATAATAATTATACCGGTATTTATTGAATTACAGTATCTGTATAAATGAAATCATTTTTCTTTTCTTGTTTGTAAATAATTTTTATTGTTTGTATAAATATTCGGTGAACCAGTAGTTTTTCTCCCTCAAAATTCCGACTGTGTTAAGTTCTGTACCGAAGTTGAATTTTTGAGTATACAAAGATTTAGTCTTCTAGGCCACCGGGGCTTTTGAAGGGTTTATAAAAACAAAACACATGCAGGACAATTATTATATAGGTCTCTATTGAGTTACTATGTCAACAAATGAAATCATTTTTCTGTAAAAACGCCGTGAAAGTGCAGTACCGCTACTAGAGACTAGCTATTTGATTAGAATTGCAGTTCCGCAGTGCCCGTGTAGTGGCAACCGCCATTTCTATTCATTACTATGCAGAACCCGAGATTTCCGAGTAACCCCGGTTAAAACAAATCGTTTTCAACACATGGAATTCTCATGCTAAATACTATAATTTCCAAATATATTCTGCAAGGCTAAAAAATGCGGTATGTAGAATATCACATATTTTTAGTGCTGTATCGTCCATTTCAAACTTCAAACAATGCACTCTAATGTATACTATTTAAAAAGGAAATAATGATATATTCAAAATGACTAAATAAATATTAGTTTTATACCATCGCTCTGGACTCATAGGCATAGAAATATCATTAATTTTATTTTTAATTCCAGTTTTTTAATACACACATTTTAGTGTTGTACCTAGATTAGTCTCCAAAACACACATTGAAGTTACACACACACACATATATATATATTTATATTATAATTATATAATAATCGGTTAGGAGAACTCTTTGGTTATTCCTTGACAAGAAATAGAATGGATAGGAAACTTTCCTTTCTGTAAGTGGGAAAAGCCTCCAGTTACGTTTTTTTCATTCTTTCATTCATTTACTTCGTCACCCAAACCACACACCCTTCTAAGATTCCCCCCTTTATCCTCTTGGACAGGCGAGCAAGTCATAAACTATAGAGGTCCAAGGGCCTTTCGTCACCTTTACTTACTCTCATTGGCCTATCAGATGCCAATCATTTGAAAAAAGGAACTGCCCATCTCTTGAGCCACCGGGTGCAATTTTCAAGGGAACGGTGATTTTTCTTAACTGAAGCGTCCCCTTAACAATTGTTTGTGATCGCTGCCCATTTCCGCACATAATATAGCAAACAATCGAGCATTTAAAGGACGTGCTTTAATATAATTTACAATTCTAACTACCTCATCAAAACATTCCTTCAATTCTTGTGGCATTTTTTTTGTTGCTAACGCTTCTCTGTGGATACAGCAATGAACCCATTCAATAGATGTTGGTATAGCTTTTAATTTAGTTACCAATCCACTCTTCCTTCCACACATCGCTCTTGCTCCGTCAGTGCTGACACCTACACATTTATTCCAATCAATGTCATTCTCAACCATAAACTTGTTCACAATGTTAAACAGTTCTTCTGAAGTTGTGCGTGATGGTAGATTCACACAAAAAAGAAAATCCTCATGCAATTTTTTTTCATAATCATAGCGGATAAAAGCAATCAAATTTGCATTATTGACAATGTCAGTGCTTTCGTCTAACTGGATTGCAAATAATGTGCAATGATTTTTAATTCTGTTGAGAAGTTCTTCTTTCACATTTTGGGCCATTTCATCTATCCGTCTTTTTACTGTATTATTAGACAAGGAAATTAAATTCAAAGACTTACTAGCTCTTTCATCCAGAACTGCTGAGACCATCAATTGAGCTGCTGGTTTTATAATTTCTCCACCAATGGCATGTGGCTTTCCCTTTTCAGAGATGAGTAGGGAGACCTGATATGACGCACGAACAGCATTTTCATTATGGCCACCACTGGCTTTATACAACATTGTTTGGTTGCCACGCAACTCGTCAGCTTTTAATTGAAAAAAATCAACAGATTTTTTAACAAACTCTGGGTGTCTTGTTTGTAAATGTCGATAGAGTTTTGCAGGTTTCATGCTTTCATTAGATAAAACTTGGTAACAAATAACACATTGCGGAGATAACACTTCTCCCTTTTCAATAGAAATAAACCCGAAGTTTATATATGAATCACAATATTTACGAACCTTTTTTACGTTAGAATTCCCAATTTTGGCACTGAAACAACTATCTACTTTCGAACTCGTCACTTCATTATTCGCGATACGACTAGAACCAACAACATTTTCAGTTTCCAAAGGACGCTTTGAAGCACCTAATTTTAGCCAAAGATCCATTTTATCAAATAATTAACAAATATCTGCAGGATTTAAAGTACGTTAGTGAAGTACGTCACGTGACATAGCTAGAACACCTGCGTATCAGCGCGGGAGATGTTCGCCGCCCCCCTCTATTCAAAGATGACGTCATCCGGTCTCTAGTAGTATTAATGTTCGAAGTTACGAGTGCTTTGACGTCCGAGCTACATCGGAGTATCGTCACCATTTAAAAAAATAAAATAAAAAAAAGAGTGGCGAAAAATAACGATTTTTATTTTTTTTAATTTTAATTTTTTTTTATTAGTTAAATATTGCGTGTTGTTCGCGGACCCCCTAAAACCTCGTCGCGGACCCCCAGGGGTCCGGGGACCCCAGTTTGGGAAACACTGGTCTACACCATTAAGAAAGACGAGAATGGGAAAATCAAGAGGTTTAAAGCTCGTTTGGTAGCCCAGGGGTATGGCCTGAAAAAGGGAGAATCATACGATGAAGTTTTTAGCCCTGTTGTTAACTTCAACTTAATTAGAGCATTCTTCTCAATTTTCATATGCATGCTTGGCTGGATGCATTTCCAATTAGATATCAAATCTGCCTATCTCTATGCTAAATTGAGTCAAAAGGTATATATGAAACAGCCTCAAGGTTATGTCAATCAGGAACAGCCTGATTATGTTTGTTTGTTGAAGAAAGCCATTTACGGTCTTCATCAAAGTGGAAGAGAATGGTTTAATGAACTTGACACCAAATTAAAAGAATTAAATTTTTTAAAACTTCAATGGTGTAATTGTGCATATATTTACAATAGCAAAGTTCTTATGCTAGTCTATGTGGATGACATAATTCTCTTCTCAAAGTATCAAAGGGACACAGACCACATTGTTTCGTTACTTAGCATAGAATTTGATATCAAGGTATTAGGAAAAATTAGAAAACTTTTGGGCGTGGAATTTAAAGAGTGTGACAATAAATTTTTTATACATCAAAGTCAGTATATAGATAAAGTATGTCAAATGTTTCAACAGTATAAATATCCAGTTACTTCACTTCCCATTTCTAAAGGGAATATTCTAAGTAAAATAGATTGTCCAAAGACAAGTGAAGAAATAAAGCAAATGCAAAGTTTTCCTTACAGGAGCTTAATTGGGTGTTTGGCTTTTATATCTAGTAGGACTAGACCTGATATTTGTTACGCCATCAATATATTATCTCAATTTCAAGAAAACCCTGGAATTAAGCATTGGGATGCATTGTTAAGACTTTTAGGATATGTTGAAAAGACTAAAAACTATATGTTGAATTTATCTAACATTCAGGAGTTAAAATTGAATTGTTATTCAGATTCTGACTTTGCTGCAAACAGAGATGACCGTGTTTCACTTGGAGGCATGATACTCTTTATTGACAATGTACCTATTTCTTGGCGTACCTTTAAACATAAGTGTGTCAGCTTATCACCATGGAAGCTGAATACATATCACTAACTGAAGCCGCTAAGGAAATGGTATGGGTACAAAACATAATTGAAGAATGTCATTTACTTGGGTTAAATTTTAATAAAAGTAACAGTGTTATTTTTAGCGACAACCAAGCAGCCATTAATTTTTCTAACTCTCCAATTGAAAACAATAGAACTAAGCATATTGATGTTAGATATCATTTCCTAAGAAATTTAATAGTCAATGAATCTTTTAATGTTAAATTTGTAAATAGTAAAGATAACTTAGCAGATCACTTTACTAAACCAATGACTAAGGAAATAATACTTAAATTTTGTAATAAAATTTTTAAAAACTAAATCAAAACTTTTTGAGATTAAATGTTTAGTCTAAAGAAAATTTTAAATACTAAATTGAATTTACAACTTGGGAATTTTTTTTAAAAGATGTCATATATATACATTATTGTTTATCTTAAACCTCATTGATATAAGATAGTATATCTTGAGTATAAATTTTTGTGATATTGAATCTTTTTCACTTTACACCTTTGTATATACATCCATTTTCCATGACCCGCATGATGCTAAATAATAGCTTATGTGTATAAAATTTTGTATTTTTCAACTTGGTAAAAAGTATGTGTTGAAAGTTTTGATAAAGGAATTTTATTATCTAATTACTTGCATCATGTATTTTTAAATATTTGGTATATCAATGCAGTCTAATAGTATTAATTATGTATACTTATATTGTGTTAATAGACTAAATTTTTTTTAAGCTTTTTGAATTATAGTGTTTATACTCAAATTTAAAGTAAACTTAAATTCTATGCTTATACAAAATCTTAATCTTTTAAAGTTGACTTGTTTAATATGATAATATGCTTATACTTAAATTTTGGATACTTATAATTAAATTTAAACTAAAATTTAAATTTTTGAATGCTGATACTTAAGCATTGAAGTTGTGTTGTATATAAATTTCTACTTGATGTGAAATGTTGTTGTTACAATATTGTCGACAATACTTAACTATTTTTCAGATGCTATAAGTACTTATGCATTTTATTTTAAATTTAATAATGATATAATACTTTAAATTTTTTCCTTCATTATATGTTTGATAGGATACTGGGGGCCTTGGTGTTTATTGATATACCTTGGTTTCTCAGAGTAAGTTTTCTTTTGCATATGCATTGAGACTTAAGGATTTGCATGAGGGGGCCGATTGTTGGAAATAATCTGCAAATTTAATATGAACGACTCTTCCCGTTCACCGGCGTGAACCGTGACGTTTTTTAACATGAGGTTTCATGCAAATCAGTTCTCAATGCGTACGCATCTGATTTGCATATCTGGGGGCGTTTCCGGAACTGTCCATTCTCGGATATATAGGGCAGAGGTTTCTTGAAGCAAATGAGAAGGTCGAAAGGTTCGATCGAGATCAGACGTCTGAAGAAGTCAGACGAGATAGACACTGATGGTCTGATGCAGACAGACAGAAATGTTTTTGACTGAAGTACTGCGGAATATCGTTTGACGACGGTGAATAGTCGAAACGGATGCAGATGTGGTCAGTTTGGACCAGCATGTATTGAACGTTAAATTTACTTACAAACGTTCGGAAGCCGCTTTAAATATTTTCCTGATGTTTTATCCTTTGGTTTCCCTTTGCCAAGTGATGGTGGCTGAAATACACGCAAGTGATAGAGATAGTATAGTAACTTACTACCAAATGCTTCAAGGAATCTCTGTCTAGTCATTTACAACTAAAAATCTTTTGTACATAGTATATTTTTGATGTTTTATGGCATTGAAAATTACCAGGTACGTGTAATATGCCGAGTTGTGTTTTTCACCAAATAAAGTGAACGAAGTTTTTCTTTAAAACTGGACTTGTGTACTTTCATAACCCAGCCAACACTTATTGACTCTGACAGTGCGTGCTTTGCTATCTTCAAATTTTAAATTTTCCAACAGTTATGGAATCCGTCAGAGACGAATTCCACAACACGCAGGAGCTGGTGGGTGGTAGAAAGGGAGGGTCGGAAGCCGAACTGCTCCGGGATGATTATGTTGTTACTGTCTATGAAGTTGAAGAGACGGGTATGAATGATACGTTCAGCCAGTTTGCTAAGCGAAGAAAGAAGAGATATTGGATATTGGTCGGTACGAAGCAGGGTCTGCAGGGGCGCCGCCCGGTTTAAAAATGGGTATAATTACCGCCGTTTTCCAACTTTCAGGAAAGTGACAGAGTTTCAGGATGGCATTAATTATGTGGACGACGTAAAAAAGGATATTAAGGGGAATGAATTTAAGGGCTTTGTTCGTGATTCTGTCAAGGCCGGGGGTCTTTTTGTTTTTAAAATTTCTAATATGGTCATAGATTTCGGACGGGTTAGTGGGGGCGATGGCCTCAGGGTGGGGTGTGTTTAGGAAAGTTGAAACAGATTGTCTGATGCGGGTTTGAAAGTTATTGCTACTAGAGGTATTGGGTTCGAATTGTTTTTGATAATTGATTGCAAGGGTGTTGGCTTTTTCTAAGTTGGAGAAGGCGGTGCCTGAATCGGAGGTGAGGGGGGGGGAGCTGAGTAAAGGGTTTTCTAACGCGTTTGATCTCCTTCCAGATGGAGCCGTCTTCGGGCGAAAGGGATTCAATGTATTCTTTCCATTTGTTTTGTTTGAATTTAGCAATATTATTTTTGATTTTACGGTTTTGTGCATTGAGGATAATTTTAATTTGGGGGTTTCTAGAAGTCTGCCAAATCTTACGGGTGGAGTTTTTAATTTTGATCAGATGTTTGAGGTGGTGAGGGAGGGAGTTATAGCGGGGAGCAGGGCGAGTAGCAGTGGCATTGGCCAGTGAACGCTGCATTTCAAGGGTGATGTCGGAGACTGCACGTTCGAGGTCGTTTGTGTTTTGGATTTTAGGGTTCATTAAAATGGAGTTTTGAAGGGTATTTTTGAATTTTTTCCAGTTTATAGAGGTGGGTAAGTCCGAGGAAGGGAGTGGCGCGTTAAGTTGAACTGTCAGAAGGACAGGCATATGGTCGGAGCTGAGCTCGTTTAGAGTTTCGGTCGTGTAAGGGAAGCGAATGTTTTTAAGGAGGGCAAAGTCAATGGTGGAGGGTGTGGCCGAAAAGGAGAAGTGGGTGGGACTAGAGGGCACTGCGATGTGAATATTATTGTTGGAAATATAATTGTGAATTTGGTTACCATAAGGCTTACGTCGACGGCAATTCCATGTAGGATGATAGGCATTGAAGTTCCCCGCGATGGTTATCCTGTGATTGCAATTAAAGATCCTATCGAGGTCCGTTGTGAGGTCGCTAGAGCAATTTGGTTTGATATAGATGGAGCCTATAGTAAGGGTGGGTTGATTTGGTAACGTAATGTTGATGAGTTTATTTTCGATGAAGTTGTTGTTGAGAGTGTTGAGCTCGTGGTGCGGGATATTGTTTTTAATATAGACGGAGACGCCTCCATAGGAGGAGTGGGAGTTTTGGTTTTGGTTTCTAAGGGCAGAGTAATTTTGGTAGTTTGGGATTTTGAGGGAGGGAGGGCGGCGGACGGGTTTGATTTCGTGAATGAGAATTATTTCGAAGGGGTTTGAATTAATGAAATCGCGAAGTTCGGTAATTTTGGGGACAAGGCCATTGGCATTCCAGAAGAGAATCCGGATAGAGTCTTGTTGATTACTCGTCATATTGGTCTGTGGCGTCTGAGCTGAATGCCTCTTCAAGGGCAGTGATTATGGCGAAGACTTTGTTAAGAGGGTTTGTGGCTTCTTTACATTTAATTTGAATGGTGTTTATAAATTTTTTGATTTTTGACATATTAATATTGAAACTGTCGAAAATGGATTTGATTTCATGGAAGATTGAAAAGAGATCTGAGAATTGGGATGTGGAATTTGATTGTGCTTTTTGATTGGTTGTTGGAGTTTTATCAGGAGGTGAGACATTTGGCTTGGTTATATAGGAGTGGATTTTGAGATTTTGCAGCGGAAGATTATTGGGGTCATTGAGCGGGTTCTGATTGGTGGGTTTGGAAGGCGGTTTTGCTTGTTGGGTTTGGTGAGCGGGGGTTTGATTCAGAGTATGTGCAGCAATTTCAGCGAAGGATTTTGTTTGGTGGGGGGGGGGGGGGGTAGCAACCGGAGTTTCGGAGTTATTGGGTCTTGATTTGTCTAAAGGATTTTGAGAAGCTGTGTCGGTGGGAGGCTTGATGTGCGGAAAGTCTCTGGGTGCAGGAGGTGATTGTCTAGAAACGGGGGGGGGGGGGGGGGGGGCAATAAAATTAAGAATGGGGGCATTTTTATTGTAAGGGTTGGCAGGGCATAACCTATAATTGGCAGTGTGAGGGCCCTGGCAATTTGCACATTTGGCAGGCAGATCGATGGGTTTTTGACATTCCCGTGAAGGATGGCCTTCACCGCATTTGACACATCTGGGGGGGAGCTGACAGCAATCACTGGAGTGATTATATCGCTGGCACCTAAAACACATTTTAATTGCGCGCGATTGGAAATCTGTTACTCTAATTTGCATATCTAGGAGGGTGTGTATGTCTCTGATTTTTTCCCATCCATTGGTTGGGTTTAGAAGTGTTAAAAAGATAGGAAGGGGGGCTTTGGTTTTAAGGTCTTTTAATTGTGAAATCCTGTGAATGCTGAATCCGAGGGAGGTGAGTTCTTCAATAATTTCGATTATCTGGGAGTTAGGGGGGAGTCCTTTCAGGAGGATTTTGACGGGCCTTTCAGATTTGATGTTAATGGAGTGAAATTCCATTTTGTTTTCGATTAAGAATCTTTGCACTAGGCGGAAATCATCTATGGTTTGAGGGTAAACTTTAATAAATTCTCCTGCGAGTTGGGCTTTGACGGGCGCTGAAACAAGGGTATTGAGAGTTTTGACTAGGTTTCTCCAGTTGCTCGGGCAGTTTATGTAGAATGGCTCAGGGTGGGGGGTGAAGGTCTCGGCACTATTATCGTTAACATCAGACGGTTCTGCATGGGTGGGAGTATTTTCAAGTTCAGGGGTGGTGTCCATCGAAGGTGAATTCCTATTGGCTGATTTTGAAGTCTCAGGATCCTCTGGGTCAGTATGGTAGAGCGCAGAAAAAGCGTTGCGGGTGGAAGTGGCTTCAACAGAAGTGGTCACAGAAGCTGTACGGCAGGTTTTCTTAAGGGGGGGTTGAACATAACCTTCCATATCCTCGAGGATGATTTCAAAGTTACTGTTTGAGTTAGAATTATTGTTAGTTTCAGCTTGGGAATTTTCCCGGCTAGAGTTAGGCTCATTTATGCTAGTTGTTGGAATTTGGGGGTTACCCCACATTGCTAGATTGGCTTTAAGAATATTTTCATTAAAAAGGTTGTTGCTAGAGGAGTTTATGGAATTAGGATCATTACTATTAGAAATGCTCTTATGGTTGGCTTCAAAGGATTTAATTTCGTTAAAGTAGGGGGTATGCTCATTAGCTAAAGGGTTCTGCTCAAAAAAGTCAGTCAAATTTTGGCACATACCTCGGTAGGTTTGGATACTCCTTGATCCTTCTCCAGCTTGGGTCAGTTTCCATTCATGCGACAAGAATTCAAAGGCAAGTCGTAGGTCGTTCATTTGTTGCAGGAAGCCGGCATCATCTTTGTTTAAGGATGGGAAATGTCCATCACGAAATCTGACAGAATCATCCCAATATCAGGCGGTATGGCAGGCCCGTTGGGCAAAAGCGAAGTTCCGGACTCCTTGTCCGAGTCTGCAGCAGCAAAAGCAGGCAGGATGGCGGATGCAACGTGCAAAAAGGCAAAATGGCATAGAAGTCTCGAATACGTCTGATCTGGACGGAGTCACAGTCAGGAATCTTGTTGGCTTCAATTGTTGACTGGAGTTGGATCTAGCATGTATAGCAATATACTTTGGCGTTCCCCTCCAATGAGGACGCTGGATGTTCAGTTTCTGCATGTTGCTTGAGATGAGGTAGAAAATTGTCTTGGCTCAAGGCACAAGGCAGGGTGGGATTAGTGAAGTGCCCAGGAGAGGATAGAAATCCCCCCTTTAAACTTCTGGCGAAAAGGAAGATCAAGAAAGAGGAGTTCATAAGAGGAAAAAAGAAAATAAAGGGAAGCTCGGGTGTAAGACAACATCATGCCGATACCCAAGTCTTCATAAAGAAAGGACTGAGGCCCAAGAAGGCGCACAGTAGAGAAGAGGAAGCATGGGGAAACAGAGGTGCACCAAGAGAGGTGCAGGGCCTTGAGCAATGAGAGATCGACATAAATATAAATATAAAATAAAAATTTAAGGAAAGCTTGTGAATAACGCAAAATTTCCCAAAAGCAAGGGAGAAGTACAGAAAAAGCTAGAAGGTTACACCATAAAAACCGAAGAATAAGACTATGTTAGACGAATCCGCTTTTTAGGGCGGAAATAAATATCGCGTACCGGTCTTCCAGGTAACGACCGAGGGTGCTTTCGCGCCTTTGGGTTACGAGGATGGTAACGATGGATACTGTCTAACGTAGGGTTATTGACACTTCTCAGACCTCTATGAAATTTGATAGATAACTTTTTGACATGTGCCAAAACAGGCCTAATTTGGAGGTCTTTATGCAAAATTTCTAACCGGACGTAGGTCGGAAGATTTGCAAACGAACGCAAAGCGTTATTTTGAATAACTTGAAGTTTCCTAAGGTCAATCTCAGCTGCGGTACCCCATATAGGTGAACCGTACGTCATAATTGGACGAATATAGGACTTGTAAAGTAATAACTTATTACGGATTGACAGGCGACTTTATGCAAAATTTCTAACCGGACGTAGGTCGGAAGATTTGCAAACGAACGCAAAGCGTTATTTTGAATAACTTGAAGTTTCCTAAGGTCAATCTCAGCTGCGGTACCCCATATAGGTGAACCGTACGTCATAATTGGACGAATATAGGACTTGTAAAGTAATAACTTATTACGGATTGACAGGCGACTATTTCTAGCCAAAAGGGGACGAAGCTGGATGAATGAAAGCTTCACTTTCTTGCATGTTTCAGAAATGTGCTGCTTCCATGATAATTTAGAATCCAAGTACACTCCAAGGTACTTGTAAGAAGATTGCCAGGGAATAGGCTGGTTATTTAGTATTAAATTAGTGTTAGGGGGTTCCCTAGGGGGCGGGAAGGTAACTGCTGCACACTTACTGACATTTACTTTGATACGCCATTTTGTAAGCCATTGCGTCATGTCTTGAAGATAATTTTGAAGAATGTCGTGCACGATGTGTGTCTGTTTATAATGTGCGATCAGGGCCGTGTCATCAGCATAGAGCCTAAGAGAGACACCAGGGGAACATGGAATATCATTAATATACAGGTTGAACAATCTGGGCCCAACAAGAGAGCCTTGTGGGACCCCGCTGAGAATATTCCTGGGAGAGGATAGAAGGTTAGAGACTCGTACCACAAGGCTACGCTCTGTTAAGTACGAGTGAAGAATTTTAATAAGATCAGGAGGAAAAGAGCGTTTGATAAGCTTGAATAACAGACCATTTATCCATACCTTATCAAACGCCTTTTGGATGTCAATAAAGACTATAGAGGTACTTTCTTGTATGCTACGTGCTTCATGAATAAGTTCAACGACCCGGAGCAGCTGGTGTTCAGTTGAGTGCTTCTTTCTGAACCCATACTGCTCAGGAATCATAATATTGTTCAGGTCGCAGAACTCATCCAAACGCCGCAGTATCACATACTCGAAGAGCTTAGAAAGACAGGAAAGAAGAGATAGGTCTATAGTTGACAGGAAGAGTAAGATCAAGACCAGGCTTGGGAATGGGTGCTACAATAGCAACCTTCCAGGCCTTCGGGAAGTAGTTAAAGTGCAAGAGTAGAGTAAAGAGTTTAGCAAGATAGCTTTTAAGAAGATTAGGAAGGTGTTTTAGCATGTTAGGTGAGAGAAGATCCTTCCCAGGAGCTTTATTCTTCTTCAGTTTTTGAATACGGGGAAGCAGCATAAGTAACATCAGTCATAGTTCTAGGTGTAGGTGAAGAGAGGAATTCTTCAACCTTGGGATCAACAATCGATACCGTTCTGGCATCGACTACATCATGATGTGGTTCAAACTGACTTCTAAGACTGTCTGCAAGCAGTTCAGCCTTTTGTGTGTTGGAGATGGCCCTTCCATTAGGACCCTCAAGGGTCGGTAAGTGTGTTTTGTGCCTACGATAATGTGAGGCAGCCCTCCAAATGGTGTTGTCTTTAGTCGTTAAGGACTCAAAATATGTGTTCCAACGTGCACTTGAAAATGCCTTAAGACGTGATCTCACCTGGGCTCGTGAGAAATTAAGTTCACGCTTAAGGCAGGGGTCTCTACTGGCCTGCCATTCTCTACGAATTCTATTTCTTTCTCTGATCATCTCCCTGATGTCCTGGGGTAACCTGTAGAAGTCTACCTTGGTTTCCTTGGGCCGAGAGGACGCGGAGTAGGCATTACGAAGCATGGCTTCAAATTTTTCTACCTCCTCGTCCAATTGGTCCATGGAGATAGCAACAGGAGGGGGCGGAGTTTCATTAGAAAGGATGCTTTTAAACTTACTCCAGTCAGTTTTTAACTTAGCATTTTTCCTCAAATCAAATTTATTCAATTCAATAGTATAGATAATTGGGAGATGATCCGAAGCAAGTTCATTAAAAGCCTCCATGCAATATGTATAAGGAATGCTGCTGGTGATGGCGAAATCAATTACATTATTAAGATGGGTGGGTTCACCTGGAGCAACAATCTCATAGTTTTGCTCATCGGCCCAGCGCTTAAGCTTGGAGCCTCGAACATCAACGCGAGGACAACCCCAGGCTTGGCTTTTAGCATTGTAGTCACCAGCAACTATTACATGGGGCGAAATTTTGAATAGGGTGTTAAGATCAGCAATGACAGGTCCAGCTTTAGAACTTGGTGGAAAATAGACAGACGCAATGGTCAGGGGAAGATTGTTAGATAAATTCAACTGAACAACTGTGGCTTCACCAGCTTGAAGAGAAGGAGTAGGAATACGAGTGTTATCAATTTTGTGACTTATATAGATAGCAGTACCTCCCGCAAGGTGATTACTAACTAGATTCCTGTCATCATTGTATAAATCATAGTTAGCAATTTTACAGTTTTTCCCTGGACTGAAGCGGGTCTCTTGGACCAAAAACAGATCTAAGTTATTATTTATACAAAAATCCCTAGCTTCCTGGATTTTACCTCTAAGTCCATTGGCATTCCAGATGCCAATGGACAAAACGGAAAAGTTTGTTAAGAGGTTAGTCGCTAGATTTTAAGATGTCGGTGATTTGGTTAAGCAAATTTTGGAGATTACTAATATTAAACATTTTTTGAATATCTTGGAGGAATTTAAGGAGTTGGATGAGAGCATTAGAGGTTGAATTTGGAATATTGGTTTGATTATTATGCACAGAAGGCACTTGGGTGATGTTCTCTCCGGCTGGACCTGAAAAGAAGGCACTTTACAGTGACACACTAAAATAATTTACGATTTACAACAAATTAATGAAATGGAAACGTGGATTGGAGTACTGGTCTAGAAGAAGAAACGCAGGCAAAAGCAAGCAGATGGGTTGGCCAGTGGCTGGGCCAGTAAAGCGAACAGGACAGAGTGACAGCAAGGGCCGCCATCTGCCGGCGTTCAGGATTACGAGACTCCTGGTTGTGGGACGAGAAAACAACGCTTCTTCCATTTCGTACCGCCGGTACTAAACAGAAGATGCCTAGGCCTGCGCTTCCTGCAATAGGAAGGCGCGATAGGGTTGTACGTCTGATCTACATCTCGCAAACAGGGTCTACTAGAATTAATTTTGTTAAATTTTAGTGAGTGTGCCGAGATTTGCTCGATAATTCCCGAGACTTTGAGATCATGATGGATTACTTCGTCTTGGACATACCTAGGTGCCTTAACGATGCAACGTAAAACTTTATTTTGAAAAACCTTCAGTTTCTTAATGTGGACGTTTGCTGCCGACCCCCAAACTGGGCTGGCGTACAAAAATCCAGGTGCAATGATCTGTTTGTAAATAATTAGCTTATTATTAAGGGAAAGGTGGGATTTACTACCGAGAATGGGCAGGAGGGCACGAAAAGTCTTGTTTGCAGAGGCTACTTTATTATTGATGTGATCTCCGTAAGTCATATGGACGTCCAATGTGACGCCCAGATACTTAGCGGAGTGGCAGAAAGGGATGTGCTGATTGAAAATATTTAAAACAAAGTTATGATTTAGTTCTCGGTAGTTGGGCTTAAAGATAACTACTGCACTCTTGGTAGCATTAATTTGGATTCTCCAGGAAACGAGCCAGTGCTCAAAGCTATGAGTGATGTAACTTTGGCTGCACACTTGCTGACGTTGACTTTAATTCTCCATTTAGTAAGCCATTGCGTCATGTCTTGAAGATAATTTTGAAGAAGGTTATGCACGATGTGTGTCTGTTTATGATGTGCGATCAGGGCCGTGTCATCTGCATAAAGGCTAAGTGAGACACCGGGGAAACGTGGAATATCATTAATATACAGGTTGAACAATCTCGGCCCAACAACAGAACCTTGAGGGACCCCGCTGAGAATATTCCTGGGAGAGGACAGAAGGTTAGAGACTCGTACCACAAAGCTACGCTCTGTTAAGTACGAGTGAAGAATTTTAATAAGATCAGGAGGAAAAGAGCGTTTGATAAGCTTGAACAACAGACCATTTATCCATACCTTATCAAACGCCTTTTGAATGTCAATAAAGACTATAGAGGTACTTTCTTGTATGCTACGAGCTTCATGAATAAGTTCAACGACCCGTAGAAGCTGGTGTTCAGTAGAGTGCTTCTTTCTGAACCCATACTGCTCAGGAATCATAATATTGCTCAGGTCGCAGAACTCATCCAAACGCCGCAGTATCACATACTCGAAAAGTTTAGAGAGACAGGAAAGAAGAGAGATAGGTCTATAGTTGACAGGAAGTGTTAGATCAAGACCAGGCTTGGGAATGGGTGCTACAATAGCAACCTTCGACGCCTTTGGGAAGTAGTTAAAATGTAAGAGGAGAGTAAAGAGTTTAGGAAGATAGTTTTTAAGAAGATTAGGAAGGTTTTTTAACATGTTAGGAGAGAGAAGATCCTTCCCAGGAGCTTTATTCTTCTTCAGTTTTTGAATACGGGGTTGCAGTTCAGCATAAGTTACATCAGTCATAGTTCTAGGTGTAGATGAGGAGAGGAATTGTTCAACCTTGGGATCAACTATCGATACCGTTCTGGTATCGATAACATCATGATGTGGTTCAAAGTGGCTTCTAAGACTGTCTGCAAGCAGTTCAGCCTTTTGTGTGGTGGAGATGGCCCTTCCGTTTGGACCCTCAAGGGTCGGGATGTGTGTTTTGTGGCTACGATAGTGTGAGGCAGCCCTCCAAATGGTGTTGTCTTCAATCGTTAAGGACTTAATATGTGTATTCCATCGTGCATAGGCCCCTCAGGGGTTCACTTCTTTAGTGAATACGGGTGTTGCAATCACGAGGTACCTTAGCAATCCTTTTCTTTCCTTTTTTCTTTCTCTCCCTTTCTTTTTCCTACTCCTTTTTTTTGTCTATCCTCCTTTCCCCTTCTTTTTTGTTTTGTTCTCCTTTTGTGTTTTGTGTTTCTTGTCCCTCTCAGCTGCTGGTGTCATCAATGCCGAGCCCTTAGTAAACATCACATCTGCTCTATAGGCCCTAGTACCACTCTTCGGCCTCTGCCGTAAGGTACACCGTTTGGGCTCGGGAATGGGTTCATGTGGGTGTGATGCGAAAGGGGTAGAGCTGCGTGCATCAGTAGTTTTGCTTTCGAGAAACGTTTGCAGTAAACGGTTCCAGAGGTGAGTCCCTTGGTTGCGTTGGTTGGATGGTGGAGAGTGTTTCATATCGAGAAATCCCCCATGGATCCTTGCTGGTCCATGAGCCCTGTTCACCAGGTGCACGTTATGGCCCGCTCTCCATCATCTGGCTTTGCGAATGACTCCGGCGGTTACACTTGGCACGTTAGAAAAGTGTGGGGAGACGGAGCCTGGCGGGCGCTCCGATCGATCTGGAAGTAAACCGTGGTTCTTTCATAGTGGTTACAAGCATGGAGAATTCGAGAATGCCTTTTGTCTCGGGTTCTTCATGCTCTTCAAGTTCGACTCCAACTATCCCCGTACCCTCCAGGGTGGGGCGTTCCAATTGGGCAGACCAAGTAGAGAAGGAGGAAGCTTCAAGATCTATGAGACAATCTTCCTATGAAAATCAAACATCTTTACCATCAGACGCAAGATATTTCATCCTGAAAAAAGTAGATGGTTTTTTCAGTAATGTTTCACCATATCTGATACAAAAAAGCATACAAACAATTGTTGGTGATGTCATTTCTATAAAAAAACTAAGATCAGGAGATTTAATGGTGCAGGTGTCATCCAGTGCACAAGCAAAAAACATCATGAGTATGAAAACAATGGGAAACTTTGAAGTAAATGCTACCATCCACAGATCTTTAAATTTCTCACGGGGGGTAATTTCAGAACCAGACCTCATTTTTGACTCTGAAGAAGAAATTTTAACAAACCTAAGACAGCAGAAAGTATGTGGCGTCCGCCGCATAAATATACGAAGAGATGGAAAATTTATACCAACAAAACATTTGATATTAACTTTCGAAACACCAATTCTGCCCCAAACATTAAACGTAGCATATCTTAAATGTTCAGTAAGACCATACATTCCAAACCCCCTAAGATGCTTCACTTGTCAAAGATTTGGACACTCAAAGTTGGCATGTCGAGGAAAAGTTACTTGTGCTAATTGTGCAGTGGTTGGACACGATAGTAGCTCTTGTTCTGAGACAGCAAAATGCAAAAATTGTGAGGGTGAACACCCATCTTACTCACGATCATGTCCTACGTTTAAACTTGAAAAAGAAATATTGACCCTTAAAGTAAACAGTAATTCCTCATATCCAGAAGCAAGAAAAATAATATGTTCCCGTACACCTAAAGCCGGTATCTCATATGCTGCTTCCATGAGAAACAGTAAACAAATGAATTTTATTGGTACTCAAACAGAATCAGAAGATAAACCATTAACATTTCCTGTAACAGAAACATGGACCGCACTTAAAAAATCAGCACCTTCTAACACATATATAAAATCTGCAAAACTTTTAACAAATGCTAAATCTAACTTCCATGGAACCACTGAAAACAAAACAATACATGATAAGACAAGCAAAATTAAAGATACTAACACTAAAAATGTAAAAGCAAAACATAAATCTTTAAAGTTGAAAATATCTAAAGAGGGTCCTACCACCAAAAGACACCCTGAAAGAACAGACTTTTTAAAGAAAAAATCTAAAAATCCGGCATCTGATGATGATGATGATGAGGATGATGCTGTACATGGATATGTTTCTGAAGGTGAAGAGATGGCGACAGATGAGGCCTTCCAAGAGCAGCTTACTTCTGTCCCATCGGATTAAATTTTTTTTATGGCTACTATTCTTTCTTGGAATTGTCGTGGTCTTCGCAATAAACTGTATGACATTAAAGCCCTTTCGAATACATACAATCCTGCTTGTATAGCGCTCCAAGAAACATTTTTAAAATCTGCAGACACAGTTAAAATCCGCCGTTTTAGCACTATTAGGAAAGACTAGGATCATGGAGGAGACAAGGTTTCTGGTGGTGTTGTCTTGCTTGTGTCTCATAACTACCCATCTACCATTCTTCACTTAAATACTCAACTACAAGCTGTGGCTGTCCGAATTCATCTTAACATATTGATTACAGTTTGCAGTATATACCTTCCACCTAATAACCACATTAATCAAAATGAACTCAATAGCTTGATTAGCCAACTTCCTACTCCATATCTGATCTTGGGTGACTTCAATGGTCATAATCCTCTGTGGGGAAGCAAAGACATAAATTGCAGAGGACAGCAAATTGAGCAGTGTCTTAGTGCTCATAGTCTGTGCCTTTTTAATAATAAGGAATACACTTACTTTCATGAACCTAGCAGGACCTATCACAATATCGATCTTGCTATTTGTACACCAGCCATATTTCCATTCTGGAACTTCACAGCTGATAATGATCTCCATAATAGTGATCACTTTCCTATCATCCTGTGTGGCAGTCATGTCACGTCATTTGTAAAAAAACCATCTGGATACATTTTTTCAAAAGCCAATTGGACACAATATACTCACCTTGCTGAGATTACTACTGGTATTATCCAAAACGGAGATATTGACACTGTGGTGGATAGAGTTACTCAACTGCTGATCCAGGCAGCAGATGATGCTATTCCAAAAAGCTCTTTAAAAACAACCAAATTTCACTTTCCTTGGTGGACTTCTGAATGTATGGTGACGATTAAGCAACAACGTAAGGCTTGGGGTATTTTTCGGCGTTATCCTACAATGACCAATTACATAGCTTTTAAGCAAGCAAAAGCAATTGCTAGAAGAGTTCGTCGAAAGTGTCAACGGGAGTCATGGCAAAAGTATGTATCCGAAATAACTTTCTCTACTCCAAGCAAAATCGTATGGGAAAGGTTGAAAAAGTGTTCAGGATTATATAGAGAACATCCCATTTCCATTCAAAATTGCAACGGTTCAACTATTAGTTCCTCGTTAGACATTGCTAATGAAATTGCCAAACAGTTTGCAAATGTCTCTAATGCAACAAACTACCCTGAACCATTTCTAACTCATAAACTCAGGTCGGAAAGTAAACCTATTGTTTTCCTAGAAGCAAATAATCAACAGTACAATTCAGAGTTTACCATTACAGAGTTAATGGCAGCTTTATCAAAAACACACAAAACTTGTAGTGGACCAGACGAAATTAATTATCTCATGCTAAAACACCTTTCTCATGACTTCTTGTTGAACCTCCTGCAGCTGTTCAACAGAATCTGGTTCGAACATAAATTTCCTAAATCATGGCAAAGAGCCATCACCATTCCCATCATGAAACCAGGTAAGGACCCACTAAGTCCTTTAAGTTATCGACCTATAGCACTTACAAGCTGTGTATGTAAACTGCTTGAAAAAATGGTTAACGCTAGGCTTGTATATTTTTTAGAAGACAATAAAAAATTATCGCCACATCAAAGTGGCTTTCGACAAGGTAGATCTACCACCGACAATCTAATTTCCTTAGAATCACAAATTAGGACTGCCTTTCTTAGGCGAAACCATTTAGTTTCCATATTTTTTGATATAGACAAAGCCTATGATCGAACATGGCGCTATGGTATTATTAAGGACCTCTTTGATTTTAATTTAAAGGGTAATCTTCCCATTTTTATCCAAAACTTTTTAGATTTTAGGACATTCCAAGTTCGCATTGGCTCAGTTCTCTCTAACACATATGTACAAGAAGAAGGAGTGCCACAAGGAAGTGTACTGAGTGTGACACTTTTTAATATTAAAGTCAACAGTATTTTAAACCAATTACCATTGTCAGTTCATAAAACCATGTATGTTGATGATCTGCAAGTTTCCTATCAGGCACATGATATGCGTTCAGTAGAGCGACAATGTCAAGCTGCTGTTAATTGTATCTTGCGATGGGCAAACTTGAATGGATTCAGTTTTTCTACTGAAAAGACATGTTGTGTTAACTTCACAAGAAAACGTGGTATTCACTTACCCCCAGAAATCTTTATGGGAGACGTTAAGATCAAAGTAGCAGACGAAGTCAAATTTCTCGGAATCTGGTTTGATAAGAAACTCACTTTCTTGCCCCACATCCAAAGACTGTGAACGAAATGTGAGAAAGCTCTGAATATCTTAAAAGTTCTTTCAAATACAAAATGGGGTGCAGATCGGATTTCCATGCTTCGAATCTATAGAGCTGTGATTCGGTCAAAGCTTGACTATGGATGTTCTGTGTATGGATCAGCACGAGCATCTGTGCTTAAGAAGCTCGATCCAATTCATAATAATGCTCTTCGTATTTGTTCTGGTGCCTTCAAAACTTCTCCTATTCAAAGCATATACGTTGACTGTAATGAGACATCACTCGAACTCAGGCGAGAACAGCTCTCACTGAATTATAACTTTAGAGTCATGTCCATGAACTACCATCCTTTGCAACGGATCATCCTGGATGTGCAATACGATCGGATGTATTCAGCCCGACCCTCCTGTATTCCTTCCTTTGGCATGCGAATGCGCAATTGTGTATCATCAACTCCACTAGAAAATCTCAATGTTAGAAAGAAAAAGGCATGTGAAATACCTCCATGGCAAGTCCCAAATTTCATTTTTCTCAATCCTTTTGATAATTTTTTAAAGAGTACTACACCTGATTCAATTTATGTTCAACTTTTTGCAGAACATAGTGATTTATTTAAGGAGTTCACTCCTATTTTTACAGATGGCTCCAAAACAGCAGTACATGTCGAATTTGCTTATGTTAGTAATGATATAGTTAAGTCTTTTAAACTTCATACCTCATGCTCCATTTTTACTGCAGAAATCACAGCAATTCACCAGTCATTAATTTTCATCACCCATCAAAGGGTAAAAAAATACATCATATATACAGATTCGTTAAGTTCTTTGCAATTACTTTCATCCAGAATGGCCATGCTTCATCCCATTGCCTCAGATATCCTCCAACTTGTGCATCGTCTGAAGGCACGAGGACACCATATTCAATTTTGTTGGGTTCCAGGACATGTTGGTATAAAGGGAAATGAATTGGCTGATACCGCTGCAAAAACAGTTAATCGTATTATGAATCATCCCATTCCTTTGACAGATATTAAGAAAACTATTAGTAAACTATTATATGATAAATGGCAACATTCATGGAATCAGCAAACTCAAAATAAATTGTATGAGATAAAGCCTTTAATACAGAAGTGGACTAGTTTTCAGTGTAGGAAACTTGATGTTATATTAACTCGTTTGCGCATTGGTCATACTCGTTTTACCCACAGACACTTACTTTTAGGAGAAATTGAACCCTTTTGTAATAGTTGTCAAACGTCAGCAAGTATCAAACATATTTTAATTGAGTGTTCGAAATATAAACATTTCCGTTTTAAGCATTTCAAGACTTCTTTACACTTGGCAGAATTGATTGGAGAAAATCCTCATTTGGAGCTTTTCCCATTCCTACTAGACATTGGTTTTTTCCAATATTTTTAACATCACTTTTTATAACCTTTTAGTCATTTTTCATCTCGTTTTTATTGTTGTACATGTTCCATAGTCATGGTTTTTTTTCACACATTATCACTTTTTAAATTATACACATGTTTTAACCCATAGTAATTTATGTATCTTGGAACCATATGTCTGGCGCAGCATATCCTCTTTGGATCTTGTGCCATTAAACCATAATCAACCAACCAACCATCGTGCATTGGAGAATGCCTTAAGACGTGATCTCACCTGGGCTCGTGAGAAATTAAGTTCACGCTTAAGGCAGGGGTCTCTGCTGGCCTGCCAAGCTCTACGAAGCCTGTTTCTTTCTCTAATCATCTCCCAGATGTCCCGAGGAAGTCTATAGTAGTCAACTTTGGTTTCTTTGGGCCGAGAGGACGCTGAGTAGGCATTACGAAGCATGGCTTCAAATTTATCTACCTCTTCGTCCAGTTGGTCCGTGGAATTTGCAACAGCAGGAGGTGGAGTTTCTCTAGCAAGAATACCTTTGTACTTGGTCCAGTTTGTTTTGAGCTTGGCATTATTCCTAATATCAAACTTATTAAGCTCTATAGTATAGATGATTGGGAGATGATCAGATGCAAGTTCGTTAAATGCCTCCATGCAATAAGTATAAGGAATGGTGCTGGTGATGGCAAAATCAATTACGTTGTTGAGATGGGTGGGTTCACCCGGAGCTACAATCTCATAGTTGTGCTCGTCGGCCCAGCGCTTAAGCTTGGAACCTCGAACATCAACTCGAGGACAACCCCAGGCTTGGCTTTTAGCGTTAAAATCACCAGCAACTATTACATGGGGCGAAATTTTGAATAGGGTATTTAAATCAGCAAGGACAGGACCACCTTTAGCGTTAGGATGGAAGTAGACAGACGCAATGGTCAGGGTCGGATTGTTCAAAAGATTAAGCTCTACAACAGTAGCTTCACCAACTTGAAGAGGAGGAGTAGGAATACGTGAGTGACTAATTCTGTTACTGATATAAATTGCAGTACCTCCCGCAGGACGATTGCTAATATGATTCCTGTCATCATTGTAAAAATCATAGTTAGCAATTTTACAGATTTTCCCTGGACTGAAGTGGGTCTCTTGGACCAAGAACCTAAGTTATTATTTATACAAAAATCCCTAGCTTCCTGGATTTTACCTCTTAAGTCCATTGGCATTCCAGATGCCAATGGTAAGATCCTTCAAGATTCGTAAGGGTACAACCATGGCCGAAAGAGGGGGGGCTAGCTTTGGCTAATGAGAGCAAAAACGCTCTCATATATTATATTAACCCTATCTATTTCGGTAGGAGCTAACCGCATTGCAGGTAGAGCATTTTTAAATGCTCTGCTAGTAACGTCCATCCCATATCTATCCTCAAATCTGAAGAGATAATTTAGAAAATCGTCTGCAGCTTGGTTATCATTTGCTCCTTTGGGTGCTGCTATTTTAGGTTTGACTATGGAAGTCCTTTGGGGGTCCTCACTACGTCCTTCTGTGACAGCGGCGAAAGACCTCTGAGGGTTCACAAGCTTTTTGTTAAAGGTAGAGTTCACAGAGGGGGAAGGTTTTAGTTTCGGAAATCTGGGGCAGTTTCTGTAGGAGGCGGGATGATTGCCTCCACAGTTGATGCACTTACATGGAGCTTCGTAAACTTTAGTACAGTCTTTGGTTAAGTGAGGTAAGGCACATTTGACACAATTAGGGGGAAAGTGGCAGGCATTGCTTGTGTGGAAAAAGGATTGACAACGGTAGCATTGAGCTACCTGTTTAGGGCCTCTATATTTTTCAAATTTAATGATGATGCTGAAAAGACTGGTGAGCTTATATATCTGCTCATTAACAGGAGTTTTGGCAATTTGCACGTAAAACAACGGCATATTAACCCGATTAGTTTTTGGGCCTCTAGCCAACTGCGTTACGCTAATTGTTTTGAGACCCATGCACTCTAATTCACGGGCAATAGCCATTGTTTCAGTGCAAATTGGAGTCCTCTAATAACTATTTTGAGGGGCTTTTGATCGTCTAAAAGGTAAGATTTGAACTCTACCTTGTTTGTAATTAAGAACTTCTGGATTTTTAAGTAATCTTCTCTGGTGTTAACATGGACTTTTAGGAAGTCTCCTGAACCAGTTAGTTTGCTATTTAATTTGGGGACTATTTTCTTTAGGTCAGCTATAAGGTGTGACCAGCTGGTAGTAACTGCGATGAAAAAGGGAGGTGGTTTGCGTTCCTTTTTAGGAGCGTCTTCAATATTTTGCATTTCTTCTTCAGCTTCAGGAGCTAAGAAAGTATTTTTAGAGTTACTGGTTATTTGGGAAGTGCTAGGGTGATCTATGAGAGTGGCAGGGCGGAGACTAGCGGTGTGTCTCTTCTGCGGCTTTTGAAAGCCATCTTCATCGGTACTTCTAGGGTGCTTTTTGCTGCTAACAGGATTATTTACATTTACATTATTTACAGGATTATTAACATTTACTAAGTTTACAGGATTATTTACATTAATTTTTAGTTTACTAATGTCTGGCATTATGGAGGCAGGTATCTGGTTAGGAGTGCGAGAAAGTAAAGAATAACTGCCGGAGGAAAGCCTCCGACAGGTCTCAACATATCTTGGGAGGTTATGCTTCTCGATCAGTTTGGTAAGTGTCAGCTTGCACTTATCAATAATTTCCTTCAACTTTTCCTGATCCAGGGCATCATCAGTTTTTCTTAACAGGAACGTCTTTTTATTAATGACTTCACGAAGTCTGGCAGCTTCAGTTCTTGTGTCAGCATTCGGAGTAACTTTGGCCAGGTAGTCGGCTTCTTCGATTGACCAGTCGGTCATTTCAACAGAATCTTCATGTTGAGAAGTAGGGTAGGAATTCACCAAACCAGGAACAGGGTCCGGAGGCTTTGCAATATCAGGCGGAGTCGACTCATTAACACACAGATACGCAAATTTTTAAGAAAGAAATTTTTAAAGGCAAGTCGAAGTAATGGACCGGGCTGGCATTAGCAGAAACAAACAAAGCAATGCTAGAGGCAGGTCGGATTCCGAAAGGGAATGGCAGAGCCGTTTAGGCAGCTATGGGGGGGGGGGGGGTCATCTGCGAGCGCATTATAGCACTCGTAGATGAGCCAAACCAAGTCAATATGCGTAGTCTTACGCATATCAGGGAGCGCTCTTTGGAACGCTTTTAAGAGAAGGTCTTTGGTTTGAGAATTTCTCAATGCAAGGAGAGTCAGAAGGAAGTCGGTGTAGTTGATAGCACAAGTGCTATCAACTGAGGATTTTGAATTTGATTCGGCGACGGCTGGGACCGACTGCTCGACAATTTGTCTGGAGATTTCGACATCAAGTTCAGGATTTTTATGTGAGTCTACTTGGTTCACTGAATCAGTGGTAGCTCTGGCGTAATTTATGGTGGGCTTAATGCCAGCTGGCCGGAATGGACGGCCTAAGTTTCCAGGGTAAATTCCTGGGGGGGGGGCACTGTTGTCATGATTACGATTTTGCTGGGGGGGTTCCCTACGTCTCTTAGTCACAGGCGAGCTGCTCGGGTATTTCGGGCAGCCGCGCCAGTTGGCAGCATGGGTGCCACCGCAATTGCAGCATGACCTAAAGTCAGCTTTGCAATCACTGGCGGAGTGGGGCCCTGCACATTTGACGCAGCGCAGTGGCAGCCTACATGCCAGGCTGCTATGATAAAACCATTGCAGGCATGGCACTGGCTGACAAAGCCCTTGCGCCCCATGTAGGGCTCCAAAGTCACTCCTGTGCCTAAGAGCACAGAAATCTTGAAGAGTTCATCCGAGTTAGTCTCGGGGGCTAACTGAAGGTAGAACAGGGGTAGGGGCAGTTTGCTCCTCTCTTAGTGAGTCTAACAATATTAAGTACTTTATAGCCAAGGTTTTCAATTTCATTTCTAATAAGTTCTTGGTCCGTTATAGAGGGAGAGAGAGGACTGAGTACTGAGCTGTGGTAGCTGTAAGAGAAGGGGAGGGCGGGGCCAAGGGCAGGCGGCCAATAGAAACTGCAGAGTTGCAAGGCCAGTTTAACGTTAAGTTAAGTTACAGTAAAACAATTAAAGTTAAGTTAGAAAAATATAAAATAAGATACAAGTTATGCAGGTGAGATTTAAGTGTTATAAAATATAAATAATCTAAGCAAGTATAAATATAAATATAAAATATCGTATCGTGTAAAAATGAATTAAGTTCCGCTTTTTTGTGAAAAAGAAAGGCCCTTTTCAGGCACACATTACAATTAAGTTTACAATTAAATTACAAGTTACAAGTTACAAATGTAAGAAAGTTTTAAATAAATTATTTTACAATTTACTTTCAGTAAAAGAAGCATTACTAAGCAGGGCAAGCATGGCTTGCTCGGGAAGTGACCGGGCTGGCATAGAAGTCGCGGGCAAAGCAAAGTAAACTTGTGGATTGAGGGCTCGCCGGGGGGGACGAATCAGAACGCTCCGTTCCACTCTGGGTCTGCCAAGGCAGCTCCAGATTGAAAAAGTGCGCCTTCAGCGCCGACGGACGAACAAGGTTAGGAAACGCCTGCCTGGGGCGTAGAATATCTAAAGCGCTTCCACGGGGGCGCCGCTGGCCCGGAAAGAAGGTGTCTAGGCCTTCTTTTTCCAAGGTAGGAAGTTGTGGAAGTGTCGTAGCTACTATCGACACCTCTCAGGCAGGGTTTTCTAGAGTTCTTCCTGAAGAAATTTCGTGAGATTTTCCTAATATGCCCAGTAACGTGTGGGACTTGGAGGTCATGATGTACTACCTCGTTCTGGATGTACCAGGGCGCATTAACAATGCTGCGCAGAACCTTGTTTTGGAACACTTGCAATTTCTCAATGTGCTTTTTTGCAGCCGGGCCCCAGACAGGGCTGGCATACAAAAACGCAGGTGCGATGATTTGTTTATAGATGAGCAATTTGTTGTTGAGGGACAAGTGAGACTTTCTACCGAGAAGTGGGAGGAGGGCTACAAAGGTTTTATTAGCAGTTGCAACTTTCTTAGAGATGTGCTCAGCGAAAAGTAATTTGGAGTCCAAAGTGACGCCCAAATACTTTGCAGACTGTGAAAAGGGGATCGGATCGTTGAAGATTTTAAGGGAGAAATTACTAAGTTCTCGGTAGTTTGGACGAAAAGTGACGACTGCATTCTTGGTCGGATTGATTTTGATTCTCCAGGTCGCGAGCCAGTGCTCAAGACTATTCTTTATGTAGCTTTGGAGTGTGTTAATAGCGCAGTTTGGTGTAGAGCTTCTAGAAATCAGGGCTGTGTCATCAGCAAAGATGGCCAGCTTTAGCCAAGCCAAGATGAATCAGTTTCGGGGAACCTGTGCTGGAGCACTTAGCCCCATATCTCAAATAGCCAAGCCAAGACGAATCAGTTTCGAGGAACCTGTGCTGGAGCACTTATCCCCACATCTCAAATAGCAATTGTTGACTTGAGTTGAATCTAGCATTTATAGCAATATGCTTTGGCGTTCCCCTCCAATGAGGACGCTGGATGATCAGTTGCTGCAAGTTGCTTGAGATGAGGTAGAAAATTGTCTTGGAACTCAAGGAACTCAAGGACGGGGTTAGCGAAGTACCCAGGAGAGGCAATAGCCTCCCTTTAAACTTCGGGCGAAAAGAAAAAAGTTCAGAAATTGGAAGAAAAATAAGATTTAGAACTAAAAGTAGCTTGGGGGGGGGGGGGGGGGGGCAGTGACCGAAGTCAAGCCTCCCTCCATCCAAGTCTTCAGAGGTGAAAGAGCAGGGCCCCAGTGGGCTGTCTGCAGAGTAGAAAAAGTGGGGGAAGATAGATGTGCGCCCCTAGGGGTGCAGGTCCTTGAGCCTGAGTTAAAGGGTCACGGCGGTCCTGAGGGTCACGGCGGCACACTTACCAACGTTGACCTTGATCCTCCACTTGGTTAACCATTGCGTCAGGGTATTTAAGTACTCTTGAAGTGTGTCGTGCACGACATATGTCTGTTTGTGATGAGCGATGAGGGCCGTGTCGTCGGCATATAGGCCAAGTGAGACACCGGGGGATCGAGGCAGATCATTAATGTAGAGGTTGAACAGTTTGGGTTCGACAAGGGAGCCTTGAGGGACCCCGCTGAGAATACTCCTGGGAGAGGAAAGAAGGTTAGATACTCGTACCATGAAGCTGCGCTCCGTTAAGTACGAGTGAAGAAGTTTGATGATATCAGGAGGGAAGGAGCGTTTGATAAGTTTGAATAACAACCCGTTTATCCATACCTTATCAAACGCCTTCTAGACATCAAGAAAAACAATAGTAGTGCTCTCCTGTTTGCTGCGAGCCTCATGGACAAGATCCACAACCCGAAGCAACTGATGTTGTGTGGAATGGAGCTTCCTGAACCCATATTGTTCAGGAATCAGGAGATTTTTCAGGTTGCAGTTCTCATCCAGACGCCGCATAACCACAAACTCGAAGAGCTTAGAGAGAGCAGAGAGAAGGGAGATAGGTCTATAGTTGACAGGTAGAGAGAGGTCTAGACCGGGCTTGGGGAGGGGGGCCACAATGGCCACCTTCCAAGCCCTCGGAAAATAGTTAGCACGAAGTAAAAGATTGAAGAGTTTAGAGATATAAATGAGAAGTAGTTTAGGTAGATTCTTGAGCATGCAAGAAGAAATGAGATCTTTCCCAGGAGCCTTGTTCTTCTTCAGATTTAGAATACGTGGAATAAGTTCACCAGGGGTGACATCTGTAAGTGAGAATTGAGTAGGTGTGGAGATGAGCTGTTCAATCTTGGAATCCACGATCGCAACTGTCCTAGGATTACGTCGTGGTGAGGTTCAAACTGACTTCTAAGACTGTCTGCCAGTAGTTCAGCCTTTTGTGTATTAGAGGTGGCCCTGCAGTTAGGACCGACCAAGGTCGGAATGTGAGTTTTGTGCCTACGTATAAGGGAGGTTGCCCTCCAAATTGTGTTGTCATCAGATTTATACTTAGATTTATACTTACATATGATTTATACTTAGGGAATCGTGGACAGTTACGGTAGGAGGCAGGGTGCGCTCCTCCGCAATTTATACATTTGCAAGGTGCATCAGGTGTTTTGATGCAGTCCTTTGTAAGATGTGCCTGCTCCACTAAATGATGCCTGTGCCTTGACGTGGTGGTGGAGCTTGCGTGTTCCGATGATCCTAAGAGCTATGCCGGCGGTAGCTTCGGCTACTGGTAGGGTCTCCCTTGCCGGAAAGGTCGAAGGTGAGGTTCCTGACAAAATGAGGCATCCTGGTCCTCCAGGTTGGGGGTTGGAAGTGTGGCACTTAGTCTCACTCTGTAAAATCCTCAGGGATCCATTTCTTTTGTGGATACGGGTGTTGCTATTCCGAGGTACCCGAGCAAACTTTTTCTTCTAGCTGCAGATTGCATCAATGCCAAGCCCCCAGTAAACTTCACTTCTGCCTTATGGGCCTTAGTACCACTCTTCGGCCTCTGCTGTAAGGTATACCGTTTGGGCTCGGGAACGGGACCAGTTGGTTGTGTGGCGAAAAGGGCAAAGCGGCGTGCATCTTCAGTATTGCTTTCAAGAAACGTTTGTAGTAAACGGTTCCAGAGGTCGAGTCCCTTGGTTGCGTTGGTTGGATGGTGGGGAGCGTTTCATATCGAGAAATCCCCCTTGGATCCTTGCTGATCCCTGGGCCCTGTGTACCTGGTGCACGTTATGGCCCGCTCCTTATCATCTAGCTTTGCGAATGACTCCGGCGGTTACACTTTTCACGTCAGAAAAGTGTGGGGAGACGAGGCATAGCGGGGGCTTCGATCGAACTGGAAGTAATCCGTGGTTCTTTCTCTCATTTATGGTTACAGCATGGAGAAATCAGATTGGACTCTTTCGAGTTTTCCTGGTTCTCCGTGCTGCGACAGTGTAGATGAAGAGGTGTTAAAAGGATTGGGTTCATCTTCGGATGTCTCCCAATCAGCCATTGGAACAACCCCTCTGGGGTTGGAACTTGGTAAAAAGGAGGAAGCCTGCAGTCCGGCTGTGGAAGGAAGTGGAGTCGCGAACCTTGGTGACCGACACACTGAAACCATGGCTGTGACGCAGGGTATACTCACCAAAGCACAGAGGCGCAGGACGAGGCGCATGCCCAGGCAGTTGGACCAGAGGCTTGCAAAAGCTGGCACTGTCACAGAGAAAGTTGGAGGCACCAAACGACTTAGGTCGGCAGGAGCCACACCTTCTCCAAGAGATCTAGTCAACAAGAATAGATCGAGGACGGACATCCAACCTGGAACATACGCTCAAGCGGTCCAGGTTATTAAGATGGCTATCGTCAAGAAGTCCTTCCCTTCTAGTAAGCTGAGCAAGGAGGAGGTTGACATCATCCAGTTGGTGACTCTCGATAAAATAGATGAGATCCCCACTGGTGAGGAACTTCCGAAGATCCATTTCTTCAGCTCAAATGCTGGAGCTTTGGTTCTTCATTGCAATGATGCAAATACTGTGGAATGGGTCAAGAGAACCTTCCATAATGACAGTCAGGTTTTGGGAGAGGCACTTATGGTCTTGAGTGCTAATGACCTTCCCAAACCTGTCAAGGTGGCATTCAAAACCAGAGACGTGTACACCAAGAAGCCGAGTGTTTTGCTGAAACGGCTAAACCGTTTCAACCCGGAGCTGAAGTCTGAGGAGTGGCGTGTTCTGCAAAATTTTGTGGAACCCCACTCTGTAAGATGGATCTTCGAGGTGGATTCGGAGGCTGCGGATGCGATTCGCAAGGCTGACCTGGGTGCATTCACCGGTTTGGACCGTGGAGTCTTTAAGATTCTTCGTGATCCAAACGAAAAGCCTAAAGGGAAGACGGAGATGGAGGAACAGCCAGCAGACCGGGCGACCTCCTCTCAGGTAAGTATTGGTAGTCTTGAGACTATGATACCTAAACTTAATGAACTGGAAATTGCTTCTGGTTTTGATGTTACACTTCATGCTAACCCTCCGATTTCGGATGATGAGTTGGAAAAACGCATGAAGAATTTTGACAATGATATCATGCTTGATGCTGATCATTGTTGTGATACTAGGTGAATTTCTTTCTCCTCGGTTTTCTGTGTCCTTTTCTTGTTTTTGCTTATGGGCTGTCTTGAGGTTGTGCAAATTAATCTGCATCATAGTCGATCTGCCTCTGCTATTCGTAGCAAAAGGCTTTTCAATGGTAAAGCTGATATTGCTCTTATCCAAGAACCCTGGACCTGTAATGGAAAGATTTTGGGTCTAGGGATCAAAGGATTCAATGTCTTTTATGACACATCCTGTACCAGACCCAGAGCCTGTATTGCTGTCAGCAACAAGCTCAATGCTGTTCATCTGGTTAAATTCCTTGATGGTGACAATGTTGCCATCAGTGTGAAACTTAAAATTGATGAACATATGATGGAATACATCTTTGCTTCTGCCTATCTTCCTTATGAAGATAAGGAAACTTTTTCTAAGGTCATTATTAATCTTACTGAATATGGTAATAGTAAACAAGTGATCATTGTTTGCGATGCAAATGCCCATAACACTGTTTGGGGCAGTAGTAAGTGTAACCGTAGGGGTGATGATCTTTTAAATCAGATCCTTCTTCATAAGCTCTATTTACTTAATAAGGGTAATACTCCTACCTTCGTGACAGTAAAACGTCGCGAGGTTATTGACATTAGCCTGTGTAATAGTTCTGCTTATGATTCGGTAATTAATTGGAAGGTTTTAGACGATATATCCTTGTCTGACCATCAATTAATTTCTTTTTCTGTTAAAGGTCCTGTAAAAGCTTTAGAGGACAAGGGTAGGAACCCTAGGAAAACTAATTGGGGTTCCTACAAAGAAGATCTTAGGACCAATTTGGCCAATCATATTGGTGAGTATTCTTCTATTGAAAACGTGGATCTGGCTGTTGACTTTGTGCAACAGACCATCAGTACTTTTCATAGTAACTGCAGAACCACCATAGCTGACTCCCCAAGGATTGTTATTGGTGGTCTAGTGAGCTCAGCCGGTTGCGTGGGAAATGCAGGAAGCTCTTTAATAGAGCCAAAAAGAATGGTGATTGGCAGACTTATAAATCTGCCCTCACCTCCTATAATAAAGCAGTTAGGGATGCCAAGAGAAATTCTTGGAGAACATACTGCGAAGGTATTAATGATGCCCCTGCCGTTGCAAAACTTGTTAAGTTGATGGCTAGAGACAGAAATTGTAAACTTAACACTGTCAAGAAGTCCAATGGTGACTTTACTGTTACTGGTGAAGAGACCCTGAATGAGCTGTTCAGAGTTCACTTTCCGATTTCTCATCCTGTTGTACAGTGTGACAGTGGTATTGCTTGCTCCACGTCCTTGTCTGATGACAATAGCTGGAGTATTGCTAGGAGCATTGTTACTCTTGATAGGGTTAAATGGGCAATTAATTCCCATAAACCCTATAAAACTCCAGGAACTGATGGCATCATTCCTATTCTTCTCCAGGAGGGAATTGAGATGCTTGCTCCCGTTCTCTGCAATATCTAGAGAGCCTGTATAGCCCTTGGTCATATACCAAATGCGTGGAGGCATACTAAGGTAATCTTCATTCGGAAAATTGGAAAGGATAATTATTATGAGGCCAAATCTTTCAGGCCTATCAGCCTTACGTCTTTTCTTTTAAAGACTATTGAAAAGCTTATTGATAGGTATTTAAGGGAAGTGATTCTGGCCTCTAAGCCCTTGTCTAGTTCTCAACATGCCTATCAACCGGGCAAATCTACGGATACTGCTCTATACAGTCTCTCCTTTATTTTAGAGACAAATCTCAATGCCAAGGAAATCGCTCTTGCTACCTTTCTTGACATTGAAGGTGCCTTTGACAAAGTACCAATCGACACTATTCTTGTCGACACTATTCTTGTTGCTCTAAACAGAAAAGGTGTTGATACCAAGATATCTTATTGGATTAAGAACTTGTTATCTAACAGGTATATCTGTGCATCTTTACTTGGTGAAAGTATGACTGTGCATGCACTTTCGGGCTGTCCACAAGGAGGTGTGCTCTCGCCAATTCTCTGGTGTCTTGTGGTGGACTCTCTTTTGGAAAGCATTAATATCTCTGGTGTCTCTTGCATTGGATATGCTGACGATGTTGTCATCATTGCCAGGGGCAAATTTGGCAACACTGTCTCTGACATGATGTCTACTGCTCTTAGGAGGGTTGAGACATGGTGTAAAAATGCTGGTCTTACGGTTAATCCGCAGAAGACTGCTTTAGTTGCGTTTACAAGGAAACGCATACTTAATCTTGGGAATATTTGCTTCTTTGGACAGAAGCTTATTTGCTCCAAGGAGGTTAAATTCTTGGGAATTTATTTTGACAAGGAGCTTAATTGGAAGAGGCACTGCACAACTAAAGCCAGAAGAATCTTCTGGTCTTGTAGGAATGCTATTGGGAAAACCTGGGGCCTTAAACCCAGAGCTATCCATTGGATTTACTCGATGATAGTCTGTCCTATCATTTCGTATGGGTCCATTGTTTGGTGGTCCAGAATTAGAAATGAAACTGCTAAACTTGATTTAGTTAAGCTTCAAAGGATGGTGTGCATTGCAATCTCCGGATGCATGAAAACCACTCCTACTGCAACTCTTGAACTTCTACTTGGCTTGCATCCGCTCTATATGCGCATTGAAGCAGAAGCACTTATCTGCATGAACAGACTCAAATATCTGAAACACTGGAAAGATTACTCAAGGCATCTATCTTGGGGTAAACTTAACAGTAATGTTGCTAGGCATCCTTATTTCTGTATGCCACCTGATGGCATACATGTCAAATTTACGTTTGATAAGCCTTATGAAATTCTTGTCCCCTCGCGGGATGATTGGAAGAGGACTCCAACCTACAATAAACACATTTGTTTTGTATGGTACACAGACGGCTCGAAGATTGGCACTAGTACTGGTGCTGGTGTCTGTTGCCCTGATGATGGCACTGAACTATCTTATCCGCTTGGTAATTTTGCTACTGTCTTTCAGGCTGAAGTATTTGCCATTCTTATGTGTTGTAGAATTTGCTATGACAAAAAGTATGAGAATAGCCAGATTTTCATTTGTTCTGACAGCCAGGCTGCTCTTATGGCTCTAGGGAAGTTCACTGTGACGTCTTCCCTTGTCTGGGAATGCTATAATGCTCTCTGTACAATTGCTAGTAATAATAGTGTCATTCTGTACTGGGTGCCTGGTCATTCGGGCATTCCTGGCAACGAATTGGCTGACGAACTTGCTAGGAAAGGCTCTAGTACTCCTTTTGTGGGTCCTGAGCCGGCCTTGGGTATTCCCAATGACCTAGTCAGAAGAATTGTCTATGACATCTTCAGAAAGCTTCAGTGTGAGAACTGGCGTGACACTAAGGGTCAAAGGCAAGCGAAAATCCTCAACTGTAATTGCCCTAGTACAGGGCTTCTTAAACTTTTTTATATAGCGACCCCTTCAAGCTTAGGAAATTTTAAACGACCCCCTCCTCCATATAATGAAATATATATTAACCGTAGATGTAATATCGCACTATTTTACAATGTAAATAAAATAAGGATTAAAGAATACGTACCCATTCATTTCACATATATATAATTGGAAACGTTGACGGGATATCGGTCGTAATAAAACACAATAAATAGAATGACATAAAACTATATATATATTTATTCAATAGAAAAAATAAACTTTTGTAACAATTATTTTATAAGAAAACATAAAACTATATCTATATATTCAATAGAAAAAATAAACTTTTGTAACAATTTTTTTAATAAAAACATATTATTAACATCAAACAATATTAATGTGACGGATGTGATTGTTTATTTTTACACAAATAATTAAATCTAGGCTCAATTTGAGTTAGTGCAGATCGTAATAAATTTTCTACGTTTATTAAAGTTGAACGGTATTTTGATTTTATGTGAGTTAATGTGGAAAAGGCTGATTCACATAAATATGTTGTACAAAATGGCAGTAATTTGTTCATTGCCATTTCCGATAGTAGGGGATATTCTGATTTGATTTCTATCCAAAATTCATGCACAGGCACTTGAGAAAATCTGAGTCGCAAGGTAGTATCACTTGTTAATTCGGCAAATTCTTCTTGTGCTTTTAAGTTTAAAAAATTAATTTCTTCCATTTCAATTGAAAATGGATTGCAAATCCATTGTTGTGTATCGATATCATTGGGAAAATACCTATGCATGTAAACTTCCATATCCTTCAAATGATTAACTATAATTTTTGTTATAGGAGTATCTTTTTTTGAAATATTGTTACTAATTATATACTCGTCAGTAAATGGAAACATTTCGAGCGATCCACTTTCCACTCTGTTCTTCCATATAAGAATTTTTTTAACAAAGGCCTCAAGTTTATTTTTTAACATAAACATATTAACGCAGACTCCCTGCATTGATAAATTCATATCATTGATTTTATCAAAAATATCTGCCAAATAGCATAGCTTGAGAAGCCATAAATTATCGTGAAAATAATCGGCCAAATTAGAATTTTGCTCTGTTAGAAATATAAGAACTTCATCTTTTAAAGTTAATAATCGTTTCAAACTTCGACCTCTTGATAGCCACCTAACTTCAGCATGTAGCAATAAACTTGTATAATCCGAATCCATATCAATGCACAAATTTTTAAACAATCGACTATTAAGTGCTCGACTTTTAATAAAGTTAATGATTTTGACTGCATCAAAAAACACAGTGTTTAATTCTGGTGCAATTTTTTTAACAACAAGTGCCTCTCGGTGAATCATACAATGTGTAAATGTAATATGATCATTTCCAGCTTTAACAAATGCTGTAAAACCAAGATCTTGTCCGGTCATTGCTGCAGCACCGTCCGTGCACACACCAACACAATTTTTCCAATTTAATCCTTCTTTTTCAAAAAACTCATTTACTTTTTTATATATATCTTTTCCACGAGTATGACCTTCCAGAGGACGACAAAACAGTATATCTTCATGAATGCTTCCCTCATAAATATATCTTACAAAAAGTAACAACTGTGCCCTTTTTGAAATGTCTGTCGACTCGTCCAGTTGTATTGCAAACTTTGAGCTGTCTTTAAGCCTCATAAGAAGCTGTTGAAATTGATCATTGCTAATGTCTGAAATTCTTTTGGACACAGTGTCATTTGATAATGGAATTTTACTAATTTCAGCAGCATACTGTTTTCCATGAACAATTTCAGACATTCTTATAGCTGCAGGTAGTAAAAGTTGCTCTCCAATAGTAAAAGGCTTTTTCGTTTTTGCTATCAAATACGAAACTTCATACGATGCCAATAGATATTTATCATTCAAAGTAACATACTTCTCCAAAGTGTTCTTTTCTTTATTTGATGTTTGCAAAAGACGCTCAAAATATTCTATTGGCTTTTTTGATAACGTTGCATGTTTAGTATTCAAATGTCGTTGCAGTTTTGACGGTTTCATGCTTTCTGCAGCCAAAACTTCTTTGCAAATTAAGCACACTGGTTGTTCTTCATTGTTGTGAGAAGAGCATGTGAAGCCATACTGCAAATATGATTCGTCATATTTTCTTTTTTTTGTTTTGCTAGAAGTCGGATTTGAAGCACTGCAACTTGGTTGTGACGGCGTGGCAGACTTATTAGTTGGAATTTTAATTAGCCATTTATCCATGATGGTTAAATAATAATAAATAATTAAACAAAATGTAGTTGAACTTTAACGTAATAATTAAAAACACCAACTGAAAATTACACAGTAAATACACACATGTCACTACGAAGACAAAGCTGAGTCCAAACTGAAGTACAAACAGAAAAATAACTACACTCGAATCTTTACCAGTGCAATGACAACAAATTACGATCAGATCAACCCCGACGCATGGCGTGTTCAAAGTGTGCAGCGCACAAAGGCACCGTATCACAAAGATGCCGAAAAAGAAGCTTTCATTTAATTTTTTTTATTATTCTTTTATAAAAATAATATGCTGATTCGCCTAGCCTAGCTTGATTATGCTTCCGTATTGTATGTGTAAGCTGTAAGGCGACGCGGCGTCTGGGTACTTATAATCACTAAGTTATCTTGCAAACACTGACGCCGGCGGCCAGACATCAATGTCGAACGTTCAGTTGAAAATCGAGGAGCGCGTTGTATTTATTATTTTAAATGCTACTTCCATATTTTCATTTATAGGCCCTACATAACAGTTTTGCATTGCCACTTTTTTCAAAAAATAGTTATAATAAAACTACAATAGTATTTTGTATGATTTTTATTTGTATTTATATTTGTACGTAGTGTGTATACTAATTTTAAAATTTTATTTATAATGATTAAAAAGTATCAGATCTTTGCGACCCCCTTTCAGTAGTCTCGTGACCCCCCTGGGGGTCGCGACCCACAGTTTAAGAAGCCCTGCCCTAGTACACGTCAAAAGGAACTTTTCAGGCTCAGTAGAACTGGCATCAGGAGAGCTGTTGGAATCCTTACTGGACACTGCACTCTCAAGAGACATCTTAATATTATGGGTGTCTCCAAGGATTCGCTTTGCAGAGGCTGCAATTACAGCGAAGAAACTGCAGCTCACATTCTATGTGATTGTGAGGCCTACTCTGCTCACAGATTCGAACACATTGGTCGTCATGTGATTGAACCTTGGGAGCTGAACGACATTCCTGTCAAGTGCCTGCTTATTTTCGCATCGGCAACTGGTATCTTTTCTTAGGGATCTTCATTTTCTTTTTGGGGTAGTACAATAGACCTCTGGTCGATGTGCTAGGCTCTTCTGGAGCCACCCACCTTCATATCATTCATTCATTCAAGATGTGCTTGGGCACATTTGACACAATTCGGTGGCAGGTAACAGCCGTTACTTGTGTGAAAGAATGACTGACACCGAAAACATTGAGTTACTTGTTTCTGTCCACGATATTTCTCAATTTTAACCACAGTGTGGAACAAGTTATCTATTTTATACACATTATCATTTAAGGGATTTTTGGGCAACTGCACATAGAACAGTGGCATCGTAACCCTGTTGGTCTTGGGCCCTCTCGCCAACTGCGTGACGCTAATTGGCTTGTGGCCCAGATATTCCAACTCGCTCATGATTTCCTCTGTCTTTGTGCAGTTGGGGAGACCTCTAATAACTATTTTAATGGGTTTCTGGTAATCAAGTAAATAAGACTTGAACTCCACCTTGTTCGTTAACAGAAACTTCTGTATTTTGATATAATCCTCTCTGCTGCTGACATGCACCTTAAGGAAGTCACCAGAACCGGTGAGCTTGCTAGTCAAGTTTTGGACTTCGTTCTTTAGATCGTGGATGAGCTGGGACCAATTGTTGGTGACAGCAATAAAGAAGGGGGGGGGGTGCTCTTTTTTAGCAACGCTGACATTATCAACAATGTTAGTATTTTCGGCGTCAGGCGCCGGTACTTCAATTTCCGTACTCCAATTTAAGTCAGAGGGGGGGGGGGGGTTGTCCAGCAGAAGAGCGGTCTTACGACTTGCTGTGTGCCTTTTAGGATGCAGCATAAATCCATCCTCATCCGCACCACGTGGGTGCTTTTTAGAGATCTGGCTGCTAGTAGCAGCATCTACAATATTTTCAGCAACATTAATTGAGTTAACATTGTTTAGAAAATCAATTTGGCTAACAGGTTCCCTATCAACTGGTCTTTTTGAGGCATTAGAGGTGGTAGTCAAGGGAGGAGGAGCAAGAGAATAACTGCCGGAGGGGAGCCTCCGACAGGGCTTACTATATCTTGGTACATCGTGTTCCTTGATCAGGGCACTGAGGAGCTTTTCCATGTGATTGAGAGAGTCCAGTGAATCTTGGCATTCTTCCATGCTGGTTACCTTGTTCAACATATATTTCAATCTCTTTATTCCTGAGAAGAGAGTTTCACAGGCAAGTAACGGATCCTTGGGCAGTGCAATAGAGTTCGTAGAGTCAGAAAAGTCCATAAGAGTCTCTGGTGAAGTTCCACGTGGTTCGCTATCCTAGTGGTGTACCGCCGGAACAGGCTTGTCGGTGCCGGCAGAAGGTGGGGTCCCTGCGGCAGCAGGGGGAGAAATCAGCATTTCCAGTTCTGAGCGGGAGCAGTGGCAAAACAGGTTCTACCAGTACGGTGGCTCGGAGGGGAATGAGTTGGTTAATATGAAATTGTCTTGGACGGCTCCGACCTGCAAGTCGGTACTAAGGTGGAAGGGGAGGGGCCAATGCCTTAAGGGCAGCAAATAGGAAGTGAGCAAGCTCTGAGTAAGAATTGCAACTGTTAAACTATTGATATACATTAAATAAATTTTTTAAATAAACAGTTTAAGATATGTTAAGAAGTTAGTAAAAGTTAATAAAAGAGCTATTGCAGATAACAATTAAATGTTGAGTTTAAGGAGCAAAGATAATAAAAAAGTTTAAGTTAAGATTTAAGTTGAAGTTTGAAGGCTGTTAGAAGACTGCAATGCAGTCGGGCACCAAAGTTCTTGTGAGAAAAAAGAAGGCATTTTACAGTGACACACTAGAAAATTTACAAATTACAATTAATGAAACGGAAACGTGGATTGGAGTACTGGTCTAGCAGAAAAAATGCGGGCAAAGCAAGCAGATGGGTTGGCCAGTGGCTGGGCCACTAAAGTGAACGGGACAGAGTGACAGCAGGTGCCTCCATCTGTCGGCGTTCAGGTTTACGAGACTCCTGGTTGTGGGATGAGAAAGCAACCTTGTGTGCAACCACTATGATGGAGCTCCTAGCACTGAGTGCTGTATCTCTCTTATTTCGTGTTTTAACACTCTTCCGGAGCCCCTAGCACAGACCAAAACCAAGACGCTTGATTACGGGCTGCCATGGGACTGAGTCCCTCACGCCCACATCGAAAATAATATTGTCCACTGTGAATGGTTTTTAGCAATATGCGAAGATTGTAGAATGCACTCTTTCACTGGATGAGGTGCTGTGTTGATGTTCACTGGTGGCTATGTTGTGCTACCCTCATCTTGGTTGGTGTTGAAACGACTGGACTGGGTACTGACCAAGACCAAGACCAAGACGCTTGATTTCGGGCTTCCATGGGACTGAGTCCCTTACGATCTGGGTATTGAGCTGTGGTAGCTGTAAGAGAGGGGGAGGGCGGGGCCAAGGGCAGGCGGCCAATAGAAGACTGCAGAAGTGCAGGGCCAGTTAACGTTAAGTTAAGTTACAGTGAAATTATTTTAAAGTTATTTAATAATTAACAAGAGAATAAAAAGGATACAGATATACAGGTGAGATTTAAGAGTTGCTAAATAAATAATTTAAATAATTTACAAGTAAAGAATTTTCTATCAACAATTGATAGATTGAGATTTGAGTTCCGTCACAAGTTGCGAAAAAGAAAGGCCCTTTTCAGGGACACACTAAATTTAAGTTTACAATTAAATTTAATAAATAAATGTACAAAGTTATTAAATAATTTAATTTACAAAAGCTTTCAGTATGCTTAGGAAGTGCTAAACAGGGCAAGCATGGCTTGCACGAGAAGTGACCAACCAAGACCAAGACTCTTCATTTCGGGCTACCATGGGACAAAGTCCCTCACGCCCACATCAGAAAATAATAATGTCTGCTGTAAATAGTTTTCCAATAGCAATATGAGGTCTGCTGGCAATCGTCCATATGGGTTGCTGCATGAAGTGGTCAGAGACGACCAAGACCAAGACGCTTCATTTCGGGCTACCGTGGGACAAAGTCCCTCACGCCCACATCAGAAAATAATATTGTCTGCTGTAAATAGTTTTCCAATAGCAATATGAGGTCTGCTGGCAGTCGTCCATAGTCGAGGGATGTGGAGATTTTGGGAGTTCCTAGCCTCTGGCTTTTACCTCCAGTCTGAGAGCATTGTGTGAGACATGACATCATTTGAGCAATGGAAGTATGAGAACAGAACAGGCCCATTGGCCAGACCTTCAAAATGAAGGGGAGCTTTAGGAGCGGTGGTGCCGCCCTCTATGAGAGGCGCGGGCAACCACAAAGGGGAGAGTGTATCTAGAGTAGATGCACAAGTTACAATGTTAAAGCAAGTTACATGAGATCAAACCCAGCAAAGAGAATGAATACAAAAGAGACTAAAGGGTTTGCGGATGTGGAAGGCAGGAATTTGAGTAATTCAAGGTGGTTCGAAAAGAATGGACCGGGGACGCTTCCTGTGCAGTCTCGGGTCGTAGTCTGGGAGGGTAAAAAGGGTTTCGTTATTAATGCTGGGGAGGTTTTGAAAAAATTTTTTGGTATGCTTGCGGATGACTTTTTTGATGGTTTTTATTTTAAAATCCCGGTGAATCACATCATTCCGGAGGAACCGGGGGGCTTTGCGAATGATCTTAAGGATGCGGTTCTGTTCTGTCTGGAGTTTGGCAATGCTAGTCTTGCATGCGAATCCCCAGACAGGACAAGCGTAGAGGAGGATGGGGTTGATGATGGACTTGTACAGGAGGAGTTTATTTTTAATTTCGATGTGGCTGGAGAAAAGGAGGTGCCCAAGGGTGCCTACCAGTTTCTTTGATTTTTTAAGTACATGACTGAGGTGCTCGCGCCAAGTAAGCCGGCTGTCCAGATGGACGCCGAGATATTTGACGGAGCGGGCAAAGCAGACGGGTTGATTGCTGATCAGAATGGGGGGGGGGGACACCGGACCTGACACCGGAGAAGAATATGGCTTGCGACTTGGAGGGGTTTATTTTGATCTTCCAATTTTCGTAATATTTTTCGAGGGTGTGAATATGCTTCTGCAGATGTGCGTGGAGAAAGTTAAGGTTTCGATGCTTGGAGAGGATGCAAGTATCGTCGGCATAAAGGCAGAGGGTGGTATGGGGGGACCGGGGGTGTCATTAATGAAGCAGTTGAAGAGGAGGGGGGCAAGGATGGATCCTTGGGGGAGCCCTGCCTTAAAGGGTTTTATGTCGGAGAGGGTGTTTAGGATTCTGACCCGAAAATTACGCTGATTTATATACGAGTTGATAATGAGGATGAGGGGGGGGGGGATTTCCATTTGGATGAGCTTGTATATTATTCCGACGTTCCAAGCTTTATCAAACGCCTTTTCCACGTCCAACATAATGGCCCCGGCCGGGGTTTTGGTTTGGAACCCCTCTGCTACGAATTCTACTACTCTAAGGAGCTGATGGGTGGTCGAGTGGGCCGGCCGGAAACCGAACTGCTCCGGGATGAAAAGATCCTTCTCATTTATGAAGTTAAGGAGCCTAGTTTGAATGACTCTCTCAGTGATCTTGCTAAGAGCCGGAAGGAGGGAGATGGGGCGGTACGAGACAGGGTTGGAGGGGGTGCCTCCAGGCTTGAGAATGGGTACGATGATAGACGTTTTCCAGTTGGATGGGATGTGACGGTAGTTAAGAACGGCATTAATCAGGTGGGTGATGAAGATGATATTCAGGGGGAGAAACTTAAGAGCCCTATTGGAAATTTTGTCAATACCCGGGGATTTTTTAATTTGCAGTTTTTGGATAATTTGGAAGATTTCAAGGGGGGGGGGAGGGGGGAACAGGGTCGGGATGAGGGGCCTGGAGAAAGTCATTTACAATGAGGCTGATATTATCCTGAAAGTCGTTGTTGGGGATGTCCAATGTGAACTGCTTTACATAGCAGTTCGCAATGGCATTTGCTTTTTCTAGGTCTGAGAAGGCCATTCCCGTGTTGGTGCACAGAGGCGGCAAGCGCGCGAATGGTCTTCTCACCCGTTTGATATCCTTCCAAATGGTTTTATCCAGGGGGGAGAGGGACTCAATGTATTCCTTCCATCTGTTCTGGCTGTACTTAGCAATATCACTGCGAAGAGTCCTGTTGAGGGAGTTAAGGCGGTTTTTGATGAGGGGGTTTCTGGTGGCCTGCCACAGTCTGCGGAGGTCATTACGCGTTTGGATTTTGACTTTAATGTGATGAGGAAGCACATTGAAGCGGGGGGGGGGGGGGGGGCGAGAGGAGGATGCGTCAGCAAGGGATCTTTGTATCTCATCAGTAAGGTTCTGGGCCGCGGAGTCAAGGTCGGCAGGGCCGCTAATTTTGGGGTTAAGGAGGGCGGATCTGGTGAGATTGTATTTAAATTTTTTCCAATTAACCGAGTGGGGGTGTCAGACAGGGGAAGAAGGGTGTTAAGGTGGACCGTGAGGAGGATGGGAAGGTGGTCGGAGCTAAGCTCATCAAGGGTTTCAAGGGTGTACGGGAAGTGGATATTTTTTAAAATGGCGAAGTCTATGGTGGAAGGGGTGGCGGCAAGGGAGTAGTGGGTGGGTTTGGACGGGACGGCAACATGGAGTCCATTGTCGGTGACGAATTTGTGTATATCCCTCCCATACGGGTTCCTACGACGACAGTTCCAGCTGGTGTGGTAGGCGTTGAAGTCCCCCATGCAGATGACCCGGTGGTGCTTGCTATAGATTTGGGTGAGGTCCGATGTCAGGTCGTTACGCTGCCTCGGTCTAATATACAGGGATCCAATAACAATGGTCGGCTGATTTGGGAGGGTCAGGCTAATCAGTTTATTCTCCACGATGCTTGTGTTAGCAGAGTTAAGCTCATGGTGAGGGAGGTTATTTTTAATATATATAGAGACTCCACCGTAGGCGCAGTTACTACTGCGCACTGCGGTGTAGTTTCTATAATTTGCAATTTTGAGGGGGGGGGGGGGAGCGGCCCGGTCTAGTCTCTTGAATCAGGATTACATCAATGGCGTTATTTTGGACGAAGTCTCTAAGCTCGACGATCTTATTACTAAGGCCGTTCGCGTTCCACGAGAGAAGGCGAAGGGCGTCAAAAGTGCGATTACTCCCCATGATGGGGGGGGGGGGGGGGGGGGCTGAGCAGAATGCCTCTTTTAGGGCGGTGATTATACTGAAGATCTTGTTAAGTGGGTTATCTGCCTGAGATAAAATGCATTGGACCGTGGTTAGGAATTTTTTGATTTGGCTAAAACTGATATTAAAGTCTGAGAAGGTTTTCCTGATCTCTTGAATAATCTGAAAGAAGTCTGATATCTGTGATGTTGGAGTTTTGCTGCTGTTAGTGCTTGCCTTGGTTCCTGAGTTTGAGGCAGGGGCGGTTTGGTTGGTCTGATCCGCGTAACAGTTTGAGATATCAGTGGGGGGGGAGCAGGGATATTAGCGTATACTTTTAGCTGGTTATGGGGAAGTCTCTTTGGGTCGTTTTCCGGCCGGTAATGATGGGTGTTGTTTCCACGGGCTGTTAAGGGGATTGGATCGGTTCCTTTATCACTACTCCTGGGGGGGGTCACTGAAGAGTAAGTTTTGCTTGCAACGACGTTAGCGAGAGTCGGTTGGATGGTTCCGTTTGGGTGGTTTCCTGCCGCTGAGGTGGTAGTTTGCAGGGGGGGGGAAGTCTTTCCTCTGTGGGGCTGGCTGCTGGGGACGGGGGGGGGGGGGGGAGGGCGACAGTTTGCATGAGGTTTGTTACATTGAGATACTGATTTTGGGGGTTAGAGGGACACATACGGTAGTTAGCGGTGTGAGGGCCGTTACAATTCGCGCACTGGGCGGGTGTGAGGGGAGACTTAATGCATTCGCGGGTCCAGTGGCCCTGGCCACATTTCAAACAGCGGGGTGGTTGTCTGCAGCAATCGCTGGCATGCCCATGCTGCTGACAGCGGTAACACATCTTCGTTCCTCTGGATTGGAAGTCCCTGATTTGTATTGAGATGTCTAAGATGGTGTCAATGTTTCTGATGTTTTCCCAGTTTGAGGTAGGGTTTAGTAAGACAAGGAAGAGGGGAAGGGGGGTTCTGTTTTTGAGGTCTTTCAGCTGCGTAATCCTATGTATGTTAAATCCGAGGGAGCGAAGTTCTTCCGTGATTTCATTAATTGGCGAGTTGATGGGTAGACCTTTTATTAGCATTTTAATGGGCCTCTCAGCCTTTAGGTTTATCGAGTGGAAGTCTATTTTTTTCTCAATTAGGTGCCTTTGTACAATTCTGTAGTCCTCAACTGATTTAGGATACATTTTAATTAGTTCGCCATTTAGCTGGGCACGTACGGGGGTTTGTACTAGCGTATTGATATTTTTGATCAATTCTCTCCAGTTGGAGGGGCAGTTGACAAAGAAGGGTTCAATTTCTGGGTTTTCAAGGCTATTTCCTTCATCATTATGACTATCTTCATCAATTTGGCTGGCTACGGCATTTGGTTGCGCGCTTACTGCGTTCCGAGAATCAGCGGGGGGGGGGGGGGGGGGAGGTGTCCATATCCAAGGCTGCAAAGGAATTTGAAGTAATAATATCATCCGCGATGACAGAATCTGCCCTACGGCAGTGCTTTTTGGCAAGGGGAGAGCTGGGGCCTTCCATATCCGCAGGGTTGCATATAGCATTATGTGCTTTAAGTCTTAGATTATCATTAGTATCATTGGCATTACGTGCTTCTAAGTTATCAGCAATTTCTGAGCTGCATTTTAGTTCAATTTCAAAGTTAGGATAATCCTGGCTATTAGTAGTAGCGTTATCAGTATTATTTACATTAGCATTACACATTAATTTGCCAGAGGTTAATGGGTTTAGTTCTATACCAGCTTCGCTGGTGATGTTGCCTTTAGGAGGCTTACTTTTAGGTAAGTTGTTTACATCATTTCTAAAATTACCATTAGACTTAGCAGATTTGACTAAAGACATGTAAGATTTGATCTCATTATAGAAGGGGGTCCTATCAGTAAAGTTCCCAAATTGCTCAAAATGAATGGTCAAAGAATCACACATACCTGCTAGCTGGTCGGTGGTTTTCTCGGAGATACCTTCTTGCAGTTGAGTCCATTCATTCTGGAGGTAGAGGCCAGTGTGAGTCAGGAGTTCATTGTACTGTAGACGCCCATGTTCAGAGTCCGCGTGGTCCGGGAACAGGCAGTTTGTAAACTTGTAAATAGTCTCTTCGATGAACGATGCAAAATCTTTTTCAGGAGCTGAGGTCATTATCACGGACGCCATGTCCGACGCAGAAGAAGTGTCCAGCAGAAGCAGGAAAAGTTCGTATTGAGCCACGTGTAGTAGCAGCCACGAGGGAGCAGGAGAAAAACCAGTCCGCACAGTACGGAGTCTCGGAGCCGAAAAAGAATAATCGTCCATAATGGGTTGCTGCATAAAATGGTCAGAGACGGCGATGCCGACTTGTCTTGGCGAGATTAAATAGCACTTTTGAGCTGTGGTTGCACTGAGCTGTGGCTGCAAGAGAAGGGGTGGGCGGGGCCAGGGAAGAGCGGGCCAATGAAAAAGGTCGCTGAGCTGAAGCTCGGAGGAGTACTGTTAAGTACAGGTAAGTTAATTATAAAGTTAAACGAAATGAATTTAGAATAAATATATAATTTAAGATTTAAGTAAATAAATGTAGCTAAGAGATATACAATACGAGGGAGCAGGTCAAATCCTGTGTACAGGGGTTAACTTAAACACTTCTAGTGAAATAAAAAAGGCCCTTTTCAGGGACACACAGATAAACAAATTTAGATAAATTTTAAAGTCAAAAATACAAGGGCACCTAAGGTGCGGAGACCGGGCTGGCATTAACGAAACAAACAAAGCAATGCTAGAGGCAGGTCGGATTCCGAAATGGAATGGCAGGGCCGTTTAGGCAGCTAAGGGGGGGGGGGGGTCATCTGCGAGCGCATTATAGCTCTCGTAGATGAGCCCAACCAAGTCAATCTGCGTAGTCGCCTTACGCATATCAGGGAGCGCTCTTTGGAACGCTTTTAATAAAAGGTCTTTAGTTTGAGAATTTCTCAAAGCAAGGAGAGTCAAAAGGAAGTCGGTGTAGTTGATAGCACAAGTGCTATCAACTATGGATTTTGGATTTGGATCGGCGACGGCTGGGACCGACTGCTCGACAATTTGTCCGGGAATTTCGGCTTCAAGTGCAGGATTTTTGTGCGAATCAACTTGATTCAATGAAGCAGTGGTAGCTCTAGCATAATTAACGGTGGGCTTAATGCCAGCTGGCCGGAATGGACGGCCTAAGTTTCCAGGGTAATTTCCTGGGGGGGGGGGGGCACTGTTGTTGTGATTAAAATTTTGCTGGGGGTGTTCCCTACGTCTCTTAGTCACAGGCGAGCTGCTCGGATATTTCGGGCAGCCGCGCCAGTTGGCAGCATGGGTGCCACCGCAATTGCAGCATGACCTAAAGCAGGGGTCGGCAACCTGCGGCTCGCGAGCCGCATGTGGCTCTTTTGATGTAAAGTTGCAGCTCTCCAGTTCCATACGAAAAAATTAATATTTTATTATCAAAACCCTTAAAAATAAGAAAATATATTTTTAAGTACCCAATTTCTCAATAGCTTCTATTTTCATAATCGTTAATTACAAATTGCTACTCTTAACATGACCATAGTGAGATAAATTTGAACTATTGTTTTGTTCTTAGTGATGAGACTCCGTGACCATGTTTATCTTTCAGCCAATTGAATTTCATTTCCGTCTCACCCAAACAGCCACCGTCTAGAGTCTAAACAACACGTCTAGGCTCTAGACGTGTTGTCAGTCAGTCATCCTCGGATATCGCGGTCGACGTTAGGTTGCATGTGTGTTAATTTAATCGCTTGCGGTTTCTGCGTGTCTATTCGCTTGTTGTTTCAAGAAGAATACGATTTAGATGCGAATTATCTTCTCAAATGTATGTACGCGTATAATATAATAAAATCAGTAACAGAATTGAATTACATATCTGAGGATCGTGCTAACGAAGTAATAATGGTAAATAAATTGTTTGCCGTTTTAGATAGCTAAGTAAAATTTTAAAAAGTCATTTTTTCAGCTCCGCGCCATCATGGCATCTGGTAAAGGAAAGAGAAGAACTGAAGAAGAAAACCGAGAATTCAATCAGAATTGGACGGAGTCGTTTGCATTCATATGCAACACAGATGGCCTTCCGACTTGTCTCATTTGCCACGAAAAACTCGCACACAATAAGAAGTCAAATTTGGAGAGACACTTCACTACAAAACATACCCAGTTTGCTGGTAAATATCCAACCGGTGACGCACGAAAAAAAGCTGTTCAAGAGCTCCAAAAAAACAACAGTCAAGTTGCATGCTAAGTAACTGGGCGCAATCTTCCAATAATGTAAATCTGGCAAACTTTGCAGTATCATTAGAAATAGCAAAAAGAGGAAAACCATTCACAGTTGGTGAGTACGTCAAAGATTGTTTTATACGTGCATCTGGAGAACTGTTTCGTGATTTTAAAAACAAAGCAGAAATCATGAAAAAAATCAAAGATTTGCCATTATCTGCTAAAACAGTACAAGATAGAACTGCTAAAATGTCTTCAAATGTAACACATATGCAAGTGGAAGACATTCAACAGGCTTCTGCCTTATCACTTGCTATAGATGAGTCTTGCGACATAAAAGACACGGCACAAGTTACCCTTTTCGTCAGGTATATGTCGTCCCAAGGTCCAAAAGAAGAACTGCTAGGATTGCTACCGCTCTCTGGGCAAACTCGTGGAGAAGATATAGCAAATGCTGTGCAAAAATGCCTGGAAGACAATGGAATCGATATAAATAAAATCGTTTCTAAAGCAACTGATGGAGCCAGAAGTATGACAGGAATATATAGAGGGGTAAGATCAATTCTTCAGAAAAAAATAAACCACTAAATTCTAACGTTTCACTGCATAATTCATCAAGAAGCGCTTTGTGCCCAAACATTTCCGGCCGTAATAGTTGAGGTCATGAACTTGGTAATTAAGATTATTAACAGCATCTTGGCAAAAGCACTCTACCATCGCCAGTTTAAAGATTTCCTTGCAGAAATAGATAGCCAGTTTTCTGATCTACTTCTGCACAATAAAGTGCGATGGCTTTCCAGAGGTAACGTATTGCAACGTTTTGCTTTGTGCTTGAGTGAAATAAAAATATTCCTCAATGAAAAAAGCATTGACCATCCCGAATTGGAAGAAGACAAATGGCTGCAAAAATTCAACTTCATGGTAGATACCACAATGAAACTAAATGAACTAAATCTAAAACTGCAAGGAAATGGCAACCCAGCCTTTGCCTTGCTTGAAGACGTAGTTTGTTTCGAAAAAAAATTTCTTCTTTTTGTTGAAGACATGGGAAGCGGTAACTTACTTCATTTTAAAAATCTGAAGCAATATCGCGATGAGACCAATGCAACTATTGACACGAATTTCTTCAGCCTAGCTTTAAAAACGTGAAGGATGGATTCGCTGAGAGATTCGAGCAATTCAAAACAAACAAAAGTACTCTCGCGTTCATAGTAAATCCTCTCAACACAAATGCAAATGAGATCAACATTGAGCCAGTTGGAATTGATGCTGGATCGCTCCAAACGCAATTGCTAGATTTGAAAAGGAAAGACTTGTGGAGTGGCAAGTTCACAGAACTCAAGAGCCAGTTGGAAGAGTTGGGGATCCAGAAATGCATGCACATCGCGCAGCACAAGTGGACAGCTCTAAAAGAAATTCCTAGAGTTGAGGCCCTCATATTCGGCGCATGGAATAGTCTTCCAGAATGCTACAGTGAGGTGATGAAGTTGGCATATGGAGTGCTGGCGATCTTCGAATCGACATATTCGTGCGAGCAAGCGTTCTCTTGCATGAATATAATAAAAAGTAAAGTTAGAAGTCAACTAACAAATAAAAATCTAGAGTCGTGCTTGAAACTTAAAATAACAAGTTATAAGCCAGATTTAATCAAACTTTCAAAAGGCATGCAAAGCCAATGCTCCCATTGATGTAACTATCTATATTTGTGTTTTTATATGAATAAATATTATTCCGTATTTAAAGCCGTTTATTTTAAATCAAAATCCAATATATATAAGCAAATACTATAATATTAAAACGAAAAACTTTAGTGGCTCTTTAAAAATTGGGAAATTTTGTAAATTGTAACTTTTGGCTCTTCCGTTTCAATAGGTTGCCGACCCCTGACCTAAAGTCAGCTTTGCAATCACTGGCGGAGTGGGGCCCTGCACATTTGACGCAGCGCAGTGGCAGCCTACATGCCAGACTGCTATGGTAAAAACCATTGCAGGCATGGCATTGGCTGACAAAGCCCTTGCGCCCCATGTAGGGCTCCAAAGTCACTCCTGTGCCTAAGAGCAGAGTAATTTTGAAAAGGTCCTCCGAGTTAGTCTCGGGTGCTAATTGAAGGTAAAATAAGGGAAGGGCAATTTGCTCCCTCTTTTGGTGAGTCTAACTATGCTAATAATTTTAAAACCAAGGTTTTCAAGTTCGTCTTTAATAAGATTTTGATCAGTGATTGAGGGAAGTCCTCTAATCACACATTTAGTTGGAAGGTCTTCCTTGAGTGTATATGACTTAAAAGGTGCACCAGAATTTGTTAAGAAGGAGATACAGCTGCGATGTTCGGCTTCGTTTTGAACAGTTATCTTAAAGAACTGCCGGTCAAGGACCGAAGTGATTTTAGGAGCAATTCTTCTAAGGTTGAATAGAATTGATGACCAGTCTGAGTGGCTGGCGCTGACGAAAATCGGGGGAATCTGGGATTTCGGCGTGGTTGCCGAAGGGTCGTCCATTCCGTGTCCGGTCGTTGCGTTCCTATTGGTCCGCTCTGAATCCTTTGTCGGCGTGCGACATTTGGCAAGTCTAGAGGCCTTGGGGGCCTTGTGAACAAATCCGTCCTCGTCGGTGTAAGTACGAGGGGTATAGTGCCTATTAGGGGTTATATTAGAAGAAGGTTTGTCATAATTATTACATTTAGAGTCAGAGTAGGTTCTATCACTTAAATTTGGGCTATCAGTTTGTGGGCTTGCCTTAGGGGCGGCCTGTATAGTTTGCAATTCAGGGTCATCTAAGTTAGGGTTAAGATTGCTTACATTGTAGTCAGAGTTAGATTTTAAGGTATTAAGTTTAGCTTTGCCGCTGTTCCTGAACAACTTCAAGAGTTCATCAGTTGAGAGTTTGGTCAGGTCCTTGGGAGGTTTCTTTGCTGCTTTTCTGGCAGATAGAGTCGCTTCTAGTTCGTCGACTTCCATTCTCAGTCCTTCGATCTGGTCTAGGGTTGGTGCGGGATCGCTGCAATCAACTTGCTCATCGGAAGGATCGTTAAGATTCATATTTCCAACTTGCTCATTAGTTCGCGAAGACGTGCTATTAGAGTCAATGTCCATGATGACTTCGAAAGTCTGTATAGTTAACATATGTACGTGGCTTCACGTACTGGCTTCTCCATGTCGGGAGCTCACTCGGATAGGTCCTAACTCTACGGAGTCCAAGCTCCGAACTCCGGTCAGAGATGGCAATGCCGACTTGTTTTGGCGAGGTGAAATAGCACTTTTGAGCTGTGGTTGCACTGAGCTGTGGCTGCAAGAGAAGGGGTGGGCGGGGCCAGGGAAGAGCGGGCCAATGAAAAAGGTCTCTGAGCTGAAGCTCGGAGGAGTACTGTTAAGTACAGGTAATTTAATTAAAAAGTTAGACAATTTGAATTTAGAATAAATATATAATTTAAGATTTTAATACATAAATGTAGCAAAGAGATATACAATACGAGGGAGCAGGTCAAATCCTGGCTGGCATTGAAGTCGCGGGCAAAGCAAAGTAAAAAAGTGGATTGAGGGCTCGCCGGGGAGGACGAATCAGAACGCTCCGTTCCACTCTGGGTCTGCCGGGGCAGCCCCAGAGTGGAAAAGACGCTCTTTCAGCGCCGTCCGGCGAACAAGGTTAGGAAACGCCTGCCTGAAGTGTAGAATATCTGGAGCGCTTCCACGGGGGCGCCGCTGGTCCGGAAAGAAGGTGTCTAGGCCTTCTTTTTCCAAGATAGGAGGTTGTGGAAGTGTCGTAGCTACTATCGACACCTCTCAGGCAGGGTTTACTAGAGTTCTTGTTGAAGAAATTTCGTGAGGTTTTCCTAAAATGCCCAGTAACGTGTGGGACTTTGAGGTCGTGATGAATTACCTGGTTCTGGATGTACCAGGGCGCATTAACAATGCAGCGCAAGACCTTATTTTGGAACACTTGCAATTTCTCAATGTGCTTTTTTGCAGCCGAGCCCCAGACAGGAATGGCATACAAAAATGCAGGTGCGATGATTTGTTTATAGATGAGCAGTTTGTTGTAGAGGGACAGGTGAGACTTTCTACCGAGAAGTGGGAGGAGGGCTACAAAGGTTTTATTTGCTGTTTCAACTTTCTTAGTGATGTGCTCAGCGAAAAGTAATTTGGAGTACAGAGTGATGCCCAAATACTTTGCAGACTGTGAAAAGGGGATCGGATCATTGAAGATTTTAAGGGAGAAGTTACTAAGTCTAAGTTCTCGGTAGTTCGGACGAAAAATGACGACTGCACTCTTGGTCGGATTAATTTTGATTCTCCAGGTTGCGAGCCAGTGCTCAAGACTATTCTTTATGTAGCTTTGGAGTGTATTAATAGCGAAGTTTGGTGTAGAGCTTCTAGAAATCAGGGCTGTGTCATCAGCAAAGATGGCCAGCTTTACGTAAGGGTTGTCGTCGTACGCAATGTTGTTTTCGATGCGGAGTACCTAGTCATGGACTTCAACCTCCGGTATGAGGATGATGTGTGATACTCATTAACATTAGATGAGCTGAACAAGATTTCATGTACAGAGGAAAGGGAGCAAGTGCCAGGTGCTGCCATCTGTGTTTGTGAGTTGGCACAAAAAGGGGAGGAGAAACTGCAGGAAGCAGTAGCAAAAATTAAAGTAAAGTTTGAATTTTAAACAATTAAGTAAGCAATGAGTTAAGATTAAAAGTTCCAATGCAAAGAAGAGTAATTAGGTGATGGCAGAGAGGAAAATTACAAATTAAGTTTAAGAATTGCAAGGTAGGACTCAATTTGTATTTTATTAAGATTGGATTTGCAGGCAAAACCCCAGATCGGGCAGGCATACAGGAGGATTGGGAGGATGATAGATTTTAAAAGGAGGACTTTATTTTTGATGTCGAGGTGATTTGAATAAAGGAGGTGATTAAGTGCGCCAGCAAGTTTTTTTGGTAACATAGTCAATGTGATTTTGCCAGGTGAGGCGACTGTCCAATCGGACGCCGAGGTAGGTGGCAGTGCGGCTGAAGCAAACTGTCTGATTGCAAATGTTGATGGGGGGGGGGGGGGGGGAACCTTTTATGGGAGAAGAAGATAACTTGAGATTTTAAGGGGTTAATTTTGATTTTCCATTTGTTATAAAATGATTCAAGAAGGGAGATGTGATTTTGGAGGTGGGAGTGAAGGTAATTAAGATTTTTGTGGGCCGCGATGATACAGGTGTCGTCAGCATACATGCAAAGGGAGGAATGGGGTGCGCGTGGGGTGTCATTAACGAAAATATTGAAGAGAAGGGGGGCAAGGATGGAACCTTGGGGAACGCCGGCTTTAATGGTTTTAATAGCGGAGAGGGTATTAAGGATACGTACGTGGAAGTTACGATTTTGGAGGTAAGAATTTAAAATTTGAATAAGGGGTGGGGGAGTATTTAATTGAATCAGTTTGAAGATAAGTCCGTTGTGCCATGTACGATCAAAAGCTTTTTCCACGTCCAGCATAATGGCACCAGCTGACTGTTTGTTGTGAAAAGCGTCAGAGACGAATTCCACAACACGCAGCAGCTGGTGGGTAGTAGAATGAGAGGGGCGGAAGCCGAACTGCTCGGGGATGATGATGTTATTAGTTTCAATAAAGTTAAAAAGTCTGTTATGAATGACACGTTCAGCCAGTTTACTCAGGGAGGAAAGCAGGGAGATGGGCCGATAGGACGAAGGATTTGATGAGTCGCCGCCATGTTTGAAAATGGGTACGATGACCGCGGTTTTCCATTGGCCAGGGAAATGACGAAAGGTAAGGATTGCGTTTTTAATGTGAACAAGGTAGAAAAGAATGTTAAGTGGGATAAATTTTAAAGCTTTATTGGTAATTTTGTCGAGGCCAGGGGTTTTTTTGTTTTTGAAGTTTTTTATTATGTCTTGAAGTTCAGAAGGGGTGGTAGGGGTAATGGGGTCAGGGTAGGGAGTGCTAAGGAAGTTTGCTACCTGTTGGTTGACATGGGTATGAAATTGAAGGTTGTTTACAGCATTATGGGGCTTGAATTGATTTTGGTATGCATCAGCGAGGGTGTCAGCTTTCTGTAGGTTAGAGAATGCCATGCCTGAAGCGGAATGGAGGGGGGGGGGAGCTGTGCATAGGGTTTCCTAATGCGCTTAATCTCTTTCCAAAGAGTTCTGTCTGCAGGGGAGAGGGACTTGATAAACCGTCTCCAGCTGATTTGTTTAAAGTTTTTAATGTCAGACCTGATTTTGCTGTTTAGGGAATTTAGGGTGATCTTGGTTTGGGGGTTTCAGGAGGATTGCCAGAGCTTACGAGTGTTATTTCTGATTTTGATTAGGTTACTGATTTGAGGGGGGAGTGAGTTATAGCGGGGGGCAGGGCAGGTGGTGGTGGCTTCGGCCAGGGCACGTTGCAGTTCGGAGGTGACGTTGCCGACTGCGCTGTCAATGTCCGAGGAGTTTTTAATTTTAGGATTAAGGAGAGTTGAGTTTTTAAGGGTTTTCTTAAAGTTTTTCCAGTTAGTGGTGGTGGGCAGGTTAGAGATGGGAAGCAGGGTGTTTAGATGAAGGGTAAGGAGAACAGGGAGGTGGTCAGAGCTAAGTTCATTCAGCGTATCAGTGGAGTACGGGTAGTGAATATTTTTAAGGAGGGCGAAGTCTATGGTGGAGGGAGTGGCCGAAAAGGAGAAGTGTGTGGGATTGGAGGGGACAGCAACATGAATGTTATTGGCTGTGACAAAGTTATGAATTTGGGTCCCATAAAGGGTTCTGCGCCTGCAATTCCACGAGAGATCAAAATCCAGATTATTATCTGTTCTGATCGTGAAGTCAAAGGGAATGTTCCGAAAAACAGCCAGATCGATTATAGTAGGGAACCTTCCAGCAGTGGTATGAGTTGGAGTGGGCAGAGCTTCATTCCTACAGTTGGCGCACTGAGCCAATTGATTTAGAGCACAGCCATACTGGTTCGAAGCTATGTCCCAGTTAGCCAAGAGCCAAGACGCTTCATTTCGGGCTGCCATGGGACCGTAGGTCCCTTACGCCCACATCGGATATATTAATGTCCACTGTGGATGTTTGTATGATGAAATGGAAATAGCAATATGCACTCCTCTCTAGCAGGGTGCTTTGAAGAGTCCAGTGGCGACTGATGGTGGTTGTCGCCTGCATCTTGGAGTGGCTGTGTGAGTACTGAGCTGTGGTGGCTGTAAGAGAAGGGGGGGCGGGGCCAAGGACTGACGACCAATAGAAATGTACGCTGAAGAATGATATTAGATCTACAATTTAAGTTTAAGTGCAGTTATAAAAATTTTTTAAAAGTTATGCTTAAACAAGTGAAGCAAGTTATCATTTAGTAATAATAAAGTCTATGAATTGAAATGCAAATACAGGTAATATATGTAAGGATATAAGACTATAAAGATAAACAGTTAAGGTTTATTTACAAATCCGTCTCTCAAGTTGTTGAAAAAAGAAGGCCATTATCAGGCACACAATACATTTAAATTTACAAATTGAAACAATTTTACTTTAAATAAACACAAAAAATTTAATTTAATTTCATTTTATTATACAAGGTCTACCAGAGTTAGCATGAGGCTGACTCGAATATATGACCGGGCTGGCATCAACGGCACGGGCAAAGCAAAGATCAAAGGGATTGTGAGTGCGCCGGGGAGGACGAATCAGAACGCTCCGTTCCACTCTGGGTCTGCCGAGGCAGCTCCAAAGTGAAGAAGTGCGCCTTCAACGTCGCCCGGCGAACAAGGTTAGGAAACGCCTGCCTGGGGCGCAGAATATCTGGGGCGCTTCCACGGAGGCACCGCAGGCCCAATAAGAAGGTGTCTAGGCCTTCTTTTCCCAAGATAGGAAGTCGTGGAAGTGTCGTAGCTACTATCGACACCTCTCAGGCAGGGTTTGCTAGCATTCTTCCTGAAAAAATTTTGAGAAGTTTTCCGAATGTGCCCAGCAACGTGTGGGACTTTAAGGTCGTGGTGTATTACCTCGTTCTGGACAAACCAGGGTGCATTAACAATACAGCGCAAGACTTTATTTTGAAACACTTGCAATTTCTCGATATGCGTTTTTGCAGCCGAGCCCCAGACAGGACAGGCGTACAAAAACGCAGGTGCGATGATTTGTTTGTAGATGAGCAATTTGTTGTAAAGGGACAAGTGAGACTTTCTACCGAGAAGTGGGAGAAGGGCTACGAAGGTTTTGTTAGCAGATGCAATTTTATTAGTAATATGCTCAGCGAAAAGTAATTTGGAGTCCAAGGTGACGCCCAAATATTTTGCAGACTGTGAAAAGGGGATCGGATCATTGAAAATTTTAAGGGAGAAGTTACTGAGTCTAAGTTCTCGGTAGTTCGGTCGAAAAATGACAACTGCACTCTTGGTCGGATTAATTTTGATTCTCCAGGTCACGAGCCAGTGCTCAAGACTATTCTTTATGTAGCTTTGGAGTGTGTTAATAGTGAATTTAGGTGACATGCTTCTAGAAATCAGGGCTGTGTCATCTGCAAAGATGGCCAGCTGTACTTGAGGGATCTTGCAGAGCAGAGCCTGGGTGGGTTCCTGGAGCGCCTAGGCAAAATTTGCCTGTATCTCCTGGTTGAGTAATATGTGTCTGATTTTTGCATTATTTGAGGTGCACCTCAAAGGAGGAGGGTAATGGGTATTCCAAGCTGTGATTTATAGGCAGGATGAATTTTGTTATATGCATAAGTCTCTTTCCGTTCATTAAAAAAAAAGGGGGGCCACTTATATTTTTTTTTTTTTTTTCCTCGCCTATTATGGCATCGTGAGAGATCACTTCCTGAGTAACTTCAGGTTATTATTTAGTCTATGGCTGTATAATATTAATTATTAGTAGTTATATTTATTAATTCAGAATGATATTAAGTATTAGTCTATGGCTGTATGTTATTAACTATTAGTAGTTAAAATTATTTATTCAGAGTGATATTAAGTATTAGAGGTTTTAGAAGTTAAGCTTATTAATTCAAGATGGACGAGGCCCTTGGCCGCTTGCGGTACTTCCATTGGTGGGGGTCGTAGTCCGCCAAGTTGCAAATTTCCTCGTTTGGTATTTTATTAAGGTTCTGATAGAATTTTAGGGCTAATTTAGCAATTTGTTGATTAATTTTGAAAACTCCGAAGTCTCTGCGAATTACATCATTCCGGAGGAATCTCGGCGCTTTTCTTATTGTTCTTAGTGTTTTATTTTGGGTTATTTGAAGTTTTCTGAGAGTTTTCTGGTCAGCAAATCCCCAAACGGGGGCGGCGTAAAGGAGGATGGGTCGTAGTACCGTTTTGTAAAGTAGAACCTTGTTCTGGTAGCTGGCGTCTTCGGAGTGTAATATTGAAGATAGCATTTTTCTTGCAGCGTAAAATTTTGAGATGGCCTTTTTAATGTGTGGTTTCCATGTAAGTTTGGAGTCGAATGTTACACCTAGATAATTCGCGCTGTCGACATACGGGATCGGGTTCTTATTGATTTTTATGGGATTCGGTTTGGTTTTTTTTCTAATTTTCGAGAAGATGATACATTTGCCTTGGCCGCTTGCGGTACTTCCATTGGTGGGGGTTCCATTTTGGCGATTTGTTTTAGAAGTTAAGCTTATTAATTCAAGATGGACGAGGCCCTTGGCCGCTTGCGGTACTTCCATTGGTGGGGGTCGTAATCCGCCAAGTTGCAAATTTCCTCGTTTGGTATTTTATTAAGGTTCTGATAGAATTTTAGGGCTAATTTAGCAATTTGTTGATTAATTTTGAAAACTCCGAAGTCTCTGCGAATTACATCATTCCGGAGGAATCTCGGCGCTTTTCTTATTGTTCTTAGTGTTTTATTTTGGGTTATTTGAAGTTTTCTGAGAGTTTTCTGGTCAGCAAATCCCCAAACGGGGGCGGCGTAAAGGAGGATGGGTCGTAGTACCGTTTTGTAAAGTAGAACCTTGTTCTGGTAGCTGGCGTCTTGGGAGTGTAATATTGAAGATAGCATTTTTCTTGCAGCGTAAAATTTTGAGATGGCCTTTTTAATGTGTGGTTTCCATGTAAGTTTGGAGTCGAATGTTACACCTAGATAATTCGCGCTGTCGACATACGGGATCGGGTTCTTATTGATTTTTATGGGATTCGGTTTGGTTTTTTTTCTAATTTTCGAGAAGATGATACATTTGGTCTTTTTTTCGTTAATTTTGATTTTCCATGCCCGAAACCAGTCGGTTAAGATATTGATATGGTTTTGTAATCTGGAGCGAATCACATATTTTTTTGAGCTGCTTGTGTATAGTGCAGTATCGTCCGCATACATGGCTATGTACGTGTTATTGGCGCGCACACATGCTGGGGTTGGTTTAATGGAGCGCCTGGCCATACAGACCGTATCTCCGAGATGAGAGTGAATAGTTCAAACTTGAGAATAACTGAAATGCTCCATAAAAGGGGGGTGAGAAGTAGAAAAAAAATAAGCTGTTGTAAAAGATGGCAAAGTGAAGAGTCATGAAATTCAAGCTGTTCCAGAAAAAGACTGTACAAAAAAAAAGGGGGCCACACATTCCTAACTGATATTTCAAAAGATGCAAGGTTACTTGCTCAGGAGGTGAAGTAAATGACTCAGGGGGGTGCCGCTAGATGGCGACACAGTTACATCAAGCGGTTTTCCGCTTGTAATATGCAAAGACCTAGAGTGTAAATAGAGTTAAATTAGACTAGGTGTAATTAGAGTTAAATTTACATTTTAAAACTAAGGAATGATTTGAAAGAGCTGGTTATTTTAAAATAGTGGAAACTCTAGGTCTCTTTCGATACTTCCACTGATGGGGGTCGTATTCAGGTAGATTGCATATTTCCTCATTAGGGATTTGATTTAGGTTTTTGTAAAATTTAATGGCCATTTTGGCGATTTGTTGATTGATACTGTTGACTCCAAAGTCCCGATGGATGATATCGTTCCTTAGGAAGGGGGGAGCTTTCCTGATGGCCCTGAGCATTTTGTTTTGGGATTTTTGAATTTTGAGGAGGTTATTTTTGCTGTTGGATCCCCATACTGCTGAGCCATACAATAGTATGGGTCGCAGTACAGTTTTAAATAGTAGAACTTTGTTTTGAAAACTAGCATGGGGGGGGGGAATGGAGGATAGAGAAAAGTTGTCGCCTTGCGAAGTGGAAATTTTGTATAGATTTCTTAATGTGAGGTGTCCAGGTGAGCTTTGAATCAAATGTTAGTCCAAGGTATTTGACGGTGTCAACATACGGGATGGGGGTATTGTTAATGGTGATGGGTTTGGGTTTGCTTTTTTTTTTAATTTTGGAAAAAATGATGCACTTTGTTTTTTTTTCATTGATTTTGATTTTCCATATGCGAAACCAGGCTGAGATGTGGTTTTGTAGTCGAGAGCGAATCACGTATTTTCTAGAGTTTCTGGTGAATATGGCAGTGTCGTCCGCATAGATGGCGAGTTGTGTGTTGTGTGCTCTGGGGATGTCATTAATGAATACATTAAATAGGGTTGGGGCCAATTGTGAGCCTTGTGGGACCCCAGACCTGAGTGGTTTGTGAGTGGAGAGTGTGTGTTTGTAGCGGACAGTGAAGAATCTGTTTCGAAGGAAGGAATTTATTAAGTGAATAAGAGTGTCAGGTAGATTAAGCTGGATTAATTTGAAGATTAGGGCGTCATACCACAGCTTATCAAAGGCCTTCGAAACGTCAATAAGGAGAATGCCAGTAGAGAGGCCGACTTCCATTCCTTCGGAGATGGCTTCGGTAACTCTCAGCAACTGGTGTGTAGTGGAATGTAAAGGGCGGAAGCCAAACTGTTCAGGTTTTATTATGTTGTTTTGGTCAAGAAAGATTTTAATGCGTGTGTGTATGATTCGCTCAGCAAGCTTACTTATAGAATTTAACAGGCTGATGGGTCTAAAATTTTGGGCTTTAGTGAGATCTTCGCCTGGTTTCGGGATGGCAACGACTATGGCTGTTTTCCATTGGCTGGGGAAGTGGTGATATTTTAGAATTGAGTTGAGGAGGATTGTGAGGTAGAAGATGATGTTAATGGGAAGGGATTTGAGGGCTTTGTTATTGATATTGTCGATGCCAGGGGCTTTTCCATTTTTGAGCTTCTTGATTTCATTTAGTAACTCCGAGGGGGGGGGGGCGTAAGAAATTTGATGGGTGGGCGGGTTGGCGAAAAAGGAGTTAAGGGCATCCTGAACTTCGTTTTCAGTGATAGGACAATTTAAGTTGGGATTTTCCGAAAATTGTGTCTCATAGTTTGCGGCCAATGCATTAGCGATTTCTAGGTCAGAGCAGGCCTGGCCATTAGGAGTGTCGAGAGTAATTTGAGAAAGGGGTCTTTTTAGCTTTTTAGTGAATTCCCAAACGGAGTTGTCAGTAGGCGAGAGAGATTCAAAGAAGTTCCTCCAATGATTCTGTTTATGCAATTTAATTTTGTACTTAATTTCGCTACTGAGCTGATTGAGTTTAAGTTTGTAAGCAGGGAATCTGAAGGTCTGCCAGAGGTGCCTGGTGAGATTACGATTCTTAATAAGGTTTTTGATATGAGAGGGAAGCCGGTGGTGGGAGGGGGGGGGATTGAAAGTGGTGGAGGTGGCAAGTGCGTGAGTGATCTCATTGGCTAGGGATTTGGTGCACTTTTCAATATCATCAGAGTTATGAATGTTGGTGAACAACAGGGGGGATTTAGAGAGAGTGGCACGGAATTGTTTCCAGTTTGTGGATTTAAGGGGGGGGGGCAGGGCAAATTTGTGGTGAGCAAAAGGGTGAGCTTAATGGGCAGGTGATCCGAGTTTAATTCATTAAGTACTTGAATTTCATGGGGGAGACTAATGTTATTGAGGAGAGCAAAATCGATTATGGAGGTGGTTCTCAGATTAGGTCTGGTAGAAGAATTCGGATGGATATGCCTAATATTGTGATTTTTTATGAAAAGATCGATCTCCTTGCCATATCTGTTTCTTCCGACACAACCCTAATTCATGTGGTGGGCATTGAAGTCCCCCATCATGATAGACTTGTCATGAAGTCCAAAGAGGGCAGAGAGGTCATCATAGATTTTTTGGGTTCTTCTTTGAATTGCGTAGACTGAGCCAATGAGAATTGAGTATGAATTTGGGATTTTGAATTGTATGATGGTATGCTCGATGATGTTGGTGTCAGTGGGATTTATAAGTTTGTGATCGAGGTGATTTTTGATGTAAATCGCGGTTCCACCATGCGGTGAACTGCTGTTAGGGCGGGATGTATGATGAAGAGTGTAGTTGGGGATGCGAATTTTATTGATATGGCCATTAATTTTAGATTCTTGAATGAGTACTATGTGAGGGTTATGATCGATAACGAAATCGCGAAGCTCCTGAATTTTGTTGGATAAGCCATTGGCATTCCAGGATATGATGGAAAAGGAATTTAGGGGGGGGGGAGGGGGAGTCATGATTGGCAGGAGGGGTTTTGATTGTAGATGCGATCAGCGGTCATAAGAATTTTGAGTCCTTTGTCAACTATGGGTGTGTCTTCTTGAAGAATTTTGCCAGTTTCTTTAATGAAGTTCATTATTTTTGGGATGTCAATATTTTTGAAAATTTTTGCAATTTCATGGAAGAGAGAGATGATTTCGTTTATTGGGGTAGTTTTGGAATTGGTTTGTTGGGATTCGATTTGGCGAGTCTGATTTTCATTTTCGCTGGTGTTGACTTTCAGGCTTTGTGCCTTAGTTGGCTGGTTAACGATGTTTCTTGAAGTTCCAGCAGCCAGGGGATTTTCGGCTAAGTGGGCTGAGTTTGATCCATTAGGGTTGGTATTTGGAATATTTGCATGGTTTTCATTCATGGGGGGGGAAGGTTTTGTGGATTCCTGTGGTGAGAGGGGGGTCAGTAGAATTTGGAGTTTGAGTGTCGGAGTAAGGTACATTTTTTGTTTTTATTAGATTAGTGGAGTTGGTGTTCTTTCCGGATGAGTGGGTTACATTAGCAAGGATAGGTGCGATTCTGTCATCGCTAAATGCACTAGGTTCTTCAGAGTTGAGTGGGTTTTGTGCTTTTCTGACAGAGGGGATATCTCTGCATGGGAGATTCCATGCGTTTAAAGGGGGGGGGGAGTCCTAGTTTCATTAGGCGGTCTGCTGTTATGATATCTGGACTGATTCGTGGAAGGTGAAGGGTTCCTGGAGGGAGGGTACGACCTGTGCGTGGGGTTTTGGTGGTTTTCATAGTAATCGTTAGGAGGCCTATTTTTGTTAGCAGGGTTGGCTGGGCAGTCTCTGTAGTTTGTGGGATGTGGTCCTCCACAGTTAATACAAGTTGCAGGGCTGGAGCGAGGTTTGGTGCACTCGCGAGTTGGGTGTGGTCCGGCACATTTTAAACAGTGATAGTCATGCGTACAGTGGTCCGAGGAGTGTTGCCACCCCTGACAACGATAACATTGGCCAAAGCCTTTGGAAACGAAGGGGACTACTTCAGCGTAGATGAAGTTCACATGCCGAGTCTTGTATATTTCCTCCAGATCCGTGTGCGGGGGGAGGTGCATTAGAAAATTAGGAAGGGGCAATTTGGTTCGGAGGCTTTTCATATTGTGGACTTTGATAGGTTGATATCCTTGGTTATAAAAGAAGTCTTTGATTTCCTCAGGAGGGTAGGAGGGGGGGAGGCCTTTTACTACTACTTTTTTGGGCCTGTCCACTTTGAGATTGATGGAGTGAAATTTGTGATGATTATTAATGAGATATTTTTGAACTACTCTATACTGATCATTTGTCCTAACATGAGCTCTAAGAATGTCTCCAGTGAACCTTGCTCTGATCTGATTATCCGTGATTTTGCCTAGCTCTTCCATGAGGAATTTTGGGTTGTCTTGGATTTCTATATAGAAAGGCTCAGGGTGCTGGTCTTTATATATTAGTTGGTTAGGAAGTTCATTTTCATTAGGAAGGGGATTCTCGTTAGGTTGGTTAGCCTGTTCGTTGTTAGTTGATCGGACAGAGTCCAAATCTATCGTGCAGTTGGTAGGGCAAGTGGCGCCATCTCTGTTGTTGTTAGGTAAGCTTTTGTCATTGGCCTGAGGGAGAGTATTAAGATTAGCGATGTTTATTCTGTCATTCATAGAAGATTCATCCAACAGGATTTCGGTTTGTGGGAAAGTTGCAATTATCTCTGAATTTGATTTGGAGGTTGTGGCTTTTTCAGTGGAAGTATCAAGGACGATTTCGTCCGGGATCTTTTTAGATTTGGACCTTGTGGTCATTTGAGTTACTGTATTATCATTAATGAGATAGTAATCTTTAACATCTTTAAGTTTAGCTGAGTCATGAAAGTTTAAGAGAGTTTTGACATCTTTGAGTTTAGGGGGGGGGGGAGCATTTAAGAATAGACAAGTCAGAACATATACCTCTGATGGAGCTGTTATTCCTCATTCTGCAGTCGGCGTCCATTCCTTTGTTGCACTCGCTGAAAGCCACAGCGGCTCTTCCAAGGAGGAGAAGTTCAGAGACCAACTTTAGGGAGAGGATCTGCTCTTTGCAGAAGTCAGGATCGCCTTCATCGTAAACAGGGTCAACTTCAATTAATTTGATGAGCTCAGACAACCCCACCTGGGTGCTGTCACCAATTCTTTTCATTGCCAGCAAAGTTGATCAAAACATTAGCAGAACACGAAAATTAAGCAGAACATGATGTTAAGCAGAGAGTCTAGTGAGTCAGTCGTCAGTCAGTGAGTCTCTAGTCAGTGAGTCTCTAGTGGATGAAATGAGTAATGTATATGTTGAAAAGGGTCGGGGCCAATTGGGAGCCTTGTGGGACCCCGGACCGAAGTGGTTTGTGATTGGAGTAGGAGTGTTTGTAGCGGACGGTGAAGGATCTATTTCGAAGGAAAGAGTTTACAAGATGAATGAGTGTGTCTGGTATGTTAAGCTGAATCATTTTGTAAATTAAAGCATCATACCATACCTTATCAAATGCCTTCGAAATGTCAATAAGTAGAAAACCTGTTGAGAGGCCGATATTCATTCCCTCGGAAATGAATTCTGTGACTCTCAACAGCTGGTGAGTGGTATCATTGATATATAAATTAAATAGAAGTGGGCTAAGATTTCCGCCCTGAGGGACCCCGGCTCTGATTGGCCGAAGAGACGAGTAGGAGTGTTCAACTCGTACGCGGAAAGAACATTTAGCAAGATACGAGTTGATGAGAGCCAAAAGTTGTGTCTAAATACCAAGTCGGACCAGCTTGGTTAACAGACCAGGGATAAATGCTTTATCAAAAGCTTTACTGATATCGAAAAAGACTATGCTGGTATACTGCTTGTTGGTAGAGTTTTTGTGAATAGTTTCCACTACACGCATGAGCTGGGAATGCGTGGAAAAATCAGATCGAAAGCCGTGCTGCTCAGGAATTAAAATGTCTTTCGATCTGCAGAAACTAGTCAAACGTCTAAGCAACACTAACTCAAAAATTTTGGAAAGGCTAGATAGAAGGCTGATGGGTCTGTAGCTGTCAGCAGATTTAGGATTTTGACCATTTTTGAAGAGAGGGATGACGTCAGCAGTCTTCCAACTCTGGGGAAAGTATCGAAGTTCCAACATATGGTTAAGGAGCACGGTGAGCCAGCACTCATAAAAAACAGGGAGATTTTTCAGCATTCTGTTGCTGATCTTATCAGAGCCACGTGATTTCTTTGCTTTGAAGCTGTGTATGATGTTGTGGACTTCAGCCAAGTGTATGGACTCAAGGTCATTTGGTGCTTGTACGTTTAGAGCATTCTGATTGGTCTGTTGGAAATCGTGTAAAGTGCTTGTGTAAATATGGCTGAAGTTTGGGTCTTCGTGTGGAGTGAATTGGAGTTCCAAGCTGTCTGCAATAGCATTAGCTTTTTCCTCCGCAGTCTGGGCGAGAGAATGTAAGCCATTAATGGGCGGAATTGAAGTTTTCGTGGTTCTCATGTTTTTAGCTGTTCGCCAGAGACTGTGATTCGTGGGTGTAAGTCCCTCAAGGTCAGTGCGCCTGCGTTGCTGGGTGTGAGTTCGAATCATAGACTTGACGTCGTTATGAAGTTGGCGGAGCTGCGCTTGAAAAGGGGGATACCTACTGCGTTGCCAATCTCTCCGCAACCGGTTACGCTGCTTAATTTTGGCTTTGATATCACTCGGGAGCGAGTGATAGTTTACACGTGAACGATTTGGTTTCGAGGCAGCAGCATATGCCTCTAGCAGTAAGTGATTAAAATCTTGGACGCTATTATCTATATCGTCCGTGCTGGTAATTTTGAGAGGGGGGCCAGTACTATTAGTATTAAGAAGATGACGAAAATCGTCCCAATTTGTATATAGCTCCACCGGGTGGTCTAAAGAGATATTATCAATATTAAGGGTGAGTATTACAGGAAGGTGATCAGACGTCAATTTATTATCGACTCTGATCGTATGACTGAATGGAATATTTCTAAAGAGAGCCAAATCAATTGTGGTTGGGTTCCTTCCTGTAAAGAAGTGAGTGGGAGTGGGTGGAGCTATGATCCTGAAGTTAGCGCACTGAGCCAAACGTTTTAGATCTCTGCCTTTTCCATTCGAAGCTATGTCCCAGGAAACATGGCGAGAATTTAGGTCACCAGCGATGATAATATTACTGCTTATGCCTAAAAGTGCTTCAAGTTCAGATGAAGGAAGTCTAGTATTATTATCAGGAGGGATGTACACTGAAGCAAGTGCCATCGGGACCAAATTTGGAATAGTGATTTGGATAGCTGTGGCCTCAAGCTTCGTGAAGGCCGGGACACTTAACCTATGATGAGGAATGTTGTTTTTAACATAGAGTGCAGTGCCTCCGTTGACACCCCTCGCCACCGCTCCAGCTCTCGTTCTGTACAAGAAATAACCTGTATAATTACAGATTCCTGGGGAGGTGGGGGGGGGGTGAGGTGGGTCTCATTCACCATAAAAATGTCGAAGTTTTCATCTACAACATAATCACGCATCTCGTCGAGCCTAGAACGCACTCCATTGGCGTTCCAGAAGCCGACTTTGAGAGACTGCAAGGTATGGGAAGCCGAAAGAGAGAACATGGCGACAGCCAGGAAGAACGGTAGAAGGGGGGTACTTATCTAGCCAGAGCGTTATAGCTCTGGTAGATAGTCCAAACTAAGTCAATTTGCGTGGTCGCCTAACGAAGCGCAGGAAGAGCTCGTTCGAAAGCGGCAAGTAATAAATCCTTATCATGAGAGCTTCTCATGGCAAGGAGAGTTAATAAAAAGTCGGTGTAGTTGATAGGGTTACTATCAACTGGAGTTTTAGAATTTTGGTTGGTGACTACTGGGACCGACTGAGCCTCAGCAATTTGTCCAGAAATTTTGGCAGGGGGGGGCAGTTAGTTCCTGTGGAATGCCAGAAACGACGGTAGAGACGTTAACGTTGGGTTTGATGCCAGCGGGTTGGTAAGGACGGTTGAGGTTCCCAGGGATTATTCCTGGGGGGAGGGGGCGAAAGTTAGTTTTAGATTTGTTTTGGGGGGCCCTATTGCCCTTGGTCAGGGACGAGTTGCCCGGGTTTTTCGGGCAACTGCGACAGTTGGCTGCATGCTGTCCGCTGCAGTTGCAGCAGAGCAGATATTCAGCCTTGCAGTCACTGACGGCATGTGGGCCGGCGCACTTGACGCACCGCTTCGGCAAGTTACAGGCTAGACTGCTATGGAAGAATCCATTGCAGGAATAGCACTGGCTTGCGAAGCCTTTGCACCCAGCGTACGGTTCCAGTCTCACTTCCGTGCCCAAGAGCATGTTGATTTCAAAAAGGTCTTCCGGACCAAGACCAAGACGCTTGATTACGGGCTGCCATGGGACAAAGTCCCTCACGCCCACATCGAAAGTAAAATTGTCCACTGTGATGGCTGTAGAAGTATAGGTAGGTAGTAGATGCACTCTATCATGAATGAGGTGCTGCGTTGGATTCACTGGTGACAATGTTGTGTCACCCTCATCTTGGTTTGGTGTTGAAACGACTGAGTACTGAGGACTCACGGACTCAAGGAAGGTGTTATTGGAGTGCCTAGCAAAGCTACGTAGAGCTTGCCTTAACCTCCGATCATAATAAAGGTTTGATGATCATAATAAAGACTTTTAAATAAGGTAGGGATCCAGTGGATCGTAGCCGAGCACATGATTCCGAATTGGGACAATTCCCAACTGGGTTTCTGTGTCGCTTAAATTTTGAAGAAGGAGAAATACCTCCAAGAAGAAAAGGGAAATTTGGAAAACAGGGCGAGTTCCGTGGAACTCAGGCTTGAGTCGGTGAGTGCGTACTAGTGCAGCAGGGGGGCGGGACAAGGGGGAGGAGCCAACAGGGAGGGAGATCCAGGCCTAACCTATCAGAATATACCATTTGGAATTTACCTCAAAGTTCCAGAAGGGAGAAAAACAGGACCTGCGAGCAGGCCCCAAAAAACCCTGACAACGTTAGCTATTACGGGGACTTCGCAAGAATGCAAATGCTATCATATAAAATAGCAATCCTGTCTATTATGGTTTTGGTTTCCCTTAATTTGGGGAGGGCAGAATTTAGGGCTCGCTGGAGAAAATCTCTTTAGTAGCCGTTCCTTTCGAAACGGACTATCAAATCAATCAACTCCAGCCAGTCATCTCTGATAGCTCGCAGGATGCTCACCACCGCAGTTGACGCAGGTACACTTGATCTCTTGTTTTTTGGGGCATTCGTAGAAGAAGAAGTCCAAGAAGTCCAAGAAAAAGGAAGGCGAGTGGACACCACGGTGAACAGTCGCACTTTTCTGAGCTCCTACCTTTTGCTATTTCATCGTTCTTTTTTGTGGACCTAAGCTTGGACATGTAATATCGAGTTTCGATTGAGCATGTCGGGTACAGGTCAAACTTTTTCTGCTCCGGTTCAGATGGATTTTTCCACATCGCAGCCATCAACATCTTCGATGTCTACCTCATCTGATATTGCTGTCACCAGCAACGCCACCAGCACCACTACGAATAGAAGTCTCCGCACTGATTACTTGAAGAAAATTGGAATGGGACGAACAGGACAACTGGAATAACTAATCGCAAGCCATCTAAATTGCTACGACTACATCATCAGTAAACTTGAAAAAGAAATTGAAAAAGATGACATCCCATACGAAGAGGCGTCCATGCTCAACAGGATACTTACAGGTACTATTGCTGATTCCTCTCTTTTAGCCAGCTACCCCGACTATGACACCCTAATTTCTAGAGATTCCTACACCATTATTCAAAAAATGTCCGAAGGTATTGGTAAAATTCCAGAACCCACCCTTTACGAAAATTTTAAGCACGAATACTTTAACGTCCTTGAGGGCTTCCTTCAACCCAACCTCAAAAAACCTAAACTTGCCGAAGAAAACTCTGAAACTCAAACTAATGCTATTCCCACCTCTAATAAATTTGAAAACCTAAACTCCGTCCCTGTTGACATGACAGAAGACTCCACCCCCCTCTCCTTAAAAGTTGCTTCCGTTTATGTGGACTCCTCAATTAATTGGGGTGCCCTCATAATCGAACTAAACAAACTTCTTGAAAATAATGTGACAGGCCTTCTCCTGGGAAGGGTAATTAAGATCACTCCTGGATCTGTTGAGGATTTTAGGATAGTTCAAGATTATCTGACCCGGGGCAAAATCCCCTTTAGCTCAATCAACCTCAAAAGCGACCGTCCCAAGAAAATCGTAATTAAAGGTCTCCCAACTAAAACCGATATCGAGGAAATTAGATCTGCTCTGCTCGTCAAAGGCTTCCAAATTAATCGTATCTCGCAACTTAAAAATCACCGAGACAAATGCCCCCTCCCCATCTTCTTGGTTGGCCTTGTGCCCTCTGAGAAATGGGAGAGGATTCTTGAAATTAAAGATCTCTTATATCTTCAAGTAAAAGTCCAAAACTTTGTTTCTAAAGGCCTCAAGATTTGCTACAACTGCCAAATGCATAACCATCATAGCGACCAGTGTTCGCTCCCACCCCGCTGTCTAAAATGTGGCAATGGCCACCCCACCCGTGATTGTCTAAAAGGTAGAGATAGCCCGGCTAAATGTGCAAACTGCGGTGGTGACCACCCTGCAAATTATCGAAATTGTCCCCAAAATCCCTGGAATAGAAATAAAAACCTTGTAGCAAACCAAATCTCTCAAAATCCTCAAACCCCAAATACTCCCCCTCCTGGCCTTGACCCAGTTAACTTTCCACCTCTACCCAAAAAATCGCACACCACCCAGGAACCACAGGCACACTCCGAGACGGCCTCAGGTCCAGTCGGAGAGAGTACTGCCCAAGTACTACCTGAATAAACTTCTAAATTAAACTCAAACCCAAATTCTGTAAACTCAAACCCAAATTCTGTAAACTCAAACTCAAACTCTTTTTTCCAATTCCTCAAATTTTTCCAAGAAATGGAGCAACTCTTCAACCTAACGAATATCCAAAATCTTTTCCAAAAAATCACTGAAATCCTTAAAACTAACGAAGACCCTCTCAATAAACTTTTCCAAATTGTTAATATCTTTTCCAACCTTCAAAATCCTCAGGCCCCCCAAAATTAAAGTTTTGCTTTATTTCTGGCTGGCTGCTGATTGGGTCTCAATACTAGCCTGGTAATCCATCTCTCCTCCTGCCGATGCTGCTCTTCTATTGGCTCCAGACCTACGCCTGCACATGCTCTGCTTCTCTACAACTTCAATGCACTCAACTAATGCTAAAGCTTCAGACAAGAATTATCACTATTGGAGATTAAAGCGCTCTGCGCTAGGCGCTCCGTGAATAATACATTTGAACGTCGGGAATTCCACGAGGGGTGATGGGCATTGAAATCTCCAGCTACTATGATTCTGTGGTCGGTGTTAACGATATTTTTAAGGTCCGGGATGATATCCACCGAGCGGCTATGTTTTACGTAGATGGAGCCGATAACAAGGGGTGGCTGATTTGGGATGGTAATTTTGATAAGTTTATTTTCGATGTAGTTAGAGTTTATAGAAGAGAGTTCAAAGTGGGGGATGTTGTTTTTAATGTAGACAGCAACGCCACCATAAATGGAGTGGGAGGTCGAATTTTGGTATCTGAGGGCAAAATATTTTTTATAGTTAGGAATGTTTAGGGTGGGAGGGTGAGGGCCGGGACGGATTTCCTGTATTAGAATAATTTCATAAGGTTTTGAGTTAATAAGGTCACGTAGTTCTGAGATTTTGCCTGCAAGGCCGTTGGCGCTCCAAAACAGGATACGGAGCGAGAAATGGTTACTATTCATGATTGTCGTGAGAAACTGAACAAAAAATTTCTTCAAATGCTGTGATAATGGCAAAGACTTTGTTTAAGGGGTTTTCAGCATCCCTACAACTGGTTTGAATTACGGCTAAGAATTTTTTTATTTTTTCCATGTTAATATTGAAGCTTTGAAAGATGGATTTGACTTCATTGAAGAGGTTAAAAAAGTCTGAGAACTGTGAGGAGCGGTTTGATTTGTTGGAATTATTTTGGTTTTGATTTGGATTTGGAGCTTGGTTTTGGTTTTTGTTAGCATCATGATTTGAGGTGGAAGCTGTTGCCTCAGGAGCAGTAATGTAAGAGTGTATGGATAAATTTGCCAGTGGTAGGTTATTAGGATCAGTGAGAGGAGTTTTATGAGGAGTTTTGGGTGCAAGGTTCGGAGTTTTTGGATTTTGAGAAGTTGAATTTACGGTGGATTGATTTAATGTGGGTGAAGTAACCTCCGCAAAAGTTTTGGAAAGGGAGGAGGGGGGGGGGGTAGCGGGTATTGGAGTTTGGGTTAGAATTTTTTGGGTAGCCAGGGATTGAGTATTAGTTTGAGGTGCTGTCCTGATGGGAGGAAAGTCTTTCGGCTGAGAGGTGTGGAAGTTTGAGGTGGGGGGGGGGGGGGGGAAGTGGGTCCAGATATGTAGAGGTCATTATTTTTGTTAAATGGGTTTGAAGGGCACTGACGGTAGTTTGCGGTGTGAGGACCTAAACAGTTTTGGGGGGGTAGTAATGGGTTTTTGGCAGTCTCTAGAGAAATGTCCGTCTCCGCATTTTACACAGAGGGGGGGGGGGGTAGTCTACAGCAATCGCTGCTATGATTGTATCTTTGACACCGGAAGCACATCTTAATGGCCCTGGACTGAAAGTCGGTAATACGAATTGTCATATCGAGTAAGGTGTCGATTTCACGGATTTTTTCCCATCCCTTGGTGGGGTTAAGAAGAGTCAAAAATATCGGTAGGGGGGCTTTCGTACGGAGATCCTTTAGTTGGGATATTCTGTGAATATTAAAGCTGAGGGAATTTAGCTCTGAGACAATTTCTTCAATTTGTGAGTTTGGGGGAAGACCTTTGATGAGGATTTTGATAGGCCTTTCGGCTTTGATGTTGATGGAGTGGAACTCCAGATTATTTTCAATAAGATGTTTTTGCACTGTTCGAAAGTCTTCTATGGAATTTGGATACACTTTTATAAATTCGCCCGCTAGTTGTGCCTTTACGGGATTTGAAGTTTTAGAGTTAAGGTTTTTAATTAGGTCCCTCCAGTTATTAGGGCAGTTTATGTAGAAAGGCTCGGGATGTGGGATGAAATCATTGGCGGGGTCAGCATTTACAGTACCAGTTGAGGTTGAGGGGGCGTCTTCAGGCGCAGGAGAAGTGTCCATGAGGGAGGAGTTCCTATTGGTTGATTCGGGTTGCTCGTAATCCTGGGAGTTTGACTTTTGAAGGGCGTCGAAAGCGTTGCGAGTTTCAGTAATTAAGGGCGAGGATACGATGGTGGCCTTACGGCAGGTCTTTTTAAGGGGAGGTTGTATGAATCCTTCCATGTCCTGTGGTTCCTCTAAAGGAACAGAGATATCAGATACTATAGTTGAGTTAAGGTAAGAATTAGAATTACTAGAGCTTTCAGATTGGTTTACAATAAGTTTATCACTAGGATATTTAGAATCTTCATGGTTTGCATTATGTGCATTAAAGGTTTCAGCAGATTTTAGGTTAGGTATAGAGCAATGGGGATCTTCCCTTGAGCTATTATCATTAAGAGGTATAATATTACTGTTTGAGGGTTGGCCGGGCACAGCGATGGATGTTTGTCATCCCAATCCCTCAACCTCAACTGATAACGATATTGTTGTTCAACAAACGAGAACTTCTACCATAGCTGAAGTCAACAAGGCGAGAGATACCCTGAGAGAACTGGATCGGAGAATACAGATTGAATCAGCCAGGAGGAACTCAACACCTGAGGAAAAGGTCGTCTACACGGAACTAAACATGGTGAGTTTACTGGTGAGGTTCTTAACTTCATTTTTCAAGTCTTGCATGAGCTGGGACCAATTTGTGGTGACAGCAATAAAGAAGGGGGGGGGGGGGGGCGTTCTTTCCTGACTGCATTTAAATTATTTTCAGCAACATTTTCGGCGTCAGGGGCCGGAATATCAGTCTCAACACTTCAATCAAGTTTGGAGGGGGGGGGGGGTTGTCGAGCAGTAGGGCGGTCTTCCTGCTGGCTGTGTGCCTCTTAGGAGGCAACGTAAGGCCCTCATCATCAGCACCATGTGGGTGCTTTTTTGAAGCCTGGCTGCCTGTTGCAGCATGAACAATATTATCAACATTATTAACTGAGTTATCATTATTAACATTATCAAGCACATTACATTATTTACAATATTAGAATCCCTAGCAGCTGGTCTTTTTGAGGAGTTGGTGGTATCAGTGAAGGGAGAAGAAGCAAGAGAATAACTGCCGGGGGGAGGCCTCCGACAGGGCTTACCATATCTCGGTATGTTGTATTCAACTATCAGTCTGTTGAGGAGAGTTTCCATTCTATTCAAGGAGTCCATGGCATTTTGGCGTCCTTCGACACTGGTAATCTTGTTCATCATATATCTTAAGTCCTTTATTCCTGAGGAGAGAGTTTCACTGGCAAGTACCGGATCTTTTGGCAATGCTTGTTCAGCGTCCACAGAGTCAGTAGTGTCCATACAAGTCATAGTTGTGGTTCCACGTGGTTCGATGTCCTCGTGTTGAAGCGACGGCTCAGGCTTAGCGGTCCCGGCTGTGGGTGGGGGCCCTGCGGCGGCAGGGGGAGAAAGCAGCATTCCGTTCAGAGCAGGAGCAGAAAAACAGGTCCTTCACGTACGGCGGCTCAGCGCAGAAAATGAAGCGGATAGTAATCCCTCGTAACGTGAGGAAACCTCAGCCCTCTGCTCTTCAACTTATACATCAACGATATTCCAAGCACACCTCATGTTAAGCTGGCCATCTTTGCAGATGACACAGCGTTGATTGCTAGTAGTCAAGCACCACAACACTCGATTAACACACTGCAGACCTATATTAAGAATAGCCTTGAGCACTGGCTCATGACCTGGAGAATCAAAATTAACGCGACCAAAAGTGCAGTTGTCATTTTCAAGCCTAACCACCGAGGAGTCAACGGCAATTTCATGCTCAACATCTTCAATGAATCCATCCCTTTTGCACATTCAGCCAAGTATCTGGGCGTCACCCTGGACGCCCACTTAACCTACAAAGAGCATATCACTAAAAAGATTGAATCAACTGGCAAAAGGTACAGAGCTCTCCTGCCCCTCCTCGGTAGGAATTCCCATCTGTCCCTTGAAAACAAGTTGATTGTTTACAAACAGATCATTGTACCGAGCCTTTTGTATGCCTGTCCAGTATGGGGGTCGGCAGCAAAAGGCCACATAGGGAGATTGCAAGTGTTCCAAAATAAAATCTTGCGATGCATTGTTAATGCTCCTAGATACGTCCAGAATGAAGTGATACATCATGACCTTAAAATCTCTGGCATTTCAGAGTATATTGGGGTATCCACTCAAAATTTTTACAAGAAAAACTCCAGTAGACTCTGTATGAGAGACGTCGATCAGGTCTATGACCCGATCGCGCCTTCCTATCTCAGGAAGCGTAGGCCTCGACACCTTCTGTTTGGCTCTAACGAGACCAAATGGAAAAAGTGTCGTTACCTAGTCCCTCAAACGGGTGTTTCCTAGTTTTTCAACTACTCTCGCGGATCGAAGATAGATGGCGCCACTCCGATTCAAGGACTTGGCGTTTTTTCGACTCTTCCTTCACGGCCTAGTCACGGGCCAATAATATGGCTTGCTTTTGCCTCTCGCGTTGCATGTTAGCGACACCTTGTCCACGTTCCTTTATCTTATAGAGACTTAATACTCTAAAGTATGCTTGAAATTGTTTATTAGTTTGATGTTATTTAAATTTATAGCACCTCAAAAGATGCTAGCGTCTGCACTCTATCACGCAGACTTTTTGTGTCCCCTGAAAAGGGCCTCTTTTTTCCACAACGAGTTGTAAATAGTAAATAGTAAAATAGTAATTATTTATAATCTATAGTTTATATATCATATTCATTTACTAATAGTTTATTCTAATTTGTAACTTGTAACTTATTTAAACTTAAAACTTAAACTTAACCTGTAAGCCCGTCGATCTTTCTGATTGGCTCTAGCCCTGCCCCGCCCCCTTTCCTTTCCAGTACCTACTTGCGGTTCAGCCTCCCAGGACAAGAATTTCCATCGTCTTCCAACATCCAGTCAACCACAGCACAGCACCCTCTTCACTGAGATGAGTGCCAACGAAGATCGCTATTGCTATCGCTATATTGAATGGACACTGTTACATTTGAGATGTGGGGTTACGCGTCTGAGACGCAGGTACCCCGGAAGCTAAACGTCTTGGCTTGGCTTTGCAATCACTGGCGGAGTGGGGCCCTGCACATCGCACGCATCTCAGCGGCAGTGTACACACTTGGCTACTGTGGAAGAAACCACAGCAACCGTGACACTGTGAGGCATAGCCTCTGTGACCAGTATAGGGCTCCAGCTTCACTTCTGTGCCTAATATTTTGTCTACAGCAAATACGTCTTCTGGGTTAGTCCCAGGCTTAAGCTGGAGGTAATAGAGGGGCAAGGGATACTTGCTGCCTCTCCTAGTCAGTCGGACGTTGCTGATTACGGGGAAGCCCATGGCTTCCATAATTTCCGTAATTGCAGCGATATCAGTTGCCACCGGTAGACCTCGGATTACGACCTTAATAGGTCGGTCCTCCTTCAGGTTGAACGTTTTGAATTGGACGCCCGATTTCTTGAGGAAATCGGTGCATTTCCTAAATTCATCCGAGTTATCGGCAAAGACCTTAAAAAATCTGCCTTCAAGTTTAGGGTTTATATTTTTGGCTATAGCCTTAAGGCTAAATAAAATTGAGGGCCAGTCAGGCTGGCTGGCGCTGATAAGTATCGGTGGCGTAGCTGGGGGGGGGGGGGCACAAAGGCCTCGGCACCCATTCCATTTCCAGTACTCATGTTGTCTTGGACTTTAAGTCCCTCATATCTATTTTTAAGTTTAAGTTCTTGTTTATACTCAGCATAAGTAACTTTATTTTTATTTTTAATTTTATGGCCGCCTACTACGGTCCATTCACTATCCGAATCAGAGTCAGATGAAGTCTGCTCTACAGTTCTACGTTTTTTACTTAGATTGCTATTAATTTCATTATTATTAGTTTGATCATTTTGGCTATTGCTAATATTAAGATTATTAACTTTCTCTGTGACCTCTAGGGTCGAAGGATACACGTTTCCTGAAGGTTTAGTACTACTATCTCTATCTAAAACGGGCCCTGAAAGGGGACTTGAAGTTGAGACTTTAGGAGTCTCGGGTTCAACAGGGGGGGGGGGGGAGGTAAATAATTGTAAATACCTACATTGCAGGTCTCTACCATTTTTAACAGCTCCAGCACCAGGGTCTCTCTCCTCAGCAGAAGTTCCGCGTAGACGGCCTTTTCCTCAGGTGTTGAGTTCCTCCTGGCTGATTCAATCTGTATCCTCCTGTCCAGTTCATGCAGAGTATCTCTGGCCTTGTTGACTTCAGTAATAGTAAACATTCTCGTTGGTTGAACAACAATATCAATATCAGTTGAGGTTGAGGGATTGGGATGACAAACATCCATCGCTGTGCCCGGCGCTACCGGGACATCAATCTCCATCAGCGTCATGCTGTGGGAGCGAAACAGAACACGTCTTACTCTCTCGGAGGCTAGGCTCCGAATCGAACAGAAAATCAATTTAAATTAGCCAAGCCAAGACGAATCCGTTTCGAGGAACCTGTGCTGGAGCACTTATCCCCACATCTCAAATAGCAAATGTTGACTCATCATCTCGTGTTGGTCACCGTTGCGGAGCGCCTAGCACAGAGTGCTGTATCTCCTGTATGGTAATATGCATGATTATACATTTGATCAAATGCTCCAAAAGGGGCGGGGTCAAGTTATGGCCAATGGCCTGGATGATTTTCTATTGGCTGTTGTTCTGTTTTCCGAGGTAGGGGAAAGTGAAGGGAGAGTTGGCAATAAGACGATGAGAGGATCTAATAACAGTTGTTCTAATATCTTATTAAAATATAATTGAGAGATGATATCCAATATTCTTTGTTGGATAAATGTAGTACAAACCGAAAGCATAAGTCTCTGATCCCCCCACAAGAAAAAAGGGGGCCACACACATTTTTTTTTTTTTTATTTTTATTTTTTTTTTTTATTGAAATCCAGTATTGTGTGGATGTTCATGCCTATGGAATATTAGTCATTCAGTATAGTAGATTGCCTCGGACGCTTACGGAACTTGGAACTTCCATTGGTGGGGGTCATAGTTATTTAGTTCTTGCAATTCTGGGTTGGGAATTAATGTGATGTTATTGAAGAAGTTTATTGCCTGATTTTTAATTTCGTTTCTAATTGAGTTTAATTTAAAGTCATTATGTATGACGTCCGTCCGGAGGAATCTGGGTGCTTTCCTGATGCGCCTAACCATTCTGTTTTGCTTGCTCTGCAATTTTCCGAGATGGCTTTTAGCTGCAAATCCCCATACTTGAGATCCGTACAATATTATTGGTCGGAGGACCGTTTTGTAGAGAAGGAGTTTATTCTTGATGTTTACATGGGGAGAGTGGAGGATGGGGTATAAGGTAGCGCTAGCTGTGTTAAATTTTTTGATGGTTTGCGATATGTGATTCTTCCATGTTAGCTTACTATCGAAGTGCAGGCCTAGATACTTGCAGCTTTTTACATATTGTATAGGGGTGTTGTTTACTATTATGGGGGGGGGGGGGGGTTGTTTCTTTTTATTGGTGAAAAGGATGCAGTTCGTCTTTTTTTCATTTATCTTAATCTTCCACTTCCGAAGCCAGGCTGAAAGGGTGTCCATGTGTTTTTGTAGTCGATGGTGCACGAAATTAAAATTAGATGATCTTGTGTATAGGGCTGTGTCATCCGCATATAGTGCTATTTTGGTGTGTGGGGAGTGTGGTATATCGTTTATGTATAAATTGAATAACGTCGGGGCGAGTTGAGAGCCCTGTGGAACCCCGGCGCGTATGTGTCTATGTGTGGCGAGGGTGTTGTTTATGCGGATTGTGAAAGTTCTGTGGCTAAGGTATGAGTGTATTAAGTGTATCATTGCATCTGGAAAATTCAGCTGAATTAATTTGTATATTAAAGCTTTTGTCCAGATGCGATCAAATGCCTTAGCCACGTCAAGTAGTATGACTCCTGTTGTAAGGCCGGAGTTCATTCCTTTAGAAATGTAGTCCGTAACCCTAAGCAACTGGTGTGTTGTAGCATGAAGGGGGCGAAAGCCGAATTGTTGTGGAATGATGATGTTTTGGCTATTAATGTGTGATCTGAGTCTTTTATGGATGATACGCTCTGCTAATTTACTTATTGTGTTTAGTAAACTGATTGAGCGGTAGCTTTGTGGTGTGGTGTGATTTTCGCCTGGCTTCAGAATTGGAATAATTACGGCGATTTTCCAGTTTTTCGGGAAATAGTTATATTTGAGTATTGCATTAAAAAGTAACGTAATATAGTATATTGTATTAATCGGGAGGGATTTAATTGCTTTGTTGCTAACATTGTCATACCCTGGAGCTTTCCTATTTTTTAAGTTTTTGATTTCTTCTATCACTTCGAGTGGGGTGGTAGGTTGATTCTGATTGGTGGGGTGGCGAGACAAGAGTGCGTTGGTGATGTTTTCTACTTCTGTTTCGGTGTCATGGCAGTTTAGGTCGGAATTAATGTTAAATTGTTTCTCGTATGAGTCGGCAAGTGCATTTGCAATGTCCGAGTTTTTGTGGACAGGGCCGTTGTCTGTTTGGATGTGGGTAGTATTAGTGTGTTTGTTTTTGATCTTGTAAAAGTTCCAAATTGAATTATTGCTGAGACCAAGGGAGGTGTTAAAATCCTTCCAGGTTGTTTGTTTGTAGTTAATTATTTTGAATTTTACAATTTTGCTGAGGGCATTTAGCTTGCGTTTAAGAATCGGATGTTTATTTAGCTGCCATGCTCTTCTAATTTTGTTTCTCTCTTTGATAATTCGTTTGATAGATGGCGGCAGTTTATGGTGTGATGGGGGGGGGGGGGAGGGGGAGTATGAATGATGAATGATATGAAGGTGGGTGGCTCCAGAAGAGCCTAGCACATCAACCAGAGGTCTATTGTACTACCCCAAAAAGAAAATGAAGATCCCTAAGAAAAGAGACCAGTTGCCGATGCGAAAATAAGCAGGCACTTGACAGGAATGTCGTTCAACTCCCAAGGTTCAGTCACATGACGACCAATGTGTTCGAATCTGTGAGCAGAGTAGGCCTCACAATCACATAGAATGTGAGCTGCAGTTTCTTCGCTGTAATTGCAGCCTCTGCAAAGCGAATCCTTGGAGACACCCATAATATTAAGATGTCTTTTGAGAGTGCAGTGTCCAGTAAGGAGTCCAACAGCTCTCCTGATGCCAGTTCTACTGAGCCTGAAAAGTTCCTTTTGACGTGTACTAGGGCAATTACAGTTGAGGATTTTCGCTTGCCTTTGACCCTTAGTGTCACGTCAGTTCTCACACTGAAGCTTTCTGAAGATGTCATAGACAATTCTTCTGACAAGGTCATTGGGAATACCCAAGGCCGGCTCAGGACCCACAAAAGGAGTACTAGAGCCTTTCCTAGCAAGTTCGTCAGCCAATTCGTTGCCAGGAATGCCCGAATGACCAGGCACCCAGTACAGAATGACACTATTATTACTAGCAATTGTACAGAGAGCATTATAGCATTCCCAGACAAGGGAAGACGTCACAGTGAACTTCCTTAGAGCCATAAGAGCAGCCTGGCTGTCAGAACAAATGAAAATCTGGCTATTCTCATACTTTCTGTCATAGCAAATTCTACAACACATAAGAATGGCAAATACTTCAGTCTGAAAGACAGTAGCAAAATTACCAAGCGGATAAGATAGTTCAGTGCCATCATCAGGGCAACAGGCACCAGTACTAGTGCCAATCTTCGAGCCGTCTGTGTACCATACAAAAGAATTGTGTTTATTGTAGGTTGGAGTCCTCTTCCAATCATCCCGCGAGGGGACAAGAATTTCATAAGGCTTATCAAACGTAAATTTGACATGTATGCCATCAGGTGGCATACAGAAATAAGGATGCCTAGCAACATTACTGTTAAGTTTACCCCAAGATAGATGCCTTGAGTAATCTTTCCAGTGTTTCAGATATTTGAGTCTGTTCATGCAGATAAGTGCTTCTGCTTCAATGGGTATATAGAGCGGATGCAAGCCAAGTAGAAGTTCAAGAGTTGCAGTAGGAGTGGTTTTCATGCATCCGGAGATTGCAATGCACACCATCCTTTGAAGCTTAACTAAATCAAGTTTAGCAGTTTCATTTCTAATTCTGGACTACCAAACAATGGACCCATATGAAATGATAGGACAGACTATCATCGAGTAAATCCAATGGATAGCTCTGGGATTAAGGCCCCAGGTTTTCCCAATAGCATTCCTACAAGACCAGAAGATTCTTCTGGCTTTAGTTGTGCAGTAGTCCAAGTGCCTCTTCCAATTAAGCTCCTTGTCAAAATAAATTCCCAAGAATTTAACCTCCTTGGAGCAAATAAGCCTCTGTCCAAAGAAGCAAATATTCCCAAGATTAAGTATGCGTTTCCTTGTAAACGCAACTAAAGCAGTCTTCTGCGGATTAACCGTAAGACCAGCATTTTTACACCATGTCTCAACCCTCCTAAGAGCAGTAGACATCATGTCAGAGACAGTGTTGCCAAATTTGCCCCTGGCAATGATGACAACATCGTCAGCATATCCAATGCAAGAGACACCAGAGATATTAATGCTTTCCAAAAGAGAGTCCACCACAAGACACCAGAGAATTGGTGAGAGCACACCTCCTTGTGGACAGCCCGAAAGTGCATGCACAGTCATACTTTCACCAAGTAAAGATGCACAGATATACCTGTTAGATAACAAGTTCTTAATCCAATAAGATATCTTGGTATCAACACCTTTTCTGTTTAGAGCAACAAGAATAGTGTTGATTGGTACTTTGTCAAAGGCACCTTCAATGTCAAGAAAGGTAGCAAGAGCGATTTCCTTGGCATTGAGATTTGTCTCTAAAATAAAGGAGAGACTGTATAGAGCAGTATCCGTAGATTTGCCCGGTTGATAGGCATGTTGAGAACTAGACAAGGGCTTAGGGGCCAGAATCACTTCCCTTAAATACCTATCAATAAGCTTTTCAATAGTCTTTAAAAGAAAAGACGTAAGGCTGATAGGCCTGAAAGATTTGGCCGCATAATAATTATCCTTTCCAATTTTCGGAATGAAGATTACCTTAGTATGCCTCCACGCATTTGGTATATGACCAAGGGCAATACAGGCTCTGTAGATATTGCAGAGAACGGGAGCAAGCATCTCAATTCCCTCCTGGAGAAGAATAGGAATGATGCCATCAGTTCCCGGAGTTTTATAGGGTTTATGGGAATTAATTGCCCATTTAACCCTATCAAGAGTAACAATGCTCCTAGCAATACTCCAGCTATTGTCATCAGACAAGAACGTGGAGCAAGCAATACCACTGTCACACTGTACAACAGGATGAGAAATCGGAAAGTGAACTCTGAACAGCTCATTCAGGGTCTCTTCACCAGTAACAGTAAAGTCACCATTGGACTTCATGACAGTGTTAAGTTTACAATTTCTGTCTCTCGCCATCAACTTAACAAGTTTTGCAACGGCAGGGGCATCATTAATACCTTCGCAGTATGTTCTCCAAGAATTTCTCTTGGCATCCCTAACTGCTTTATTATAGGAGGTGAGGGCAGATTTATAAGTCTGCCAATCACCATTCTTTTTGGCTCTATTAAAGAGCTTCCTGCATTTCCCACGCAACCGGCTGAGCTCACTAGACCACCAAGGAACAATCCTTGGGGAGTCAGCTATGGTGGTTCTGCAGTTACTATGAAAAGTACTGATGATGGTCTGTTGCACAAAGTCAACAGCCAGATCCACGTTTTCAATAGAGGAATACTCACCAATGTGATTGGCCAAATTGGTCCTAAGATCTTCTTTGTAGGAACCCCAATTAGTTTTCCTAGGGTTCCTACCCTTGTCCTCTAAAGCTTTTACAGGACCTTTAACAGAAAAAGAAATTAATTGATGGTCAGACAAGGATATATCGTCTAAAACCTTCCAATTAATTACCGAATCATAAGCAGAACTATTACACAGGCTAATGTCAATAACCTCGCGACGTTTTACCGTCACGAAGGTAGGAGCATTACCCTTATTAAGTAAATAGAGCTTATAAAGAAGGATCTGATTTAAAAGATCATCACCCCTACGGTTACAATTACTACTGCCCCAAACAGTGTTATGGGCATTTGCATCGCAACCAATGATCATTTTTTTACTATTACCATATTCAGTAAGATTAATAATGACCTTAGAAAAAGTTTCCTTATCTTCATAAGGAAGATAGGCAGAATCAAAGATGTATTCCATCATATGTTCATCAATTTTAAGTTTCACACTGATGGCAACATTGTCACCATCAAGGAATTTAACCAGATGAACAGCATTGAGCTTGTTGCTGACAGCAATACAGGCTCTGGGTCTGGTACAGGATGTGTCATAAAAGACATTGAATCCTTTGATCCCTAGACCCAAAATCTTTCCATTACAGGTCCAGGGTTCTTGGATAAGAGCAATATCAGCTTTACCATTGAAAAGCCTTTTGCTACGAATAGCAGAGGCAGATCGACTATGATGCAGATTAATTTGCACAACCTCAAGACAGCCCATAAGCAAAAACAAGAAAAGGGCACAGAAAACCTAGGAGAAAGAAATTCACCTAGTATCACAACAATGATCAGCATCAAGCATGATATCATTGTCAAAATCCTTCATGCGTTTTTCCAACTCATCATCCGAAATCGGAGGGTTAGCATGAAGTGTAACATCGGAACCAGAAGCAATTTCCAGTTCATTAAGTTTAGGTATCATAGTCTCAAGACTACCAATACTTACCTGAGAGGAGGTCGCCCGGTCTGCTGGCTGTTCCTCCATCTCCGTCTTCCTTTTAGGCTTTTCGTTTGGATCACGAAGAATCTTAAAGACTCCACGGTCCAAACCGGTGAATGCACCCAGGTCAGCCTTGCGAATCGCATCCGCAGCCTCCGAATCCACCTCGAAGATCCATCTTACAGAGTGGGGTTCCACAAAATTTTGCAGAACACACCACTCCTCAGACTTCAGCTCCGGGTTGAAACGGTTTAGCCGTTTCAGCAAAACACTCGGCTCCTTGGTGTACACGTCTCTGGTTTTGAATGCCACCTTGACAGGTTTGGGAAGGTCATTAGCACTCAAGACCATAAGTGCCTCTCCCAAAACCTGACTGTCATTATGGAAGGTTTTCTTGACCCATTCCACAGTATTTGCATCATTGCAATGAAGAACCAAAGCTCCAGCATTTGAGCTGAAGAAATGGATCTTCGGAAGTTCCTCACCAGTGGGGATCTCATCTATTTTATCGAGAGTCACCAACTGGATGATGTCAACCTCCTCCTTGCTCAGCTTACTAGAAGGGAAGGACTTCTTGACGATAGCCATCTTAATAACGTGGACCGCTTGAGCGTATGTTCCAGGTTGGATGTCCGTCCTCGATCTTTTCTTGTTGACTAGATCTCTTGGAGAAGGTGTGGCTCCTGCCGACCTAAGTCGTTTGGTGCCTCCAACTTTCTCTGTGACAGTGCCAGCTTTTGCAAGCCTCTGGTCCAACTGCCTGGGCATGCGCCTCCTCCTGCGCCTCTGTGCTTTGGTGAGTATACCCTGCGTCACAGCCATGGTTTCAGTGTGTCGGTCACCAAGGTTCGCGACTCCACTTCCTTCCACAGCCGGACTGCAGGCTTCCTCCTTTTTACCAAGTTCCAACCCCAGAGGGGTTGTTCCAATGGCTGATTGGGAGACATCCGAAGATGAACCCAATCCTTTTAACACCTCTTCATCTACACTGTCGCAGCACGGAGAACCAGGAAAACTCGAAAGAGTCCAATCTGATTTCTCCATGCTGTAACCATAAATGAGAGAAAGAACCACGGATTACTTCCAGTTCGATCGAAGCCCCCGCTAGGCCTCGTCTCCCCACACTTTTCTGACGTGAAAAGTGTAACCGCCGGAGTCATTCGCAAAGCTAGATGATAAGGAGCAGGCCATAACGTGCACCAGGTACACAGGGCCCAGGGATCAGCAAGGATCTAAGGGGGATTTCTCGATATGAAACGCTCCCCACCATCCAACCAACGCAACCAAGGGACTCGACCTCTGGAACCGTTTACTACAAACGTTTCTTGAAAGCAATACTGCAGATGCACGCCGCTTTGCCCTTTTCGCCACACAACCACCTGGTCCCGTTCCCGAGCCCAAACGGTATACCTTACAGCAGAGGCCGAAGAGTGGTACTAAGGCCCATAAGGCAGAAGTGAAGTTTACTGGGGGCTTGGCATTGATGCAATCTGCAGCTAGAAGAAAAAGTTTGCTCGGGTACCTCGGGATAGCAACACCCGTATCCACAAAAGAAATGGATCCCTGAGGATTTTACAGAGTGAGACTAAGTGCCACACTTCCAACCCCCAACCTGGAGGACCAGGATGCCTCATTTTGTCTGGAACCTCACCTTCGACCTTTCCGGCAAGGGAGACCCTACCAGTAGCTGAAGCTACCGCCGGCATAGCTGTTAGGATCATCGGAACACGCAAGCTCCACCACCGCGTCAAGGCACAGGCATCATTTAGTGGAGTTATATTAGCATCATTTAGTGGAGCATCATTTAGTGTCATCATTTAGTGTCATCATTTAGTGGAGCATCATTTAGTTTAGCATCATTTAGTGGAGTTATATGAGCATCATTTAGTGGAGGCATAGCCTCTGCGACCAGTATAGGGCTCCAGCTTCACTTCTGTGCCTAATATTTTGTCTACAGCAAATACGTCTTCTGGGTTAGTCCCAGGCTTAAGCTGGAGTTAATAGAGGGGCAAGGGATACTTGCTGCCTCTCCTAGTCAGTCGGACGTTGCTGATTACGGGGAAGCCCATGGCTTCCATAATTTCCGTAATTGCAGCGATATCAGTTGCCACCGGTAGACCTCGGATTACGACCTTAATAGGTCGGTCCTCCTTCAGGTTGAACGTTTTGAATTGGACGCCCGATTTCTTGAGGAAATCGGTGCTTTTCCTAAATTCATCCGAGTTATCGGCAAAGACCTTAAAAAATTTGCCTTCAAGTTTAGGGTTTATATTTTTGGCTATAGCCTTAAGGTTAAATAAAATTGAGGGCCAGTCAGGCTGGCTGGCGCTGATAAGTATCGGTGGCGTAGCTGGGGGGGGGGGGCACAAAGGCCTCGGCACCTATTCCATTTCCAGTACTCATGTTGTCTTGGACTTTAAGTCCCTCATATCTATTTTTAAGTTTAAGTGCTTGTTTATACTCAGCATAAGTAACTTTATTTTTATTTTTAATTTTATGGCCGCTTACTACGGTCCATTCACTATCCGAATCAGAGTCAGATGAAGTCTGCTCTACAGTTCTACGTTTTTTACTTAGATTGCTATTAATTTCATTATTATTAGTTTGATCATTTTGGCTATTGCTAATATTAAGATTATTAACTTTCTCTGTGACCTCTAAGGTCGAAGGATCCACGTTTCCTGAAGGTTTAGTACTACTATCTCTAACTAAAACGGGCCCTGAAAGGGGACTTGAAGTTGAGACTTTAGGAGTCTCAGGTTCAACAGGTGGGGGTGGAGGTAAATAATTGTAAATACCTACATTGCAGGTCTCTACCATCTTTAACAGCTCCAGCACCAGGGTCTCTCTCCTCAGCAGAAGTTCCGTGTAGACGGCCTTTTCCTCAGGTGTTGAGTTCCTCCTGGCTGATTCAATCTGTTTCCTCCTGTCCAGTTCACGCAGAGTATCTCTGGCCTTGTTGACTTCAGTAATAGTAAACGTTCTCGTTGGTTGAACAACAATATCAATATCAGTTGAGGTTGAGGGATTGGGATGACAAACATCCATCGCTGTGCCCGGCGCTACCGGGACATCAATCTCCATCAGCGTCATGCTGTAGGAGCGAAACAGAACACGTCTTACTCTCTCGTAGGCTAGGCTCCGAATCGAACAGAAAATCAATTTAAATTAGCCAAGCCAAGACGAATCCGTTTCGAGGAACCTGTGCTGGAGCACTTATCCCCACATCTCAAATAGCAAATGTTGACTCATCATCTCGTGTTGGTCACCGTTGCGGAGCGCCTAGCACAGAGTGCTGTATCTCCTGTATGGTAATATGCATGATTATACATTTGATCAAATGCTCCAAAAGGGGCGGGGTCAAGTTATGGCCAATGGCCTGGATGATTTTCTATTGGCTGTTGTTCTGTTTTCCGAGGTAGGGGAAAGTGAAGGGAGAGTTGGCAATAAGACGATGAGAGGATCTAATAACAGTTGTTCTAATATCTTATTAAAATATAATTGAGAGATGATATCCAATATTCTTTGTTGGATAAATGTAGTACAAACCGAAAGCATAAGTCTCTGTTCCCCCCACAAGAAAAAAGGGGGCCACACACATTTTTTTTTTTTTTTTTTTTTTTTTTTTTTTTTTTAGTGAAATCCAGTATTGTGTGGATGTTCATGCCTATGGAATGTTAGTCATTCAGTATAGTAGATTGCCTCGGATGCTTACGGAACTTGGAACTTCCATTGGTGGGGGTCATAGTTATTTAGTTCTTGCAATTCTGGGTTGGGAATTAATGTGATGTTATTGAAGAAGTTTATTGCCTGATTTTTAATTTCGTTTCTAATTGAGTTTAATTTAAAGTCATTATGTATGACGTCCGTCCGGAGGAATCTGGGTGCTTTCCTGATGCGTCTAACCATTCTGTTTTGCTTGCTCTGCAATTTTCTGAGATGGCTTTTAGCTGCAAATCCCCATACTTGAGATCCGTACAATATTATTAGTCGGAGGACCGTTTTGTAGAGAAGGAGTTTATTCTTGATGTTTACATGGGGAGAGTGGAGGATGGGGTATAAGGTAGCGCTAGCTGTGTTAAATTTTTTGATGGTTTGCGATATGTGATTCTTCCATGTTAGCTTACTATCGAAGTGCAGGCCTAGATACTTGCAGCTTTTTACATATTGTATAGGGGTGTTGTTTACTATTATGGGGGGGGGGGTTTCTTTTTATTGGTGAAAAGGATGCAGTTCGTCTTTTTTTCATTTATCTTAATCTTCCACTTCCGAAGCCAGGCTGAAAGGGTGTCCATGTGTTTTTGTAGTCGATGGCGCACGAAATTAAAATTAGATGATCTTGTGTATAGGGCTGTGTCGTCCGCATATAGTGCTAGTTTGGTGTGTCGGGAGTGTGGTATATCGTTTATGTATAAATTAAATAACGTCGGGGCGAGTTGAGAGCCCTGTGGAACCCCGGCGCGTATGTGTCTATGTGTGGCGAGGGTGTTGTTTATGCGGATTGTGAAAGTTCTGTGGCTAAGGTATGAGTGTATTAAGTGTATCATTGCATCTGGAAAATTCAGCTGAATTAATTTGTATATTAAAGCTTTTGTCCAGATGCGATCAAATGCCTTAGCCACGTCAAGTAGTATGACTCCTGTTGTAAGGCCGGAGTTCATTCCTTCAGAAATGTAGTCCGTAACCCTAAGCAACTGGTGTGTTGTAGCATGAAGGGGGCGAAAGCCGAATTGTTATGGAATGATGATGTTTTGGCTATTAATGTGTGATCTGAGTCTTTTATGGATGATACGCTCTGCTAATTTACTTATTGTGTTTAATAAACTGATTGGGCGGTAGCTTTGTGGTGTGGTGTGATTTTCGTCTGGCTTCAGAATTGGAATAATTACGGCGATTTTCCAGTTTTTTGGGAAATAGTTATATTTGAGTATTGCATTAAAAAGTAACGTAATATAGTATATTGTATTAATCTGGAGGGATTTAATTGCTTTGTTGCTAACATTGTCATACCCTGGAGCTTTCCTATTTTTTAAGTTTTTGATTTCTTCTATCACTTCGAGTGGGGTGGTAGGTTGATTCTGATTGGTGGGGTGGCGAGACAAGAGTGCGTTGGTGATGTTTTCTACTTCTGTTTCGGTGTCATGGCAGTTTAGGTCGAATTAATGTTAAATTGTTTCTCGTATGAGTCGGCAAGTGCATTTGCAATGTCCGAGTTTTTGTGGACAGGGCCGTTGTCTGTTTGGATGTGGGTAGTATTAGTGCGTTTGTTTTTGATCTTCTTGTAAAAGTTCCAAATTGAATTATCGCTGAGACCAAGGGAGGTGATAAAATCCTTTCAGGTTGTTTGTTTGTAGTTAATTATTTTGAATTTTACAATTTTGCTGAGGGCATTTAGCTTGCGTTTAAGAATTGGATGTTTATTTAGCTGCCATGCTCTTCTAATTTTGTTTCTCTCTTTGATAATTCGTTTGATAGATGGCGGCAGTTTATGGTGTGATGGGGGGAGGGGGAGTAGGTAGTGGTGCTGGATATTGCGTTTTGAATTTCTAAAGTGAGTTTCTTGGCATTTTTGTCTATGTCTTCCACGGTGTTATATGTATCGAAAATTAGTCGTCCTTTTGCAAGGTGTTTCTTGAAGGCCTTCCAGTCAGTGGACTTAGTGGAAGGAGGGATGGGGACGTTACTTGTGAGGTAGAATGTCAGTTTCACGGGTAAGTGGTCAGAACTTAAATTGTTGATGGTCATTATGTCATGCGGGAAGGGTATGTTGTTAGTGAGCACGAAGTCTATGGTGGTGTCTTGTGTGTTATGATTTATGTGAGTGGCTGTGGGCGGGTAAATGTGTCTAATGTTGTTGCCATTTACGTATTGGTTGATCTCTCTTCCATATCTGTTCTGCATTCTGCTGTTCCAGCTTCTATGGTGTGCGTTGAAGTCGCCCATAAGAATTATGCTATCTTGCACAGCAAATATGGCCGAGAGATCATCCGTGAGGCTGTGGGGGCTCCCTAGTTTAGCATAGGCTGATCCGATGGTGATGGGGGGGGGGGGTGTTAGGAATTTTTAATTTAACTAGCGTGTGTTCTATTATTTTGGTACTATTATTTGGTATTATTTGGTGCTGATGGGTGGTTTCTATTATTTTCATTATTTGTAATTTGGTACCTGTTCGGATGTCTATAAGGGGATGGGTGATTTTGTTGGGTATCTACAAAGTTAGGGTTGTAAAATTCTCCGTAGGGGTTTTTAGGGCAGTCTTTGTAGTTTGCGGGATGTGGACCGTTGCAGTTGGCACATTGGGGGGGGGGGGGTGTTTAGGGGTTTTGTACATTCCCTCGTTGGATGTTTCTGTCCACACTTCAGACATCTATAATCACGAGTACACCCCTCGCTGGAGTGTTTCCACAACTGGCATCGGTAGCATTGTTTAAAGCCTTTTGCCACGAAGGGTACAATTTCTACGTAGATATAATTAATGTGTTGGAGCTTATACAGTTCTGTCAGGTCAGTTTTTGCAGGGAGGATAGTTAAAAAATTTGGCAGATTCTGTTTTGTTCTGAAACTCCTCATTGGTGAGATTCTTACGATAGGATATCCTTTCTCTTCTAGGAAGGTTTTTATCTCTTCAGCAGGGTAATTGGGGGGTAGGCCTCTAATTACCACTTTGAGCTGTCTATCTGCCTTCAAGTTAATCAAATAAAATTTTAATTTTAACTGGATAAGCAACTTTTGGACATTCCTATACTCCTCGTGAGTCTCTGTGAAAATGCGTAGCATTTCCTCAGAGAATTTTGCCCGGGCTTTCCCATTAGTTATTTCCGCAAGTTTTTGCATTAGTTCCTTAGGGTTTTCCGTTATCTCAACAAAAAATGGTTCCGGATAATCCCTTCCGTTGATAATGGTTCTTTCCTGCTCCATATCTATGGAGGGGGGGGGGGGGGAGGCGGCGCCTACGGCTTGAGACTCGACTGCGTCCGTGAAATTTGTTTCTGGCCCAGAGTCCTCCGTTGCAAGAGATCTAATAATTTTGCTAGAGGGGATAGCTAAGGGGGGGCTGAAATTTCCGTTGGAAGTTCCGTTTTTTCTTTTTATACTTTTAATTCTATGTCCGTGATCGGAAGCTATGTCCGACTGATCAGCGTCTGATTCCTGATAGGTACTGGCTTTTGTAATATTGCTTTTTTTTCTAATTTTCCTACTTTTTACTTCTGTAAAACCGTTATCGGTTAATTCTGCGTCCGAGGTTTGTTTCCCTATGGCCTTTGGCCCTGTAGTTAGCTTTTTACTGGTTTTTTCTTTTTTTGTCCTCTCATTTTGATCTCTATTCATTAAGCTGTTATAATAGGTGACAGTAGAATTTAAATTATGGTAAAAGGTTAAATCATTAGTTATGTCCTCAATACTAGGGGGGGGGAGCAAATGATCAAAGACAAATCATTACACATACCCTTGATGTCACTGATGATTCTCTCCTTCCCATCTGAGTCCCAGATCTGGCTGGTTTCCAAGTACTTCGATGCTGTTTTGGCAGTGGCTTGGATGGTCTGTGCATATTCCATGGTGCTTATCTGTCCAGGTAGTAGGTCGTCCGTGATGGCGAATTCCTTCATGAGCAAAAATGATTCCATGGATTGGTGCTGGATGGTCTGTTCATTAGTTGTTTCATCTGCATCAATATATATCACAAGCTTATCGCTACTCTCCATTGTAGCAAAACAGGTTTTCCCCGCGTTGCGTGAGCTCCTCTCCGTTCGGAGGTCGAGGGTCAACTGAGCAAATGTTGACTGGTGATAGATCTAGCATGTATAGCAATATGCTTCTGCGTTCCCCTCCAATGAGGACGCTGGATGGTCAGTTGCTGCAAGTTGCTTGACCAAGACCAAGACGCTTCATTCCGGACTTCCATCGGACAAAGTCCCTCACGCCCACATCAGAAAATAGCAATGTCCACTGTTACTGATTTTTAGCAATATGCGATAGTAGAAGACTGCACTCTTTCACTGGGTGAGGTGCTGTGTAGGTGATCACTGGTGGCGTTGTTGTGCCACCCTCATCTTGGTTGGTGTTGAAAGACTAGACTGAGTACTGGGCTGTGGCAGCTGTAAGAGAAGGGGAGGGCGGGGCCAAGGGCAGGCGGCCAATAGAAACTGCAGAAGTGCAGGGCCAGTTAACGTTAAGTTAAGCTACTTTAAGTTATTTTTAAGATATTTAAAAGATTTACAAGAGAAAAATATAATGATACAGTTATGCATTTGAGATTTAAGAGTTATTAACCGATTAATTTAATAATTTACAAGTAAGAATTTTCTGTCAGCAAATAAGGAATGGGTTCCGTCACAAGATGCGAAAAAGAAAGGCCCTTTTCAGGGACACACTAAATTTAAGTTTACAATTAATTTAATAAATAATAATTTAATAAATGTACAAGTTTTTAAAGGAATTTAAGTTACAGAAGCTTTCAGTAAGCTTTACAAGTACTAAGCAGGGCAAGCATGGCTTGCACGGGGAGTGACCGGGCTGGCATTGAAAGTCGAGTGTCGTACAAAACAGAGCACCAGGCGCGAAGCGCCTTTAATCTCCAATTTCAAAATGTGGTTCTTATCGTCATACTGTGACATTAATTCAGTGACCCTAACAGGAGGTTCGAGGTTTTTATTTACTACTTTTTTATTATTTATCCTAGCTCTTATTGTGGCAGTTTGTTGCACATTTAGAGTTTAAGCAGTTTGGGTGGTTGATGCAGATCTGAGGGTTACCTAGCAATTTAACAGCTTAGAGTTTTGAACACTAGTCGCGAGTTTAATTTGATATCAGATGTTTGAGGTGGGATCTTTTAATTCCGATTATCGATGTTTAGAACAGCACGGGGTCTCTTACGAGATTTGGCCTTGCGATGATCATAATCCTGCAGATTGAATAACAGTTCATTTGGAACGGATGGCAAATTTTTGTAAAATTTAAGCGCTAGCTTTTTAATTTGGGCTCTAACAGTTTTTATTTTGAAGTCATTCCTAATTACCGAGTTCCTTAAATACCTGGGAGCTTTCCTGATAATCCGTAGGATTTTGTTTTGTTTTGTCTCTAGGAGGTCTATCGTAGTTTTACAGGCATATCCCCATACGGGTGCTGCAAACAGCATTCCCGGGCGGATGACCGATTTATAAATTAGCAGTTTGTTTTGATGACTGTGATTTCCGTTTCCTATCATTGGATATAAGGCTCCTGTAGTTATATAGACTGGGTAGATAGCTCCTGTAGTTATAGACGGGCTGGCATTGAAAAAACGCGAGCAAAGCAAATAGAAAAGTGGATTGAGGGCTCGCCGGGGAGGACGAATCAGAACGCTCCGTTTCACTCTGGGTCTGCCGAGGCAGCTCCAGAGTGAAAAAGTGCGCCTTCAACACCGTCTGGCGAACAAGGTTAGGAAATGCCTGCCTGGGGCGTAGAATATCTGGGGCGCTTCCACGGGGGCGCCGCTGGCCCGGAAAGAAGGTGTCTAGGCCTTCTTTTTCCGAGGTAGGAAGTTGTGGAAGTGTCGTAGCTACTATCAACACCTCTCAGGCAGGGTTTACTAGAGTTCTTCCTGAAGAAATTTCGTGAAGTTTTCCTAATATGCCCAGAAACGTGTGGGACTTTGAGATCGTGGTGGATCACCTCGTTCTGTATAAACCAGGGCGCATTAACAATGCTGCGCAAAACCTTATTTTGGAACACTTGCAGTTTCTCGATGTGCTTTTTTGCAGCTGATCCCCAGATAGGACAGGCATACAAAAACGCAGGTGCAATGATTTGTTTGTAGATGAGCAGTTTGTTGTAAAGGGACAGGTGAGACTTTCTACCGAGAAGTGGGAGGAGGGCTACAAAGGTTTTATTTGCAGTTTCAACTTTCTTAGTGATATGCTCAGCGAAAAGTAATTTGGAGTCCAAAATGACTCCCAAATACTTTGTAGACTGTGAAAAGGGGATCGGATCATTGAAAATTTTAAGGAAAAAATTACAAAGTCTAAGTTCTCGGTAGTTCGGTCGAAAAATGACGACTGCACTCTTGGTCGGATTGATTTTGATTCTCCAGGTCGCGAGCCAGTGCTCAAGACTATTCTTTATGTAGCTTTGGAGTGTGTTAATAGCGTAGTTTGGTGTAGAGCTTCTAGAAATCAGAGCTGTGTCATCAGCAAAGATGGCCAGCTTAACGTAGGGGTTCTTGGGTATATCGTTGATATATAGATTAAATAGAAGTGGGCTTAAATTTCCGCCCTGTGGGACCCCGGCTCTGATTGGCCGAAGAGAAGAGTATGAGTGCTCAACTCGTACGCGGAAAGAACGTTTAGCAAGATACGACCAAGACCAAGACGCTACATTTCGGGCTTCCATGGGACAAAGTCCCTCACGCCCACATCAGAAAATAAAATGTCCACTGTTGTTGGATATAGCAATAATATATGGTAGCAATATGCACTCTTTCATTGATTGAGGTGCTGCGATGGATTCGCTGGTGACGGTGTTGTGTCACCCTCGTCTTGGAAGGTTGTTGAAACGATGACCGAGTATTGGGCTGTGGCAGCTGAAAGAGAAGGGGGGGCGGGGCCAAGGGCTGACGACCAATGGGAAAACTGCAGAAGTGCAGGGCCAATTAAAGTTAGAGTAAGGTTGCAAGTTTTATAACAGGCAATAAATAAGTTTATAAAAAGTTTAGTTATTAAGTTAAGGTAGTGAATAATATAAATACTTTGAATATACGATAATTTAAAGGCAGTTAAGATTTACAAGAATTTTTAAAGTGAAAGCAAGTATAACAAATCGTGTTTACAAGTGAAGTCCCTCAGTGATGCGAAAAAAGAAGGCCCTGTTCAGGCACACAAATCAATTAAGTTTACAATTAAACAATTTAGGTTATAAATTACAATTAAATTTCAGTGCAAATGATAATAATGCAGGGCAAGCATAGCTTGCATGAGAAGTGACCGGGCTGGCATTAACGTCGCGGCCGCCGAGCTCTGTGTGGATTATCGGAGCACCTAGACAAAATTTGTCTGCATCTCCAGGGTGAAGTATGACAGCTGAATTTATACATTATTTGAATTGCTCCAAGAAGGGAGGGGGAGATGAGGTGTTTCAAGCTGGGTTTAAGGCTGGTAAAGTGAGGTGTTGTTCATATAGTCTCTTTCCTTCCCCCCAAAAAAAGGGGGCCACTTTTTTTTTTTTTTTTCGCCCGAAGGCATCATGAACATATGAGAAGTACTTTTTGGCTGAGTACTTTTGGTTCTGTTATAGTGGTTTTCATTGGTGCAGTAATTGTTTAACCTTATAGTATGTAAAGACTTGTTAGTAAATATTTGAGATCTGTTAATTCTTCAAGTAGTTGTAGGTGTTTAGAGTTAAAAAGATTAAGTAGGCTACACTAGGAGAGGTGTGAATTAATGTTGGTTAGAGTTTTTAGGTTCATATTTGTTTATTTAAGTGTCATTTAGGATTTTAATGTTACTTTAATATGGTAGAGGCTCTTGGCCGCTTGCGGTACTTCCATTGGTGGGGGTCGTAATCCGGCAAGTTGCAAATCTCCTCGTTTGGAATTTTGTTTAGATGAGAGTAGAAGTTACTTGCTAATTTAACTATTTGCTTATTGATTTTAGTGATGCCGAAGTCCCTGCGAATGACTTTGTTTTTAAGGTAGATGGGTCCTTTTCTAATACATCTAAGCGTTTTGTTTTGCGTAGTTTGTAATTTTTTAAGGATTTTTTGATCGGCAAAGCCCCAGATTGGGGCCGCGTATAAAAGGATGGGCCTGAGAACGGACTTATAGAGAAGAACTTTATTTTGATAGCTGGCTTGTTGTGAGTGAAGAATTGAGTAGAGTAATTTTCTGGCCATATGGTACTTGCCTATGGTTTTTCTAATGTGCGTTTTCCATGAGAGCTTGGAGTCAAAAGTGACTCCGAGGTAATTGGCGGAATCGACGTAGGGGATGGGTTTGTCATTAATTTTGATAGGTTGAGGGTTTGTTTTTTTCTTTATTTTGGAAAAAATAATGCATTTTGTTTTATTTTCGTTGATTTTTATTTTCCAATTCCGGAACCAGGCGGAAATTGTGTTAATGTGTTTTTGTAATCGTGAGCGAATAACAAATTTTCTAGAATTACTGGTGTATAGAGCTGTATCGTCCGCATACATGGCAATGTAAGTGTATGGTGCGCGGGGGGATATCATTTATGTATATGTTGAACAAGGTTGGGGCCAATTGGGAGCCTTGTGGGACCCCGGACCTGAGAGGTTTGTGATTGGAGAATGAGTGTTGATAGCGGACTGTGAAGGATCTATTTCGAAGGAAGGAGTTTATAAGATGTATTAATGAGTCTGGTATATTAAGCTGAATCATTTTGTAAATTAAAGCATCATACCATACTTTATCAAAGGCCTTCGAAATGTCAATAAGTAGGAACCCTGTTGAGAGACCAATTTCCAATCCTTCGGATATGTACTCAGTGACTCTCAACAGCTGGTGTGTTGTTGAGTGAAGCGGCCGAAAGCCAAATTGTTCAGGTTTGATAATGTTGTGTTGTTCAATGAAAGTTTTGAGCCGGGTGTGTATGATTCGCTCAGCAAGTTTGCTTATGGAGTTTAGCAGGCTGATAGGTCTAAAATTTTGGGCTTGTGTAGGGTCTTCGCCTGGTTTCGGAATTCCTATGATAATCGCGGTTTTCCAGTTTGTAGGGAAATGGTGGAATTTGAGGATGGCATTAAATAGGAGGGTGATGTAGAATATTATATTAATTGGGAGGGATTTTATTGCTTTATTAGTTATTTTATCGATGCCAGGGGCTTTGTTGATTTTGAGATTTTTTATTTCATTTATTATTTCAGAGGCTGGGGCTGGTGGGATGTCAAAGGAGTGGGTGGAGTTGAAAAAATGGTTAAGGGTGGTTTTGACTACGTTTTCTGTTATAGGGCAATTTAGATTTATGTTTTTCGTGAATTGTTTCTCGTAGTTGATGGCGAGAGCGTTGGCTATTTCGGGTTCAGCATAGACCGGGCCGGCGGGAGTATTAAGGTGCGGGATGTGGACATGCGACTTTTTAAGTACTCTGACAAATTTTCAGAGTGAGTTGTCCTCCGGGGCAAGGGTTTCAATGTGTCTTCTCCAAGCATGCTGTTTGTGGAGGGAAATTTTATATCTAATTTGGTTATTTAGTCTGTTGAAAAGGGTTTTGTATGGTGGGTACTTAGTTGCTTGCCATGACTGCCTTACTCTGTTCCTTTTTTGGATTAGATTCTTTATATGGAATGGGAGCTTGTGATTGGTGGGGGGAGGAGCTTTGAGAGTGGTGGCTACGTCTATTGCTGTTTGAATTTCAAGGGAGAGTTTTTTGACGTTTTTGTCTATGTCGGCAGGGCAGTTGTAGTTTTCTAGCAATAATGAGGAATTTGCAAGAGTTTTACTAAATTTGGTCCAGTTTGTGGATTTAACGGCGGGAGGAATGGGCATATTGTTGTTAAGATGCAAAGTCAGCATGACAGGGAGGTGGTCCGAGCTCAGATCGTTGAGGGTGTGTATGGTGTATGGGTATGTTATGTTGTTTGAAAGTGCAAAATCAATTATTGAATGTGAGCTGTTGGGACGGGTGTTGGTTGTGGGGTGCATGTGTAGTATGTTGTTGTTCCTAATGTAACTGTGAAGGTCTCTACCGTATCTGTTCCTTCCAGGGCATCCCCAGCTCTGATGATGGGCATTAAAATCCCCCATCAGCACCGACTCGCCCCGAAGGCCAAATAGGGCAGAGAGGTCGTCAGTTAAGTTGTGCGGTGAGTTGAGCTTTGCGTAGATGGACCCTATTATGATATGGCGGGTGTTTGGGAATTTAACTTTGATGAGGGTGTGTTCTAATGTGTGGGTGTCGAAAGGAGTGTCGAAAACCCAGAACGACCGACTCGTCCGAAGACATGAGCAGCAAGTTGGGCGTCCGGGAGGAAAAAATGTGTGGGTGTGTAAAGGGTTAATTGGCACGTGTTCTAAGTGGTTTTTGATATTGATATATACGGCTGTGCCTCCTTGGGAGGCGGTGGAGTTGGTGCGGGCTGTGTGATGGAGTGTATAATTTTGGATTCGAATGCGGTGGGTGGGTCCGTTAATTTTTGATTCCTGAATTAAAATAATGTGAGGGGTGTGTTCCTCAACGAAATCTCTGAGCTCGTGAATTTTGTTCAACAAACCGTTTGCGATTACAAACAGGATAAGATTAAGAGAGCATTTGGGAGGGGGGGCATTATACATTTGTGGGGCCTTGATTAAAATGTTGATCAAAGGAAACAAGTATTTTGAGTCCTTTGTCGACAATAGGAGCATTTTCTTTTAAAATGTTAATGACTTCTTTAATGAAGGAAGTGATTTTGCTAATATCGAGATTTTTTAGAAGGCTGGTGATTTCATTGTAGGCACTAATTATTTCGTTAAAGCCTGAGGATTTTAGGGTGTTGGTGAAATTTTCTGTATTGGTTGCAGTCGTGGGAATGTTGGTATTAAGTTGTTCTGAGTTTAAAGTGGGGTTTTGCTGAATTCTGCGGATGCGAGGATCTGCGAGGGGGGGGGGCAGTGCTGGTGGAGCTGGTGGGCTGGGAAATGAATGGGTGTACAGGAGTGGGCACTGGAGTTTCTGAAGAAGACGTGTTTTGAATTGCACTGTGAGTCGTGGAGTCGGATGGCTGATTTTTGCGAGTTGGAAGAGGTGGCCAGTCTTGGGCGGGTTTTGCGGCGATGGGGGGGGGGGGGGGGTAATTCGGTGCGTACTGAAGAGTTTTCGATGTCTAAGGTGGCTTTTACAGACGGGATGTTTCTGCAGGAACCAGTCCAAACGCTGGCAGGGGCGGGTGGGAAATGTCTGGGCGAGGGGGGAGGTCTATGCCTGGGAGGGTGGTTGTTTTTTAATGGAGAGGTTGCCCTGGAATTTGGATAAGAGTTATATGGTGTTCTATTTGGTTGGGATCTGCCTTGATTTGCGGGGTTGGCTGGGCATGCTCTAAAATTTGCTGGGTTTGGTGCAAAGGTGGGTAGGGTGGGGGCCTGCACATTTGAGGCATTTGTGATCATGTGTACAGTTGTTTGAGGAATGTTGAAATCCTTGGCATTGGTAGCACTGATGAAAACCTTTTGAGACAAACGGCGTAATTTCCGCGTAGATGTAATTAGTGTTAATGTGTCTTATTTTATAGAGAGGTTCGAGGTCAGTCGTAGGAGGGAGGAGCATGAGGAAATTTGGGAGGGGCTGTTTGGTGCGGAGGCTTCGCATGTTATGGATTTTAATTGGTTGGATACCAATCTCTTCAAAGTAAGCTTTTATTTCGTCTGTGGGGTACGCTGGTGGAAGGCCTTTTATAACAACTTTTTTGGGTCTGTCTACTTTCAAGTCGATTGAATGAAATTTGAAGTTGTTGTTGTGTTTCTGAACTGCGCGGTAATGATCGTTGTTTTTGGTGTAGACTCTTAGGGTTTCCCCGGTAAATTTAGCGCGAATTTGATTTTCAGTGAGGAGACTAAGTTCACTCATTAGCTGTTTGGGATTGTCCATTATTTCAATGAAAAATGGGTCAGGGTAATGGTCTCTAGAGATGGGAGGGGGGGGGGGTTTGTTTCATTATTTGGCGGCTGACTACTACTTTCATTCGTCTTTTCATTTGAACAGGTTGATTTTTCTGAGTTATTTGAGGGTGGGGGGTTGTTTTGTGCCGGAGTTTCTTCTAAGTCAGGGATGATGTTTTCTGTGATTTTTTGTTTGTTTCCATTTATTTTAGGGTTTGTATCGGCTGTGGCTAATTCGGCTGTGACTAGTTCGGTGTATTCCAAGTTTGAGCTGTCCTCTATCACTTCATTTTCCTCTATTGCTTCATTGATTTCGATGTTGAAGTTTGGAAAGTTATTCTCGAGAGGGGTTTCCTCTTTTTTATTACTCTGTTCTAGGAATTTAGGGTTTGAGTTATTCGCAGTTACTTCGGGGAGGAGATTTGCAATTTTCTCGGATTTTGCACGGGGAGGATGAAATGGTTCAATAGAAGTACCGGTGCTGTTGGATGTTTTTTTACTTTGGGATCTGGTGGTCCTCTGAGAGGCAAAAGTGAAGTTGCCGCACTGCCCGTTGGGCAGAAATGCGCTCCTAATTTCATTAAGTTTGGTGTCTGTTGTAAATTGTAAGTCTTTAAGGATGTTCTTGAGACGGGGGGGGGGGGGGGGGGAGCAATCCAAATAAGACAAATCAGTGCACATACCTCTTACGGCGCTGGCATGCCTCATTCTTGCGTCTGAGTCCATCGTATTTAGTTCCAGGAAGGCGACTCCAGCTTGGGAAAGGTGTATCAGTTCCTTGGCTAATGTCAGAGCACGGAGTTGTTCTTGGTCAAGTTCAAGTCCAGGGTGATTGAAGTTGAAATTTGTTGGAATCAAAAGCTTAAGTTCAACTAGGCTGATATTATGCAAATTACTCATCTTAACAATCTCAAAAAATGCTGCCTGAGCAGCAGAATCACTGTGCACAAAGTCAAAGTACGGGAGCACGGGAGCTCTCTAACACGACGTCCTGCCTTGTCCACATATCATGGTGGACTCTTCTAATCTCAATCTTCTCAAGGATCTCAAGGACGGGGTTAGTGGAGTACCCAGGAGAGGAAAATGCTTCCTCCCTTTAAACTCCAGAGGAAAAGGAAAAAAGAAATGAAGAAAGGAAGTAGTAAGATGTCATTTAATCAACTAAGAGGTAGCTGAGAACTAAGAGATTGCTTGGGGGGGGGGAGGGACCTAGGTCCTACCCCTTCCCCAAGTCTTCAGAAGACTGAATGTTGGGGCCCAAGCGGGCTCCCAACAGAGTAGGAAAAGAGGGGGATAGACTGGGTGTGCCCCGGGGGGCGCAGGGCCTTGAGCTTGAGATGTGCCTAGTAGCAGAAAAGAGGAAAGGCTTGCCAACAAAACGCGCAATCCCAAAAGCAAGGGAGAAGTACAGCTGCTAGAGTCTGCAACTAAAAAGGAGAGCAGATAAAACTATGATGGACGGATCCGCTTTTTAGGGCGGAAGAAAATGTCTCTCACCGATCGAGCAGGTAACGACCGGGGGCGCTTTCGCGTGCCCGGCCGACCTGGCCGATAGCTCGGGACATTGTCCAACGTAGGATTATTAACGCTTCTCAGACCTCGATGGAAATTTAGAGAGAGTTTTTTGACATATTCCAAAAAAGGCCTAATTCTGAGATCTTTGTGCAAGACTTCTAGTTGGACGTAGTTCCGCAGATTAGCAAACATACGCAGAGCGTTATTTTGGCTGACTTGAAGCTTCCTAAGGTGCATCTCAGCCGCAGTACCCCAAATTGGGACACCGTACGTCATGATGGGACGAATATAGGACTTGTATAGCAATAACTTATTCTGAATGGACAGGCGGCTATTCCTAGCCAAAAGCGGGCGAAGCTGGGTAAGTGAAGACTTCACTTTCTTACTAGTTTCAGAAATGTGAAGATTCCACGTCAATTTGGAATCAAAGTACACACCTAGGTACTTGTAACTATCTTGCCAGGGAATGGGCTGATTATTTAAGATTAAGTTAGTGGGATGGGTTTGCCTAAGGGGGGGGGGGGGAAGGTGACAGCAGCACACTTACTGACGTTGACTTTAATTCGCATTCTGAGCAACCATTGTGTCAGCTTGTCCAGATAGCTTTGAAGAATGCTATGCACGACTTGTGTCTGTTTGTGATGAGTGAACAGGGCGGTGTCATCGGCATAGAGGCCAAGGGCGACACCGGGGGAGCGGAGAAGATCGTTAATGTAAAGGTTAAACAGTTTGAGTCCAACAAGAGAACCTTGCAGGACCCCGCTAAGAACATTCCTGGGAGAGGATAAGATGTCGGAAACACGGACGGCAAAACTTCGACCAGTGAGATATGAATGAAAAATATGAATAAGATTTGGTGGGAAGGAGCGTTTGATAAGTTTAAATAGTAACCCATTTATCCACACCTTATCAAACGCCTTCTGGAGATCAAGAAAAACAATGGACGAGCTTTCGCGATTGCTACGCGCCTCATGGACGAGCTCCACGACCCGCAGCAACTGGTGCTGAGTGGAATGCTTCTTCCTGAACCCATATTGTTCAGGAATGACAATGTTCCTCAGGTCGCAGAACTCGTCCATGCGACGCATAAGAACAAACTCGAAAAGCTTCGAAAGACCAGAAAGAAGAGAAATCGGACGGTAGTTGACCGCAAGCGAATGGTCAAGACCTGGCTTGGGGAGGGGTGCAACAATGGCTACCTTCCAAGCCCCAGGGAAATAATTATGAGGGAGGAGGAGGTTGAAGAGCTTTACTATATAATTATATAGTAAAGAAGGCAGGCTCTTCAACATCATGGAGGTGATGAGATCCTTCCCAGGAGCCTTGTTCTTCTTGAGTTTTTGAATACGGGGCTGCAGTTCTTCCCAAGTGACATGAGTCAGAGTATAAGGTACAGGTGTTGTGATGAACTGTTCAACCTTGGCGTCCACGAACGCAACTGTCCTGGGATCGATTACGTTGTGGTGTGGTTCAAACTGGCTTCTAAGACTGTCTGCGAGCAGCTCAGCCTTCTGTGTGTGAGTAGTCGCCCTGAAGTTGGGACCTTCAAGGGTCGGAATGTGTGTTTTGTGCCTACGATAACGTGAGGTTGCCCTCCAAATGGTGTTGTCTTTAGTCGTTAGGGACTCAACATAGGTGTTCCATCGTGCATTGCAGTGAGCTTTGATATTAGCTCTAACCTGTGACCGAACGAAGTTCAGTTCACGCTTGATAGCTGGGTCTCTGCTGGCCTGCCAGTCTCTACGCAGATGGTTGCGTTCTCTGATCATCTCCCTGATGTCCTGTGGCAAACGATGATGGTCAACTTTGTTGCTCTTGGGCCTAGAGGATGCAGAGTAGGCATTTCGTATCATTGACTCGAGATTACCCACCTCTGCATCCAGTTGGCCCACAGTACTGGAAACGGGGGGGGGGGGGGGGAGGGAGCTCCTCAGCGAGGAGTTCCTTGAACTTTCTCCAATTGGTGCTCAGCTTGGCAGTGTTCCAGATGCTATATTTGTCCAACTCCCAAGGTGTAAATAACAGGGAGATGATCCGATGGAAGTTCGTTGAATGCCTCCATGCAATAGGTATAAGGCATATTGCTGGTGACCGCAAAGTCAAGAACGTTATCCAAATGGGTAGGATCTCCTGGAGCTACAATTTCAAAGTTCCTCTCGTCGGCCCAGCGTTTAAGCCGGGAGCCTCGAGAGTTCGCATGAGGGCAGCTCCAGGCAGGGTTCTTGGCATTGAAGTCACCAGCGACTATTGCATGGGGCGAGATCTTGAAGAGAGACTGCAGGTCAGAGATGACGGAGTCTGCTGGACCAGTCGGAGGAAGGTACGTAGACACAATGGTGATCACCGGGTTGTTCGGTAAGGCGAGTTGGACGATGGTGGCCTCTCCCACCCTCATGGGGGGGGGGGGGAGGCGGGAATGCGGCAAGCCGCGACGAACATAAATTGCTGTGCCACCAGCGGGGTGATTGTTAACTAGAGGCCTGTCGTCATTGTATAAATCATAGTTAGCAATCTTGCAGGATTTCCCTGGACTGAAGTGGGTCTCTTGGACCAAAAACAAGTCTAAGTTATATGCTATACAAAAGTCCCTAGCTTCATTGATTTTACCTCTAAGTCCATTGGCATTCCAGATGCCAATGGTAAGATCCTTCAAGTTCCTTGCGCGAGAAACCATGGCCGAGGGGGGGGGGGGGGAGCTAAGCTTGGCAGACGAGAGCAAAAACGCTCTCGTAAATTATGTTGACTTTATCTCGGTAGGAGCAGACCGAAGGGCGGGTAGGGCATTCTTAAATGCCCTGCTAGTAGTTTCCATTCCATATCTCTCTTCGAATCTGAAGAGGTAATTTAAAAAATCATCAGTATCAGCAACATTAGTGTGAGCTCCTTGGGGTGCTGGTAATTTTGGTGTGGCTTGAGTAGCCTTTTTGGGCGCCTCGCTGCGTCCTGCTGCAGCATTCGCATATGAGCGAAGCGGGTTGGCAAGCTTTCCAGTGAAGGTGGAGTTTGAGGGGGGGGGAGGGTTTAAATTTTGGAAAACGGGGGCAATTACGGTAGGAGGCAGGGTGCTCTCCTCCACAGTTATAACATTTACAAGGGGCTTCATATGGTTTGATGCAGTCTTTAGTGAGATGGGGCTGCGCGCACTTTACGCAGTTGGGGGGGAGGTGACATCCGTTACTGGTGTGGAAATAGGATTGACACCGGAAGCATTGGACGACCTGCCTGGGACCTCTATATTTCTCTATTTTTATCATCACGTTGAATAAATTAGTCAAAGAATAAATTTTTTCATTAGTGGGGTTTTTTGCGATCTGCACGTAGTAAAGAGGCATATTAATGCGGTTGGACTTGGGGCCCCTTGCCAGCTGCGTGACGCTGATGGGCCTGAACCCCCAAGCACTCCAACTCGCTGGAAATGTCAGTTCTCATGGGTCTAACTTGTTCCATTCACGAGAAAAGATACTTTAAGTAATACTTTTGCATTTGGACGCCAATATAGTCATTTGTCTGCTGTAAGAATAACTTATTTCTCTGTCCATAACGCTTGGCGAGATTTTGGCGACGAATTCAGCGGAATATCGCCAACATGGCGACATTTTAAAATGTTGCCAAATTAACGAAAATCTTGACAAATGGATAAAGATGACGCTAAATCCATGAAAATGACGACTAATTGAAGAAAATTCAATATCTTGGAAAAAATATAAGTATCTACTATGAGAATAACCTATTTTTTCTTTTACTGTAAAAGTACTAAATTCATTGCATTATATAATGAAAGTCATGTGAGCGTCAGTAAATCTTCTGCCCTATCCGCGCTTTGTTAACTTTCGCAGAACACATTTTTCGCCGAAATTCTGCTCAAACAGTTGCGAAATATTTTCTGAAAGATAAAATGCAATGCTTAGATTATATTATAACTAAATTTAATACTTATATAAATTTTTTCATTAGTGGGGTTTTTTGCGATCTGCACGTAGTAAAGAGGCATATTAATGCGGTTGGACTTGGGGCCCCTTGCCAGCTGCGTGACGCTGATGGGCCTCTCGCTGGAAATGTCAGCTTCCAACTCGCTGGAAATGTCAGTTACATCCGTGCAGATCGGAAGGCCACGGATTACAAGTTTTAAAGGCTTCTGGTCGTCCAGGAGGTATGATTTAAACTCCACCTTCTTTTCGATGAGAAATCTCTGAATTTTTATATACTCTTCACGAGTATTGCTGTGAACTTTAAGAAAGTCACCAGCATTGGTTAATTTGCTGGTGAGGTTTTTAGCTATTTTATTTAAATCCTCTAAAAGTTGTGACCAGTTAGTGGTCACGGCTATGAACAAGGGGGGGGGGGCGTTCCTTTTTAGGAGCGTCAGAATCAGTAATTACATTTTCACTATCAGGAGCTTCAACATCAGGCTCCGAATTATTAACAATTTGAGGGGGGGGGGGGGTTTGTTTAAGAGCAAGGCAGATTGCCTGCTGGCAGTATGCCTTTTTGGCGGCTGCTGAAAGCCCTCGTCGTCTACACAACAAGGGTGCTTTTTAGAGCTACTAGGCACGGAATTAATATTAGCAGAATTAACAACAGGTTTGGATTGGTCATTTACAGGCTTACTAAGCGTCTGTGAGGCAATAGGTCTGGTAGAGGGGGTAGAAGGCATCAAATAACTGCCGGAGGAGGGCCTCCGACAGGTCACACCATAGGCGGGCAGGTTGCTGGTCTCCAAGAGTCCATTCAGCAGTCCTTCAGTGTTGTTGAGATTTTTCAGAATTTCTTCTTTGCCAAGAGCATCAGGAGCCAGGAGTCTAAGTTGGTATTTCAGTTGTTTCAAATACTTCAGAAGTTTATTAGCATCAGCAACAGAGTTCTTAGAAGTATTATCGATAGGTTCGTTGAATTCGTTGGTATCCAAGTCCATATTAACAGCAGAGTTGTCACCACGTGGTTCATTACTGACCTCGTGGCAAACGACCGAGTCAGGCCTAGCGGTCCCGGCAGAGGGTGGGGTCCCTGCGGCAGCAGGGGAAGAATGCAGCATATCCGGTTCGGAGCGGGAGCAGTGGAGAAACAGGTCCTACACGTACGGTGGCTCGGTGGGGAATAAATCTCAATCTTAACGTCCAGCAGCAGTGTCGATTGGTTAAAAGGAGCCCCTAGTCGCTTAGACTTCAATCTCCGGAGTTATATCTTTTGTCTCAAAAACTTTCACATAAGATGAGCAGAATTAGAATCAATACAGTAAAGGGTATCAAAGCAAGAGTTGGACGGTCAAGTGCCGCCATCTATGAATGGTGAGAGGCATGAAAGGGGAGGGCAGGTTTAAGAATTTACAAGACTGAGTAACAGTTTAGAGAGTTACAATTTAAGATTAAACTAAGATATAAGAAATTTAGTTTAGGATCTGGAAGGTTCAGAAATGTTATAATGCTCAAGGGGGGTCATAGAGGATGGCTCGAGGGCGCTTTCGATGTTGACGGGGGTCGTAGTCGGTCAGATTAAAAAGGGTTTCATTAGGGATGGACGGTATGTTTTCAAAGAATTTGGAAGAAGTTTTTCGGATATAAAAGTTTATGGTTTTGATTTTAAAGTCCTTTCTGATGACGTCATTCCTTAAGAATCTAGGTGCCCTGCGGATTGTCCTGAGAACTTTATTTTGTTCGATTTGTACCTTGTACATATTGGTTTTGCTGGCAAAACCCCAGATTGGGCAGGCGTAGAGAAGGATGGGAAGTATTATCGATTTGTAAATAAGTAATTTGTTTTTAAGGTTTTAATGATTGGAGTATAGGAGGTGGTTTAGGGAACCGGCAAGCATTTTTGACTTTTTAGTGATGTAATTTATATGGTTATTCCATGTAAGCCGGCTGTCGAAGTGGATTCCTAGGTATTTGGCTGTACGCTGGAAGCAAACTGGCTGATCGTTGATAGTGAGGGGGGGGGGGGGGAATCTTTTCCAGGAGAAGAAAATGGCCTGTGATTTAGTGGCGTTAATTTTAATCCTCCACTTATTGTAGTAGGACTCAAGAAGGGAGATATGGTTTTGCAAGTTGATATGAAGGTAGTTAGTGTTATGATGTGCGGCGATGACGCAAGTATCATCGGCGTACATACAAAGGGTGGAATGGGGCGCACGGGGGGTATCATTTACGAAAATATTAAAGAGGAGGGGGGCAAGGATTGAACCTTGGGGAACTCCTGCTTTAATGGGCATTTTGGAAGAAAGGGTGTTTAAAATACGAACGTGGAAGCATCTATTTTGGAGGTATGAAAATATAATTTGTATGAGGGGGGGGGGACATTTATTTGAATGAGTTTAAAAATTAATCCTGAGTGCCACGTTCGATCGAAGGCCTTCTCCACGTCCAGCATAATCGCACCAGCCGATTGTTTGTTGTGAAAGGCGTCAGAGACGAATTCCACAACACGCAACAGCTGATGAGTGGTGGAGTGGGAAGGGCGGAATCCAAACTGTTCTGGGATAATGATTTGATTAGAATTTATGAAATTTAAGAGACGGGTTTGAATGATACGTTCAGCCAGTTTGCTGAGGGAGGAAAGAAGCGAGATGGGGCGGTAGGAGGAGGGGATGACGGGGTCGCAGCCCTGTTTAAGGATGGGTATGATGACCGCCGATTTCCAGGGGCTGGGGAAGTGATGAAAAATTAAAATGGCATTAATTACATGAACTAGATAAAAAAGAATATTAAGGGGGATGAATTTAAGCGCTCTATTGGTAATTTTGTCCAGGCCAGGTGTTTTTTTGTTTTTAAAGTTTCGAATATGATCGTAGATTTCAGAGGGGGTGGCGGGGGGGATAGGCTCAGGGTGGGTGGAGTTAATAAAGTTGTCAACAGTTTGATTTACGTGGGTCCGAAAAGTGGGGTCGTTATTAGGATTTGGTTTAAATTGTTGCCTGTAATTTTCTGCAAGGGCGTTGGCTTTTTGGAGATTAGTGAAGACCAGACCTGAAGAGGAGTGCAGGGGGGGGAGCTGTGCAAGGGGCTTTCTAATACGCTTGATTTCGGTCCAAAGAGATCTGTCGTCCGGTGAAAGGGACTCAATGAAGGATTTCTAGCTATTTTGTTTAAATTTTGAAATATCAATTCTAAGCTTACGGTTAAGGGTGTTAAGGGTTATTTTGTGCTGGGGGTTCCTGGATACCTGCCAGAGTTTACGGACGTAATTTCTATTTTTGATTTGGTTTTGGATATGGGGAGGGAGAGAGTTGTAACGGGGGGCGGGGCGGGTAGTGGTGGAGTCAGAGAGTGCGCGTTGAATTTCGGAGGTGACTTCGGCGACGGCAGTGTCGAGGTCGGCCGGGTTATTAATTTTGGGGTTTAGAAGGGGGGATTTTTTGAGATAATTTTTGAAGTTTTTCCAATTTGTGGTGGTAGGAAGATTAGAGATGGGAAGGAGGGTGTTTAAGTTTAAAGTTAAGAGGACAGGGAGGTGGTCGGAGCTGAGTTCGTCTAAAGTTAAGGTGGTGTAGGGGTAGTGAATATTTTTAAGTAGAGCGAAGTCAATGGTAGACGGAGAGGCCGAAAAAGAGAAATGGGTGGGGCTAGAGGGCACAGCTATGTGGATGTTCTTAGAGGTGATATAATTGTAGATTTGAGTGCCATAAGGGTTTCGCCGAAAACAATTCCAGTGCAGGTGGTGGGCGTTAAAGTCACCTGCGATAATAGTACTATGGTTCGAATTTAGAATTTTGTCTAAGTCAGGGGGGAGATTAGCAGAGCGACCGAGGCGGATGTAGATTGAGCCAATCACGAAGGGCGGTTGGTTGGGAAGGGTGATGTTCAGGGCCCCCACAAAGGGGGGGTCAGTTGGGGCTATAGTACCGGGGCCCGGCAGCTCTTAGGGGCCCGTAAAAATTCACTGAAATAAAATATTTATTACAGAATTTTTATGTATATATATATGAATAGGTGACTAAAAAGAAAGTAAAAAAAATAGTAATGAAATATCTGATTTTATTCAGCTGCTTCTTCTTCCATGTGTGTAAGGTTCAGTCTCATTTCTAAAATAGTCAAAAAGACTCGATACAATGAAGACGCCTTAGTTCAATAAAAGTCGTCTGGATATGAAAAGAGATAGTTTCAATGGCATTGTGTAATGGCAGCAAACAAGGCAATAAAAACTGGGTGAAAGTAGGTCTAATGGAATTCTTTTTTTTTCTTTAGCTGGAGCAATTTTCTAACCCAACCCATTCTTCCTTGATCATTCATTCATGTTTACAGCTTATATCAATCACACAGTTGACTACTAAGTTGACCCTTGTCAACAGGTGTCTTTCAGTTTGAGAACGCAGGCGATTTTCCCTCCTCGTAAACCAATTAACGCAACGGGGAACCCATAGTGTCGGACATCCGGCTGATGCCTGAATGACGGTCTTTTTTTACATTTTCGCGATGTTTTGGATGTCTCCAAAGGGATCGAAGCGTCATGGAGATCCCCAATAGATAATACGTCTGTTGCAAGATTTCCCACTTAAGAAAGTCCACGTCTCTGAGGCAGGCGAACAATAGTGCCAAAGTTTTGTTTTTAAAAGTGCTTAGTCCGGGAAAAGGGAGGATGGGGGGGGGGGCTTTTGGTAATGTAAATGGATCTTTGGGATCAGAATAGGGAACCACCTACATCTATTGAGACAAATCGGAACGAATCAATAGGAAAGCCTGGGATTTTGTTGCCCAATCAAATATGGAGTGCGGGAAAAAAACGCAATTGAAATGATGGAGTCTAAAGAACCCCAAAATCAGTTATAAGTTGTTGATAGCTAACTCTAACTTGATATTTTCCCGTTTTATAAACTTTTCTCTCGAGTGAAGTTATTTAATTTAATATAATTGGAAGTCTGTATAGAGTTGTTTTAAAACATGTCGTTTTCATACAAGCATAAATCAGGCTCTAAGAAAAGAAAAATAGCAGCTGAAAAGGAGCGAAAAAGTGCAGAAAATCGCCAGGAAATAACAAATTTTTTTAAACCATCTGAAGAAAGTGAGAAAAATGAACAAATTTCTACAAATACGGATTTAATAGCAGTAATAAATCCAGATACATTTCCGATAAATACGGAGGATTCTAATGATACACTTGTGCAAGAAAATGCGTCTAAACATTTTAATGTTATCTGTACCTTTGAGCAAAGAGATTTATTAGCGGACAATTATGAAAATCTGAAAGATCCTGGATTATGGCCAAAACATTTTAGTGATCATTGCCGCCAAAAAATTGTTGAAATTGGACCTTGTGACGTGGAGAAAATGGTAAAAATTGTGAAAGACTTCCCTAAAGATTTAAATGGCAAAAAGTTCTCGGAATTTCTTCTCTACTCTAAATCTTCCAACAACAGAGAAAAGCATTTTCGCGACTGGTTGATTTATAGCTCCTCACAGAAAACATTGCATTGCTTTTCCTGCTTACTATTTGGTGAAAATTTAATTGATCAGACTAAAAATCGAAGTGATTTGGGTAAAAGAGAAGGCTTTTCTCCAATGAAAGTTCCTTGGAACAAATTATACGGTAGATTGCCAGTACATGAAAATAGTGCACTTCATCGCACCTGCTACTGTAAATGGAAAGACTTAGAGCAATCTTTGAGAGGTTGCGGAATTGATAGCAGCTTACAAAATCAAATAAAAAATGAAGCTGAAAAATGGAAAGCTCTATTAAAGAGGTTACTTCATATCACTCTCTACCTTGCTTCTAGGGGCTTACCTTTACAAGGAGATAGTACCAAAATAGGTGACAACAACAATGGAAACTTCCTGGGAATGTTAGAGTTTCTGAGCCATTATGACGACGTGACAAGAGAACATCTTGCAAAAATCAAGCGAAGTCAGGAAGAAGGAGAAACATCAAAGGGAAGGGCTCATTATTTATCGTGGATGAGTCAAAATGAATTTATTGCTTTATGTGGCGATAAATTGCTGGAATGTATTTTAAAAGAAAGGGAAGAAGCTATATATTATAGCATAATTGCTGATGCTACTCGAGATGTATCGCATCAAGAACAAAATGTTTTAATTTTGAGGTACATCTCAAAAAACGTAGAAAGCGGAAAATTTGAAATAAAGGAAAGATTTTTAGAATTTTTGAACTTTAACGAAAAATCGGGAGAAGTTATTGCTGAAGAACTTTTGGCTGCATTAGAAAAATATAACATATCCTTGGAAGACTGTCGAGGTCAAGGCTACGATAATGGTTCAAATATGAGTGGCAAAACGAAAGGAGTGCAAGCACGCATACTTGAAAAAAACAATCTTGCACTTTATTCACCATGCAGTGCCCACTCTCTCAATCTTGTTGGTGTAAATGCCGCAAGATTGAATCATCAAATAATGACATTTTTTGGTTGTATCCAAACCTTGTACAATTTCTTCAGCAGCAGTCCAAAAAAGTGGGAAATTTTAATAGAAGAAATTGGAGTTTCCCTCCAATCTCAATCGGACACACGATGGAGCTCTCGGGTTAACGCCATTAAACCAATTGTGCAGCATTTGCCAGGTATTTTAAAATCTCTCGATCGTATTCTGTTGGAAACCCCTTTAACACTACCAGACAAAATGTACTCTGAGGGAATGTCTCTTAAAAAGTATTTTTCTACCTTCGAATGTATACTGATGGCTAATTTTTGGTTTAAAATTTTATCATGCATTAATGAGAGAAATGTTATTATTCAAGCAAGAGGCATATCTCTTGATATGGAAATAAACTTATTGGAAGACCTCATTAAAGAACTACAGACTATAAGAAATGAGTGGCCACGTATTTTATCAGAAGCCCATTTGGTTGCAAAATGTATGGGCATCTCATCAGATTTCCCTGAAAAAGACAAAAGAGTTACCAAAAGGAAAAAATTTCATGATGAAACTTCAGAAACAACTGAGAAGAGAGAAACAGCTGAAGAATGTTTCAGAAGAGATGTCATTTTCTATACCATAGATTTTATAATAAATGATATTAGAAGCCGTTTAGAAGCTCATAAAAATATATGTAACCTGTTCTGCTCCAATTTTAAAATATATGAAATTGTCCACTATAGAGCTCGAGCAGAAAACCAAAGAACTTGTTTCACAATATTCAAAAGACTTGTCCTCATATCTATATGATGAATTATTGCACCTAAAAAAAATACATCATTCAATATTTAAACAGGAAGTTGAAATTTCTCCTATTTTATTATTGAATGCACTACATGAAAAAAAATTGCAAACAATATTTATGAATATCTGCATTGCTCTACGTTTATTTGGGACCCTTCCAGTGACTGTTGCTGAGGCAGAAAGATCATTTAGTAAGCTTGGAAATCAACTAAAAACTTGGCAGAGATCATCAAGCAGTCAACAACGTCTTAACTCTCTAGGACGTCTTGCAATAGAGCATGAACTTGCTTCCCACATCGATTTCAGTAGTGTTATAAACGATTTTGCTCTCAAGAAGGCACGAAAAGCAAGTTTTTTTAATTAAGTAAAAATTTAGAAATAATTATCTCGCATGCAACAATGCAACTATCTCATATATTTTTATTATCAGTGCACCTTAAAACCTGCCAAATATTTTTTTCACTGAAATATTATAATAAAGAGGTAGTATTTATCTCAATGCATCACATAAGGTATGTTCAAATTCAAAATAATTCTTATATTTTACAAATATTATTTTTAGTTATATTCTTAAAAAAGTTTATCTTAGAATAAATTTTATTTATTTAATCAAATTTCCATACTGCTTTTTAGATTTTATTCTTTAAAATAACTACAGTTAAATTCATACAAAACTTTGCGCGAAATATTGTATTATTAAATGAATATAAATGCTTATGTCTTTATAATGTATTTTAAAATTATTCTGTGTATGTATTAATGTATTTTAAAATTTTAAAATTATATGTTGTATTTTGCTTCATTCAGAATTGATATATTTTAGAAGCAATTGTACATGAATGAGCTTAGAACAAACACATTGCAATATAATATTAAATTAACCTCATGATTTGATTCTCGCACTGTAATGATAAAATAAATTAAAAAAAAAAGAATAGGTTATAAAATAATAAATTTGTCTATGGATTCCCCCTCCCTCTTGTTTTAAAAGCTTTAGCATCTGTGAGAGTATTTAGGCAATTTATGTATTCACTGTAATTCAAAAGGCATTCATTGGATTTCTGTGATATTTTGGGTTATACATTCGTTACTCTGGTGCTAATTAGATTTTAATTTTTGATGCAAAAAAAAGGCTCCCAAAAGTATATAAAAGTGTTTTTTTTTATCTATTAAAGTAATAAAAACCTATATTAAAGTATGGTTTACTAGATTTTAAGGACAATCAAAACAATAATAGTGTCACTTATGACAAGGCCCCAAACTGAAAAGGTTATATTTAAGTAATTTAATTATCCTTTTTAGTTAAGTACGTATAGTTGTAATCGTATTAAAAAAATCATCTCACCTATGCTCCTACTATACTCGTACAATCGTTTCTAACATACAATTGTTTTTGTACTTTCCTTACAATACATTGTAATTTATAGAGAAAGCATTGGAATCGTGTCGAAAATCGCAACCCGAGTTTTCGAAACATCAATCGTTTTTTAGCACTCTAGAACACACACACAATAAAAAGCATTTTTTACGTGAATTTTCTCTCTCTCTGTGTTGAAGACCCTGACCGTCCGACTCATTCTAGGACGTGAGCAACTATTTGGACGGCCTCTCTGTGTGTCCGTTCATGAAATGAATGTAACCACTCTAACTCAAAAATTAATTGGCCAAATTTCACAAAATTTGGTAGATAAGTTACTTCTAGTGGGTGATACTGGTGCTGATTAGAAATTGGTATGATTATGAAAAAAAGAACCTGCCTTTTATTTACGAAATGGCTCATAAAAATCGTCAAAATCTAAAATAATGCTCAAATACATCAATTAAATGCTTGTTTTATATATAATTTTTAATGATGGAAAGAACAATATCAACTGCATAACTGTAGAACCAACCGTTCTCATTCGCATTTTTCTAACGTCGCCTTTAAAATTACGCACAGTCGTTAAACGAACACAAAAATTGAATTAAAATTGCACATTCAGTGCAATTTAAATAATTATCAGTGTTATTTTATACAATTGAACTCAATTTAGTGAATTACGAAAGAAATAAAAAGAAAATGAATTTTAGTCTGTGGGAAAAGTCATATAGTTTACATTAAATTTTTAACTTTGGCACTATAAGTAATAAATTGGCATAGAAAAAGAGCTATCTTATCGTATAAAAGATGAAACAAAATAAGAAAATCAGAATCAAAGTAATTTAAAAATATTTTATCTTATACAATTTTGTAACACTAATGTAACGTATTAAATCAAAAACTATTTCATTTAGTTACAAAAAGGAAAAAAAAATAGTTTTTAGAAATACTTATAGATTAAAATCTCTTTGGATAATTTATGTATAATAATTGGAGGATAGAAACTTTTTTTTGTGAACTTAAATAACAGTTTATTTTAAAAGCAGAAACCTTTACATCTAGGGAATTTCAACGAGTAAATATGAATGAAGCACAAAAACAACATGTATCCTATTATCATCAAAATAGTTGACTGCTTGATAAGAGCACGAAATATTTCATACATATTTTACTTTATTTTTACTTTCTTTATATACATACAATGTATAAGGAAAGTATTGTGACGGGGTCGAAAATTTGAGTTCGAGTTTTCGACGGGAGAACAGATTTCAAGCATCCCTGAACACGAATCGAACATTTTTGAGGAGACGGTTGTGTGTGTGTGTATCAGTGAGTCTGTGGAGACGATAACTGACTTACGAATGGAGCGATTCAAACAAAATTTGGTACAAAAATTATAATGCAGGAATACTGAAAGCTTATTGTTTTTATACGCAATCGAATGTTCAGAACTCCTCCCTAAATTTTCGAAATTTTGAAAAATTATTAAAAAATTAAAACCTTTAATAAAGTTACGTAAATAATCATTTCTTATGTAATTTTTCATTAGAAAACGATTAACATAAATTTTAGAACGCTAACATGAACCGTTCTCAAGATATTGCACATTTTTCAAAAAAATTATCAAAAAATCATATAAAATAAAAAAAAATATTACCTATTGTGAAATATGTTCACTTTTCGTAAGTAATATCATGCGATAAATTCGGTGAGGGTGAACTCCTAATTTACTTAGGGGCCCGCGGCTCCGCTTGGTACCCGGACCCGAAATCGGATGTGGGGGGCATGGTGATGTTGACAAGTTTGTTTTCAATATGGTTGGTAGTGATATTGGGAAGTTCGAAATGTGGGATATTATTTTTAATATAGATTGAGACTCCACCGTGATTAGGGGGGGAATTTGAATTTTGAGGTCTGTAAGCTGAGTATTTTTTGTAATTAGGGATGTTTAGAAGGGGGGGATGGCGGCCCGGTTTGATTTCTTGGATTAGGATGACTTCAACGGGGTTTGAGTTTATAAGGTCGCGAAGTTCTGCGATTTTGCCAGCAAGGCCATTTGCGTTCTAGAACAGAATCTGGAGGGCATCTCGTGGATTACTCGTCATGTTGGGGGGTTGAAACTGAGCAAAATACTTCTTCGAAGATTGATATTATAGCGAATAACTTATTTAATGGATTTGTAGGTTCTTTTAAGGCAATTTGGATTTGATAAATGAATTTTTTGATTGTTGAAAAATCAATATTGAAGGAGCTGAAAAGGCTTTTAATTTCACTTATAAGGCTGAAGATGTCAGAGAAGCTTGAGGATGGATTTGAAGGATTTGAGTTGGAAGGATTTGAGTTTGATGGGATTGGAGATGATATGGGATTTTGTTTTTGGGTGGGTGCTGCTGCAGGGGCGGTAGGGGGGGTGATATAGGGGTGGATTGAGAGTTTAGCCAGGGGTAGGTTATTTGGTTCAGTAAGCGGAGGTTTAGTGGGATTTTTTGAAACAGGGGGTGGTGGACTGGTACTTTGAGGAGTTGAATTTTCACAAGTTTGGTTGGAGCTACGATTTGTAATTTCGGCAAAAGTTTTAGTCATGGGAGGGGGGGGGGGAGCTTGGTGCTGTCAGCGGTGTTGTTTAACTGAGTTTTTTGGGTGGGTTGAATTTGGGTGGCAGTTCTTAGTCGGATGAAGTCAGAGGGGCGCGGAGGGGGTTGAGTGCTAACAGGGGGGGGGGGGCTGTTATATCAAGGGTGTTTGAATTTTTGTTATAGGGGTTTGAGGGGCAGAGTCTATAATTAGCGGTGTGAGGGCCTTGGCAATTTGCACATTTAGCGGGGTGGTGATTGGTTTTTGGCATTCTCTGGATGGGTGGCCTTCGCCACATTTTACGCATCTAGGGGGGAGCTTACAGCAGTCAGAGGAATGGTTGTACCGCTGACAGCGAAAACACATTTTGATGGAGCTGGAATGAAAATCGGTTACTTTAATATTAATATCAAGGAGGGTTCTAAGGTCTCTGATTTTTTCCCACCCCTTAGTGGGGTTAAGGTATGTCAAGAAAATGGGCAGGAGGGCTTTAGTCCGGATGTCTTTGAGCTGAGAGAGTCGGTGAATACTGAAACCTAGGGAGTTTAGCTCAGAAATAATCTCTTCTATTTGTGAATTTGGGGGGAGTCCTTTGAGTAAGATTTTAACGGGCCTTTCTGATTTTAGGTTAATGGAGTGGAACTCTATATTGTTATCTATGAGAAGTCTTTGTACTATTCTGAAGTCGTTAATGCATTTAGGGTAAACTTTTATAAACTCACCAGCGAGTTGGGCACTTACAGGGGTTGAGGTTTTAGAATTTAAGTTTTTTACAAGTTCTCTCCAATTGTTTGGGCAGTTTATGTAAAAAGGCTCAGGGTGGGGGGTGTTCTCTTCAGTGGGATCTTCGTTTACAGGGTCTTGTGCAGCAGCAGGGGTATTATCAGGGGGAGGGGTGGTGTCCATGCTAGCAGCAATTCTATTGGCTGGTTGATGATCTTCAGAATCTTGTGGGTTTTTAGGCATCAGAACATCGAAAGCGTTTCGAGTAAAAGGGGCATCAGAGGAGGTAATGATAGTGGCCTTTCGGCAAGTCTTTTTTGGAGGGGGCTGGATAAAGCCTTCCAAATCTTGAACATTATTTTCGTTGTTACTACAGTTAGATAAGGTGTTATCCTTAGAAGGGTTAGAATCATTAATATTAACATTTTCAGATTTTAAGTCAGAGTTATGGGAATTGTCCCAGGTTGCATTATGTGCGTTAGAGTTTAATATTTCAACTGGAGCTTGGGTATTTACCCAGGAGAAGTTGGATCCATTGGAAATTAAATTTGCGCCAAGCACTCCTACATTAAAATTTACAGCTTGGGCTGGATCTGCATTAGAGTTGATTTGATTTACTAAATTAAGTTTACTAGCAAAAAAGTTAATCTCATTTATGAAAGGAGTTGATTCAGTTGGGTGGGGATTCTGCTCAAAATAAGTGACAAGCAATTGAGACATACCTCTGATGGAATGCAGAGTCCTGGTGGGGTCTCCAGCTTGAAGTAGTCTCCACTCGTTCTGCAGGAATTCGAAGACAATCCTGAGTTCGTTTAGTTGATTGAGGGCTCCAGGAGCATCATCAATGACTTTGGGAAAGCTGGCTGTCCGGAAACGGTCAATCAGTTCAGCGATATCAGGAGGCATGTCCGGATGATAAGAAAATGGTTCAGAATCCATAGCAAAAGGAGAAGATGGCAGTTTCGTAAAATTGGCAATAGGTCTAGCAGAGAGCTCCGAAGCAGAGAAAGGTTGATCTGTACCCGACATGTGCAATCGCAACTGGATATTACATGTCCAAGCACAAACCACTACGAGAACGTTAGAGAAGGAGAAGGCAGGAGCTCAGAAAGTGCGACTGTACACCGTGGTGTCCAGCGACCGAATCCGGAAATCGAAAATGGAAATCTATCGAATCACAATCTTAACGTCGCGGGCAAAGCAAAGTACATAAAAGGATTGAGGGCTCGCCGGTGAGGGCGAATCAGAACGCTCCGTTCCACTCTGGGTCTGCCGAGGCAGCTCCAGAGTGAAAAAGTGCGCCGTCATCGCCGTCCGGCGAACAAGGTTAGGAAACGCCTGCCTGGGGCGTAGAATATCTTGGGCGCTTCCACGGGGGCGCCGCTGGCCCGGTAAGAAGGTGTCTAGGCCTTCTTTTTCCGAGATAGGAAGTGTCATAGCTACTATCAACACCTCTCAGGCAGGGTTTGCTAGTGTTTTTCCTGAAGAATTTTTGTGCGGTTTTCCTAATATGCCCAGAAACGTGTGGGACCTTGAGATCACGGTGAATCACCTCGTTCTGGATGTACCAGGGCGCATTAACAATGCAGCGCAGAACCTTGTTTTGGAACACTTGCAGTTTCCCAGTGTGCTTTTTTGCAGCCGAGCCCCAGACGGGACTGGCATACAAAAACGCAGGTGCGATGATCTGTTTATAGATGAGCAGTTTGTTGCTGAGGGACAAGTGAGACCTTCTACCGAGAAGTGGGAGGAGGGCAATAAATGTTTTATTTGCAGTTTCAATTTTCTTGGTGATGTGCTCAGCGAAAAGTAATTTGGAGTCCAGTATGACTCCCAAATACTTTGCAGACTGTGAAAAGGGGATCGGATCATTGAAAATTTTAAGGGAGAAATTACTAAGTCTAAGTTCTCGGTAGTTCGGACGAAAAATGACGACTGCACTCTTGGTCGGATTAATTTTGATTTTCCAGGTCGCGAGCCAGTGCTCAAGACTATTCTTTATGTAGCTTTGGAGTGTGTTAATAGCGAAGTTTGGTGTAGAGCTTCTAGAAATCAGAGCTGTGTCATCAGCAAAGATGGCCAGCTTAACGTAAGGATTCTTGGGTATATCATTAATATACAGGTTAAATAGAAGTGGGCTTAAATTTCCGCCCTGTGGGACCCCGGCTCTGATTGGCCGAAGAGAAGAGTATGAATGTTCAACTCGTACGCGGAAAGAACGTTTAGCAAGATACGAGTTGATGAGAGCCAAAAGTTGTATCGAAATACCGAGTCGGACCAGCTTGGTTAGCAGACCCGGGATAAAGGCCTAATCAAAAGCTTTACTGATATCAAAAAAACACTATGCTGGTGTACTGTTTGGTTGTAGAGTTTTTGTGAATAGTTTCTACTACACGCATGAGTTGGGAATGCGTGGAAAAATCAGATCGAAAGCCGTGCTGTTCAGGAATTAAAATGTCTTTCGATCTGCAGAAACTAGTCAAACGTCTAAGCAACACTAACTCAAAAATTTTGGAAAGGCTAGATAGAAGGCTGATGGGTCTGTAGCTGTCAGCAGAATTAGGATTTTGACCATTTTTGAAGAGAGGGACGACGTCAGCAGTTTTCCAACTCTGGGGAAAGTATCGAACTTCCAACATATGTTTGAGGAGCACGGTGAGCCAGCACTTGTAATGAAGAGGAAGTTTTTTCAGCATTCTATTGCTGATTTTATCAGAGCCAGGTGATTTCTTTGCTTTGAAGCTGCGTATGATGTTGTGAACTTCAGCCAAATGTATAGTTTCTAGGTCGTTTGGTACTTGTACATTTAGAGCGTTCTGATTGGTCTGTTGGAAATCGTGTAAAGTGCTTGCATGAAGTTGGCTGAAGTTTGGGTCTTCGTGTGGAGTGAATTGGAGTTCCAAGCTATCTGCAATAGCATTAGCTTTTTCCTCCGCAGTCTGGGCGATAGCATGTAAGCCATTAATGGGCGGAATTGTTGTTTTCGTGGTTCTCATGTTTTTAGCTGTTCGCCAGAGACTGTGATTCGTGGGTGAGAGTCCCTCAAGGTGAGTACGCCAGCGTTGCTGGGTGTGAGTTTGAATCATAGACTTGACCTCGCTATGAAGTTGACGGAGTTGCGCTTGGAATGGGGGATATCTACTGCGCTGCCAATTTCTCCGTAACCTGTTACGCTGCTTAATTTTGGCTTTGATATCACTCGGTAACGAGTGATAGTTTACACGTGAACGATTTGGTTTCGAGGCAGCAGCATAAGCCTCTAGCAGTAAGTGATTAAAACCTTGGACGCCATTGTCAATGTCGTCCGTGCTGGTAATTTTGAGAGGGGGTGCAGTACTAGAAGTATTAAGGTGGTGACGAAAGTCGTCCCAATTTGTATGTAGTTCCACCGGGTGATCTAAAGAGATTTTATCAAAGTTAAGGGTCAGTATTACAGGAAGGTGATCAGACGTCAATTTATGGTCGACTCTGATCGTGTGGTTGAAAGGTATGTTTCGAAAGAGAGCCAGATCAAGTACTGAAGGGTTCCTTCCTGTAACATGGTGAGTGGGAGTGGGCGGAGCTACGATCCTGAGGTTGGCGCACTGAGCCAATCGTTTTAGATCTCTGCCTTTTCCATTCGAAGCTATGTCCCAGGAAACATGGCGAGAATTTAGGTCACCAGCGATGATAATATTACTGCTCAGTCCTAAATGTGCTTCAAGCTCTGAAGTAGGTAAAAAAGTTTTGAAGGGGCTACCAACTAGCTATGACATTGAGGAGATAAAATTGACTCTAACATCCAATGGATTAGATGTAGTCCGGGTTTCTCAACTGAGAAACACCAAAACTAGATTACCCCTGCCGATCTTTTTAGTCAGCCTTAGGCCTACCGATGACTGGCAGAGGGTCTACAGACTCACAAGACTAGGGTACTTGGCTGTGAAGGTAGAGGCCTTCAGAGCTAGGGGCTTTAAGATTTGCTACCGGTGCCAGCAATTCAACCACTCGTCAGAGAACTGCAGTATGCCACCAAAGTGCCTGAAGTGTGGTGAAGGACACTTCACACGAGACTGCCAGAGACCCAGGACAGAGAAGGCGACGTGTGCTAACTGCAATGGAGATCACCCGGCGAACTTCAGGCAATGCCCGAAGAACCCCTGGAACAAGGGAAAGGCACCGGGGTATGCCCCCCCCCACCCCCAAAAAATCAGATACCCCCTTGGAGGCAAAAGTCCCTCGGACCAAACCCCCAGGCACCCCCTCAGGGCTCCTCGCACTTAGAGCCACAGGCAAACAGGAACCAAATTTCAGCACCTACCAGATCGGTGCAAGAGCAGGCCCCCAAACCTTCGACCTCCAGAGAATTGACTCTGGAGGAAGTTTGAGCAGCTACAGCTGCAATTAAAAAGAGATCAGAGGCAGAAAAAGCCAGACAGGCAAAGGAGGCAAAGGATAGACTGGATGGGAAAGTTAAGGAATGGAAAGAAACTAAACGAGTCAGGGAGGAAGAAGTGCTCGCGCAAACCCAGCTGTTAGCTAAAACGGGTGAAAAAAAACAAAAAACTATCGAGTTCCAAAAGGACACTCACAAAAAAGTGCAAACCGCGGTTGAGGCTGAGGAAATGGAAGCCGAGACTGAACAGGCTGATAAATCTGATGCTGAAAAGATGGAGGATATCCTCAACCTCATCAGAGGATTTATCAGCATGTTTAATCTAGACGACATAAAACGTCTGTTGATGCAGTTCTCAGAACTAGTGGAAAAAAAGAGCGATCCAATGGTAATGGTCTTTGAGGCCCTCAAAATAATCGCGGACTTTAAAAGTAACAGTGAGAATCAAACCCGTCGTGGCTAGGTCCCAAAAAGAGTCAATAAAAATATTATTTTGGAATGCGAACGGCATATCTCCAAGAATAAATGAACTTAGGAACTATGTAAACGAAAATGACGTAGATGCCTTACTAATTCAGGAAACTAGAGTTAGAGAAAGTAAAAAACTAAACATAGCCAACTACTCAGGTTATCATAATCTTAGCTCAAATACTAATGCTAGAACGCCCCATTGAGGAACAGCAATATACATTAAAAGAAATATTCCCCACGAGGAACTAAAAAGCATAAATCTTCAAAGTATAGAAAATACTAGCATAAAAATTAAAATTAATAATACTAGCCCGTTTATCGTAACCTCAACATATGTCAAAAATATGAGTAGAGTAGACGTAGCTGCGCAGCTGGAACTGCTTTTCTCGCGATATCCCAACACGATACTCGCAGGCGACTTCAACGCACATCACCGAGCGTGGGGCTGTAGGAGAGCCAATGCACGCGGAACACAGATACATAGACTGCTGAACACCACAAATACTAACATTATTGCTCCGTCGACACCAACCTGTTTCTCAGGCGCCAGCGGCACATTCATAGACTTTGTCCTAACTCGAAACATAGACTACGCTCACACTATTAGTACCCTGGATGAATTCGACTCGGATCATCTGCCGGTACTGGTGACATTTGACCTGAACACACCTCTTCCAGCCTCTTTGGGACAAGAGAGGGTCAACTGGGAAGTATTCAAAAGAGCACTCTTCGAGCCGCACTTAGCAGTACCTAACATTATGAGCACGGCGGATATTGACTCTGCCACGCATACACTCACAACAGAAATCAAGAGAGCAATTGCCTCTGCCACAACACACCGTGAGTCTCCAAAATTACCCACACTTTCCCACCATGTCAAACATTAGTCAGGCAAAGGAATAGATTACGTAAGACATGGCAGGCTAACAGAGATCCCGCCCTTAAAAGGGAGCTTAACAGACTCACGTGTAAAGTCAGGGGGAAAATTGTCGCAGAAAAGCAGCAACAGTATAAATAATTAATCGAATCCCTTAGCCCAGAAGATGTATCGCTCTGGCAATTCGCAAAAAGACTCAGGAAACCTCAAATTAAGCTCCCGCCACTAATGGATGGCGCTAATATCGCGTACTCAGACGAGGAAAAAGCCGAGGCGCTCGCAAGCCATTATGAAAAACAATTCCAACCAAACCACGATCTAATGTGTCAGGATACCCTAAGAATAGTTAGCCAAACTTTAAATAACTTCAGGAATTCCCCGGTAACGGCTGAGATTAACCCAGCCACCCCGCAGGAGATAGTAGAAATTATCAAAAATCTCAAAAATCGTAAAAGCCCAGGGCACGAGAAAATCAGAAATATTGCGGTTAAAAACCTGCCCCTAAACGTAATATGTTACTTGACTATCTTAATAAATAAAATATTAAAACTAAACTACTTTCCCAAAGAATGGAAGGAAGCGATAATCATAACAATCCCCAAACCAGGTGAGGATGCCACAATTCCAGCCAACTACAGACCAATTAGCCTGCTACCGACACTTAGTAAAATTACTGAGAAAATAATTCTTAAAAGACTGAACACGCACCTTAGTGAGAATGACATCCTCATTCCGGAGCAGTTTGGATTTCGGCCAAAGCACTCCACCACTCATCAATTGCTGAGAGTGGTAGAGTACATATCTTCTGGACTTAATAGTAAGACACCCACAGCTGCGATTTTTCTGGACATACAAAAAGCCTTTGATAAAGTATGGCACTGTGGATTAGCGTACAAATTGATCACTTTAAAAGTCCCTGACGCTCTTGTCAAACTTTTAATCTCATACTTAAATAACAGACACTTTCAAGTCAGAGCAGGAGGTAACTTATCAACACCCAAGCTCATTAAAAGTAGTGTACCGCAAGGTTCTATCCTGGGCCCGACACTCTTTAAGATATACCTGAACGACATCCCCAGGACTCCAAACACAGAGCTGGCACTCTATGCAGACGACAGTGCGATACTTGCAAAACACCCATATGTCTCAGTAATGCATAGACAGCTACAACAACACTTAGACATAATCCAAACATGGCTGGAAAAATGGCGAATAAAATTAAACCCCAACAAATGTCATTGGATCTATTTCTCGAGGAAAAACAAACCGCCGCCGCCACTGTATATAAACAATCATGCCTTACGCGCGGAAAAATCTACTAAATACCTAGGTGTAACGATAGATTCTCACCTAACCTGGAAGCAGCACGTAACGAACTTAATCAAAAAAGCGTATATAACTACAGGAGCCTTATATCCAATGATAGGAAACGGAAATCTCAGTCATCAAAACAAATTGCTAATTTATAAATCGGTCATCCGCCCGGGAATGCTGTATGCAGCACCCGTATGGGGATATGCCTGTAAAACTACGATAGACCTCCTAGAGACAAAACAAAACAAAATCCTACGGATTATCAGGAAAGCTCCCAGGTATTTAAGGAACTCGGTAATTAGGAATGACTTCAAAATAAAAACTGTTAGAGCCCAAATTAAAAAGCTAGCGCTTAAATTTTACAAAAATTTGCCATCCGTTCCAAATGAACTGTTATTCAATCTGCAGGATTATGATCATCGCAAGGCCAAATCTCGTAAGAGACCCCGCGCTGTTCTAAACATCGATAATCGGAATTAAAAGATCCCACCTCAAACATCTGATATCAAATTAAACTCGCGACTAGTGTTCAAAACTCTAAGCTGTTAAAATGCTAGGTAACCCTCAGATCTGCATCAACCACCCAAACTGCTTAAACTCTAAATGTGCAACAAACTGCCACAATAAGAGCTAGGATAAATAATAAAAAAGTAGTAAATAAAAACCTCGAACCTCCTGTTAGGGTCACTGAATTAATGTCACAGTATGACGATAAGAACCACATTTTGAAATTGGAGATTAAAGGCGCTTCGCGCCTGGTGCTCTGTTTTGTACGACACTCGACTTTCATAATTGATCTGGCTGTTTTTCGGAACATTCCTTTTGACTATACGATCAGAACAGATAATAATCTGGACTCTGAGCACCTTCCTGTGGTTCTGACCTTAAGCTTTGATAAAATCTCTTTAGACCATCCTTTGGAGCTACATACAAATTGGGACGACTATCGTCACGTTCTTCAAAATTTTAAAGCACCACCCCCCCCTCAAAATTACCAGCACTGATGACATTGAAAATTGCGTCATCAAAATGAACTATATACTGCTTGAGGCAGTTGCTGCAGCCTCAAAACCCAAAAAATCACGCCTTAATTTTCACACTCTTCCAGGTGAAATTAGGGACAAAATTAAGCAGCGTAACAGATTACGGAAGGATTGGCAGCGCACCAGGTTCCCGGATTACCGCGCACAATTCCGTAAATTTCAAAACGACGTCAAAGCTATGATTAGAACTCACACCCAGCAACGCTGGCGTACACACCTTGAGGGACTCACACCCACGGATCACAGTCTCTGGCGAACAGCTAAGTCACTTTGAATCAAGAAAACTACAATTCCGCCCATTAATGGCCTACACGAACTCGCCCAGACTGCGGAGGAAAAAGCCAATGCATTCGCAGACAGCTTGGAACTTCAATTTTCACCACATATTGACAACAACTTCAGCCATACATACACTGAAACTGAACAACGATTACAACGGACCAATCACAGTGCACTACGTCTGGGTCTTCACTACACACACAAGCACCCAACGACTTGGAGAGAGTCTCTCTGGCTGAAATTCTACATATCGTTGATGGATTGAAAGTCAAAAAGTCACCCGGCCTAAATGATATTAGTAATCGCATCATTAAGAATCTTCCAGACTTATACTTATGTTGGATCACCATGCTCTTCAATCTTATGTTGGACTATCGCTTTTTTCCCCAAAGCTGGAAAACTGCCGTTGTATGCCTTATTCCAAAAGCTGCTCAAAATCTCTCAGCTCCTGAGAACTACAGACCGATAAGCCTGCTTTCTAGTTTCTCCAAAATTTATGAATTAGTGTTGCTTAGACGTTTGAATAGTTTCTGCCAGACGAATAATATAATTTCAGCCAATCAGCATGGTTTTCATTCTGAGCATTCTACGCATTTCCAGCTTATGCGGGTTGTTGTTGTTGTTACCCAGACCGTCCGACCTACCAGAAAGGTGTAAGGTAACTGTTTGGACGGCCGGGAAGTGCCACCCAATTTAGACCGGAACCCAGTGGGGGACGCTTATGCGGGTTGTAGAAACTATTCACAAAAACTCTACCAACAGGCAGCATACTACTATTGTTTTTCTGGACGTGGCGAAAGCCTTCGATAAAACCTACATTCCCAGGCTTATCACCAAGTTGGTGCGACTTGGCATTTCGACTCAACTTTTGGCCATCATCAACTCGTATCTCACTAATAGATTTTTCCGCGTACGAGTTGATAAATCTCTCTCTACTATTAGACCAATCAAGGCCGGTGTTCCTCAAGGAGGAAATCTTAGTCCACTTCTCTTCAACATATTCATCAACGACATTCCAAGCATACCACAAGTCAAGCTGGCCATCTTTGCAGATGACACAGCGTGAATTGCACGTAGTAGTTCACCTAAGAACGCTATTACCACTTTACAAAGTTACATCAATCATAGCTTTGAGCACTTGCTCGTTCATTAGAGAATCCAAATTAATGCTACCAAGAGTGCAGTAGTTATTTTCAAGCCGAACTACCGAGAATTAAATCATAACTTTGTTCTAAATATTTTTAACCAGCCTATCGCTTTTTGCTTCTCCGCTAAGTATTTGGGCGTCACTTTGGACGCTCATATGACTTACGGAAACCATATAGACTCCAAAGTAGCATCAGCCAATAAGACTTTTCGTGCCCTCCTTCCCATTCTCGGTAGAAATTCCCACCTTTCCCTTAGCAATAAGCTTATTATTTACAAACAGATCATAGCACCTGGATTTTTGTACGCCATCCCGATTTGGGGATCGGCAGCAAACGTCCATATTAGGAAACTGCAAGTGTTTCAGAATAAAGTTTTGCGTTGCATCGTTAGGGCACCTAGGTATGTCCAAGACGAAGTGATCCATCACGATCTCAAAGTCTCGGGAGTTATCGAGCAAATCTCGGCCCATTCACTCAAATTTAACAAAGTTAATTCTAATAGACCCTGTTTGCGGGATGTCGATCAGACGTACAACCCTATTATGCCTACCTATTGCAGGAAGCGCAGACCTAGGCATCTTCTGTTTAGCACCAATGGTACTAAATGGAAGAAACGTCGTTTTGTCACTCCGCAACCAGGCGTCTCGTAAACTTGAACACCGGTAGATGGCGGCACTGCTGCCATTCTACCTGTTCACTTTCCCTGGCTCAACCACTGGCCAACCCATCTGCTTGCTTTTGCTCGCTTTTTCCCTGCTAGACCAGTACAATCTCAAATCCACGTTTCCGTAACTTTAAATTTGATATTGTAAATTATTGTGTGTCACTGAAAAGTGCCTTCTTTTTTTCTAGAGCTATGGTATCCTGACTGCAACGCAGTCTTAGATTAAAATTAAACGTATCTCATCAGCTTAAATCTTGTAAATTATATTCTTGTCTCTCAAGTATCAGAAATTTCCTTTAATTTCATAGCATTACATTTAAATTGTAAATTATATTATTCAATTAAAATTAACTGTACTTAAATTTATCTAGAGTAAAACTTATATCCCACAGAGCTAGCTCTGTATTTCTATTGGTTGCCCTTAAGGCATTTTCTATTGGTTGCCCTTAAGGCATTGGCCCCTCCCCCTTCCTCCCTAGCACCGACTTGCAGGTCGAAGCCTTCCAAGACATAGTCGAACCGAACATCATCTTACAGCAACTGGTCATATCAGCGCCCTCGATGGAGTAGAGCGCCATCGTGTATTGCTATACATGTAAATCTACAAAAAAGGTTAACATATTGCTATTAATTCGATGTGGGGTTAAGTGCAATCTGCACAGGAACCCCGGAAGGAATTGTCTTGGCTTGGCTTGATATACACTGAAGCAAGTGTAATCGGGACCAAATTTGGAATAGTGACATTGATAGCTGTGGCCTCAAGCTTCGTGAAGGTCGGGACACTTAACCTATGATGAGGAATGCGATTCCCCTCCGAGCAACCGTACGTGTAGGACCTGTTTCTCCACTGCTCCCGCTCTGAACCGGAAATGCTGCATTCTTCCCCTGCTGCCGCAGGGACCCCACCCTCTGCCGGGACCGCTAAGCCTGACTCGGTCATTTGCCACGAGGTCAGTAATGAACCACGTGGTGACAACTCTGCTGTTAATATGGACTTGGATACCAACGAATCTATCGTAAATACCTCTAAGAACCTTGCTGGTGATGCTAATAAACTCCTGATGTACTTGAAAAAACTGAAATATCAACTTAGACTCCTGGCTCCCGATGCTCATAGCAAAGACGAACTACTGAAAAATCTCAACGACGCTGAAGGACTGCTGGATGGACTCTTGAAGACCAACAACCTGCCTGCCTATGGTGAGACCTGTCGGAGGCCTTCCTCCGGCAGTTATTTAATGCCTCTTACCCTCTCAACCAGACCTATTGCCTCACAGACTCTTAGTAAGCCTGTAAATGACCAACCCATTTCTACTGCTAATTCTGATAACATTAAATCTATGCCTAGTAGCTCAAAAAAGCACCCACGTGGTGTTGATGACGAAGGTTTTCAGCAGCCGCCGAAAAGGCACACTGCTAGCAGGCAATCTGCCATGCTCTTGAACACCCCCCCCCCTCAAAATGTAAATAATTCGGAGCCTGATATTGCAGCTCCTGATAGTGAAACTGTAAATGCTGATTCTGACGCTCCTAAAAAGGAACGCCGCCCCCCCCCTTCTTCATAGCCGTGACCACTAACTGGTCACAACTGTTAGAGGATTTAAATAAAATAGCTAAAAACCTCACCAGCAAACTAACCAATGCTGGTGATTTTCTTAAAGTTCATAGCAATACTCGGGAAGAGTATATAAAAATTCAAAGGTTTCTCATCGAAAAGAAGGTGGAGTTTAAATCATACCTCCTGGACGACCAGAAGCCTTTATAAATTGTAATCCGTGGCCTTCCGATCTGCACGGATGTAACTGACATTTCTAGCGAGTTCTAGTGCTTGGGGTTCAGGCCCATCAGCGTCACGCAGTTGGCAAGGGGCCCCAAGTCCAACCGCATTAATATGCCTCTTTACTACGTTCAGATCGCAAAAAACCCCACTAATGAAAAAATTTATTCTTTGACTAATTTATTCAACATGATGATAAAAATAGAGAAATATAGAGGTCCCAGGCAGGTCGTCCAGTGCTTCCGGTGCCAATCTTATTTCCATACCAGCAATGGATGTCACCTCCCCCCCAACTGCGTTAAGTGCGCGCAGCCCCATCTCACTAAAGACTGCACTAAACCTTACGAAGCCCCCTGTAAATGTTATAACTGTGGAGGAGAGCACCCTGCCTCCTACCGTAATTGCCCCCGTTTTCCAAAATTTAAACCCTCCCCCCCCCCGTCAAACTCCACCTTCACTGGAAAGCTGGCCAACCCGCTTCGCTCATATGCGAACGCTACAGCAGGACGCAGCGAGGCGCCCAAAAAGGCTACTCAAGCCACACCAAAATTACCAGCACCCCAAGGAGCTCACACTAATGTTGCTGATACTGATGATTTTTTAAATTACCTCTTCAGATTCGAAGAGAGATATGGAATGGAAACTACTAGCAGGGCATTTAAGAATGCCCTACCCGCCCTTCGGTCTGCTCCTACCGAGATAGATAAAGTCAACATAATTTACGAGAGCGTTTTTGCTCTCGTCTGCCAAGCTTAGCTCCCCCCCCCCCCTCGGCCATGGTTTCTCGCGCAAGGAACTTGAAGGATCTTACCATTGGCATCTGGAATGCCAATGGACTTAGAGGTAAAATCAATGAAGCTAGGGACTTTTGTATAGCATATAACTTAGACTTGTTTTTGGTCCAAGAGACCCACTTCAGTCCAGGGAAATCTTGCAAGATTGCTAACTATGATTTATACAATGACGACAGGCCTCTAGTTAGCAATCACCCCGCTGGTGGCACAGCAATTTATGTTCGTCGCGGCTTGCCGCACTCCCGCCTCCCCCCCCATGAGGGTGGGAGAGGCCACCATCGTCCAACTCGCCTTACCGAACAACCCGGTGATCACCATTGTGTCTACGTACCTTCCTCCGACTGGTCCAGCAGACTCCGTCATCTCTGACTTGCAGTCTCTCTTCAAGATCTCGCCCCATGCATTAGTCGCTGGTGACTTCAATGCTAAGCACCCTGCCTGGAGCTGCCCTCATGCGAACTCTCGAGGCTCCCGGCTTAAACGCTGGGCCGACGAGAGGAACCTTGAAATTGTAGCTCCAGGAGATCCTACCCATTTGGATAACGTTCTTGACTTTGCGGTCACCAGCAATATGCCTTATACCTATTGCATGCAGGCATTCAACAAACTTCCATCGGATCATCTCCCTGTTATTTACACCTTGGAGTTGGACAAATATAGCATCTGGAACACTGCCAAGCTGAGCACCAATTGGAGAAAGTTCAAGGAACTCCTCGCTGAGGAGCTCCCTCCCCCCCCCCGTTTCCAGTACTGTGGGCCAACTGGATGCAGAGGTGGGTAATCTCGAGTCAATGATACGAAATGCCTACTCTGCATCCTCTAGGCCCAAGAGCAACAAAGTTGACCATCATCGTTTGCCACAGGACATCAGGGAGATGATCAGAGAACACAACCATCTGCGTAGAGACTGGCAGGCCAGCAGAGACCCAGCTATCAAGCGTGAACTGAACTTCGTTCGGTCACAGGTTAGAGCTAAGATCAAAGCTCACTGCAATGCACGATGGGACACCTATGTTGAGTCCCTAACGACTAAAGACAACACCATTTGGAGGGCAACCTCACGTTATCGTAGGCACAAAACACACATTCCGACCCTTGAAGGTCTCAACTTCAGGGCGACTACTCACACACAGAAGGCTGAGCTGCTCGCAGACAGTCTTAGAAGCCAGTTTGAACCACACCACGACGTAATCGATCCTAGGACGGTTGCGTTCGTGGATGCCAAGGTTGAACAGTTCATCACAACACCTGTACCTTATACTCTGACTGATGTCACTTGGGAAGAACTGCAGCCCCGTATTCAAAAACTCAAGAAGAACAAGGCTCCTGGGAAGGATCTCATCACCTCCATGATGTTGAAGAGCCTGCCTTCTTTACTATATAATTATATAGTAAAACTCTTCAACCTCCTCCTCCGTCATAATTATTTCCCTGGGGCTTGGAAGGTAGCCATTGTTGCACTCCTCCCCAAGCCAGGTCTTGACCATTCGCTTGCGGTCAACTACCGTCCGATTTCTCTTCTTTCTGGTCTTTCGAAGCTTTTCGAGTTTGTTCTTATGCGCCGCATGGACGAGTTCTGCGACCTGAGGAACATTGTCATACCTGAACAATATGGGTTCAGGAAGAAGCATTCCACTCAGCACCAGTTGCTGCGGGTCGTGGAGCTCGTCCATGAGGCGCGTAGCAAACGCGAAAGCTTGTCCATTGTTTTTCTCAATCTCCAGAAGGCGTTTGATAAGGTGTGGATAAATGGGTTACTATTTAAACTTATCAAACGCTCCTTCCCTCCAAATCTTATTCATATTTTTCATTCATATCTCACAGGTCGAAGTTTTGCCGTCCGTGTTTTCGACATCTTATCCTCTCCCAGGAATGTTCTTAGCGGGGTCCCGCAAGGTTCTCTTGTTGGACCCAAACTGTTCAACCTTTACATTAACGATCTTCCTCGCTCCCCCGGTGTCGCCCTTGGCCTCTATGCCGATGACACCGCCCTGATCACTCATCACAAACAGACACAAGTCGTGCATAGCATTCTTCAAAGCTATCTGGACAAGCTGACACAATGGTTGCTCAGGTGGCGAATTAAAGTCAACGTCAGTAAGTGTTGTGCTGTCACCTCCCCCCCCCCCTCGGCAAATCCATCCCACTAACTTAATCTTAAATAATCAGCCCATTCCCTGGCAAGATAGTTACAAGTACCTAGGTGTGTACTTTGATTTCAAATTGACGTGGAAACTTCACATTTCTGAAACTAGTAAGAAAGTGAAGTCTTCACTTGCCCAGCTTCGCCCCCTTCTGGCTAGGAATAGCCGCCTGTCCATTCAGAATAAGTTATTGCTATACAAGTCCTATATTCGTCCCATCATGACGTACGGTGTCCCAATTTGGGGTACTGCGGCTGAGATGCACCTTAAGAAGCTTCAAGTCATCCAAAATAACGAACTGCGTATGTTTGCTAATCTGCCGAACTACGTCCAACTAGAAGTATTGCACAAAGATCTCAGAATTAGGCCTTTTTTGGAATATGTCAAAAAACTCTCTCTAAATTTCCATCGAGGTCTGAGAAGCGTTAATAATCCTACGTTGGACAATGTCCCGCGCTATCGGCCAGGTCAGCCGGGCACGCGAAAGCGCAACTGGTCGTTACCTGCTCGATCGGTGAGAGACATTTTCTTCCGCCCTAAAAAGCGGATCCGTCCATCATAGTTTTATCTGCTCTCCTTTTTAGTTGCAGACTCTAGCAGCTGTACTTCTCCCTTGCTTTTGGGATTGCGCGTTTTGTTGGCAAGCCTTTCCTCTTTTCTGCTACTAGGCACATTTCAAGCTCAAGGCCCTGCGCCCCCCGGGGCGCACCCAGTCTATCCCCCTCTTTTCCTACTCTGTTGGGAGCCCGCTTGGGCCCCAACATTCAGTCTTCTGAAGACTTGGGGAAGGGGTAGGACCTAGGTCCCTCCCCCCCCCCAAGCAATCTCTTAGTTCTCAGCTACCTTTTAGTTGATTAAATGACATCTTACTACTTCCTTTCTTCATTTCTTTTTTCCTTTTCCTCTGGAGTTTAAAGGGAGGAAGCATTTTCCTCTCCTGGGTACTCCACTAACCCCGTCCTTGAGACCTTGAGATGATGAGGAATGTTGTTTTTAACATAGAGTGCAGTGCCGCCTTTGACGTTCCTCCTCGCCGCCCCAGCTCTCGTTCTATACGAGAAGTAACCTGTATAATTACAGATTGCTGGGGAGGCGGGGGGGGGGGGGTCAGGTAGGTCTCATTCACCATAAAGATATCGAAGTTTTCATCTACAACATAATCACGCATCTCGGCGAGCTTTGGACGCACTCCATTGGCGTTCCAGAAGCCGACTTTGAGATACTGCAAGGTATGGGAAGCCGAAAGAGAGAACACGGCGAAGCCGGTGAGGAAAGTCAGGGGCGGGCGGATTATCTAGCCAGAGCATTATAGCTCCGGTAGATAATCCATATCATATCAATTTGCGTTGTCGCCAAACGCAGTTCAGGAAGAGAACGCTCAAAAGCGGCAAGGAGTAAGTCCTTGTCGTGAGTGTTGCGCATTGCCAAAAGGGATAGTAAAAAGTCGGTATAGTTGATAGCACTAGTGCTATCATCTTGAGATTTTGAATTTTGATTGGCGACAGCTGGGACCGACGGCTCAACAATTTGTCCGGAGTTTTTGACAGGGAGGGAAGGTTGCTCCTGGTGTTTACCAGAGGCGACAGATGCGAAGTTTACATTAGGTCTAATGCCAGCAGGACGGTATGGACGGCCAGAGTTCCCAGTGTTTAATACTGGGGGGGGGGGTGCGAAAGTTAGAGTTAGATTTAGTATGGGGAGCCCTATTGCTCTTGGTCATGGACGAGTTGCCCGGATTTTTTGGGCAACCACGCCAGAAGCGTGGTATGTTGAAGAGAAGTGGACTAAGATTTCCTCCTTGAGGAACACCGGCCTTGATTGGTCTAATAGTAGAGAGAGATTTATCAACTCGTACGCGGAAAAATCTATTAGTGAGATACGAGTTGATGATGGCCAAAAGTTGAGTCGAAATGCCAAGTCGCACCAACTTGGTGATAAGCCCGGGAATGTAGGTTTTATCGAAGGCTTTCGCCACGTCCAGAAAAACAATAGTAGTATGCTGCCTGTTGGTAGAGTTTTTGTGAATAGTTTCTACAACCCGCATAAGCTGGAAATGCGTAGAATGCTCAGAATGAAAACCATGCTGATTGGCTGAAATTATATTATTCGTCTGGCAGAAACTATTCAAACGTCTAAGCAACACTAATTCATAAATTTTGGAGAAACTAGAAAGCAGGCTTATCGGTCTGTAGTTCTCAGGAGCTGAGAGATTTTGAGCAGTTTTTGGAATAAGGCATACAACGGCAGTTTTCCAGCTTTGGGGAAAAAAGCGATAGTCCAACATATGATTGAAGAGCATGGTGATCCAACATAAGTATAAGTCTGGAAGATTCTTAATGATGCGATTACTAATATTATCAAGGCCGGGTGACTTTTTGACTTTCAATCCATCAACGATATGTAGAATTTCAGCCAGAGAGACTCTCTCCAAGTCGTTGGGTGCTTGTGTGTGTAGTGAAGACCCAGACGTAGTGCACTGTGATTGGTCCGTTGTAATCGTTGTTCAGTTTCAGTGTATGTATGGCTGAAGTTGTTGTCAATATGTGGTGAAAATTGAAGTTCCAAGCTGTCTGCGAATGCATTGGCTTTTTCCTCCGCAGTCTGGGCGAGTCCGTGTAGGCCATTAATGGGCGGAATTGTAGTTTTCTTGATTCGAAGTGACTTAGCTGTTCGCCAGAGACTGTGATCCGTGGGTGTGAGTCCCTCAAGGTGTGTACGCCAGCGTTGCTGGGTGTGAGTTCTAATCATAGCTTTGACGTCGTTTTGAAGTTTACGGAATTGTGCGCGGTAATCCGGGAACCTGGTGCGCTGCCAATCCTTCCGTAATCTGTTACGCTGCTTAATTTTGTCCCTAATTTCACCTGGAAGAGTGTGAAAATTAAGGCGTGATTTTTTGGGTTTTGAGGCTGCAGCAACTGCCTCAAGCAGTATATGGTTCATTTTGATGACACAATTTTCAATGTCATCAGTGCTGGTAATTTTGAGGGGGGGGGGGGTGCTTTAAAATTTTGAAGAACGTGACGATAGTCGTCCCAATTTGTATGTAGCTCCGATGGATGGTCTAAAGAGATTTTATCAAAGCTTAAGGTCAGAACCACAGGAAGGTGATCAGAGTCCAGATTATTATCTGTTCTGATCGTATAGTCAAAAGGAATGTTCCGAAAAACAGCCAGATCAATTATGAAAGTCGAGTGTCGTACAAAACAGAGCACCAGGCGCGAAGCGCCTTTAATCTCCAATTTCAAAATGTGGTTCTTATCGTCATACTGTGACATTAATTCAGTGACCCTAACAGGAGGTTCGAGGTTTTTATTTACTACTTTTTTATTATTTATCCTAGCTCTTATTGTGGCAGTTTGTTGCACATTTAGAGTTTAAGCAGTTTGGGTGGTTGATGCAGATCTGAGGGTTACCTAGCATTTTAACAGCTTAGAGTTTTGAACACTAGTCGCGAGTTTAATTTGATATCAGATGTTTGAGGTGGGATCTTTTAATTCCGATTATCGATGTTTAGAACAGCGCGGGGTCTCGTACGAGATTTGGCCTTGCGATGATCATAATCCTGCAGATAGAATAACGGTTCATTTGGAACGGATGGCAAATTTTTGTAAAATTTAAGCGCTAGCTTTTTAATTGGGCTCTAACAGTTTTTATTTTGAAGTCATTCCTAATTACCGAGTTCCTTAAATACCTGGGAGCTTTCCTGATAATCCGTAGGGTTTTGTTTTGTCTCTAGGAGGTCTATCGTAGTTTTACAGGCATATTCCCATACGGGTGCTGCATACAGCATTCCCGGGCGGATGACCGATTTATAAATTAGCAGTTTGTTTTGATGACTGAGATTTCCGTTTCCTATCATTGGATATAAGGCTCCTGTAGTTATATACGCTTTTTTGATTAAGTTCGTTACGTGCTGTTTCCAGGTTAGGTGGGAATCTATCGTTACACCTAGGTATTTAGTAGATTATTCCGCGCGTAAGGCATGATTGTTTATATACAGTGGCGGCGGCGGTTTGTTTTTCCTCGAGAAATAGATCCAATGACATTTGTTGGGGTTTAATTTTATTCGCCATTTTTCCAGCCATGTTTGGAGTATGTCTAAGTGTTGTTGTAGCTGTCTGTGCATTACTGAGACATATGGGTGTTTTGCAAGTATCGCACTGTGATCTGCATAGAGTGCCAGCTCTGTGTTTGGAGTCCTGGGGATGTCGTTCAGGTATATGTTAAAGAGTGTCGGGTGCTGTGAAAAAATCCATTACAGGAATAGCATTGGCTAGCAAAGCCTTTGCGTCCAGTGTAAGGTTCCAATCTCACTTCCGTGCCCAAGAGTTGGTTTATTTCATATAAATCTTCCGGGTTAGTCCCGGGTGCAACCTGGAGGTAGTAAAGAGGGAGGGGCTGTCTGTCTCCTCTCCTGGTGAGCCGAAAGTTATTAATAATGGTGAAGCCCAGTGCTTCCATGTTTTGAGTAATTAATTTACTATCCGTCACCACGGGAAGCCCTCTGATGACAACTCGGACTGGTTGGTCCTCTATCAAGGTGTATGATTTAAATTGCACTCCTGATTTCTTCAGGAAATTAGTGCAGTTGCGGCACTCGTCTTCGTTCCTAACGTGAACTTTAAAGAACTGTCGGTCTAAGACCGGAACAATGTTCGGGGCATATCTTTTTAGATTGAAAAGGATAGAGGGCCAGTCAGGCTGTGAAGCGCTGATTAACAGCGGAGGCATGGTGGGATGCAGGGGTTTCGACATAGATGTCGAGGGGCCGTCCATACCGGGTCCGGTCGCTTGAGATGAATTCTGATTGGTCCTCTCAGAATCTCTATATTCAGAATTTCCAACTGAAGTCGAGTGTCGTACAAAACAGAGCACCAGGCGCGAAGCGCCTTTAATCTCGCCTTGATGAGTGGTGGAGTGCTTTGGCCGAAATCCAAACTGCTCCGGAATGAGGATGTCATTCTCACTAAGGTGCGTGTTCAGTCTTTTAAGAATTATTTTCTCAGTAATTTTACTAAGTGTCGGTAGCAGGCTAATTGGTCTGTAGTTGGCTGGAATTGTGGCATCCTCACCTGGTTTGGGGATTGTTATGATTATCGCTTCCTTCCATTCTTTGGGAAAGTAGTTTAGTTTTAATATTTTATTTATTAAGATAGTCAAGTAACATATTACGTTTAGGGGCAGGTTTTTAACCGCAATATTTCTGATTTTGTCGTGCCCTGGGCTTTTACGATTTTTGATAATTTCTACTATCTCCTGCGGGGTGGCTGGGTTAATCTCAGCCGTTACCGGGGAATTCCTGAAGTTATTTAAAGTTTGGCTAACTATTCTTAGGGTATCCTGACACATTAGATCGTGGTTCGGTTGGAATTGTTTTTCATAATGGCTTGCGAGCGCCTCGGCTTTTTCCTCGTCTGAGTACGCGATTTTAGCGCCATCCATTAGTGGCGGGAGCTTAATTTGAGGTTTCCTGAGTCTTTTTGCGAATTGCCAGAGCGATACATCTTCTGGGCTAAGGGATTCGATTAATTCTTTATACTGTTGCTGCTTTTCTGCGACAATTTTCCCCCTGACTTTACACGTGAGTCTGTTAAGCTCCCTTTTAAGGGCGGGATCTCTGTTAGCCTGCCATGTCTTACGTAATCTATTCCTTTGCCTGACTAATTGTTTGACATGGTGGGAAAGTGTGGGTAATTTTGGAGACTCACGGTGTGTTGTGGCAGAGGCAATTGCTCTCTTGATTTCTGTTGTGAGTGTGTGCGTGGCAGAGTCAATATCCGCCGTGCTCATAATGTTAGGTACTGCTAAGTGCGGCTCGAAGAGTGCTCTTTTGAATATTTCCCAGTTGACCCTCTCTTGTCCCAAAGAGGCTGGAAGAGGTGTGTTCAGGTCAAATGTCACCAGTACCGGCAGATGATCCGAGTCGAATTCATCCAGGGTACTAATAGTGTGAGCGTAGTCTATGTTTCGAGTTAGGACAAAGTCTATGAATGTGCCGCTGGCGCCTGAGAAACAGGTTGGTGTCGACGGAGCAATAATGTTAGTATTTGTGGTGTTCAGCAGTCTATGTATCTGTGTTCCGCGTGCATTGGCTCTCCTACAGCCCCACGCTCGGTGATGTGCGTTGAAGTCGCCTGCGAGTATCGTGTTGGGATATCGCGAGAAAAGCAGTTCCAGCTGCGCAGCTACGTCTACTCTACTCATATTTTTGACATATGTTGAGGTTAGGATAAACGGGCTAGTGTTATTAATTTTAATTTTTATGCTAGTATTTTCTATACTTTGAAGATTTATGCTTTTTAGTTCCTCGTGGGGAATATTTCTTTTAATGTATATTGCTGTTCCTCCATGAGGCGTTCTAGCATTAGTATTTGAGCTAAGATTATGATAACCTGAGTAGTTGGCTATGTTTAGTTTTTTACTTTCTCTAACTCTAGTTTCCTGAATTAGTAAGGCATCTACGTCATTTTCGTTTACATAGTTCCTAAGTTCATTTATTCTTGGAGATATGCCGTTCGCATTCCAAAATAATATTTTTATTGACTCTTTTTGGGACCTAGCCATGACGGGTTTGATTCTCACTGTTACTTTTAAAGTCCGCGATTATTTTAAGGGCCTCAAAGACCATTACCATTGGATCGCTCTTTTTTTGCACTAGTTCTGCGAACTGCATCAACAGACGCTTTATGTCATCTAGATTAAACATGCTGATAAATCCTCTGATGAGGTTGAGGATATCATCCATCTTTTCAGCATCAGATTTATCAGCCTGTTCAGTCTCCGCTTCCATTTCCTCAGCCTCAACCGCGGTTTGCACTTTTTTGTGAGTGTCCTTTTGGAACTCAATAGTTTTCTGTTTTTTATCACCCGTTTTAGCTAACAGCTGTGTTTGCGCGAGCTCTTCTTCCTCTCTGACTCGTTTAGTATCTTTCCATTCCTTAGCTTTCCTATCCAGTCTATCCTTTGCCTCTTTTGCCTGTCTGGCTTTTTCTGCCTCCGATCTTCTTTTAATTGCAGCTGTAGCTGCTCTAACTTCCTCCAGAGTCAATTCTCTGGAGGTCGAAGGTTTGGGGGCCTGCTCTTGCACCGATCTGGTAGGTGCTGAAGTTTCGTGCCTGTTTACCTGTGGCACTATGTGCGAGGAGCCCTGAGGGGGTGCCTGGGGGTTTGGTCCGAGGGCCTTTTGCCTCCAAGGGGGTATCTGGTTTTTTGGGGGAGGGGGGGCATACCCCGTTGCCTTTCCCTTGTTCCAGGGGTTCTTCGGGCATTGCCTGAAGTTCGCCGGGTGATCTCCATTGCAGTTAGCACACGTCGCCTTCTCTGTCCTTGGTCTCTTGCAGTCTCGTGTGAAGTGTCCTTCACCACACTTCAGGCACTTTGGTGGCATACTGCAGTTCTCTGATGAGTGGTTGAATTGCTGGCACCGGTAGCAAATCTTAAAGCCCCTAGCTCTGAAGGCCTCTACCTTCACAGCCAAGTACCCTAATCTTGTGAGTCTGTAGACCCTCTGCCAGTCATCGGTAGGCCTAAGGCTGACTAAAAAGATCGGCAGGGGTAATCTGGTTTTTGTGTTTCTCAGTTGAGAAACCCGGACTTCATCTAATCCATTTGATGTTAGAGTCAATTTTATCTCCTCAATGTTATAGCTAGTTGGTAGCCCCTTCAAAACTACCTTTTTCGGCCTTTCCGTTTTGAGGTTTAAGCTATGGAAGGGGATTTCCTCGCTAGTCAAATGGCGCTGAACAACCCTATAGGAGTCAGCGTCATTAGGTATAAGTTTGAGCATATCTCCTGTCAATTTTCCAGATACTTTATTTCCTGTAATTTCATTTAGTTTCTTAAGGAGAGCCTGGTAGTTATCTCTAAACTTTATGAAGAAGCATTCCGCTTTTGGTTCTTTTTTTTCTACCTCCATACTATTTTCTCTAACAATATTTTCAACCGCTTTTGGTTTAGGAGCACTATTAAATTGCACAGGTTGCGCGGCAATTTCAGCATAAGTCTTAGTTTTGACAATTTCATTTGCAGTTACATTATCACTAACAGCATTACATTTTACTTTTAAATTTTCATCCTGGTCTTTAGTAGTAGTTCCCTTAGTGGGAGACTCCTCTATCCTAGCCCTTTTACATGGATTTACAACCGTTTCATTTTTGTCCACAAGTTTAATTTCATTTATAATTCCTAACTCTAACATTTTAGCTCTAATTATTCTGTCATTATACACCTCAACTGAGTTAAAGATTACATAAATATCATTATCACAATTTCTAAATTTACAAATGTCACAGCACAACAAAAAAGAATTCACAAAATTGAACGAACCTAGAATCCGGGAGACTTGGTCCTTGTCCTGGCCGAGGAGTCCATTCTTCAGCATATCCCAGATATGCAGGATCAATACGTAGATTACCAATCCACAGTAGTTAACAGCATTCTTCACTTCTTGGGTCTTCGCGGCAAGAAGTCCGGCGTCCGGCAGGTGTCCAAGGTATGCATCCAGTGCATATATTTTTTTGTACTCAATGTGGTTTGTTGGAAGGAGTCCCCAGTCGCAGTGCATATATACGCCGAGGTGATGTAATAGCCGTGCAGGAGTGCCTAGCCCGAAGGCTTTTACCTCCAATCTGTGGATAATATTTGTGTATATTTTGCCATCATATGAGCTTATGAGATCTGAATATAACCTTTGACATGGACAGCCTTGTCCATACCTTCCTTATTGGAAGGGCAATTTGAAAACTTAGATGCAGCGGTGCTGCCATCTAGTGCCGAGTGGAGATACCACAAGCTGCCATATATCATTAGAATATATGACGGGGGGGAAATTTATTGATTAGATGCAGAAAATTTAAGTTGTATTAAAATATTTAATCCACTAAGTTTGCACAATAAGCAGAATGGGAAGACGAAATTAGAAGCAATGCTTAGGGTGGTTCATATAGAACTGCACGGGGACGCTTTTTGTTTGCCCGTGGGTCGTAGTCTTGTAAGCAAAACAGGGATTCATTAGGAATTTTAGGGATGTTTTTGAAAAAGTTTATTGACTGTTTTTTGATAGCATGTTTTATGGTTTTAATTTTAAAGTCTTTATGTATGATATCATTCCTGAGATAACGTGGTGCTTTCCTAATTATTCTTAAGATTCGATTTTGTTCAGTTTGTAATTTTTGTAAATTCGTTTTACATGCATACCCCCAAATTGGGCATGCATATAAAAGAATCGGTTGGATGATACTTTTGAAAAGCAGGATTTTATTGTTCATGTCCAAATGCTTGGAGAATAAAAGGTGATTTAGTGCACCTACGAGCTTCCTAGATTTTTTAACTACATATTCGAAGTGCACACGCCAAGTAAGTCGGCTGTCCAAGTGGACGCCGAGGTACTTGGCGGTGCGCTGGAATGGGATGGCCTGATTTTTGAGCATTATGGGGGGGGGGGGGGGGAAGCGTGCGCCGGAGAGGAATACTGCCTGTGATTTGTTTGCATTTATTCTGATTTTCCAGTTTTCATAAAATTTGTCTAGAGTATTAATATGGTTTTGAATTTGGGAGTGCAGATAATTAATATTTTTATTTGATGAAATGATGCATGTGTCATCCGCGTATAAACAGAGGGTGGTATTTGGGGAGCGGGGGATGTCATTTACGTATAAATTGAAGAGAAGAGGCCCGAGGATGGATCCCTGGGGTACACCTGCCTGTATATTTTTGATATCTGAGAGTGAGTTGTGGGTGCGTACCTGATACTGTCTATTATAGAGATAAGAGTTTATAATTTTAATGATAGGGGGGGGTATGTTATACTGTATTAATTTATAAATTATTCCTATTATCCAAGTTTTATCAAACGCCTTCTCAACATCTAACAGGAGGGCACCTACATGATTTTTATTTTTTATGGCATTGGCTGTAAACTCAACAACACGGAGAAGCTGGTGGGAGGTAGAATGCAAGGGGCGGAAACCATGCTGTTCTGGGATAATTAAATCTTTTTCATTAATAATCTTATAAATTCTAGTTTGTATTACGCGTTCGGTTATTTTACTAAGTGACGGGAGGAGGGAGATGGGGCGATAAGACACAGGATTAGAGGGGTCAGAGCCGGGTTTAAGACAGGGTATTACAATGGCAGTTTTCCAACAGGATGGGAAGTGACAATGCTTTAAAATGGAATTTATCATAAGTACAATATAGAAAATGATATTAAGGGGGAGCGACTTTAGGGCCCTATTGGAGATTTTATCAATGCCAGGAGCTTTTTTATTTTTAAGTTTATGAATTATTTCTAAAATTTCGTCAACAGAAGTGGGTGGGATGGGGTGGGGGGGGAGGGAGGAGAGAAAGTTAGTGACTGTGGATTGTACATGATTATGGAATGCATTATTTGGGATATCAATCGCAAATTGCTTCTCATAGCAATTTGCGATAGCATTTGCTTTGTCCCGTTCTGAAAAAGCGGTGCCTGTAGATGAGTGGAGGGGGGGGAGCTGTGCAAAGGGTTTCTTGATTCTTTTGATCTCTTTCCATATGCTTCTATCATCAGGGGACAGGGACTCTATATAATTTTTCCATTTGTTCTGATTGTATTTTTGAATTTCAAGCCGAATTTTCCTATTGACAGTGTTAAGGTGGGTTTTAGTTCTGGGGTCTCTTGTTACTTGCCAGATGCGGCGGACAAAATTTCGATAGACAATTTGAGTTTGAATGAAATGCGGGAGGGAGTTATAACGGGGGGGGGGGGGGGGGCGGGAGGACGATGCCTTAGCAAGGGAGCTCTGTATTTCATGCGTGATTTTACGGGCTGCCTCATCGATGTCGGCGGGGCAGTTGATTTTAGGTATGAGAAGGGTGGTATTACGTAAATTTGCTTTGAAGTTATTCCAGTCAATTGAAGAAGGGAGCCTAGAGACAGGCAGAAGGGAGTTTAACTGAATGGTGAGGAGGATGGGGAGGTGGTCTGAGCTTAATTCATTAAGGGTTTCTATTGTATACGGGAGATGGATGTTTTTAAGTAATCCTAAGTCTATGGTAGAAGGGTAAGGGGAATGGGAGTAATGAGTGGGCAGGGCAGGGACAGCAAGATGTATTCCACTATTAGTAATAAAATTTTGGAGGGCAGTTCCATAAGTGTTTCTTCTACGGCAGTTCCAGCGCGGGCTGTGGGCATTAAAATCACCAAGTAAGATGGCACGATGGTTAATATTGCATATGTTTTGGAGGTCCGGGGTAATGTCATTACGCTGCGCAGGTTTGATATAGATTGATCCTATGATGATGGGTGGGTAGTTTGGGAGGGAAAGCTGAATCATTTTATTTTCTATTATTGTAGTGTTAACAGGATTTAGCTCATGATGCGGAAGGTTACGTTTAATATACACAGAAACTCCACCAGCCTGGGTGGACCGCGGGTTGTTGTTAAAATTACGAAGTGCAGTATAGTTAGAATAATTTGCTATTTTAAGGGGGGGGGGACGGGGGCCAGGTCGGATTTCTTGTACAAGAATGATATCGATATTGTTATTTTGCGCAAAATTGCGCAGTTCGGTTATTTTGCCGCGGAGCCCATTGGCGTTCCACGACAGTATTTTTAGATGATTTATTTTATTACTCGTCATGATGGGGGAGGGGGGGGGGACTGTGCTAAATACCTCGCCGAGGGCCGATATGATGTTCAAAAGTTTGTCAAGTGGGTTTATTGGTTTGTTTATGGTGGATACTATTTGATTTATAAAATTTTTTATTTTGCTGAAGTTGATGTCAAGTTCAGTAAACATTTTTTTAATCTCTTGTATGGTCTGTATAATATCAGTGATTTGAGAAGTGGAGGTAGAAGTTTCATTATTATTTGTTTCCATCTGAGGTTCGTGGTTTTGGGGGGGGGGGGGGCAGGGGTAATGTACGAATGTACCGCAATTTGCTGGAGGGTTTGTTTACGGGCATTTTCAATGATCTGATTTCTGGGGAGAAGTTTAGGGATGGGGGGAGGGGGAGCTGAGTTATTTTGGACGGCATCTTTGCCGGTAGCAATTTCCGCAAATGTTTTGTTTTCGGTGCGTTTATCCTGGGTAGGGGCTTGACTTACATTGGAATTATTTACTTTTTGTGGGATAGTTTGTTTAGTTACAGTGGTTTGGAGGCGGGGAAAGTTTGAGGCCTGTAAATTAGCAGGGTTGCTTCTGGGAGGGGGGGGGGGGGGCAAGTACGGTTTCAGTGTTTAATGGCTGATTTTTATTTTGGGGGTTTGCAGGGCAATGCCTATAGTTGGCAGGGTGGGGTCCCTTACAATTTGCACATTGTGCCGGGGTATCCTTTGATTTGGTACATTCCCGGGTATGGTGATCATGTCCACATTTTAGACACCTGGGTGGTAGCCTGCAGCATTCGCTGGAGTGTCCGTGCCGCTGACAGCGGTAGCACATCTTTGTACCCCTAGACTCAAAGTTAGTGACCCTGATGGTCATGTCAAGCATGGATCTTACTTTCCAGATTTCTTCCCAATTTTTTGTGGGGTTTAAGTAAACGAGAAATATTGGCAAGGGGGCTTGATTAGTTAGGTCCCTTAATTGTGAGATACGGTGTACACTAAATCCACAAAGGGATAGTTCGGCTTTTATTTCGTTGATGTCTGAGTTTGTGGGCAGTCCTTTCAATAGTATTTTAACTGGTCTCTCTGCTTTGATGTTTATGGAATGGAATTCCAAATTTTGCTCAATCAAGAATCGTTGTACTAATCGGAAATCGTCTAAGTTAAGGGGAAGAATTTTAATTAGGTCACCTGCAAGCTGTGCTTTAACATTGGAGGAGGTTTTGGAGTTTATAGCTTTTATTAGTTCTCGCCAGTTATGTGGGCAATTCACATAAAAAGGTTCGGGTTTATATGCATTAATTTCAGGTTGTTCAGTATTATTATCATTTACGGTACTTGAGTTAGCATTGTTAGAAGTTTCATTTTCCATGAGGGGGGGGGGATGTATCCATGTCGGCCAGCGAAAAAGGGTTCCGTGCAGTTTCTATGTTAGTACTAGGTTGGATGGTCATCATTCGGCAATGTCTTTTCGGGAATCTGAAGTCTTCCGAATCTCCTTGTGCTTCATTGTCATCAATTCTAGTGTTATTCTTACTTTTACTATTAAGATTATTATTATTACTGTTATTTGGTTTACTTAAGTCATCAGAATTATTTTTCACATTAAATTGTCTAGATTGTACATTTAAGCCTATTGTATTTGAATTATTTTTAAGATCATTATTACTATTACAGTTTACGTCCTTATCAGTTACGTTAGGTAAATCAGTAAAATTCACAGAGTTAATTTTAACATTATCATTAGTCATGCACGTGGTTGGTCCAGTGCGTAGAATATATGCATCTATTTCATTCTTAAAGGGGGTCCTATCGTCAAAGGTATCAGTAAGCTCAAAATGATTTAACAAAGATATACACTTACCCATGAATTCTTCTTGAGATAAGAGGCCGTCTGTAGTCTTGTGATATTCTTGCAACAGGAAGTCGCCTATCTGCCTGAATGTCGTCATGTCGGAGAGATTGCCAAGTTCATTAGTGGAAGGGAGAGCCATGTTTCGAAATTTATCAATAATACCACTGATATCTGGTGGAATACCAGTGATGGAAGTCTGTAATGCTGGGTTGGACGCCATGTCCAGGCTGGAAAGTTCGATGTAGCAGGATAGCGAAGGCACGCTGTTGGTACGTTCCACGTGGAGAATCAGTAACAGGGAGAGAGCAGAAAACCGGTCCGCACTGTACGGAGTCTCGGAGGGGAATGCAGTGCATATATATAGCAGTATCTGTCATATATATAGCAATATAGCAATGCGCTCTGCTCCAATGAGGGCGCTGAGATGTGGTTGCTGTAGGTGATTTTCAATTGGCTGTTGAGTGTCTTGGGCGGCTACTGCCTGCAAGTCAGTGGTAAGGGAAGGGAGGAAAAGGGCCAAATAATCGCTCTAAGAGCAAATAAGTAAGAAAAAGCTTAAGTATTTAGTTTAAGATTAAGATATATATGAATTTATTTAGTAAGCAGATGTAAAAACATCAATAATTAGATAATTTTACCAATTTAGGTTATAAATTTTCTTTAGCTGCAGTTTAAATTACATTAGATTTTTCCAAGTTCGAATTTGTCACGCACATCACAAAAAAGAGGCACTTTTCAGTCACACTGAAATTAAATTAGTTTACCATTTACAGGAAACGTGGATGAAAGGTACTGGTCTAGCGTAGTATAACGCGGGCAAATGCAAGCAGTCAAGTTGGCCAGTGGCTGGGCCGTGTGAGAGAGTAGTACGAAGTGACGGTAAAGTGCCGCCATCTATCGTGCAAGTTACGAAACACCTGCTTGGGGAACGAGAAATCGACGTTTCTTCCATTTAGTACCATTGGTGCTAAACAGAAGATGCCTGGGTCGACGCTTCCTAAGATAGGAGGGCGCGATAGGATTATACGTCTGATCTACGTCTCTCAAGCAGGGTTTACTTGTATTAGTTTTATTAAAATTTAGTGAGTGGATCAAAACTTGCTCGATTATTCCCGAGACTTTTAAATCATGATGGATGCACTCGTTCTGGACATACCTTGGTGAGTTAACTATGCAACGCAAAACTTTATTTTGAAACACTTGCAGTTTCTGAATATGGACCTTTGCTGCCGATCCCCAAATAGGACAGGCATACAAAAATCCAGGTACAATGATCTGCTTGTAAATGATTACTTTATTATAAAGGGAAAGGTGGGATTTCCTACCGAGAAGTGGGCGGAGGGCATGAAAAGTTTTCTTTGCATTTTCAAGTTTAGAGTCAATATGATCTCCGTAAGTCATATGGGCGTCTAATGTGACCCCAAATATTTAGCGGAGTTGCAAAAAGGGATGGGCTGGTTAAATATTTTAAGTACAAAATTATGGCTAAGTTCTCGGTAGTGGGGTTTAAATATGACTACTGCACTCTTGGTAGCATTAATTTGGATTCTCCAGTGAACGAGCCAGTGCTCAAAGCTATGATTGATGTAACTTTGTAGTGTGTTAATAGAGTTATGTGGTGAACAGCTACGTGCAATAAGCGCTGTGTCATCTGCGAAGATGGCCAGCTTGACTTGTGGTATGCTTGGTATATCGTTGATGAAGATATTGAATAAAAGTGGACTAAGGTTTCCTCCTTGGGGAACTCCGGCCCTGATTGGTCTGATAGATGAGAGAGTTTTATCAACTCGTACGCGGAAAAATCTATTAGTGAGATACGAGTTGATGATAGCCAAAAGTTGCGTCGAAATGCCAAGTCGCACCAACTTGGAAATAAGCCCGGGCAAGTACGTTTTATCAAAGGCTTTCGCCACGTCCAGAAAAACAATTGTAGTATACTGCCTGTTGGTAGAGTTTTTATGAATAGTTTCTACAACCCGCATAAGCTGGGACTGCGTAGAATGCTCAGAACGAAAACCATGCTGATTAGCTGAAATTATATTATTCGTCTGGCAGAAACTATTCAAACGTCTAAGCAACACTAATTCATAAATTTTGGAAAAACTAGAAAGCAGGCTTATTGGTCTGTAGTTCTCGGGAGCCGAGAGATTTTGAGAATTTTTTGGAATAAGGCAAATAACGGCAGTTTTCCAGCTTTGGGGAAAAAAGCGATAGTCCAACATATGATTTAAAAGCATGGTTATCCAACATAAATACAAGTCTGGAAGATTTTTAATGATGCGATTACTAATTCTATCAAGGCCGGGTGATTTTCTGATTTTCAGTCCATCAACGATATTCAGAATTTCAGCCAGAGAGACTCTCTCTAAGTCGTTTGGTGCTTGTACTTGTAGAGCTTCGTGATTGGTCTGTTGAAGTGTGTTCTCAATCTCTGTGTATGTATGGCTGAAGTTATTATCAATGTGAGGTGAGAATTGGAGTTCCATTCGGAGCTCAGACTTCGAAGTGTGAGGTTGTGATTTTGCTAAGCTGCTGCTATTACCTTTTGGTGACTTTTCTTGCTTGGGCTTGGGCGTGTTATATCAATTTACGATAGAGCACGTCGGGCCGAGTAATTTTTCAACTTGACTGTGTGCGGATTTCCGCCATTTTGTGCTTTCGTGCTATCTCATTTTTGGATTTACCACGTGTGCCCTACACGTGGTAGTGACTTTTTGGATTGCTCTCAACTGAAGATATGGATTTGGACAAGGATCATCTGGAGCTTACGAGGATCACTGCTAGTGAACTTGATGGAGATTGTGCTCGGCCTCTCAAGGATGCCATGAACTTGTACAGTGACTCTCTGCCGCAGGATGGATCGTGTTTCACGTGGCCAATTGATGTGATGCAAGTCGTCAACTTCTTAGGACTGGTTATCTACACGCTGACTCTGCATATCAGGGATATGCTCAAGAATGGACTCATCGAACAAGAACAGGACCAAGTCTCCCGGATTATAGGTTCGTTCAATCTTGTGTATTCTTTTTTGTCTTACCGTGACATGACTAAATTTAAGGATAGTGAAATGTACGTAATCTTTAAATCATTTGAGGATAGTAATGTATGTGTTAATAATGTTGAAGTTAAAGCTAAACTGCTAGAAATAGGATTAATTAATGAAATTAAACTTTCTGACAAAACTGAAACGGTGGTAAATCCATGTAAAAGGCCTAGGATAGAGGAGTCTCCCACTAAGGGAACGCCTACTAAAAACCAGGATGGAAACTTAAAACCTAGTGATAGTGTTGTAAATGAAAAGGTTAGTGATAGTGTTGTAACTGAAAATGAAAATGTTAGAACTAGGACTTATGCTGAAATTGCTGCACAACCTGTGCAATTTAAAAGTGCACCTAAACCTAAAGCGGTTGAAAATAGTGGAAGAGATAATGTTATGAATGTAGATAAAAAAGAACCAAAAGCAGAGTGTTTTTTCATAAAGTTTAGAGATAACTACCAGGCTCTCCTTAAAAAGCTAAATGAAATAACAGGAAATAAAGTATCTGGAAAATTGACAGGAGATATGCTCAAACTGATACCCAATGACGCTGACTCCTATAGGGTTGTTCAGCGCCATTTGGCTAGCGAGAAAATCCCCTTCCATAGCTTAAACCTCAAAACTGAAAGGCCAAAAAAGGTAGTTTTGAAGGGGCTACCAACTAGCTATGACATCGAGGAGATAAAATTGACTCTAACATCAAATGGATTAGATGTAGTCCGGGTTTCTCAACTGAGAAACACAAAAACGAGATTACCCCTGCCGATCTTTTTAGTCAGCCTTAGGCCTTCCGATGACTGGCAGAGGGTTTACAGACTCACAAGATTAGGGTACTTGGCTGTGAAGGTAGAGGCCTTCAGAGCTAGGGGCTTTAAAATATGCTACCGGTGCCAACAATTCAACCACTCATCGGAGAACTGTAGTATGCCGCCAAAGTGCCTGAAGTGTGGTGAAGGACACTTCACACGTGACTGCCAGAGACCAAGGACAGAGAAGGCGACGTGTGCTAATTGCAATGGAGACCACCCGGCAAACTTCAGGCAATGCCCGAAGAACCCTTGGAACAAGGGAAAGGCACCGGGGTATGCCCCCCCTCCCCCAAAAAATCAGATACCGCCTTGGAGGCAAAAGGCCCTCGGACCAAACCCCCAGGCACCCCCTCAGGGCTCCTCGCACTTTGTGCCACAGGTAAACAGGCACGAAACTTCAGCACCTACCAGATCGGTGCAAGAGCAGGCCCCCAAACCTTCGACCTCCAGAGAATTGACTCTGGAGGAAGTTAGAGCAGCTACAGCTGCAATTAAAAGAAGATCGGAGGCAGAAAAAGCCAGACAGGCAAAAGAGGCAAAGGATAGACTGGATGGGAAAGTTAAGGAATGGAAAGATACTAAACGAGTCAGGGAAGAAGAAGAGCTCGCGCAAACCCAGCCGTTAGCTAAAACGGGTGATAAAAAACAGAAAACTATCGAGTTCCAAAAGGACACTCACAAAAAAGTGCAAACCGCGGTTGAGGCTGAGGAAATGGAAGCGGAGACTGAACAGGCTGATGAATCTGATGCTGAAAAGATGGAGGATATCCTCAACCTCATCAGAGGATTTATCAGCATGTTTAATCTAGATGACATAAAACGTCTGTTGATGCAGTTCGCAGAGTTGGTGCAAAAAAAGAGCGATCCAATGGTAATGGTCTTTGAGGCCCTTAAAATAATCGCGGACTTTAAAAGTAACAGTGAGAATCAAACCCGTCATGGCTAGGTCCCAAAAGGAATCAATAAAAATAATATTTTGGAATGCGAACGGCATATCTCCAAGAATAAATGAACTTAGGAACTATGTAAATGAAAATGACGTAGACGCCTTACTAATTCAGGAAACTAGAGTTAGAGAAAGTAAAAAACTAAACATAGCCAACTACTCAGGTTATCATAATCTTAGCTCAAATACTAATGCTAGAACGCCCCATGGAGGGACAGCAATATACATTAAAAGAAATATTCCCCACGACGAACTAAAAAGCATAAATCTTCAAAGTATAGAAAATACTAGCATAAAAATTAAAATTAATAATACTAGCCCGTTTATCCTAACCTCAACATATGTCAAAAATATGAGTAGAGTAGACGTAGCTGCGCAGCTGGAACTGCTTTTCTCGCGATATCCCAACACGATACTCGCAGGCGACTTCAACGCACATCACCGAGCGTGGGGCTGTAGGAGAGCCAATGCACGCGGAACACAGATACATAGACTGCTGAACACCACAAATACTAACATTATTGCTCCGTCGACACCAACCTGCTTCTCAGGCGCCAGCGGCACATTCATAGACTTTGTCCTAACGCGAAACATAGACTACGCTCACACTATTAGTACCCTGGATGAATTCGACTCGGATCATCTACCGGTACTGGTGACATTTGACCTGAACACACCTCTTCCAGCCTCTCTGGGACAAGAGAGGGTCAACTGGGAAGTATTCAAAAGAGCACTCTTCGAGCCGCATTTAGCAGTACCTAACATTATGAGCACGGCGGATATTGACTCTGCCACGCACACACTCACAACAGAAATCAAGAGAGCAATTGCCTCTGCCACAACACATCGTGAGTCTCCAAAATTACCCACACTTTCCCACCATGTCAAACAATTAGTCAGGCAAAGGAATAGAATGCGTAAGACATGGCAGGCTAACAGAGATCCCGCCCTTAAAAGGGAGCTTAACAGACTCACGAGCAAAGTCAGGGGGAAAATTGTCGCAGAAAAGCAGCAACAGTATAAAGAATTAATCGAATCTCTTAGCCCAGAAGATGTATCGCTCTGGCAATTCGCAAAAAGACTCAGGAAACCTCAAATTAAGCTTCCGCCACTAATGGATGGCGCTAAAATCGCGTACTCAGACGAGGAAAAAGCCGAGGCGCTCGCAAGCCATTATGAAAAACAATTCCAACCAAACCACGATCTAATGTGTCAGGATACCCTAAGAATGGTTAGCCAAACTTTAAATAACTTCAGGAATTCCCCGGTAACGGCTGAGATTAACCCAGCCACCCCGCAGGAGATATTAGAAATTATCAAAAATCTCAAAAATCGCAAAAGCCCAGGGCACGACAAAATCAGAAATATTGCGGTTAAAAACCTACCCCTAAACGTAATATGTTACTTGACTATCTTAATAAATAAAATATTAAAACTAAACTACTTTCCCAAAGAATGGAAGGAAGCGATAATCATAACAATCCCCAAGCCAGGTGAGGATGCCACAATTCCAGCCAACTACAGACCAATCAGCTTGCTACCGACACTTAGTAAAATTACTGAGAAAATAATTCTTAAGAGACTGAACACGCACCTTAGTGAGAATGACATCCTCATTCCGGAGCAGTTTGGATTTCGGCCAAAGCACTCCACCACTCATCAATTGCTGAGAGTGGTAGAGTACATATCTTCTGGACTTAATAGTAAGACACCCACAGCTGCGATTTTTCTGGACATACAAAAAGCCTTTGATAAAGTGTGGCACTGTGGATTAGCATACAAATTGATCACTTTAAAAGTCCCTGACGCTCTTGTCAAACTTTTAATCTCATACTTAAATAACAGACACTTTCAAGTCAGAGTAGGAGGTAACTTATCAACACCCAAGCTCATTAAAAGTAGTGTACCGCAAGGTTCGATCCTGGGCCCGACACTCTTTAACATATACCTGAATGACATCCCCAGGACTCCAAACACAGAGCTGGCACTCTATGCAGACGATAGTGCGATACTTGCAAAATACCCTTATGTCTCAGTAATGCACAGACAGCTACAACAACACTTAGACATGCTCCAAACTTGGCTGGAAAAATGGCGAATAAAATTAAACCATAATAAATGTCATTGGATTTATTTCTCTAGAAAACGTAAACCTCCGCCGCCTCTGTACATAAACAACCATGCCCTAAAAGCGGAAAAATCTACTAAATACCTAGGTGTAACGATAGATTCCCACCTAACCTGGAAACAGCACGTAACGAACTTAATCAAAAAAGCGTATATGGCCACAGGAGCCTTATACCCAATGATAGGAAACGGAAATCTAAGTTATCAAAATAAACTCCTAATTTATAAATCGGTCATCCGCCCGGGAATGCTGTATGCAGCACCCGTATGGGGATATGCCTGTAAAACCACAATAGACCTCCTAGAGACAAAACAAAACAAAATCCTACGGATTATCAGGAAAGCTCCCAGGTACTTAAGAAACTCGGTAATTAGGAATGACTTCAAAATAAAAACTGTTAGAGCCCAAATTAAAAAGCTAGCGCTTAAATTTTACAGAAATTTGCCATCCGTTCCAAACGAACTGTTATTCAATCTGCATGACTATGATCATCGCAAGGCCAAATCTCGTAAGAGACCCCGCGCTGTTCTAAACATCGATAATCGGAATTAAAAGATCCCACCTCAAACATCTGATTTTTAAATAAAACTCGCGACTATTATTTTATTAAAAAAAAAAAAAAAAAAAAAAAAAAAAAAAAAATTCTAAACTCTAAACTGCCAAAACGCTAGGTAACCCTTAGATCTGCATCAACCTCCCAAACTGCTTAAACTCTAAATGTGCAACAAACTGCCACACTAGGAGCTAGGACAAATAATAAAGTAGTAAATAAAAACCTTGAACCTCCAATTAGGGTCACTGAATTAATGTCACAGTTTGACGATAAGAACCACATATTGAAACTGGAGATTAAAGGCGCTTCGCGCCTGGTGCTCTGTCTTGTACGACACTACGACCGAATTGGAGTTCCATCCTGGGCCCGACACTCTTTAACATATACCTGAACGACATCCCCAGGACTCCAAACACAGAGCTGGCACTCTATGCAGACGACAGTGCGATACTTGCAAAACACCCATATGTCTCAGTAATGCACAGACAGCTACAACAACACTTAGACATACTCCAAACATGGCTGGAAAAATGGCGAATAAAATTAAACCCCAACAAATGTCATTGGATCTATTTCTCGAGGAAAAACAAACCGCCGCCGCCACTGTATATAAACAATCATGCCTTACGAGCGGAAAAATCTACTAAATACCTAGGTGTAACGATAGATTCGCACCTAACCTGGAAACAGCACGTAACGAACTTAATCAAAAAAGCGTATATAACTACAGGAGCCTTATATCCAATGATAGGAAACGGAAATCTCAGTCATCAAAACAAACTGCTAATTTATAAATCGGTCATCCGCCCGGGAATGCTGTATGCAGCACCCGTGTGGGGATATGCCTGTAAAACTACGATAGACCTCCTAGAGACAAAACAAAACAAAATCCTACGGATTATTAGGAAAGCTCCCAGGTATTTAAGGAACTCGGTAATTAGGAATGACTTCAAAATAAAGACTGTTAGAGCCCAAATTAAAAAGCTAGCGCTTAAATTTTACAAAAATTTGCCATCCGTTCCAAATGAACTGTTATTCAATTTGCATGACTATGATCATCGCAAGGCCAAATCTCGTAAGAGACCCCGCGCTGTTCTAAACATCGATATTCGGAATTAAAAGATCCCACCAAAAACATCTGATATCAAATTAAACTCGCGACTAATGTTCAAAACTCTAAGCTGTTAAAATGCTAGGTAACACTCAGATCTGCATCAAGCCCCCAAACTGCCTAAACTCTAAATGTGCAACAAACTGCCACAATAGGAGCCAGGACAAATAATAAAAAGTAGTAAATAAAAACCTCGAATCTCCCTTTAGGGTCACTGAATTAATGTCACAGTATGACGATAAGAACCACATATTGAAATTGGAGATTAAAGGCGCTTCGCGCCTGGTGCTCTGTTCTGAACGACACTCGACTTCAATTGGAGTTCCAAGCTGTCTGCGAATGCATTGGCTTTTTCCTCCGCAGTCTGAGCGAGTCCGTGTAGGCCATTAATGGGCGGTATTGAAGTTTTTGTTGTTCGTAATGATTTGGCTGTTCGCCAGAGACTGCAATCAGTGGGTGAAAGTCCCTCTATGTGTGTTCTCCAGCGTTGCTGGGTGTGTGTTTTAATCAAAGCTTTGACGTCGTTTTGAAGTTTGCGGAATTGTGCGCGGTAATCCGGGAACCTGGTGCGCTGCCAATCCTTCCGCAAGCGGTTGCGCTGCTTAATTTTATCCCTAATTTCACCTGGAAGAATGTGATAATTAGGTCGAAGTTTTTTGGGTTTTGAGGCTGCAGCTACTGCCTCAAGCAGTATATGGTTCATTTCGGTGACACAGTTTTCTATGTCATCGGTGCTGGTAATTTTGAGGGGGGGGGGGGTGCTTTATAATTTTGAAGAAAGTGACGATAGTCGTCCCAATTTGTATGTAGCTCCGAAGGATGGTCTAAACAGATTTTATCAAATTTGAGGGTCAGAATCACAGGAAGGTGATCAGAGTCCAGCATTGGATCTGTTCTGATCATGTAATTGAAAGGAATGTTCTGAAAAATAGCCAGTCAATTATGGTGGGGGTCCTTCCTGTGAAGAAGTGAGTTGGAGTGGGCGGAGCTACAATCCTGAGGTTGGCGCACTGAGCCAGTCGATTTAGAGCCTTGCCATACAGGTTTGAAGCTATGTCCCAGTTAGTATGGCGAGCATTTAGATCTCCAGCAATGACCATATTACTGCTAAGTCGAAATAGTGCTTCTAATTCAGTCTTAGGAAAACCAATTGATCTAGTTACTGGAGAGATATACACGGAAGCAAGAGCAATCGGGACTAAATTTGGAATAGTGATTTTGATGAGCGTTGCTTCAAGCTTCGTGAAGGCCGGGACGCTCAGCCGATGATGAGGAATGCTGTTTTTTATGTAGAGTGCAGTACCACCGCTGATATTAGTAAAGTGGGACGGGGGTCTATACGAGAAGTATCCCGTATAGTTGCAGATAGCAGGGGAAGTGGGCGAAGTTAGATGAGTTTCATTTATCATGAATATGTCGAAATTATTGTTGATAACGTAATCACGTACTTCGTCGATCTTGGAACGCACTCCATTGGCGTTCCAGAAGCCGACTTTCAGGGACTGCAAGCTATAGGACTCCGAAAAAGAGAACACGGCGAGACCAGAAAAGGGAGGTCAGCTGGTAAAGAATTACCTGAGAAGCGCATTATAGCGCGAATAGATATGGAATACCATATCTATTTCGGTTGTAGCTAGCCGAAGCTCAGGTAAGGCCTGTTTAAAGGCTTCAAGGAGAAGATCTTTATCATGAGTCTGCCTCATGGTCATGATGGACGAAAGGAACGAAGCATAATCAATGTTCTTCTCGCCTTCGGTAGGAGCACTCTGATTGGCTCTTGAATTTTGGCTGTAATCCGTTCTCGTATTTGAGGCCCTGGGATTCCCAGTTGAAGTGACCTCGGTTTCACTCGTGCTACTTTTGGTTGAGCGAATATTTGCAATTTCAGGGGGGGGATTAGGTGCTCTGGTATGTCCAGATGCCACTGATGAGTAGTTTAGGTTCTGTCTAACGCTAGATGATTGGAATGGACGTCCTGAAAATCCAGCTTGATATGCTGGGGCGCCTGGGTTCCTTGCCTGATTAAAGTTTGGGATCTGAATTGGTTGTTTTGGGGTGTCCTACGCTTGTTAAGCACAGACGAGTTGCCCGGATTTCTCGGGCAACCGCGCCAATTTGCGGCATGGTCGCCGTTGCAGTTGCAACATAGCAGAAACTCTGCTTTACAGTCGCTGGCGGAGTGGGGCCCCGCACATCGCACGCATCTCAGCGGCAGTGAGCAAACTTGGCTACTATGGTAAAACCCACAGCAACCATGACACTGTGAGGCATAGCCTTTTCTGCCAGTGTAGGGCTCCAGCTTCACTTCTGTGCCTAGCATTTTGTTGATTGCAAATATATCTTCTGGGTTAAGCCCAGGCTTTAGCTGGAGGTAATAGAGGGGCAGTGGATACCTGCTCCCCCTTCTAGTTAATCTGGTATTGCTAATCACGGGGAAGCCCATAGCTTCCATAATCTCCGTGATTGCCGCGATTTCCGTAGCCACCGGTAGTCCTCTTATGACTACTTTTATAGGTCTGTCTTCTTTAAGATTGAAGGATTTGAATTGGACTCCAAATTTCTTTAGATAGTCCGTACATTTCCGAAATTCATCGGCATTATCCGGATAAATTTTGAAGAAGTTACCTTCCAGCTTAGGGTTTATGTTTTTCGCTATGTTTTTCAAGCCAAAAAGTATGGAAGGCCAGTCAGGCTGGCTGGCACTGATAAGTAACGGTGGCGTGGGGAGGATTCGGAGCATAGACTCCGAGGTGGTAGGACGCACAGTATGAGCGCTCCCGCGACAAACAGTGAAGCCCAGGTAGCGCCTGGGCATGCTATGGATAGTGACATTAGCGAAGTTGAAATGGCTGAGTGTTACGTGAGAAATACTACGGAAGCAACAGTACCTGATTCTATTAATTGTGTTATTGATCTCAAAAAACAAGTTACGGAAATGGAACTTTATATTGTGTTAAATGACGAAGAGAACCTGGACCCTGTAAAAAGACTCACTCTAGAGGAGATGAAAGGACGAATGAAGGAGATGAACGACCAACTGGACAAGTGGGCTGCAGCGCTGGGCTGTGGTAAGTATAGTTTGACTATACCCTCCCCCCCCCACTGTAGATTCTTCGGCTGAGGCCGCGACTAGCACTAATTCTAATGCCAACACGGCACTTAATGCAAATGTTAATGTATCTGATCAAACTGCTCTAGTTAATAATACTTTAGACAACACTACTAGCTCTCCTTGTAACGCAGGAGACCAGTCTGACATTGATGCCCACGAGGCTGCTAGGAAGATTGCACTTCTTAACTTAAATAATCCAAATACTTCTGCTAATAGCTCTGCTAATCAAAGCAACATAAAGCAATCTAAAAAGCGTACCCTCAGCGGTACTTTTACTGCCCGCACCTACACGGATGAAGAAGGATTTGTCCATAGGGTCACTAGGGCCACGAAAAATGACCAAAACCACGAGAGTTCGCTGGATTCTGAGCCAGCCAATAAAAAATCGACCGGCAACGAAAAGGACGGCCCCTCGACACAAGAGTCGAACCCCACGCGGTCAGCCATACCTCCCCTGCTTATCAGCGCCAATCAACCTGACTGACCCTCTATACTTTACAATTTAAAAAGAATTGCACCCAAAATTGCTCCGGTCTTAGACCGGCAATTTTTCAAAGTTTTTGTCCACACCGATAATGAGTTTAGAGACTGCACTAACTATTTAAAAAAGACTGGCGTACAGTTCAAATCATACACGCTGATGGAGGATCAACCAGTCAGGATTGTAATTAGAGGCCTTCCTGTGGTCACCGACATAGCCATAATTTCCCAAGCTATGCAAGCTAAGGGCTATACTGTTCTAAATAATTTTCGGCTCTCTAGAAGAGGGAGCAGACAGCCCCTCCCTCTCTATTACCTCCAGCTAGCACCCGGGACTAACCCGGAGAGTTTGTATTCTATTAGTAGGCTCCTAGGCACGGAAGTGAAACTGGAGCCGTACACCGGACGTAAGGGCTTCGCAAGCCAGTGCTATTCGTGCAATGGGTTTTTCCATAGCAGTCTAGCATGCAACTTGCCGAAGCGCTGCGTCAAGTGTGCCGGTCCCCATGCCGCCAAAGACAGCAAAGCTGACTTCCTCCAATGTTGCAACTGCAACGGACAGCACGCAGCCAACTCCAGCCAACTTTAGACAACACTACTAGCTCTCCTTGTAACGCAGGAGACCAGTCTGACATTGATGCCCACGAGGCTGCTAGGAAGATTGCACTTCTTAACTTAAATAATCCAAATACTTCTGCTAATAGCTCTGCTAATCAAAGCAACATAAAGCAATCTAAAAAGCGTACCCTCAGCGGTACTTTTACTGCCCGCACCTACACGGATGAAGAAGGATTTGTCCATAGGGTCACTAGGGCCACGAAAAATGACCAAAACCACGAGAGTTCGCTGGATTCTGAGCCAGCCAATAAAAAATCGACCGGCAACGAAAAGGACGGCCCCTCGACACAAGAGTCGAACCCCACGCGGTCAGCCATACCTCCCCTGCTTATCAGCGCCAATCAACCTGACTGACCCTCTATACTTTACAATTTAAAAAGAATTGCACCCAAAATTGCTCCGGTCTTAGACCGGCAATTTTTCAAAGTTTTTGTCCACACCGATAATGAGTTTAGAGACTGCACTAACTATTTAAAAAAGACTGGCGTACAGTTCAAATCATACACGCTGATGGAGGATCAACCAGTCAGGATTGTAATTAGAGGCCTTCCTGTGGTCACCGACATAGCCATAATTTCCCAAGCTATGCAAGCTAAGGGCTATACTGTTCTAAATAATTTTCGGCTCTCTAGAAGAGGGAGCAGACAGCCCCTCCCTCTCTATTACCTCCAGCTAGCACCCGGGACTAACCCGGAGAGTTTGTATTCTATTAGTAGGCTCCTAGGCACGGAAGTGAAACTGGAGCCGTACACCGGACGTAAGGGCTTCGCAAGCCAGTGCTATTCGTGCAATGGGTTTTTCCATAGCAGTCTAGCATGCAACTTGCCGAAGCGCTGCGTCAAGTGTGCCGGTCCCCATGCCGCCAAAGACTGCAAAGCTGACTTCCTCCAATGTTGCAACTGCAACGGACAGCACGCAGCCAACTCCAGCCAACTTTAGACAACACTACTAGCTCTCCTTGTAACGCAGGAGACCAGTCTGACATTGATGCCCACGAGGCTGCTAGGAAGATTGCACTTCTTAACTTAAATAATCCAAATACTTCTGCTAATAGCTCTGCTAATCAAAGCAACATAAAGCAATCTAAAAAGCGTACCCTCAGCGGTACTTTTACTGCCCGCACCTACACGGATGAAGAAGGATTTGTCCATAGGGTCACTAGGGCCACGAAAAATGACCAAAACCACGAGAGTTCGCTGGATTCTGAGCCAGCCAATAAAAAATCGACCGGCAACGAAAAGGACGGCCCCTCGACACAAGAGTCGAACCCCACGCGGTCAGCCATACCTCCCCTGCTTATCAGCGCCAATCAACCTGACTGACCCTCTATACTTTACAATTTAAAAAGAATTGCACCCAAAATTGCTCCGGTCTTAGACCGGCAATTTTTCAAAGTTTTTGTCCACACCGATAATGAGTTTAGAGACTGCACTAACTATTTAAAAAAGACTGGCGTACAGTTCAAATCATACACGCTGATGGAGGATCAACCAGTCAGGATTGTAATTAGAGGCCTTCCTGTGGTCACCGACATAGCCATAATTTCCCAAGCTATGCAAGCTAAGGGCTATACTGTTCTAAATAATTTTCGGCTATCTAGAAGAGGGAGCAGACAGCCCCTCCCTCTCTATTACCTCCAGCTAGCACCCGGGACTAACCCGGAGAGTTTGTATTCTATTAGTAGGCTCCTAGGCACGGAAGTGAAACTGGAGCCGTACACCGGACGTAAGGGCTTCGCAAGCCAGTGCTATTCGTGCAATGGGTTTTTCCATAGCAGTCTAGCATGCAACTTGCCGAAGCGCTGCGTCAAGTGTGCCGGTCCCCATGCCGCCAAAGACTGCAAAGCTGACTTCCTCCAATGTTGCAACTGCAACGGACAGCACGCAGCCAACTCCAGCCAACTCCAACAAGATTTCCAAATCTTCAAGGAACGCAGGAACTTCAGCAGATTCAGAGCCGGCCAATAGAAATGCTCCATTGACTGGTCTCGGTAAGGACGGCCCTTCGGCAAATTTGCCGACCCCTGCGCCTCCCACCACGCCTCCGCTTTTGATCAGTGCCTCTCAACCTGAGTGGCCTTCGATTCTGTTTAACCTGAAAAGGTTTGCACCTAAAATTGTTCCGGTCCTTGACCGACAATTCTTTAAGGTGCATGTCAAAAGCGATGACGAGTTTAGGAACTGCACCAATTACTTAAAGAAAACTGGTGTCCAGTTCAAGTCCTATTCTCTCAAAGAAGACCTTCCTGTTAAGGTCGTCATCAGAGGGCTTCCCGTGGTGACGGACATTAAACTTATTACTAAAGCTATGGAAGCAATGGGCTTCACTATCATTAATAACTATAGAATGACCAAGAGAGGGACCAGAGAGCCCCTCCCTCTCTATTACCTCCAGTTAGCACCCGGGACTAACCCGGAAGACTTATTTGAAATCAACATGCTCTTGGGTACGGAAGTGAGACTGGAGCCGTACGCTGGACGCAAAGGCTTCGCAAGCCAGTGCTATTCGTGCAATGGATATTTCCATAGCAGTTTAGCATGCAACTTGCCGAAGCGGTGCGTCAAGTGCGCCGGCCCACATGCCGCCAGTGAATGCAAAGCTGAATTTCTGTACTGTTGCAACTGCAGCGGCCAGCATGCTGCTAACTGGCGTGGTTGCCCAAAAAACCCGGGCAACTCGTCCGTGAACAGGAGCAATAGGGCTCCCCCTAAAAATTCTAACTACTACCCGCGCCCCCCCCCCCCAGGATTAAACCCTGGGAATCAAGGCCGTCCTATTCGTGCCGCTGGCATTGTTCCTAACTTAAACTTTTCTAACGTAGTTTCTGGTGTACCTCAGAACCAACCTACCCCCCCTACCAAAAACTCCGGACAAATTGAAACTCAGTCGGTCCCAGCAGTCGCCACCCAAATTCCAAATTCTCAAGTTGACAGCACTGGTGCTGTCAACTATACCGACTTTCTCCTCTCCCTTTTGGCCATGCGAAGCACGCACGACAAGGACTTACTCCTTGCCGCTTTTGAGCGTTCTTTACCTGAGCTGCGTTTGGCGACAACGCAAATTGATATGATTTGGGCTGTCTACCGGAGCTATAATGCTCTGGCTAGATAAGCCGAACACCCCTGACTTTCCTTCCTGGATGTCGCCATGTTCTCTCTTTCGGCATCCCATACCTTGCAGTCTCTCAAGGTCGGCTTCTGGAACGCCAATGGAGTGCGTCCAAAGCTGCCCGAGATGCGTGATTATGTTATAGATGAAAACTTCGACATTTTTATGGTGAATGAGACCCACCTGACCCCCCCCCGCCTCCCCAGCAATCTGTAATTATACAGGTTACTTCTCGTATAGAACGAGAGCTGGGGCGGCGAGGAGGAATGTCAAAGGCGGCACTGCACTCTATGTTAAAAACAACATTCCTCATCATAGGTTAAGTGTCCCGGCCTTCACGAAGCTTGAGGCCACAGCTATCAAAATCACTATTCCAAATTTGGTCCCGATTGCACTTGCTTCAGTGTATATCCCTCCTGATAATGGTTCTAGATTATGTACTTCGGAGCTTGAAGCACTTTTGAGACTAAGCAGTAATATTATCATCGCTGGTGACCTAAATTCTCGCCATATTTCCTGGGACATAGCTTCGAATGGAAAAGGCCTAACCAATGCTGGTGACTTTCTTAAAGTACATAGTAACACGCGGGAAGATTATATAAAAATTCAACGATTCCTTATCGAAAAGAAGGTAGAGTTTAAGTCATACCTCCTGGACGACCAGAAGCCGTTAAAAATCGTTATCCGTGGCCTTCCGATCTGCACGGACGTAACTGACATTTCCAGCGAGTTGGAGTGCTTGGGGTTCAGGCCCATCAGCGTCACGCAGCTGGCAAGGGGCCCCAAGACCAACCGCGTGAACATGCCACTTTACTACGTGCAGATCGCCAAAAATCCTACCAATGAAAAAATTTATTCCCTAACCAATCTATTTAACATGATGATAAAAATTGAGAAATATAGAGGTCCCAGGCAGGTCGTCCAGTGCTTCCGGTGCCAATCCTACTTCCATACCAGCAACGGATGTCATCTCCCCCCCAACTGCGTAAAGTGCGCGCAGCCCCATCTCACTAAAGACTGCACTAAACCATATGAAGCCCCCTGCAAATGTTACAACTGTGGAGGAGAGCATCCTGCCTCCTACCGTAATTGCCCCCGTTTTCCAAAATTCAAACCCCCCCCCCCCCCGTCAAACTCTACCTTCACTGGAAAGCTCGCCAACCCGCTTCGCTCATATGCGAACGCTACAGCAGGACGCAGCGAGGCGCCCAAAAAGGCTACTCAAGCCACACCTAAATTACCTGCACCCCAAGGAGCCCACATTAATACTGCAGAAACTGATGATTTTCTAAATTACCTCTTCAGATTTGAAGAGAGATATGGAATAGAAATTACTAACAGGGCATTTAAGAATGCCCTACCCGCCCTTCGGTCTGCTCCTACCGAGATAGACAAAGTTAATATAATTTACGAGAGCGTTTTTGCTCTCGTCTGCCAAGCTTCCCCCCCCCCCCGGCCATGGTTTCTCGCGCAAGGAACTTGAAGGATCTTACCATTGGCATCTGGAATGCCAATGGACTTAGAGGTAAAATCAATGAAGCTAGGGACTTCTGTATAGCATATAACTTAGACTTGTTTTTGGTCCAAGAGACCCACTTCAGTCCAGGGAAATCTTGCAAGATTGCTAACTATGACTTATACAATGACGACAGGCCTCTAGTTAGCAATCACCCCTCAGGTGGCACAGCAATTTATGTTCGACGCGGCTTGCCGCATTCCCGCCTCCCCCCCCCATGAGGGAGGGGGAGGCTACCATCGTTCAACTTGCCCTACCGAACAATCCGGTGATCACCATTGTGTCCGCGTATCTACATCCGTCTGCTCCTGTCAAAGACGTCATGTCTGACCTGCAGTCTCTCTTCAAGATCTCGCCCCATGCAATAGTCGCTGGTGACTTCAATGCCAAGCATCCTGCCTGGGGCTGTCCTCATGCGAACTCTCGCGGTTATCGGCTTAAACGCTGGACCGACGAGAGGAACCTTGAGATAGTAGCTCCGGCGGATCCAACTCACATGGATAACGTGCTTGACTTTGCGGTCACCAGCAATAAGCCTTACTCCTATTGCATGGAGGCATTCAACGAGCTTCCATCGGATCATCTCCCTGTCATCTACACTCTTGAGTTAGATAATTTCAACATCAGGCATACTGCAAAATTAAGCACGAACTGGAGTAGGTTCAAGGAACTCCTAGCCGAGGAGCTCCCCCCCCCCCTCGTTGCCAATACTAAGGACCAACTGGATGCAGAGGTGGGTAATCTCGAGACAATGATACGAAATGCCTACTCTGCATCCTCTTGGCCCAAGAGCAACAAAGTTGATCACCATCGACTTCCACTTGACATCAGGGAGATGATCAGCAAACGCAACCATCTGCGTAGAGACTGGCAGGCCAGCAGAGACCCAGCCATCAAAAGAGAACTGAACTATGTTCGGTCTCAGGTGAGAGCCAAAATCAAAGCTCACAGCTGTGCACGGTGGAACACTTATGTTGAGTCCCTAACGACTAAAGACAACACCATTTGGAGGGCAACCTCACGCTTTCGTAGGCACAAAACTCACATTCCGACCCTTGAAGGTCCCAACTTCAGGGCGACTTCCCACACACAAAAGGCTGAACTGCTCGCAGACAGTCTTAGAAGCCAGTTTGAACCACACCACGACGTAATCGATCCCAGGACGGTTGCGTTCGTGGACGCCAAGGTTGAACAGTTCATCACAACACCGATTCCATATACTCTGACTGATGTCACTTGGAAAGAGCTGCAGCCCCGTATTCTAAAACTTAAGAAGAACAAGGCTCCTGGGAAGGATCTCATCACTTCCATGATGTTGAAGAGCCTGCCTTCTTTACTATATAATTATATAGTAAAGCTCTTCAACCTCCTTTTACGACATAACTATTTCCCTGGGGCTTGGAAGGTAGCCATTGTTGCACCCCTTCCCAAGCCAGGTCTTGACCATTCGCTTGCGGTCAACTACCGTCCAATTTCTCTACTTTCAGGTCTTTCGAAGCTTTTCGAGTTTGTCTTAATGCGTCGCATGGACGAGTTCTGCGATCTGAGGAACATAGTTATTCCTGAACAATATGGGTTCAGGAAGAAACACTCCACTCAGCACCAGTTGCTGCGGGTCGTTGAGCTCGTCCATGGGGCGCGTAGCAAACGCGAAAGCTCGTCCATTGTTTTTCTGGATCTGCAGAAGGCGTTTGATAAGGTGTGGATAAACGGGTTGTTGTTCAAACTTATCAAACGCTCCTTCCCTCCAAATCTTATTCATATCTTTCACTCTTATTTAACTGGTCGAAGTTTTGCCGTTCGTGTTGCCGACATCATATCCTCTCCCAGGAATGTTCTCAGTGGGGTCCCGCAAGGTTCTCTTGTTGGACCCAAACTGTTCAACCTTTACATTAACGATCTTCCGCGCTCCCCCGGTGTCGCCCTTGGCCTATATGCCGATGACACCGCCCTGATCACTCATCACAAACAGTCACAAGTCGTGCACAGCATACTACAAAGCTATCTGGACAAGCTGACACAATGGCTGATCAAATGGAGAATCAAAGTAAACGTCGGTAAGTGTGCTGCTGTCACCTTCCCCCCCCCCCGGCATACCCATCCCGCTAATCTCATCTTAAATAATCAGTCTATTCCCTGGCAAGATAGTTATAAGTACCTAGGTGTGTACTTAGATTCCAAATTGACGTGGAAACTTCACATTTCTGAAATTAGTAAGAAAGTGAAGTCTGCACTTGCCCAACTTCGACCCCTTTTGGCTAGAAATAGCCGCCTGTCCACCCAGAATAAGTTATTGCTATACAAGTCCTATATACGTCCCATCATGACGTACGGTGTCCCAATTTGGGGCACCGCGGCAGAGACTCACCTTAAGAAGCTTCAAGTCATCCAAAATAACGCACTGCGTATGTTTGCTAATCTGCCGACCTACGTCCAACTAGAAGTCCCGCACAAAGACCTCAGAATTAGGCCTTTCTTGGAATATGTCAAAAAACTCTCTTTAAATTTTCATCGAGGTCTGAGAAGCGTAAATAATCCTACGTTGGACAATATCCCGCACTATCGGCCAGGTCGGCCGGGCACGCGAAAGCGCCCCCGGTCGTTACTTGCTCGATCGGTGAAGGATATTTTCTTCCGCCCTAAAAAGCGGTTCCGTCCATCATAGTTTTATTAGCTCTCCTTTTTGTTAGTTGCAGACTCTAGCAGCTGTACCTCTCCCTAGCTTTTGGGACCGCGCGTTTTGTTGGCAAGCCTTCCCCCTTCGTCGCTACTAGGCTCTTCTCAAGCTCAAGGCCCTGCGCCCCTCGGGGCGCACCCAGTCTATCCCCCTCTTTTTTTCTACTCTGTTGGGCGCTCGCTTGGGCCCCAACATTCAGTCTTCTGAAGACTTGGGGAAGGGTAGGACTTAGGTCCCGCCCCCCCCCCAAGCATCTCTTAGTTCTCAGCTACCTTTTAGTTGCTTAAATTACACGTTACTACTTCCTTTTCATTTCTTTTTTCCTTTTCTTCTGGAGTTTAAAGGGAGGAAGCATTTCCTCTCCTGGGTACTCCACTAACCCCGTCCTTGAGACCTTGAGAATGGAAAAGGCAGAGATCTAAAACGATTGGCTCAGTGCGCCAACTTCAGGATCGTAGCTCCGCCCACTCCCACTCACTTTGGTACTGGAAGGATCCCTTCAGTCCTTGATCTGGCTCTCTTCAGAAACATTCCTTTTAATCATACGATCAGAGTCGATAATAAATTGACGTCTGATCACCTTCCAGTATTATTGACCCTTAATTTTGATAAAATCTCTTTAGATCACCCGGTGGAGCTACACACAAACTGGGACGATTTCCGTCACCACCTTAATATTTCTAGTACTGCCCCCCCTCTCAAAATTACCAGCACGGACGATATCGATAATAGCGTCCAAGATTTTAATCACTTACTGCTAGAGGCTTTTGCTGCTGCCTCGAAACCAAATCGTTCACGAGTTAACTATCACTCATTACCGAGTGATATTAAAGCCAAAATTAAGCAGCGTAACAGGTTACGGAGAGATTGGCAGCGCAGTAGATACCCACCTTTCCAAGCGCAACTCCGTCAACTTCATAGCGAGGTCAAGTCTATGATTCAAACTCACACCCAGCAACGCTGGCGTACCCACCTTGAGGGACTCTCACCCACGAATCACAGTCTCTGGCGAACAGCTAAAAACATGAGAACCACGAAAACAGCAATTCCGCCCATTAATGGCTTACATGCTCGCGCCCAGACTGCGGAGGAAAAAGCTAATGCTATTGCAGATAGCTTGGAACTCCAATTCACTCCACACGAAGACCCAAACTTCAGCCAACTTCATACAAGCACTCTACACGATTTCCAACAGACCAATCAGAATGCTCTAAATGTACAAGTACCAAATGACCTCGAATCTATACACTTGGCTGAAGTTCACAACATCATACGTAGCTTCAAAGCAAAGAAATCTCCTGGCTCTGACAAGATCAGCAATAGAATGCTGAAAAACCTTCCTCTTCATTACGAGTGCTGGCTCACCGTGCTCCTTAACCATATGCTGGAACTCCGATACTTTCCCCAGAGTTGGAAAACTGCTGACGCTGTCCCTCTCTTCAAAAATGGTCAAAATCCTAATTCTGCTGATAGCTACAGACCCATCAGCCTTCTATCTAGCCTTTCCAAAATTTTTGAGTTAGTGTTGCTTAGACGTTTGACTAGTTTCTGCAGATCGAAAAACATTTTAATACCTGAACAGCACGGCTTTCGATCTGAATTTTCCACGCATTCCCAACTCATGCGTGTAGTAGAAACTATTCACAAAAACTCTACCAACAAGCAGTATACCAGCATAGTGTTTTTTGATATCAGTAAAGCTTTTGATAAAGCCTTTATTCCGGGTCTGCTAACCAAGCTGGTCCGACTTGGTATTTCGACACAACTTTTGGCTCTCATCAACTCGTATCTTACTAAACGTTCTTTCCGCGTACGAGTTGAACATTCATACTCTTCTCTTCGGCCAATCAGAGCCGGGGTACCACAGGGCGGAAATTTAAGCCCACTTCTATTTAACCTTTATATCAACGACATACCCAAAAACCCTTACGTTAAGCTGGCCATCTTTGCAGATGACACAGCCCTGATGTCTAGAAGCTCTAAACCACATCACACTATTAACACACTCCAAAAATACATAAAGAATAGTCTTGAGCACTGGCTCGTGACCTGGAGAATCAAAATTAATCCGTCCAAGAGTGCAGTCGTCATTTTTCGTCCGAACTACCGAGAACTTAGCACTAATAATTTCTCCCTTAAAATTTTCAATGATCCGATCCCCTTTTCACAGTCTGCAAAGTATTTGGGAGTCATCTTGGACTCCAAATTACTTTTCGCTGAGCATATCTCTAAGAAAATTGAATCTGCTAATAAGACATTTGTAGCCCTCCTCCCACTTCTCGGTAGAAAGTCTCACTTGTCCCCTTACAACAAACTGCTCCTCTATAAACAAATCATCGCACCTGCTTTTTTGTACGCCAGCTCTGTTTGGGGCTCGGCTGCAAAAAGGCACATTGAGAAACTGCAAGTGTTCCAAAACAAGGTTCTGCGCAGCATTGTTAATGCGCCCTGGTACATCCAGAACGAGGTGATACATCACGACCTCAAAGTCCCACACATTACTGGGCAGATTAGGAAAACCTCACGAAATTTCTTTAAAAAGAACTCTAGAAAACCCTGCCTGAGAGGTGTCGATAATAGCTACGACACTTCCACAACCTCCTATCTTGGAAAAAGAAGGCCTAGACACCTTCTTTCAGGGCCAGCGGCGCCCCCGTGGAAGCGCCCCAGATATTCTACGCCCCAGACAGGCGTTTCCTAACCTCGTTCGCCGGATGGCGCTGAGGGCGCACTTTTCCACTCTGGGGCTGCCCCGGCAGACCCAGAGTGGAACGGAGCGTTCTGATTCGTCCTCCCCGGCGAGCCCTCAATCCACACTTATACTTTGCCATGCCCGCGACTTCAATGCCGCAAACCCAGCCGTTAGCTAAAACGGGTGAAAAAAAACAAAAAACTATCGAGTTCCAAAAGGACACTCACAAAAAAGTGCAAACCGCGGTTGAGGCTGAGGAAATGGAAGCGGAGACTGAACAGGCTGATAAATCTGATGCTGAAAAGATGGAGGATATCCTCAACCTCATCAGAGGGTTTATCAGCATGTTTAATCTAGACGACATAAAACGTCTGTTGATGCAGTTCGCAGAGTTGGTACAAAAAAAGAGCGATCCAATGGTAATGGTCTTTGAGGCCCTTAAACTAATCGCGCACTTTAAAAGTAACAGTGAGAATCAAACCCGTCATGGCTAGGTCCCAAAAGGAGTCAATAAAAATAATATTTTGGAATGCGAACGGCATATCTCCAAGAATAAATGAACTTAGGAACTATGTAAATGAAAATGACGTAGACGCCTTACTAATTCAGGAAACTAGAGTTAGAGAAAGTAAAAAACTAAACATAGCCAACTACTCAGGTTATCATAATCTTAGCTCAAATACTAATGCTAGAACGCCCCCATGGAGGAACAGCAATATACATTAAAAGAAATATTCCCCACGAGGAACTAAAAAGCATAAATCTTCAAAGTATAGAAAATACTAGCATAAAAATTAAAATTCATAATACTAGCCCGTTTATCCTAACCTCAACATATGTCAAAAATATGAGTAGAGTAGACGTAGCTGCGCAGCTGGAACTGCTTTTCTCGCGATATCCCAACACGATACTCGCAGGCGACTTCAACGCACATCACCGAGCGTGGGGTTGTAGGAGAGCCAATGCACGCGGTACACAGATACATAGACTGCTGAACACCACAAATACTAACATTATTGTTCCGTCGACACCAATCTGCTTCTCAGGCGCCAGCGGCACATTCATAGACTTTGTCCTAACGCGAAACATAGACTACGCTCACACTATTAGTACCCTGGATGAATTCGACTCGGATCATCTACCGGTACTGGTGACATTTGACCTGAACACACCTCTTCCAGCCTCTCTGGGACAAGAGAGGGTCAACTGGGAAGTATTCAAAAGAGCACTCTTCGAGCCGCATTTAGCAGTACCTAACATTATGAGCACGGCGGATATTGACTCTGCCACGCACACACTCACAACAGAAATCAAGAGAGCAATTGCTTCTGCCACAACACATCGTGAGTCTCCAAAATTACCCACACTTTCCCACCATGTCAAACAATTAGTCAGGCAAAGGAATAGAATGCGTAAGACATGGCAGGCTAACAGAGATCCCGCCCTTAAAAGGGAGCTTAACAGACTCACGAGCAAAGTCAGGGGGAAAATTGTCGCAGAAAAGCAGCAACAGTATAAAGAATTATTCGAATCCCTTAGCCCAGAAGATGTATCGCTCTGGCAATTCGCAAACAGACTCAGGAAACCTCAAATTAAGCTTCCGCCACTAATGGATGGCGCTAAAATCGCGTACTCAGACGAGGAAAAAGCCGAGGCGCTGGCAAGCCATTATGAAAAACAATTCCAACCAAACCACGATCTAATGTGTCAGGATACCCTAAGAATGGTTAGCCAAACTTTAAATAACTTCAGGAATTCCCCGGTAACGGCTGAGATTAACCCAGCCACCCCGCAGGAGATATTAGAAATTATCAAAAATCTCAAAAATCGCAAAAGCCCAGGGCACGACAAAATCAGAAATATTGCGGTTAAAAACCTACCCCTAAACGTAATATGTTACTTGACTATCTTAATAAATAAAATATTAAAACTAAACTACTTTCCCAAAGAATGGAAGGAAGCGATAATCATAACAATCCCCAAGCCAGGTGAGGATGCCACAATTCCAGCCAACTACAGACCAATCAGCTTGCTACCGACACTTAGTAAAATTACTGAGAAAATAATTCTTAAGAGACTGAACACGCACCTTAGTGAGAATGATATCCTCATTCCGGAGCAGTTTGGATTTCGGCCAAAGCACTCCACCACTCATCAATTGCTGAGAGTGGTAGAGTACATATCTTCTGGACTTAATAGTAAGACACCCACAGCTGCGATTTTTCTGGACATACAAAAAGCCTTTGATAAAGTGTGGCACTGTGGATTTGATCACTTTAAAAGTCCCTGACGCTCTTGTCAAACTTTTAATCTCATACTTAAATAACAGACACTTTCAAGTCAGAGTAGGAGGTAACTTATCAACACCCAAGCTCATTAAAAGTAGTGTACCGCAAGGTTCTATCCTGGGCCCGACACTCTTTAACATATACCTGAATGACATCCCCAGGACTCCAAACACAGAGCTGGCACTCTATGCAGACGATAGTGCGATACTTGCAAAATACCCTTATGTCTCAGTAATGCACAGACAGCTACAACAACACTTAGACATGCTCCAAACTTGGCTGGAAAAATGGCGAATAAAATTAAACCCCAATAAATGTCATTGGATATATTTCTCTAGAAAACGTAAACCTCCGCCGCCTCTGTACATAAACAACCATGCCCTAAAAGCGGAAAAATCTACTAAATACCTAGGTGTAACGATAGATTCCCACCTAACCTGGAAACAGCACGTAACGAACTTAATCAAAAAAGCGTATATGGCCACAGGAGCCTTATACCCAATGATAGGAAACGGAAATCTAAGTTATCAAAATAAACTCCTAATTTATAAATCGGTCATCTGCCCGGGAATGCTGTATGCAGCACCCGTATGGGGATATGCCTGTAAAACTACAATAGACCTCCTAGAGACAAAACAAAACAAAATCCTACGGATTATCAGGAAAGCTCCCAGATACTTAAGAAACTCGGTAATTAGGAATGACTTCAAAATAAAAACTGTTAGAGCCCAAATTAAAAAGCTAGCTCTTAAATTTTACAGAAATTTGCCATCCGTTCCAAACGAACTGTTATTCAATCTGCATGACTATGATCATCGCAAGGCCAAATCTCGTAAGAGACCCCGCGCTGTTCTAAACATCGATAATCGGAATTAAAAGATCCCACCTCAAACATCTGATTTTTAAATAAAACTCGCGACTATTATTTTATAAAAAAAAAAAAAAAAATATTCTAAACTCTAAACTGCCAAAACGCTAGGTAACCCTTAGATCTGCATCAACCTCCCAAACTGCTTAAACTCTAAATGTGCAACAAACTGCCACACTAGGAGCTAGGACAAATAATAAAGTAGTAAATAAAAACCTCGAACCTCCAATTAGGGTCACTGAATTAATGTCACAGTTTGACGATAAGAACCACATATTGAAATTGGAGATTAAAGGCGCTTCGCGCCTGGTGCTCTGTCTTGTACGAGGAATTGCCGTTAATGGAGTACCTAGCAAAGCTACAGTGTGCTTGCTTTCACCTCCGATCATAAATAAAAGGTTAGGAAATCAGAAAAGGATATTTTATAATAAAATAGGTATCCAGCAGGATCGTTGCGGTGCATGTAAGGCAGGATTGAGACGAGTCCCAATACGGTCTACATGTCGCTGATTTAGAAGATGGAGTAATACCTCCTAGAAATAAAGGAAAATTTGGAAGTAATGGGTGAGTTCCGTGGAACTCTGCCTTGAGACCATGAGAAACGTTCAAGTTAAGCAGAAGGAGGCGGGACAGCGGAGAGCGCCGGCAGATCAAAAGGATTCTGGCCAAGCCAATCAAAACTCCCCAAGGTTATAGAAAACGGGAGAAAAACGAGACCTGCAAGCAGGACCTGTCATAACAAAAATAAATAAAAACTTAGGGGGATTTGGACAGTTCACAAATACTGTCGTAAAGAATAGCAATTCTATCTATTATTCTGGTGGATTCTCTTAGTTTCGGGAGGGCAGCATTGAGGGCTTGCTGTAGGAAATCTCTCCGATAGCCGTTTCTTTCGAAGCGGACAATCAGATCAATGACCTCCAGCTAGTCATCTCTAGTAGAATCATTCCCCTCAGTAGGGGGTATGTTAGCATTAAAATTTACAACTTGATCTATGGGGGTAGTTTTAGAAGGAAGTTTAGGAAAGTCCTGATCATTGTGCTTAAAAGCGGAGGCATAAGATTTTGTACTATCAGCAAACTTGCTGGGGAAAGTACGAGGTTTAGCAGTCTTTGGTTTAGGAAATTTAGGACACCCGCGATAACTTGCAGGGTGTTCACCACCACAATTTGCACAAGTGCATTTAACTTCCGGTCTTTTAGGACATTCAAAAGAACGATGATCGCCCGCACACTTCACGCATTTGGGCGGCAGATGACATGAATTTGCTGCATGATGCCATTTTTGACATGAAAAGCACTGAGTGCTGGCGCCTTTGCGCCCTCTGTATCTCTCTACTTTTATTACCACTCCTAGCAGCTTAATCACTTGGTAAATTTTAAGATTTGAGGGATTTTTGTCTAATTGGACATAGAATAGAGGCATTAAGATTCTGTTGTTTTTAGGGCCTTTATAGAGCTGAGTAATGCTTCTAATTTGGAATCCTCCAGCTTCAAGTTTTTCTTTAATTAAATCTACTTTAGTGGGGACCGGGAGCCCCCTGATCACAACTTTTAACGGTTTTTCCTCGTTGAGGAGAAAAGTCCTGAAAGAAATTTTGTCATCAATTAATCTTCTTTGAACATCCATGAATTCTTCACGAGTGTCTACATCAATTTTGAAGAGATTTCCTCTCAAACTGCTTACAATCGAAGGTGCTACAAGGCGCAACTGGTTTAGGTAGTCATACCAGCTAGTGCTGGGAACAATAAAGAGGGGGGGAGGGCGGCGTTCCTTTTTAGGAATTTCCTCAACATTCGTTGCGTCAGGCGCAGGAACCTCAGGGTCAAGAACAGGTTTGACCGTTGAAAGGGGAGAGGGAGGAACATTCTTTGCAGCTTTGGCAGTGTGCCTCTTGGGCACCTTGACGAATCCTTCATCATCAGGATCAATGAGGGAGTGTTTGCTAGCACTAGTGCTAGGTTTATCAGTTGGGCTGGCAGTGTTGCAAAACTTTTCAAAGTCCTTCATGACATCGAGCACCTCTCTGGATAACTCAATTCTAGAGCTCGTGCTTGAGCACTTAGTCTGGGTAGGCAAGGAGGATTCAAGAGACATCTTGGGTGAAGAGGAGACAACAGAAATCCCATGAGAAGAACTCATGGGGGGCTCACCAGAAAGATCCATACTGTCTGCGTCATCCAACGCGACTTCCATCTCTTTCTCCATAACAGCTGCTTTTGCCTTAAGCAAAAGCCATTCTTGTCTTGTGATATCCCTAGGCGGGTTATCGACTATGACACAAAGTTCATCAAAATCAAAAACAGAGTTTTGAAGTTTCTCAAGATCAGGTTTCCCTCGAGAGGGTATTTCTTCAGAAAGAGCATGATATTGTTCCTTGAACTTTCTCCAATCAGCCATACACAAATCGGATCCAAAGACCTTCTTAAAAGCTGTGACTGAAACGAGCACACGTGAAAGATCCATACCGAGAAAATGGCGCAGAGCAGGAGAGATCGGACAAACGACCTCACCCAACGGCATCCATAGTTCGACCGCTAAGTTCATTTAAAGTATCAGTTGAGTAGGGGTAATGCAGATTTTTAAGGAGGGCGAAATCAATGGTGGAAGGAGTGGCCGAAAAGGAGAAATGCGTGGGATTGGAGGGGACAGCAACGTGAATGTTGTTAGTAGTGATGAAGTTATGGATTTGGGTACCATATAGGTTTCTGCGCCTGCAATTCCAGGAGGGGTGGTGGGCATTAAAATCACCGGCAATAATCATGCGGTGGTCGGTATTAAGGATATTATTGAGGTCAGGAATGATGTCCACAGAACGGCTATGCTTAACGTAGATGGATCCAATGACGAGGGGAGGTTGGTTAGGGATGGTAATTTTGACAAGTTTATTTTCAATATAGTTAGAGTTAATAGAGGAGAGTTCAAAGTGCGGGATGTTGTTTTTGATATACACAGCAACGCCACCATAAGTAGAGTGGGAGGTCGAATTTTGGTTTCTAAGGGCAGAATACTTTTTATAATTTGGAATGTTAAGGGTGGGGGGGCGAGGGCCAGGGCGGATTTCCTGAATTAAGATGATTTCATAGGGGTTAGAGTTTATAAGGTCACGCAGTTCTGAGATTTTGCCTGCAAGGCCATTAGAGTTCCAGAAGAGGATACGAAGAGAGAAGAGACTACTATTCATGATGATCGTTAGAGGCTGAGCAAAAAATTTCTTCAAAAGCGGTAATAATAGCAAATATTTTATTTAGGGGGTTATCAGCATCGCTGCAGCTGGTTTGGATTGCGGCTAAGAATTTTTTGATTTTTTCCATATTAATATCAAAGCTCTGGAAAATAGATTTGATTTCATTGAAAAGTTTAAAGATATCAGAGAATTGTGACGAGAGGTTTGGGTTATTTGACTTGCTTTGGTTTTGAGTTTGATTTGTGGTTTGATTTTGATTTCGAGTATGATTAGCAACAAGAGTGGGGGTGGAGACTGTTTGTTCCGGGGCAGTGATGTAGGAGTGGATAGATAAGTTAGCCAGCGGTAAGTTATTAGGTTCGGTGAGTGGGGTTTTAATAGGAGTCACAGGGGTAGGATTTAGAGCTTTTGGAATTTGAGAGTTTGGATTCTGAGATTTGGATTTTTCATTTACCTGGTTTGTCATGGGTGAGGCAGCCTCAGCAAAAGATTTTGGGAGGGGGGGGGGAGGGTGAGTAGCAGAGTGCGGGGTTTGATTTGAGGTTTTTGGATTGAACTGTGAGTAGGTAGCATTATTTTGAGTGGTCCTTATGGGAGGAAAGTCCTTTGGCTGAGAAGTATTAAATTTGGAGACGGGGGGGGGGACAGTGGGTCCTGCATCATAGAAGTCGTTGTTTTTATTAAATGGGTTTGCAGGGCATTGACGGTAGTTCGCAGTGTGGGGTCCTGAGCAATTTGCACACTTTGGGGGAGTAGTAATAGGCTTTTGGCATTCTCTTGAAGGGTGTCCCTCACCGCATTTGACACAACGGGGGGGCAGTCTACAGCAGTCACTGCTATGGTTGAATCTTTGACACCGGAAGCACATTTTGATGGCCCTAGACTGAAAATTTGTGATACGGATGGTCATGTCAAGTAAGGTGTCAATTTCATGAATTTTCTCCCATCCTTTGGTGGGGTGTAGAAGGGTCAGAAAAATCGGTAGGGGAGCTTTTGTGCGAAGATCCTTGAGCTGCGAGATTCGATGGATGTTAAATCCTAGAGAGTTTAATTCAGAGACTATTTCATCAATTTGAGAATTTGGGGGAAGACCTTTGATAAGGATTTTGATGGGTCTCTCCGCTTTAATGTTAATGGAGTGGAACTCCAGGTTATGCTCAACAAGATATTTTTGTACAGTACGGAAATCATCAATGGAATTAGGATAAACTTTAATGAATTCGCCCGCAAGTTGGGCTTTAACGGGGTTTGATGTTTTAGAATTTAGAGTTTTAATTAGGGCCCTCCAATTGTTTGGGCAGTTTATATAGAATGGTTCCGGATGTGGGATGGTGTTATTGGTGGGGTCAGAATTTACATTAACAATAGAGGTAGAAGGGGCATCTTCGGGGGTGGGAGAGGTGTCCATGAGGGACGGATTCCTATTGGTTTGTTCGGGTTGCTCGTAATCCTGGGAGTTTGATTTATCGAGGGCAGCAAAAGCGTTGCGAGTTTCAGTATTAAGAGAGGAGGGAACGATGGTGGCTTTTCGGCAAGTCTTTTTATGGGGAGGTTGTATGAATCCTTCCAGGTCCTGTTGTTCCTCTGTGGGAACAGTAATATCAGGCAAATTAGAATTTGGATTTTCATTACAAGAGATTTCATATTGCTTAAGAGTTAAGTTTTCATTTTGAGATTGAGGCACTTTGCAGATTAGATTAGTGATTTCAGTAGAGTTTAGATTAGAGTTGGAGCAATGGGGATCTTCCCATGAGTTGTTATCATTAGATGAGATTTCATTAGTTTTAAGAGGTTGTGGGTTAGTCTCCAACCGATTGTTCATTTCAAGAACTGATAGATTTAAGTTGCCTGAGTAGGTTGAATTTGTAAGCAGCTGCTGTTGAGCATTAAGTTTAGAAAATTTGAGAAAGTCATTAATTTCAAAAAAGAAAGGGGTTTCCTCAGTGGCATGGGCGTTCAGCTCAAAAAAGTTAATAAGATCAAGACACATACCCTTGAGAGTCATGACGCTCCTGTTTATGTCTCCGGCAAGGATCAGTTTCCATTCGTGCATCAAGAAATGGAAAATCAGGACTTGGTCCTCCTTTTGCTGGTGGTGGCCTGGTGTATCCGGAGGGATTTTCGGGAAATCTCCATCACGAAAACGAGTTATCATCGCTGTAAGGTCATCAGGCATCTGTCGATCGGTTGGTGGCATAGTGGATCCCGGATCCATATTGAGGTTAGAATAGCAAGAATTATCCAGAGAGGTAATAGTATTACTGTTACCCGACATGCTTTACCGCAACTGGCTATCACATGCCCAAGCAAGAGTATACTGAGAGAAAACCAAAGAGAAAATTCACGTGCGAGGAGAGCTCAGAAGGTACGACCGTTCGTGTCTGTTGCTCAGAGTCGAGTCCGAGTCGAGTGAGAATCTCTCAAGGACGGGGTTTTACGGAGTGCCCAGGAGGGGAAGGAATTCCCCCCTTTAAACTCCGGACGAAAAGGAAAAGAGATACGAAAAAAGGAAAACATATGTGATAGAATTTACATCTGAAGGAGTGCTTGGGGGGGGGGGCTCAACCGAAGTCGGGCCCTTCCCCAAGTCTGCAGAGAAGGAGAAAGGGCTAGGGCCCAAGCGGGCGCCCAGCAAGATAAAAGAAGGGGTAGAAGAGGGGCGTCCCGAAGGACGCAGGGCCTTGAGCTTGAGACAGGGAGGGGGTACCGAACATTACAAAAAAGTTAAAAGGTTCGTCGAACAACGCGATTTCCCAAAAGCAAGGGAGGGGCACGGTTAAACTAGAGTTCTGAAGCCACTCCAAACGAGGGGGGGGGGGGAGATGCAAAACAATGCTAGATACGGCGGCCCCGTGGGGGGCGCAGGAATGCATCCTTGGGGCGACGCCACGGCAGCGCCCTCGGGCGCTTACGCGCCTTTGGGTGCGTCGGGTTATACCCCGGGATGCTATCTAACGTGGGATTGCTTACTCCACTGAGACCTCTGAGAAACTTTTGAGCTAAATTTTGAACATGTTCTAAAAAGGGTCTAATGTTGAGGTCTCTATGCAGAACTTCCAGCCGGACGTAACTCGGCAACCTAACAAACGAACGAAGTGCAATATTTTGCACAACTTGAAGCTTCCTAAGGTGAGTCTCCGCTGCGGTTCCCCAAATAGGAGATCCGTACGTCATAATTGGACGTATGCAGGCTTTGTACAGCAATAACTTATTTCTAGTTGACAGGCGGCTGTTCCCAGCCAAAAGGGGGCGCATGAGGGCGAGTGCAGACTTCACTTTCCGGCATGTTTCAGAAATGTGAAGTTTCCACGATAATTTGGAATCCAAGTACACTCCAAGGTACTTGTAGCTAGATTGCCAGGGAATGGGCTCGTTGTTTAAAGTTAAATTAGTGACGGGGGTTCGACGCGGGGGGGGGGGGGAAACTGACGGCAGCACACTTGGCTACGTTGACTTTTATCCTCCAGTTTTTTAACCATTGCGTCATCTTGTCCAGGTAATCCTGAAGCGTTTTGTGCACGACATGTGTATGTTTATGTTGAGCAATCAGGGCCGTGTCATCGGCATATAGGCCTAAAGTGACACCGGGGAGACGTGGGAGATCGTTAATGTATAGGTTGAACAACTTGGGGCCGACAAGAGACCCTTGCGGGACCCCACTGAGTATATTCCTGGGAGAGGAGAGAGAGTTAGACACCCTTACCACAAAGCTACGCTCTGTTAGGTAAGAGTGGAGGATCTTAATAAGATGAGCAGGAAAGTGTAGAGCAATGAGTTTGAAGAGGAGTCCAGATATCCATACCTTATCAAAGGCTTTCTGAATATCCAGGAAAATGACAGTGGTGTTGAGATGCCTGGATCGACCATCATGAATGAGTTCTGCGACTCTGAGCAACTGATGCTGAGTGGAGTGCCTGCTCCTGAAGCCATATTGCTCAGGGATGATAATGTCCTTCAGACTACAGAACTCATCCAGATGCCCGACCAAGACATACTCGAAAAGTTTAGAGAGGACAGAAAGCAAGGAAATAGGGCGAAAGTTAGAAGGATCAGAATGATTTAGGCCGGGCTTGGGGAGGGGGGCCACAATGGCCACCTTCCAAGCCCGAGGAAAGTAGTTCAGACTGAGAAGAATATTAAAGAGGTTGACGAGATACGAAACATAAGAATTAGAGAGGTTCTTAAGCATATTAGTAGAAATGAGATCACTCCCAGGCGCTTTATTACTCTTCAATTTTCGAATATAGGGGGTAATGTCAGAGTGTTTGACCACTCTGAGCGTGTTTGCAGAAGGTGTGGAGATGAATTGTTCAACCATGGGATCCACCAATGCAACCGTCCGAGGATCGATTACATCGTGGTGAGGTTCAAACTGTCTTCTAAGACTGTCTGCAAGCAGTTCAGCCTTTTGTGTGTTGGTAATTGCCCTGCCATTTGGGCCGTTAAGGGCTGGAATGTAAGTTTTGTGCCTACGAATACGTGAGGTAGCCCTCCAAATGGTGTTGTCTTGAGTCGTTAAGGACTCTACGTAGGTTTTCCATCGTGCACTTGTATATGCCTTAATACGTGAGCCAACTTGCGCTCTGAGGAAGTTTAGCTCACGTTTAAGGTCGGGATCACGGCTGGCCTGCCACTCCTTCCGGAGCCTGTTTCTGTCTCTGATCAAATCCTGTATTCCGGGCGGTAACTTGTAATGGTTGACCTTTTCGGTCTTGGGCCTCGAGGATGCAGAGTAGGCCTCCTTGAGGATGCTACCAATTTTATCCACCTCCGCATCCACAAGGTCCGTCGTCCAGTTTGACTTTGCAAGGAGGGGGGGGGGGTTTCTAGTGAGTAAATCCTTGTACCGCGGCCAGCTCGTTTTTAGCTTGGCCGGGGTTACAAGGGAGAAGTTATTCATTTCAATGGAATACAGGATGGGGAGATGATCAGAGGGGAGTTCATCACTTACTTCCATGTGATATGTATAGGGGATGTTGCTGGTGATGGCGAAGTCCAGAATATTATTTAAGTGGGTGGGGTCACCTGGGGCTACAACATCGAAGTTTTGTTCGTCGACCCAGCGTTTAAGACTGTGGCCACGAGGATTCGCCGATGGGCACCCCCAGGCTTGGTGTTTAGCGTTGAAGTCACCAGCAACTATCACATGGGCGGACATTTTGAATAGGGAAGAAAGGTCCATAATAGTCAGGCCAGCATTATTGCACCTCGGAGGGAGGTACACTGACGCAATGGTAACCACAGGATTATTAGGAAGGCAGATCTGTACCACAGTTGCTTCCCCCGTCTGGAGGGGGGGAGGGTACACGGCTGTGAGGAATGCTTCTTTTTATGTATATTGCCGTACTGCCGTCAGAACGATTGCTAGTACGAGGCCTGTCGTCATTGTAAGTGAGAATCTCTGTTCACTTTTCGTCGTTATTTCGTGTTTGGACACTCTTTCGGAGCACCTAGCACAGAGTGCTGTATCTCCTGTATGGTAGTACAATGATACAATCAATGATAAATTTGCTCCAAAGGGGGCGGGGTTAAACCAGGCCAACCAGGATGAAGTGAAAAGTAATTGGTTGTTGGTTTTCTGGATCAGGTAGTAAAGTGGAAAGGAATGAAGACATTAATATGTCTATGATTTTAGATTATTTGATTTTAATAACTATATCTGATTTTCATATGATATAGTGAATTTAGAAAGCATAAGTCAATTTCCTCTCGCCAAAAAAAAGGGGGCCACACAATGTTTATTTATAAGCAAGGATTGGATACTTAGTTGATGTGATTTAGATACCACTTTTTCTGATATAATGCAATATACTAATATTCCAGTAGTAGAGAGAGCTGTTTTTTTTTTTTTTTTTTTTTTTTTTTTTTTTTTTTTTTTTACCTGTATAATAGTCATTAAATCTTTAAGTGAGGTTAATCATTTATAATGGTAGAATACCTCGGACGCTTTCGGAACTTCCATTGGTGGGGGTCATAAATGTTAAGGGTTTGTAACTCGGGGTTGGGAACTGCGGTTAGATTATTATAAAAGTTGTTGGCTAATTTACTTATTTCATATTTTACTGAATTTAGGTTGAAGTCGTTATGTATAACGTCCGTCCGTAGGAATCTGGGCGCCTTTCTAATTCCTCTGATGGTGCAGTTTTGTTTTGTTTGTATTTTTTGAATTTGGGTGTTGGCTGTAAAGCCCCATACAGGTGCGCCGTATAGTAGAATTGGTCTGAGTACTGTTTTATACAGCAGTATTTTGTTTTTGATATTAATATGCGGTGAGTGAAGGATGGGGAATAGGCTGGCTTTTGCTTTATTGAATTTTTTTATAGTTAGGTTTATGTGGTTATTCCACGTTAGTTTAGAGTCAAAATGAAGCCCTAGATACTTGCAGGTTTTTACATACGGGATGGGAGTGTTGTTGATGATAATTGGAGAGGGGGGGGGTTTCGTTTTTTGGTGAAGAGAATGCAATTTGTTTTTTTTTCATTTATTTTTATCTTCCATTTCCTGAACCAGGCTGAGAGTGTGTCCATGTGTTTTTGAAGGCGGTGACGTACAAAGTTAAAGTTGGATGAGCGGGTGTAGAGGGCAGTATCGTCCGCATATAGAGCGATTTTGGTGTGGGGAGAGTATGGTATGTCGTTTACGTATAGGTTAAATAGTGTCGGAGCCAATTGGGAGCCCTGTGGGACCCCGGCACCAATGTTTCTGTGTGTGGCAAGTGTGTTGTTTATGCGGACGGTGAATGATCTGTGGCTAAGGTAGGAGTGTATTAGATGAATCATTGCATCTGGAAATTCGAGCCGAATTAATTTGTAGATGAGTGCTTTTGTCCAAATGCGATCGAATGCCTTAGCCACGTCCAGTAGTATTGCCCCAGTAGTTAGGCCGGAGTTTAGCCCTTCCGAGATGAACTCCGTAACCCTGAGTAGCTGGTGTGTTGTTGCATGTTGGGGGCGGAAGCCAAATTGTTGAGGAATGATGATGTCATGACTGATTATGTGATTTTTGAGTCTTATGTGAATAATACGTTCTGCTAATTTACTAATAGTGTTGAGTAGGCTGATAGGGCGATAGCTTTTAGGATTGGTGGGGTTCTCGCCTGGTTTCAGGATTGGGATAATAACTGCAAGTTTCCATTTTTTTGGAAAGTATTTATATTTTAAAATTGCGTTAAAAAGCATGGTTATGTAGAAAGCATATATATAGCAATAAAGTGTTGCGCTCTGCTCCAATGAGGGCGCTGATTCGAAGTTGCTGTAGGTGATTTCTGATTGGCTGTTGAGTGTCCTGGGCGGCTTTGCCTGCAAGTCAGTGGAAAGGGAAGGGAGGGAAGGGCCAAAAAGCTTTAAAAGCAAGAGATATTTTAAGTTCTGAGTTTAATAAGTAGGATTCGGAGTTTAACCTCCGACCTAGTAGGACGTGCTTTCTGCTCGCTCCCTTAGCATTATGCTTTTGGAGAATGATGCCCCGGTAGCGCCGGGCACTGCCATGGACATGGACGTGCAATCCGCACCCATCGCCCCCAATGTTTTAACAAATGATGTTGCTACTAATGATTTAACTAATACTGACAGTAATCGAACTTTTACCATCGAGCAAATCAATAAGGCTCGAGATACTTTGAAAGAACTCGACCGGACCATCCAGATCCAGTCAGCCCGGACCAAGAAGACCCCCGAAGACAAGGTGGTCTATGCCGAACTGCTGCTCCGGAGAGAGTCACTTGTACTGGAACTACTGAGGATGGCGGAGACCTGCAATGTAGGTATATATAACTACTTGCCTCCTACCCCCCCTCCTGTATCCGAGACTCCTAAAGTCTCCTCTGAAAAAAGTCCCTTTTCAGGGCCGGTAACTGCAAACTCCAATGTTAGTGTTAACGATAAATCTAATACCGTAGGAAACGTGGATTCGACCCAAGAGGTCACAGATAAAGTTAATTGCCTTAATTTAAATCAGAATAACTCAGAAAATAATAGTGTTAACTCAAATAAAAAGAGAAGAGCCGAACAAACTTCGTCGGACTCAGATCCCGAAGACGGCAGTAATTGGACGGTTGTAGAAAACAGCAGGAATAGGAGAAATACTAGTAAAGTCACTTATGCTGAATATCAGCAAGCTATTAAGCTAAAAAACAGATATGAAGGACTTAAAAATAACGATGAGAGTACTGGAACTGGAATGGACGCCGAGGGCAACTTGCCCCCCCCCCCCAGCTACGCCACCGATCTTAATCAGTGCCAGCCAGCCTGACTGGCCATCTATCCTTTTCAGTCTAAAAGGCATAGCCAAAAACATCAACCCCAAGTTGGAAGGTAGATTTTTTAAAGTCTACGCCGACAACTCGGAGGAATTCAGGAAGTGCACGGACTTCCTCAAACTTTCTGGAGTCCAATTTAAGACTTTTAACCTCAAGGAGGATCGGCCTTTCAAGGTCGTCATCCGCGGGTTACCGGTGGCTACCGAAATTAGAGCGATCACGGAAATTATGGAAGCTATGGGCTTTCCCGTGATCAGCAATACGAGACTTACCAGAAGAGGCAGCAAGTATCCCTTGCCCCTCTACTACCTACAGCTTAAACCTGGGACTAACCCAGAAGATGTCTTTGCAGTTAACAATATATTAGGCACAGAAGTGAAGCTGGAGCCCTATACTGGACGGAAAGGCTACGCCTCTCAGTGTCACGGATGCTGTGGCTATTTTCATAGTAGCCTGGTGTGTACATTACCGTTACGGTGCGTCCGATGTGCAGGGCCCCACTCCGCCAAGGATTGCAAAGCAGAGTACCTTCTCTGCTGCAACTGTAACGGCGACCATGCCGCTAACTGGCGCGGTTGCCCGAAAAACCCGGGCAACTCGTCTCTGCCTAATAGACGTAGGGCACCCCCCAGCAATCAATTTAGGCATCAAAATCAGTTTAATCAGGCCAGAAACCCAGGCGCCCCAGCATATAGAGCTGGAAGTCAAGGTAGTCCATTCCAATCGGCTAGCACTAGACCTAACGTAATTTATTCTCAAGTGGTGTCTGGACATACCCAGATAAATGCTAACCCCCCTGAAATTATTAACGTGCGCTCGCAAAAAAGTAGCACGAGCATAACTGAGGCCATTCTACCTGGAGATTCCGGGACGGCCAATAGAAAATCGGAACACGGATCTAAAATTAGAGTCAATCAGAGCGCTCCTACCCAGCAGGCAAAGGATGTGGATTATGCTTCGTTTCTATCGTCGATACTGGCCATGAGGCAGATCCACGATAAAGACATCCTTTTGGAAGCCTTTAAACAGGCCTTACCTGAGCTCCGTACTGCTACGACAGAGATAGATATGGTATTCCATATCTATCAGCGCTATGATGCGCTGCTCAGGTAAATTTTTACCAGTGTTCCTCCCTTTCTGGTTTTGCCGTGTTCTCTTTTTCGGAGTCCTTCAACTTGCAGTCCCTTAAAGTCGGTTTCTGGAACGCCAATGGAGTGCGTTCTAAAATCGACGAGGTGCGTGATTATGTGGTAAATAATAATTTCGATATCTTCATGATTAGTGAGACTCATCTGTCCTCGCCCACTGCTCCTGCAATCTGCAACTATACGAGTTACTACTCGTATAGACCCCAGGCCCATTTTAGGAACTTGTCCGGCGGTACTGCACTCTACATAAAAAACAGCATCCCGCATCATCGACTGAGCGTCCCGGTCTTCACGAAGCTTGAAGCCACGCTCATAAAAGTTACTATTCCAAATTTAGTCCCGATTGCATTTGCTTCGGTGTATATCCCTCCACTAAGTAGAGCAATTAATAGAGCGTTTCCTACTTCTGAGCTCGAAGCACTTTTAGGACTTAGCAGTAATATGGTCATCGCTGGAGATCTAAACGCACGCCATACGAACTGGGACATAGCTTCAAACCAGTATGGCAGTGCTCTAAATCGTTTGGCTCAGTGCGCCAACCTCAGGATTGTAGCTCCGCCCACTGCAACTCATACTAACGCAGGAAGGTTCCCCACCATTATTGATCTGGCTGTTTTTCGGAACATTCCATTTGACTTTACGATCAGAACAGATAATAATCTGGACTCTGATCACCTTCCTGTGGTACTGACCTTAAGCTTTGATAAAATCTCTTTAGACCATCCTTCGGAGCTACATACAAATTGGGACGACTATCGTCACTTTCTTCAAAATTTTAAAGCACCCCCCCCCCCCTCAAAATTACCAGCACTGACGACATTGAAAATTGTGTCGTCAAGATGAACCATATACTGCTTGAGGCAGTTGCTGCAGCCTCAAAACCCAAAAAATCACGCCTTAATTATCACACTCTTCCAGGTGATATTAGGGACAAAATTAAGCAGCGTAATAAATTACGGAAGGATTGGCAGCGCACCAGGTTCCCGGATTACCGCGCACAATTCCGTAAACTTCAAAACGACGTCAAAGCTATGATTAGAACACACACCCAGCAACGCTGGCGTACACACCTTGAGGGACTCACACCTATGAATCACAGTCTCTGGCGAACAGCTAAGTCACTTCGAGTCAAGAAAACTACAATTCCGCCCATTAATGGCCTACACGGACTCGCCCAGACTGCGGAGGAAAAAGCCAATGCATTTGCAGACAGCTTGGAACTCCAATTTTCACCACATATCGACAACAACTTCAGCCATACATACACTGAAACTGAAAACAACTTACAACGGACCAATCACAGTGCACTACACACTCAAGCACCCAACGACTTGGAGAGAGTCTCTCTGGCTGAAATTCTACACATCGTTGATGGATTGAACGTCAAAAAGTCACCCGGCCTTGATAATATTAGTAATCGCATCATTAAGAATCTTCCAGACTTATATTTATGTTGGATGACCATGCTCTTCAATCATATGTTGGACTATCGCTTTTTTCCCCAAAGCTGGAAAACTGCCGTTGTTTGCCTTATTCCAAAAACTGCTCAAAATCTCTCAGCTCCTGAGAACTACAGACCAATAAGCCTGCTTTCTAGTTTCTCCAAAATTTACGAATTAGTGTTGCTAAGACGTTTGAATAGTTTCTGCCAGACGAATAATATAATTTCAGCCAACCAGCATGGTTTTCGTTCTGAGCATTCTACGCATTCCCAGCTTATGCGGGTTGTAGAAACTATTCACAAAAACTCTTCCAACAGGCAGTATACTACTATTGTTTTTCTGGACGTGGCGAAAGCCTTTGATAAAACTTACATTCCCGGGCTTATTACCAAGTTGGTGCGACTTGGCATTTCGACTCAACTTTTGGCCATCATCAACTCGTATCTCACTAATAGATTTTTCCGCGTACGAGTTGGTAAATCTCTCTCTACTATCAGACCAATCAAGGCCGGCGTTCCTCAAGGAGGAAACCTTAGTCCACTTCTCTTCAACATATTCATCAACGACATTCCAAGCATACCACAAGTCAAGCTGGCCATCTTTGCAGATGACACAGCGTTAATTGCACGTAGTAGTTCACCCAAGAACGCTATTAACACTTTACAAAGCTACATCAATCATAGCTTTGAGCACTGGCTCGTTCACTGGAGAATCCAAATTAATGCTACCAAGAGTGCAGTAGTTATCTTCAAGCCGAACTACCGAGAATTAAATCATAACTTCGTTCTTAAAATTTTTAATCAGCCTATCCCTTTTTGCTTCTCCGCTAAGTATTTGGGCGTCACTCTGGACGCCCATATGACTTACGGAAACCATATTGACTCCAAAGTAGCATCAGCCAATAAGACTTATCATGCCCTCCTTCCCATTCTCGGTAGAAAATCCCACCTTTCCCTTAAAAATAAACTTATTATCTACAAACAGATCATAGCACCTGGATTTTTGTACGCCAGCCCGATCTGGGGATCGGCGGCAAACGTCCATATTAGGAAACTGCAAGTATTTCAGAATAAAGTTTTGCGTTGCATCGTTAGGGCACCTAGGTATGTCCAAGACGAAGTGATTCATCACGACCTCAAAGTCTCGGGAGTTATCGAGCAAATCTCGGCCCATTCACTCAAATTTAACAAAGTTAACTCTAATAGACCCTGCCTGCGGGATGTCGATCAGACGTACAACCCTATTAGGCCTACCTATTGCAGGAAGCGCAGACCTAGGCATCTTCTGTTTAGCACCGATGGTACTAAATGGAAGAAACGCCGTTTTGTCATTCCGCAACCAGGCGTCTCGTAAACTTGAACACCGGTAGATGGCGGCACAGCTACCATTCTACCTGTTCACTTTTCCTGGCTCAACCACTGGCCAACCCAACTGCTTGCTTTTGCCCGCGTTTTTTCACTGCTAGACCAGTACAAACTCAAATCCACGTTTCCGTAGATATAAAATTTGATATTGTAATTTATTTTGTGTGTCACTGAAAAGTGCCTTTTTTGTCTAGAACTTTGGTATCCTGTCCGCAAGGCAGTCTTAGATTAAAACTTAAACTTAAAAGTATCTCACCTTTTAAAACTCATAAATGATAATCTTGTCTCTCAAACATAAGTTATTTCAAATTATTTATTGCAAACTGTAAATTATATTACTAAAGTCTTAAATTAAAATCATAAGTACTTTTTCTAAAGTAAAACTCTTTCCCACAGAGCTAGCTCTGTATTTCTATTGGTTGCCCTTAAGGCATTTTCTATTGGTTGCCCTTAAGGCATTGGCCCCTCCCCCTTCCTCCCTAGCACCGACTTGCAGGTCGAAGCCTTCCAAGACATAGTCCAACTTCACAACAGCAAAGCAGCAACTGCCATATCAGCGCCCTCGATGGACTCAAGGACTCAAGGACGGGGTCAGTGGAGTACCCAGGAGAGGAAGACTCCTCCCTTTAAACTCCAGGCGAAGAGAAAAATAGACATAAAGAGGAGGTAATAGAAAGCTTTTAAACAACTGATAGAAGTTAATATCTAAGATATGCCTGGGGGGGACGCGACCTAGGTCGTGCCCTTCCCCAGGTCTTCAGAAAACTGAAAAAGTTGGGGCCCAAGCGGGTTCCCAACAGAGAGAGAGAAAAGAGGGGGATAGACTGGGGCGCCCCGAGGGGCGCAGGGCCTTGAGCTTGAGCAGTGCCTAGTAGCGACGACATAAAAGGTAGCTTGCCAACGAAAAACGCGAATTCCCAAAAGCAAGGGAGGGGTACAGCATACTAGAGTCAGCATCTAAATTGAGAGCACAAGGCTAGGATGGACGCAACCGCTTTTTAGGGCGGAAGAAGACATCTCTCACCGATCTTGTAGGTAACGACCGAGGGCGCTTATGCGACCCCGGGTGCCCTATTCGATAGTGAGGGATGCTGTCCAACGTAGGATTGTTCACGCTTCTCAGACCTCCGTGGAATTTAAGAGAAAGCTTTTTGACATGTTCCAAAAAAGGCCTAATATTGAGGTCTCTGTGCAGGACTTCTAGCTGGACGTAGACCGGCAGATCAGCAAACATACGCAGTGCGTTATTCTGGAAGACTTGAAGCGCCTTAATTTTAGACTCAGCTGCGGTGCCCCAAACTGGGACTCCGTACGTCATAATGGGACGTATACAGGACTTGTATAGCAATAACTTAGTTCGAACGGACAGGCGGCTGTTCCTAGCCAAAAGGGGACGAAGCAGGGCGAGTGCAGCCTTCACTTTCTTACAAGTTTCAGAAATGTGAAGACTCCACGATAATTTGGAATCCAAGTACACTCCAAGGTACTTGTAACTATCTTGCCAGGGAATAGGCTGATTATTTAAGATAAGATTAGCGTGATGGGTATGCCGGGGGGGGGGGGGAAGGTGACAGCAGCACACTTTCCAACATTCACTTTGATGCGCCACTTGGTTAACCACTGTGTCAGGTCGTTCAGATAAGTTTGCAGGTTTTCGTGCACGACTTGTGTCTGTTTGTGATGTGCGAACAGGGCAGTGTCGTCGGCATAGAGGCCAAGGGTGACAGCGGGGGAACGAGGCAGATCATTAATGTAAAGGTTGAACAGTTTGGGCCCAACAAGAGAACCTTGCGGGACCCCGCTGAGAACATTCCTGGGAGTGGATAGCTGGTCGGAAACACGGACGGCAAAACTTCGACCTGTCAGATATGAATGTAAAATATGGATGAGATTTGGAGGGAAGGATTGTTTGATAAGTTTAAATATGAGTCCCTGGACCCATACCTTATCAAACGCCTTCTGGAGGTCCAGAAAGACCAAAGTCGAGCGCTCGCGCTTGCTACGCGCCTCATAGACGAGCTCTACCACCCGCAGCAACTGGTGCTGGGTGGAATGCTTCTTCCTGAACCCATATTGTTCAGGAATAACTATTTTCCTCAGGTCGCAGAACTCGTCCAGTCGGCGCAGTATAACAAACTCGAAGAGCTTCGATAAACTAGAGAGGAGAGAGATTGGACGGTAGTTGACCGCAAGCGAATGGTCAAGACCTGGCTTGGGGAGGGGAGCAACAGTGGCTACCTTCCAAGCCCCAGGAAAATAACTATGACGAAGGAGGAGATTGAAGAGCTTGACCATGTAGCTATAAAGCAAAGCAGGCAAGTTCTTCAACATGGAAGAAGTGATGCCATCCTTCCCAGGAGCTTTGTTCCGTCTAAGATTTTGAATACGGGGCTGCAGTTCTTCAAAGGTGACATCTGTCAGTGTGTAAGGTACAGCTGTTGTGATGAACTGTTCAACCTTGGCATCCACGATCGCAACCGTCCTAGGATCGATTACGTCGCGGTGTGGTTCAAACTGACTTCTAAGACTGTCTGCAAGCAGTTCAGCCTTTTGTGTGTTAGAGGTGGCCCTGAAGTTGGGACCTTCAAGGGTCGGAATGTGTGTTTTGTGCCTACGATAACGTGAGGTTGCCCTCCAAATGGTGTTGTCACTAGTCGTTAGGGACTCAACATAGGTGTTCCATCGTGCACTGGAGTGGGCCTTGATTTTGGCCTTGACCTGAGCTCTAACATAATTGAGCTCAGTCTTTAACGCCGGATCTCTACTGACCTGCCAGTCCCTGCGCAGCCTGTTCCTGTCCCTGATCATCTCCCTGATGTCCTGTGGCAACCTATGATGATCCACCCTGTTGCTTTTGGGCCTAGAGGATGCAGAGAAGGCAACCCGAATCATATTCTCGAGTTTACCCACCTCTGCATCCAGTTGGTCCTTAGTACAGGCAACGGGGGGGGGGGGGAGCTCCTCGGCTAGGAGTTCCTTAAACATAACCCAGTTTGTATGTAGCTTAGCAGGTTGACTGAGGTTATACTTGTCCAGTTCTAAGGTGAAAATAACTGGGAGATGATCGGACGGAAGCTCGTTGAAGGCCTCCATGCAATAGGTATAAGGCATGTTGCTGGTGATCGCAAAGTCAAGCACGTTGTCCAGATGAGTGGGATCACTCGGTGCTATTATGTCAAAATTCTTCTCGTCGGCCCAGCGTTTAAGCCTGAGACCGCGAGAATTTGCATGTGGGCAGTTCCAGGCAGGGTGCTTGGCATTGAAATCACCAGCGACTATTGCATGGGGCGAGATCTTGAAAAGCGACTGCAGGTCAGAGATGACAGAATCAGGTGAAGAAGCAGGTCTGAAATAACCTGACACAATAGCAAACTCCGGATTATTTGGCAGAGATATCTGTACAACGGTAGCCTCCCCCTCCCGCATGGGGGGGGGAGGCTAGAGTGCGGGATGCCCCGCCGAACATAAACTGCTGTGCCACCAGAGGGTAGATTGCTAACTAGAGGCCTGTCGTCATGGTATAAGTCGTAGTTAGCAATCTTGCAAGATTTCCCTGGACTGAAGCGGGTCTCCTGGACCAAGAACACGTCTAAGTTATATGCTATACAAAAGTCCCTAGCTTCATTGATTTTACCCTTAAGTCCATTGGCATTCCAGATGCCAATGGTAAGATCCTTCAAGTTTCGAGCGCGAAAACCCATGGCCGAGGGGGGGGGGGCTAAGGTTGGCTTACGAGAGCGAAGATGCTCTCATATAAGATGTTAACTTTGTCTATTTCGGTAGGAGCTGACCGAAGGGAAGGTAGGGCATTCTTAAATGCCCTGTTAGCCACTTCCATTCCGTATCTATCCTCGAAACGGAAGAGGTAATTTAAGAAATCGTCTTTATCAGCATAATTAGTATGGGCTCCTTTGGGTGCTGGAATTTTGTTGGTGACTTCAGAAGTCTTTTTGGGGGCCTCGCTGCGTCCGGCTGTAGCATTCGCATAAGAGCGAAGCGGGTTGGCAAGCTTACTTACGGAAGCAGAGTTCAAGGGGGGGGGGGATTTGAATTTTGGAAACTTCGGGCAGTTCCTGTAGGAAGCAGGATGCTCTCCACCACAGTTAAAGCATTTGCAAGGTACTTCGAAGGGCTTAGGACAGTCCTTCGTGAGGTGGGACTGCGCACATTTGACGCAATTGGGGGGGAGATGGCAACCGTTGCTAGTGTGGAAGAAGGACTGGCAACGGAAGCACTGGACGACCTGCCTCGGACCACGATACTTTTCGATGGTTATCATAATGTTGAAGAGGTTTGTCAACGAGTAAATTTTTTCGTTGACGGGATTTTTGGCAATCTGCACGTAGTAGAGCGGCATCCTGATCCTGTTGTTCTTGGGGCCCCTTGCCAGCTGAGTAACACTTATAGGCCTGAACCCCAAGCACTCCAGTTCACTAGAGATTTCGCTCTCCTCCGTGCAGATTGGGAGGCCACGAATCACAACTTTAAGAGGCTTCTGGTCGTCCAGGAGGTACGACTTGAACTCTACTTTCCTGTCGATAAGAAATTTCTGCACAGCGATGTATTCATCACGGGAATTTACATGGACTTTTAAGAAGTCTCCTGCGTTCGTGAGTTTACTTTTTAAATCTTTTGCAATTTTGGTAAGATCATTTATCAGCTGTGACCAATTTGTGGTCACAGCGATGAAGAAGGGGGGGGGGCGGCGCTCCTTTTTAGGAGCGTCAACATCAGTGATATCAGTTAAATTAACGCTATCAGGCGCCGGCACATCCGGGTCTGAGTGAACACTAGTTTGAGGGGGGGGGGGTTGTTAACTAAGAGTGCAGATTTCCTGCTCGCAGTGTGCCGCTTTGGCGGCAACTGGAAACCTTCATCATCACTATTACGAGGATGTTTCCTCGAGCTACTAGGCACAGAATCCCTAACATATTTATCACTATTAGCATTACTAGTATTAGCATTAACATTAGACTTGGCATAATTAGCATTAGAATTTACAGCTTCAGGATTTACATTATCATTTACATTTTTGGAATTTGAAACAACATGAGAATTTACATTATTGGGGACCGTAAGAGGCTGGTTGGTAGAGGAATTTCACACAGAAAAGGAATAACTGCCGGAGGAAGGCCTCCGACAGGTCTCACCATATGCTGGGATGTCGAATCTCTTTACAATTTGGTCCAGGAGCTTCTCGAAGTGGGCCAGGCTGCCCATGAGCTTGTCTTTAGCTTGCATGTCGGTCACCTTGCGGAGGTCAAAGTTCAGTTGCTTTACCAGGCGTCTTAGGTCGTCAGCTGCAGACTTGGGGTTATCTTTAAACTCATCCAGTGGATCCTCATAGCTGGCGGTAGAGTCCATATTTGCATCAGAGTCCAGATTAGCATCGGAGTCCATTTTATTCAAGTCAGTTTCATCCATAATTGCAGCACGCGGTTTACCAACCACGTGGCGAGGGTTCGTGTCCGGGCTAGCAGCGCCGGCGTCTTTCATCGACGGCCGTTCCAAACAATGCCGTGGTCGCCCTCGATGGAGAAGAGCGCCATCGTATATTGCTATATATGAAAACCTACAATACAGTTAACATATTGCTATATATCCGATGTGGGGTTAAGTGCAACCTGCACAGGAACCCCGTAATGAATCGTCTTGGCTTGGCTTAATAAGTATTTAAAATATATTTACAACAATGTTAAATTTAATTTTAATTTTTAAAAAGTTATTTACTTAATTAACAAAGAAAGTTAAAGTTTGGATTAACTTTGAAATGAGTTCAGCTGCAGTTAAAGTTTTGATTTAACAGTTCCAAGTTTAGATGAGTCGCGTACAATACAAAAAAGAGGCACTTTTCAGTCACACTGAAATTAAAAGTTTACCATTTAAAGGAAACGTGGATGAGTGGTACTGGTCTAGCGTAGAAAACGCGAGCAAATGCAAGCAATCAAAAGGGCCTGTGGCTGGGCCGTGTAAGAGAGGTACGAAGTGGCGGTAAAGTGCCGCCATCTACCGTACAGATTACGAAACACCTGCTTGGGGAACGAGAAATCGACGTTTCTTCCATTTAGTACCATTGGTACTAAATAGAAGATGCCTAGGTCGACGCTTCCTAAGATAGGAAGGCGTGATAGGGTTGTATGTCTGATCGACGTCCCTCAAGCAGGGTTTATTTGTGTTAGTTTTATTAAAATTTAGTGAGTGGATCAAAACTTGCTCGATTATTCCCGAGACTTTTAAATCATGATGGATGCGCTCATTCTGGACATACCTAGGCGAGTTTACAATGCAACGCAAAACTTTATTTTGGAACACTTGCAGTTTCTGAATGTGGACGTTTGCTGCCGATCCCCAAATGGGACAGGCATACAAAAATCCAGGTACAATGATTTGCTTGTAAATGATTACTTTATTATAAAGGGAAAGGTGGGATTTTCTACCGAGAAGTGGGAGGAGGGCATGATAAGTTTTATTAGCATTTTCAAGTTTAGAGTCAATATGATCTCCGTAAGTCATATGGGCGTCCAATGTGACGCTCAAATACTTAGCAGAGTTGCAAAAGGGGATGGGCTGATTGAAGATTTTAAGTACAAAGTTATGGCTAAGTTCTCGGTAGTGGGGTTTGAATATGACTACTGCACTCTTGGTAGCATTAATTTGGATTTTCCAGTGAGCGAGCCAGTGCTCAAAGCTATGATTGATGTAACTTTGTAGTGTGTTAATAGAGTTATGTGGTGAACAGCTACGTGCGATAAGCGCTGGAACTCAAGGACGGGGTTAGCGAGGTACCCAGGAGAGGCAATAGCCTCCCTTTAAACCTCGGACGAAAAGGAAAAAAGTTCAGAAAATAAGGAGTAGAAGCATAAGATTTATAACTAAAAGGTGCTCGGGGGGGGGGGGGCGTGACCGAAGTCGTGCCTCCTTCCCCCCAAGTCTTCAGAGGTGAAAGAGCAGGGCCCCAGCGGGCTGACTGCAGCGTAGATAAAGGGGGGGGGAGATAGAGTTGCGCCCCGAGGGGTGCAGGGCCTTGAGCCTGAGTCAGAGATAACATATGAAATACATACAGTGTGAAAGTGCAGGTCAACTTCGCGAGTTCCCAAAAGCAAGGGAGGGGACGGAAATGGTTAAAAGTATGCGCCAAAAAAAGAGAGCAGATAAAACTATTCTAGACGGCTCCGCTTGTTGCGGAGGTAAATATCCCTCACCGGTCTCCCCGGTAACGACCGAGGGCGCTTGCGCGCCTTCGAGTTACGGGGATGATAGCGTGGGATACTGTCTAAAGTAGGATTATTAACGCTACTCAGACCTCCAAGAAATTTGGTAGCTAAATTTTTAACATGTTCCAAAAAAGGCCGAATTTTGAGGTCTTTATGCAATACTTCTAACTGGACGTAGATCGGAAGATCTGCAAATGCACGCAGAGCGTTGTTCTGAATAACTTGAAGATTCCTTAGGTGAGTCTCCGCTGCGGTGCCCCAAATCGGGATTCCGTACGTCATAATTGGGCGTATGCAGGACTTGTATAGCAATAACTTATTATGCATGGACAGGCGGCTATTCCTAGCCAAAAGGGGGTATAAACGGGCAAGTGAGGCCCTCACTTTCTTACATGTTTCAGAAATGTGAGATTCCCACGTTAATTTTGAATCCAAGTACACGCCAAGGTACTTGTATCTAGATTGCCAGGGAATTGGCTGATTATTAAGAATTAAATTAGTGGATGGGGTTTGCCGGGGGGGGGGGGGAAGTCACGGCGGCACACTTACCCACGTTGACCTTAATCCTCCACTTGGTTAACCATTGCGTCAGGATGTCCAAATACTCTTGCATAGTTTCGTGCACGACTTGTGTCTGTTTGTGATGTGTGATGAGGGCCGTGTCGTCAGCATACAGGCCAAGTGCGACACCGGGGGAGCTTGGCAGGTCATTAATATAAAGGTTGAACAGTTTGGGTCCAACAAGAGAGCCTTGCGGGACCCCGCTGCGAATACTCCTGGGAGAAGAGAGAAGGTTAGATACTCGTACCATGAAGCTGCGCTCCGTTAGGTACGAGTGAAGAAGCTTAATGATGTCAGGAGGGAAGGAGCGTTTGATAAGTTTGAATAACAACCCGTTTATCCACACCTTATCAAACGCCTTCTGAAGATCAAGAAAAACAATAGTAGTGCTCTCCTGTTTGCTGCGAGCCTCATGGACGAGTTCAACAACCCGAAGCAACTGATGCTGCGTGGAATGGCCCTTCCTGAACCCATATTGTTCAGGAATCAGAAGGTTCTTCAGGTTGCAGTACTCATCCAGACGCCGCAAAACCACAAACTCGAAGAGCTTAGAGAGAGCAGAGAGGAGAGAGATAGGTCTGTAGTTTACAGGAAGGGAGAGGTCTAGACCGGGCTTGGGGAGGGGGGCCACAATGGCCACCTTCCAAGCCCTAGGAAAATAGTTAGCACGAAGTAAAAGATTAAAGAGTTTAGAAATATAGATGAGAAGGAGTCTAGGAAGGTTCTTGAGCATGCAAGAGGAGATAAGATCTTTCCCAGGAGCTTTGTTCTTCTTCAAATTTGAAATACGGGGAATCAGTTCACCAGGGGTGACATCTGTCAGTGAAAATTGAGTAGGTGTGGAGATAAACTGTTCAACCTTGGCGTCCACGATCGCAACTGTCCTTGGATCAATTACGTCGTGGTGAGGTTCAAACTGACTTCTAAGACTGTCTGCCAGTAGTTCAGCCTTTTGTGTGTTAGAGGTGGCCCTGCAGTTAGGACCGACCAAAGTCGGAATGTGTGTTTTGTGCCTACGAATAAGGGAGGTTGCCCTCCAAATTGTGTTGTCTTCAGTCGTTAAGGACTCAACATATGTGTTCCATCGTGCACGTGAAAATTCCCTAATGCGTGACTTAACTTGCGATCTTTTGAAGTTAAGCTCACGCTTAAGGCTGGGGTCTCTGCTGGCCTGCCATTCCTTCCTGAGACGGTTTCTGTCTCTGATCATCTCCCTGATATCTGGAGGAAGCTTATAGAAATCCACCTTAGTACTTCTAGGCCGGGAGGACGCGGAGTAAGCATCTCTGAGCATATGCTCGAGCTTCTCAACCTCCTCGTCCAACCGGTCTATGAAACGATCAAACAAAAGATCTCTTATTAAAAGCGTTCCAAAGAGCGCTCCCTGCTATGCGTAAGGCGACTACGCACATTGACTTAGTCTGGCTCATCTACGAGAGCTATAATGCGCTCGCAGATGACCCCCTCCCCTTAGTTGCCTAAACGGCTCTACCATTCCCTTTCGGAATCTGACCTGCCTCTAGCATTGCTTTGTTTTTGCCTCGCTAATGCCAGCCCGGTCTCTGCACCTTAGGTGCCCCTTTGACTTCTTTTAAAAATTTATATTCATATAAATTTGCTTACCCGTGAGTCCCTGAAAAGGGCCTTTTTCTTTCACATGTAGTGATGAGTGACTCTCCTGTAAAAATAAACATTTATCCCCCCTTTTAACGTTTAATTTAACTGTGTTTTAAATCTAATTATTTATTAAAAATTATATTTTACTCTAAATTTATTATATTCCAACTTTGTACTTTATATATTTTAACTCTGTACTTAACAGTACAACTTCCCAGAGCTTTGCTCAGTGATTTTCTATTGGTCCACCCTGTTTCCCTGGCCCCGCCCACCCCTTCTCTTGCAGCCACAGCTCAGTACAACCACTGCTCAATGTACTCTGTCACCTCGCCAAGACAAGTCGGCTCTGCCGACTCTGACTCAACATGCAGCAACCCTTCAAGGATGAATGCTAACTGATCGCTATTGCTATTGGAAATACACATACAGTCGACAATTTACTTTCTGATGTGGGCGTGAGGGACCCTGTCCCATGGTAGCCCGTAATGTAGCGGCTTGGTCTTGGATATTTGCTAGTTCAAAGTGGGGAATGTTGTTTTTAATGTATATTGAGACTCCACCGTAAATAGAGGGGGTGTTGGAATTTTGTGGCCTGTAGACAGAATAATTTTTGTAATTTGGAATATTGAGAAGGGGGGGATGTCGGCCAGGTTTGATTTCTTGGATGAGTATGACTTCGACAGGGTTTGTATTGATATAATCGCGCAGTTCGGCGATTTTGCCTGCAAGGCCATTTGCGTTCCAGAACAAAATCTGGAGGGCATCGCGGGGATTACTCGTCATGCTGGGGGGGGGGGGGGGGAGACTGAGCAAAAGACTTCCTCGAAAGCTGATATGATGGCGAATAATTTGTTTAAGAGGTTTGTTGGTTCTTGGAAAATGACTTGTATTTTGATAATGAAATTTTTGATATTTGCAAAGTCTAGATTGAGGTTACTGAATAGGTTTTTGATCTCATTTATTATGCTGAAGATGTCAGAAAAATTTGATGAATTTGAAGAATTGCTTTGGTTAGGTTTGGCATTCTGGTTTTGGGTTTGGGCTGCTGCGGGGGGGGGGGGGGTGATATAGGAGTGGATTTTAAGATTAGCTAACGGGAGATTGTTTGGGTCAGTTAATGGAGTCTTTTCATTGGTTTTAGGGGTTGGAGTACTAGGAGAGGGGTTTGGAGCGGTAGTTTTGGGGTTGGATTTGTTGGAATTTGGATTTATAATTTCGGCAAAAGTTTTAGACATTGAGGGAGGGGGGGGGGGAAGTTTAGTGCTGTCAGCGGTGGAAGTGGGTGGAGTGTTATGAGATGGTTGATCACGGACGATGTTTTGGGAATTAGTTCTAAGTCTTATGAAGTCGGATGGGCGGGGAGGGGGTTGAGAGACTGGGGGGGGGAGCTGTAATTTCAAGAATATTAGAGTTTTTGTTATAAGGGTTGGAGGGGCAGAGTCTATAGTTAGCAGTATGGGGGCCTTTGCAATTTGCACACATAGCAGGGGTGGTGATGGGTTTGGTACACTCTCTGGAGAGGTGGCCTTCGCCACATTTGACACATCTGGGGGGCAATTTACAACAATCTGATGAATGGTTGTACCGCTGACAGCGGAAACACATCTTAATTGAGCTGGAGTGAAAATCAGTTACTTTAATGGTCATGTCTAATAGGGTCCTGACATCTCTAATCTTCTCCCATCCCTTAGTGGGGTTAAGGTACGTTAGAAAAATGGGTAGGGGGGCTTTAGTCCTGATATCTTTTAATTGGGAGATCCTATGTACGCTGAAACCAAGGGAGTTTAATTCATGGATAATTTCTTCAATTAGGGAGTTTGGGGGGAGACCTTTAAGTAAGATTTTTATTGGCCTTTCGGCTTTTAGGTTTATGGAATGAAACTATTTTGTTTTCGACTAGCAGCCTCTGGACAATTCTAAAGTCTTCAATGCTTTGGGGATACACTTTAATGAACTCACCGGCTAGTTGGGCTTTTACGGGTGCTGAGGTTTTGGTATTTAGGCTTTTGACGAGTTCGCGCCAGTTATTTGGACAGTTTATATAGAACGGCTCGGGGTGTGGGGTGTATTCTACGGATGAACCGTCGGATTCGGGTTCCGGAGCAGCAGCAGGGATGTTTTCAGGGGGAGGGGTAGTATCCATATCAGCAGATTTTCTATTGGTCGATTCGGTGATCTCAGAATCCTGCGAGTTTGATGACCTCAAGGCGTCGAAAGCATTTTGGGAGAGTGGAATATCAGTAGAGGTGACAATTGTTGCCTTACGGCAGGTCTTTTTAGGAGGGGGCTGAATGAAGCCTTCCATATCCTGAGTTTCATCTGCATTTGAGTTAGTATTAGTTTGGGGATTTCCCCTAGAAAAGGAAAGCTGGCTGTCCGGAAACGGTCAATCAGTTCAGCGATGTCAGGTGGCATGTCCGGATGGTAAGAAGATGGTCCAGCATCCATAGCAATTGGAGAAGAAGGCAGTATCGTAAAATTGGCAATAGGTCTAGCAGAGAGCTCCGGGTCAGAGATAGTTTGATTTGTACCCGACATGTGCAATCGCAACTGGATATTACATGTCCAAGCACAAACCACTACGAGAACGATAGAGAAGGAGAAGGTCTCAAGGAATCCAGTTCTTGGGGTACCTAGCAAAGCCGAAGGCTTGCTTTCATCCCCGGTCATAGCTGTAGCTGGTTTGGTAATCATAGAAAAGACTTTTAAATAAAAGAGTGATCCGGAAAGATCGTAGCATGCACGTTAGGCAGAATTGGGAGTAATCCTAATGCGGTCTACATGTCGCTGATTTGGAATATGGAGAAAATAACTCCGAGAAATAAAGGGAAATATTGGAAAAAGGGTTGAGTTCCGTGGAACTCTGTCTTGAGACGATGCTCAAGGCTCAAGGCAGGGTGGGATTAGTGAAGTGCCCAGGAGAGGATAGAAATCCCCCCTTTAAACTTCAGGCGAAAAGGAAGATACAAGAAAAAGGTATTCATAAGTTGAAAGAAGAAAATAAAGGGAAGCTCAGGTGGAAGACAACATCATGCCGATACCTGAGTCTTCATAAAGAAAGGACTGAGGCCCAAGTGAGCGCACAGTAGAGAAGAGGAAGTATGGGGAGACAGAGGTGCACCAAGAAAGGTGCAGGGCCTTGAGCAATGAGAGTCCGACATATATATACAAAATACATAAAATTAAGGAAAGCTTATGAATAACGCGGGAAATCCCAAAAGCAAGGGAGAAGCACAGAAAAAGTTAAAAGGTTGCACCTGAGAGAGAGAAGAAAAAAGACTATGTTAGACGCCTCCGCTTTTTAGGGCGGAAATAAATATCACGTACCGGTCTTCCAGGTAACGACCGAGGGCGCTTTTGCGCCCTTGGGTTACGAGGATGGTAACGATGGATACTGTCTAACGTAGGGTTTTTGACACTTCTCAGACCTCTATGAAATTTAATGGATAACTTTTTGACGTGTGCCAAAACAGGCCTAATTTGGAGGTCTTTATGCAAAATTTCTAACCGGACGTAGTTCGGAAGATTTGCAAACGAACGCAAAGCGTTATTTTGAATGACTTGAAGTTTCCTAAGGTGAGTCTCAGCTGCGGTACCCCATATAGGAGAACCGTACGTCATGATTGGACGTATATAGGACTTGTATAATAATAACTTATTACGGATTGACAGGCGGCTATTTCTAGCCAATAAGGGACGAAGCTGGATGAATGAAAGCTTCACTTTCTTGCATGTTTCAGAAATGTGTTGCTTCCATGTTAAATTAGAATCTAAGTACACTCCAAGGTACTTATAAGAAGATTGCCAGGGAATAGGCTGATTGTTCAATATTAAATTAGTGTTTGGGGGATCCCTAGGGGGCGGGAAGGTAACTGCAGCACACTTACTCACATTTACTTTAATACGCCAGTTGATAAGCCATTGCGTCATGTCATGAAGATAATTTTGAAGAAGGTCATGCACGATGTGTGTCTGTTTATGTTGTGCGATAAGGGCCGTGTCATCAGCATAGAGGCTAAGAGAGACACCGGGGGAACGTGGAATATCATTAATATACAGGTTGAACAATCTGGGTCCAACAAGAGAGTCTTGAGACGATGCTCAAGGCTCAAGGCAGGGTGGGTTTAGTGAAGTGCCCAGGAGAGGATAAAAATCCCCCCTTTAAACTTCAGGCGAAAAGGAAGATCAAGAAAAAGGATTTCATAAGTTGAAAGAAGAAAATAAAGGGAAGCTCGGGTGTAAGACAACATTATGCCGATACCCAAGTCTTCATAAAGAAAGGACTGAGGCCCAAGCGGACGCACAGTAGAGAAGAGGAAGAATGGGGAAACAGATTTGCACCAAGAGAGGTGCAGGGCCTTGAGCAATGAGAGTCCGACACAGAAATGGTTTTAGATAAGCTTGTGAAGTACGCGATTTTTCCCAAATGCACGGGATAGGACAGAAAAAGCTAGAGGGTTGCACCATGAAACAGAGAGAAGTATAAAACTATGTTAGACGAATCCGCTTTTTAGGGCGGAAATAAATATCTCGTACAGGCCTTCCAGGTAACGACCGAGGGCGCTTTCGCGCCTTCGTGCCACGAGGATTGTAACGATGGATACTGTCTAACGTAGGATTATTGACACTTCTAAGACCTCGATGAAATTTAATGGATAACTTTTTGACGTGTGCCAAAACAGGCCTAATTTGAAGGTCTTTGTGCAAAATTTCTAACCGGACGTAGTTCGGAAGATTTGCAAACGAACGCAGAGCGTTATTTTGAATAACTTGAAGTTTCCTAAGGTGAATCTCGGCTGCGGTACCCCATATAGGTGAACCGTACGTCATGATTGGACGTATATAGGACTTGTATAATAATAACTTATTACGGATTGACAGGCGGCTATTTCTAGCCAATAAGGGACGAAGCTGGATGAATGAAAGCTTCACTTTCCTGCAAGTTTCAGAAATGTGTTGCTTCCATGTTAAATTTGAATCAAAGTACACTCCAAGGTACTTGTAAGAGGATTGCCAGGGAATAGGCTGATTATTCAATATTAAATTAGTGTTTGGGGGTTCCCTAGGGGGCGGGAAGGTGACTGCAGCACATTTACTTACGTTGACTTTTATACGCCATTTTGTAAGCCATTGCGTCATGTCATGAAGATAATTTTGAAGAAAGTCATGCACAATGTGTGTCTGTTTATGTTGTGCGATAAGGGCCGTGTCATCAGCATAGAGGCTAAGGGAGACACCGGGGGAACGAGGAATATCATTAATATATAGGTTGAACAATCTGGGTCCAACAAGAGAGCCTTGAGGGACCCCGCTAAGAATATTCCTGGGAGAGGAGAGAAGGTTAGAGACTCGTACTACAAATCTACGCTCTGTTAAGTACGAGTGAAGAATTTTAATAAGATCAGGAGGAAAAGAGCGTTTGATAAGCTTGAATAACAGACCGTTTATCCATACCTTATCAAACGCCTTTTGGATATCAATAAAAACTATAGAGGTACTTTCTTGTATGCTACGAGCTTCATGAATGAGTTCAACGACCCGGAGAAGCTGGTGTTCAGTAGAATGCTTCTTTCTGAACCCATACTGCTCAGGAATCATAATATTGTTCAGGTCGCAGAACTCATCCAAGCGCCGCAATATCACATACTCGAAGAGCTTAGAAAGACAGGAGAGAAGAGAGATTGGTCGATAGTTGACCGGAAGAGTTAGATTAAGACCAGGCTTGGGAATAGGTGCTACAATAGCAACTTTCCAAGCCTTCGGGAAGTAGTTAAAGTGTAAAAGAAGAGTAAAGAGTTTAGCAAGATAACTTTTAAGAAGGTTAGGTAGATTTTTTAACATATTAGGAGAGAGAAGATCCTTCCCAGGAGCTTTATTCTTCTTAAGTTTTTGAATACGAGGAAGCAGTTCAGCATAGGTAACATCAATCATGGTTCTAGGTGTAGGTGAAGAGAGGAATTGTTCAACCTTGGGATCAACAATCGATACCGTTCTGGCATCGATTATATCATGATGTGGTTCAAACTGACTTCTAAGACTGTCTGCAAGCAGTTCAGCCTTTTGGGTGTTGGAGATGGCCCTTCCATTAGGACCCTCAAGGGTCGGTAGGTGTGTTTTATGCCTACGAAAATGTGAGGCAGCCCTCCAAATGGTGTTGTCTTTCGTCGTTAAGGACTCAACATATGTGTTCCATCGTGCACTAGAAAAAGCCTTAAGACGTGATCTCACCTGGGCACGTGAGAAATTAAGTTCACGCTTAAGGCAGGGGTCACGGCTGGCCTGCCAAGCTCTACGTAGCCTATTCCTTTCTTTGATCATCTCCCGGATATCCTGCGGTAATCTATAAAAGTCGACTTTAGTCTCCTTGGGCCGAGAGGACGCAGAGTAGGCATTACGAAGCATGTCTTCAAATTTTTCTACCTCTGCGTCCAGTTGGTCCGTGGAGCTAGCAACAGGAGGGGGTGGGATTTCGTTTGCAAGAAGAGTTTTATATTTTTTCCAGTTTGTTTGAAGTTTAGCAGAATTTCTGAGATCAAATTTATTAAGTTCTAAAGTATAAATAATAGGGAGATGATCAGAAGGAAGTTCATTGAAAGCCTCCATGCAATAAGTATAAGGAATGTTGCTGGTGATAGCAAAATCTATAGTATTATTAAGGTGGGTGGGTTCACCCGGAGCTACAATCTCATAGTTGTGCTCGTCGGCCCAGCGCTTAAGCTTGGAACCTCGAACATCAACTCGAGGACAACCCCAGGCTTGGCTTTTAGCGTTAAAATCACCAGCAACTATTACATGGGGCGAAATTTTGAAAAGGGTAGTTAAATCAGCAATGACAGGACCAGCTTTAGCATTAGGGTGGAAGTAGACAGACGCAATGGTCAGGGTCGGATTATTAGAAAGGTTGAGCTCCAGTATAGTAGCTTCACCAACTTGAAGAGGAGGAGTGGGAATGCGATTATGGTTGATTTTACTATTTATATAAATAGCAGTACCTCCCGCAGGGTTATTGCTAATATGTCTCCTGTCATCATTGTAAAGATCATAATTAGCAATTTTACAGTTTTTCCCTGGACTAAAATGGGTCTCTTGGACCAAGAACAGATCTAAGTTATTGTTTATACAAAAGTCCCTAGCTTCCTGGATTTTACCTCTAAGTCCATTGGCATTCCAGATGCCAATGGTAAGATCCTTCAAGATTCTTAAGGGCACAACCATGACCAAAAGAGGGGGGCTAACCTTGATTGATGAGAGCATAAATACTCTCATATATAATATTAACCCTATCTATTTCGGTAGGAGCAGACCTTAAAGCTGGAAGAGCATTCTTGAAAGCTCTATTGGTAATTTCCATACCATATCTATCTTCGAATCTGAAAAGATAATTTAGGAAATCATCTGCAGCGTCATTAGTGCGAGCTCCTTGGGGTGCTGCAATTTTGGGTTTGACATTAGGTGTCTTTTTGGGCTCCTCACTACGGCCTTCTGTGACAGTGGCATAAGACCTCTGTGGGTTCACAAGCTTTTTTACAAAGGTGGAGTTTACTGCAGGCGTGTTTGGAGTTTTGAGCTTAGGAAACCGCGGACAATTTCTGAAGGAAGCAGGGTGCTGTCCTCCACAATTGACGCATTTACAGGGTGCCTCATAAGTTTTTGTACAATCTTTAGTGAAGTGCGGCTGAGCACACTTCACGCAGTTGGGGGGCATATGACACGCGTTGCTGGTGTGAAAAAAGGATTGGCACCTAAAACATTGGACAATTTGCCTAGGTCCACGATATTTTTCAATTTTGATTATGATATTAAACAAGCTATTAAGGTTGTAGATCTGCTCATTAACAGGGGTCTTAGCAATCTGCACATAAAACAGCGGCATATTCACTCTGTTGGTCTTTGGGCCTTTTGCCAACTGTGTAACACTAATCGGCTTAAGACCCAAACACTCTAGTTCACGTGCAATTGCCGTGGTTTCAGTGCAGATCGGCAGACCTCTGATAATAACTTTCAAGGGTTTTTGGTCATCAAGCAGGTAAGACTTAAACTCCACCTTGTTGATTAAGAGAAAGTTTTGAATTTTGAGATAATCATCTCTAATGTTGACATGGACTTTGATAAAATCGCCTGATCCTGTTAATTTAGATGTTAGGTTTGGCACAAGTTTCTTTAAATCTTTAATAAGATTAGACCAGTTGGTAGTGATGGCAATGAAGAAGGGAGGAGGTTTACGTTCCTTTTTAGGAGTTTCTAACTGATTTTCATCTTCAATGTCATTTTCAGGGAGAACAGTTTTAACATTATTAACATAATTGGAAGTAGAAGGATTATCTATAAGGGTAGCAGATTTTAGGCTAGCCGTGTGTCTTTTTTGGGGTTTTTGAAACCCATCTTCATCTAGGCTATACGGATATTTTTTAGTGCTACTAGGTTTTGCAGAGGTTTTAGCATTATAAACAGTATTATTATTTACATTAGCATTTTTAGAGATTTTATCATTTACATTTCTATTATCAGGCAAGGAGGCAGCAGTCTGGATAGAAGGGTTAGAGGACATTAAAGAATAACTGCCGGAGGAAAGCCTCCGACAGGACTCACCATACCTTGGCAGGTTGTGGGCCTCGATGAGTTTCGTGAGCACCATCTCACACTTTTCAATAATTTCTTGCAGTTTTTCTTTATCCGAGTTATTCTCTGCTTTCCTCCAAAGGAAGGTTTTCTCATTTATGACATCCCGCAGGCGGGCTGCTTCAGACTTCGGGTCAGCGTTTGCAGGAACTTTTGCATGATAGTCAGCTTCCTCTACTGACCAATCTGTCATTTCGATGCTTTCATCGATATTTGTCATCATCAGGGTAGAAACTCCTCCTGTAACAGGATCTGGTGGCTTTGGGATATCAGGCGGTGGCGACTCATGGACCGGTAGGTTGGGGCGTATCGTTCTCATTCTTCAGCAGAGCACAAGAAAAGCACAACCTCTCAGCTCGGCGTCAAGAAGCAGAATGTCTTGAGACGATGAGCAACGTTCAAACGAGGCAGAAGGAGGAGGGACGGCGGGAAGTGCCAGCAGATCAAAGGATTCAGGCCCAGCCAATCAAAACGCCGCATAGTTCCAGACCACGGGAAAAAACAGGCCCTGCAAGCAGGACCCGCAAAAAACCCTATCATAAGCTAAAACCTGTAATTAGGGGGATTTAGCAAGGTCGCATATACTGTCATACAGTATTGCTATTCTATCAATTATAGCAGTGGATTTTCTCAATTTAGGGAGGGCAGCATTAAGGGCTTTTTGGAGGAAATCTCTCTGATATCCGTTTCTTTCGAAACGGACTATCAGATCGATAACCTCCATCCAGTCATCTCTCATATTATCATCACCTTCAGTGGGAGGCTTATTGGGGTTAAAGTTTACTATTTTAGATTGAGGGGTGGCTTTAGTCGGAAGTTTAGGAAAGTCCTGAGGTTTATGCTGAAAAGCAGCAGCGTAGGAAACATTATTTCGGACAGGTCTACTAGTAAAATTACGAATTTGAGCAGCTTTAGGTTTGGGAAATTTGGGACAACCTCTATAGCTAGCGGGGTGTTCCCCTCCGCAGTTTGCACAAGTGCATTTTACTTCCGGCTTTTTGGGGCATTCGAATGATCTATGATCGCCTGCGCACTTGACGCACTTGGGCGGGAGATGGCACGAATTTGCGGCATGGTGCCATTTCTGGCACGAAAAGCACTGAGTGCTGGCGCCCTTACGGCCTCTATATCTCTCAATTTTGACTGAAACACCTAACAACTTAATTACCTGGTAAATTTTGAGGTTATCGGGATTTTTGTTCAACTGAACGTAAAAAAGAGGCATCATTATTCTATTAGTTTTTGGGCCCTTGTACAACTGGGTGACACTGTTAATTTGGAATCCTCCAACTTCAAGTCTTTCTTTAATAAGATCTCGCTTTATCCTACCGAATTTAGTATTGAAATGTGCAGCTCGTCGAGTTGTCTATGTACATATATGGATTTTGAATATCAGACCATTTGTTGCTTAGTTATGGACATTCATGCGATTTATTAATTCTTTTCCCGGCAATGGAATATTTATTTTCGTTCTTCAGTGTTAAAACCGGAAGCCTTTTTGGCCTTTCATACCACGATTCTCATAAACTTTTAACCTTGGGAACGCGATTTGTGCCTCTGCTGCTTCAAGCCTTATACCATTTTAAAGATAATTATATGAACTTTACTATGATGTGAATTTTACAGATATCCGAGTTATAGTTCACAAATTACAAACTCTTCCATTGGATCCGAGACGTCATTTCTCAAGTATTTTATCCTTGCCATTTCACAGTTCCTGAGCTCCTGAAGCCTGAATTCTGAACGGATTTCGTAATAATCGATATCTTCGTGATCCTTATTTCATCCTCTTTCCAATCAACTCATATACCCATAAGCTACCATCATTTCTAAAGAAGTTATGAATTTTCTTATTCCATCAAATAACGAAATTTTTGCCTTTATACTCGCTGTGTCTTTGGAAATCTTCACCTGATAATTATACTTCGTGACCACCCATCTGCTTCAAATATGGATGGATTTCTTCAATCAATATATTGTTTTAATCGCCAGAATCGTAGCTACATTTCTACTTCTGCATCCCATAACCTGAAACCAACAGTTCAAGTAATATCCTGAATGTATCGCAACTTCGGAAAAAGTGTTTCGCTTTCAACTTGAATTCTGCCGACGTCCCTTACGCTTGGTAACCATTCAGTCTCCAGTCCATAAATACCTGAATTCTGCTTCAATTTTAATATATATTGCATCATTGTAACCGGATACACCTGCTTATCAATTTTGTCTCTACAAACCATATGCTGGGACCGAGTGTTGGTGATCTACCTTCATTTTTCTCTGTGACGTACTTTTCAAATATTTCTGCGCTTGTTCCTTCCTGATGTTCCTGATCCCTGGATTCCTGATTCCTTTGTTAACTTTAATTCACTCATTCCATAATAAACTCCTCTTCATGAGCTCTCTGGTGATATATTGGACTCATTTCTCCGGTCAATACTCTGTGAGTACTGAATTTTTTAAATAACTTTTTATTCCATTTGTTTTGCGGAATTGTAACTAATATCTCTGGACTCGCCCAGCGCTAGCCATTCCTTTTTATAATTAAATTACTGTTAAACGTGTTAAATTCTAAATTTATATGTTCCTTTTATTCACTAATTGTCATTTTTATAACTGTATATAGTGGTTAACTGTTTTATGGCCTTTCTGTAATGTTTACTTTTATTGAAGAGTTACATATCCCGTTGCCGTGTCATTACTGTCACGGCGATAGAACCAACCCTGTGCCGCTTTTGGTAAAAAAGGGAGGAAAAAGAAAATTCTGCCGGGATTGGCGTTTTCATTTGTTTCCTGTTTTTAGACTTACGCTTTACGTGTCTCGGCCTGTTTTAAAATATTTTCTCTTTTAAAATTCTTTTAACTTTGCTTTAAAAATTTAAAATTCTGCGTTTTATCATTGCATATTCCTAGAACTGTCATACCATTTATACAATTTTTATTTCTTTTTGCCGAATGCATCTTTTTATCACAGACTTGGTCTCGTCCACTGCTCGAACATTATGTTTCGTAATATTTGAAATCCTTACTATAACGTAGTTTTCTGTGTTCTGTATTCTTTGGTAGATTTTAAAATTTTTCTTCACACTTATATCTGATGAAGTGTTGTGTTTGACTGAACTCGGCTACAGCTTGAGAACCATTTATTAAAACCTGTTTCCATTCTTAAAGGAATTTTAAATAATTTTATTTAAACTTAATTTACAGGCACTTAAAAATGATTCATTACACATTCTTTTTTACACATTTTTTTTTTGTGTTTTTTTTCTATTTCCCTGATAAAACTTGAATTATTTTACGCTAATCTACAGCGATTGATTATACTGGTTTGGAACGTCATTTCTGTTACGGTGGCAGAACGACCCTGTGCTGCATTTGACAAAAATGTATGTCATACGTGTCTCGTGCATTTTATGTATGCTTTCCTTTAAACTCTCTTTTTTTTTTTAAATTTGTTTCCTCTTTGGACTTAAATTTGACCGTTTGTTCAAAAATTTAATTTTAATATGCTCTTGTTTTTTCTGTAAACTTTGTTAATGTAGACTTTTCAATACAGTTTTCACGGGGTCATTTCTGTCGCTGTTGAATTTATTACTGCTTTTGGCCTGAATATCATTTTATTTTTTCTGGTTTTTACTTTTTGTTTACCTTGGCGATGTTCAGGGTGGTTGAATGTATAATCTTGTTAACTGTTCTGTACGGTGCCTAAAACTTAGAATTTGATTGTCATTAAATGAGAGCTTCTCCTTTGTTCAAAAATTTAACATTCTTTATGCTTTTTTTACAGTTTTGGTTAAACTTGTCATTTTGAGACTTGTCAACTTTAATTTGGTCGTTGCCGTTTCTTGGATTTTAACGGTTTTAACTTAGAATTTAACAGATTGCTTAATCTAAAAACTTAATAGCTGCCTTTTCTTGGAATTTATTAAATTTAAACGAGAGCTTCTCCTTTGATTAAATTGCTTACTATCGTTCGTTTTTCATCTTAATCTTTTTGTTAACCCTGGCGACGTTTTGGGCCCCGTCTTTGTTATGAAACGTTTATAATTTTTACTGTTTATGTTATGCTTTGTACCTTTATTTTGTATTTTGGTTATGGTTAGAGAACCGTTTTTTTTTTGTAGCTCTTTTAAAAATATTAGATTTGCTTTCAAGGGTTTCTTTGGGAAACCCTTGTAACCCTGTTATTTCATCCCTTTTTAACTTTTTAATTGCGTTTTGGCTTTTTAACTATGTTTTTTATTGGAGAGAGTGTTGGTGTTTTTTTCTTTTTATTATTGTTTTGATTTTTTTCTGAACCTTGACTTCTTTGCTCCTGCGCTCGCGGGCTGAAATTTTGTATCGTATATCTTCTTTTCCAGGTGGTCCTTTGGGAGGGGGACCTCTGGGTTGAACTCTTGGGGAGACTTTGGGGAGAGACTCTCCTTTCGTTTTTTTTTTTATCTTGAAATCTGTTTGCCCTTTCGGGACTTTACACTTATCCATAATATATTCCTTATTTTCTTGTTCAGCTTTGCGATTCCTGGTTTTTTTTTTTTTTTTTTTTTTTTTTTTTTTTTTTTTTTTTAAATATACCTTTAAAAAAAAAGTAAATTACCTTATTTTACCTTAAAAAAAGTAAAACTTGTGTTTTACTTTTTCGGATTCCTGTTCTGCAGCCGTTCGGTTTTTGGCTTTCAAATTTTTCTAGGATTCCTGGTTTTCAGCCGTCCTCTTTTGGTTCATAAATTCTTTCTTTTACCTGTGGTTTTCCTTTGTTTTACTTGTGTTTTACTTTTTCGGATTCCTGTTCTGCAGCCGTCCGCTTTTTGGCTTTCAAATTTTTCTAGGATTCCTGGTTTTCAGCCGTCCTCTTTTGGTTCATAAATTCTTTCTTTTACCTGTGTTTTTCCTTTGTTTTACTTGTGTTTTACTTTTTCGGATTCCTGTTCTGCAGCCGTCCGCTTTTTGGCTTTCAAATTTTTCTAGGATTCCTGGTTTTCAGCCGTCCTCTTTTGGTTCATAAATTCTTTCTTTTACCTGTGGTTTTCCTTTGTTTTACTTGTGTTTTACTTTTTCGGATTCCTGTTCTGCAGCCGTCCGCTTTTTGGCCTTCAAATTTTCTAGGATTCCTGGTTTTCAGCCGTCCGCTTTTGGTTTTAAAATTTTTTATATTTAGTCATTTTTTTCTCTGTTTTTCTCTTGCTGTTTATTTGTCTTTTTGTAACTTTTTTGCTTTTTCTTCTCGGATTCCTGCTCTGCAGCCGTCCGTTTTTTGGCTTTAAAATTTTTCTTTTGGATTCCTGGTGTACAGCCGTCCATTGTTGGCCTTAAATTTCCTTGTTTTTTTCTCTTCATTTCTTACTTTTTGTTATTTCTTTTCGGATTCCTGTTCTGCAGCCGTCCTCTTTTTGGCTTTTAAATTTTCTCTTGGATTCCTGGTTTACAGCCGTCCGTTTTTGGCCCTAAATTTGTTTTGCTTTCTTTTGTAATAAATTTTATTGTCTTGATGTAATAAATTTTAATGTCTTGTTGTAATAAATTTTATTAAATTTTTTTGAATATGTCACTTTAACCTTGTTTTATGTCTCTGTAAGAAGTCTAATTAATTTTTTTTTCTTTTTAATTTCTGGTTTTTCAAACTTTGTCTTAACCCTTTAGTCTTCCAACCTTGACACTTTTCTTTTTCTGTTTTCCCTTTTGTATTTTGTGTTTGGGTTTTTTCCCTTCGGGGTTTTCCCCTCTTTACAATTTTCTGCCTTTTGTCTCTCTTGTATTGCATTGCATTGTACTGTACTGTATTGTATTGTTTTTATGTTTTGTTTTGTTGTTGCCAATCTTTTGCTTGTCTTAATGTAACTACCTGTGCTGTGATTCAATTTTAATATGTATTGTAATGTCTTGAATCTAAAATAAAGTTCCCGGCCACACACTTTGCAACAGTAAACCTTCGGGTCTGTCGTGTGGTCTGGGTTTTCAACACTTCAACTGGTAGGAACAGGGAGACCCCTGATTACTACCTTGAGCGGTTTGTCCTCATTGAGGAGAAAAGTCCTAAAGGATATCTTATCGTTGATAAGTCTTCTCTGAATTTCTATGAATTCTTCCCTCGTGTTAACTTCGATTTTAAAAAGATTTCCTCTCAGGCTGCTAACAATAGATGGCGCCACAAGGCGCAACTGATTCAAATAATCATACCAGCTTTGGCTGGAGACTATAAAAAAGGGGGGGGGCGGCGTTCCTTTTTAGGAATTTCCTCAGAATTAGCAGCGTCAGGCGCGGGAACCTCAGGATCCAGAACAGGCTGGACCGTGGAAATGGGAGGGGGGGGGGGGAGATCTTAACAGCTTTGGCTGAGTGCCTTTTTGGCACTTTGGAAAATCCTTCGTCGTCGGAATCGTTTAAGGGATGTTTACTAGCACTGGTGCTGGGATTAGAATTAGAACTATTATCACTGGAAAATTTATCGAAATCGCTCATAACTTTTAAAACTTCTTTAGATATTACAATTCTATTAGTAGTGCCTGCGCACGTGGTCTGGGACGGCATGGGTGGGGCTGGAGACATCGTAGGTGCAGTAGAGACAACAGAAAACCCTTGAGAAGAACTCAAGGGGGGCTCACCTGATTGATCCATGCTTGTTGCATCGTCCAATGCAATCTCCATATCTTTTTCCATAGCAGCGGCTTTGGCCTTCAATATCAACCACTCGTGCCTAGTGATATCCCTGGGCGGGTTATCAACAATGATGCTAAGTTCCTCGTACTCGAAGTCCGTACTCATTAACTTTTCTAAGTCAGGTTTTCCTCTCGATGGAATGTCATCAGGAAGAGCATTATATTGTTCCTTGAACAATCTCCAATCTGCCATGCATAAGTCAGATCCGAAGATCCTCTTAAACGTAGCAACCGAAACAAGAGCACGTGTTAGATCCATTTCGTCCAAAATGGCGTAGAGGAGCAGACCGTGAAAACGACCTACCCCAACGGCGTTCTAGACTCGAAATCGAGAAGGAGAAGGCAGGAGCTCAGAAAGTGCGACTGTACACCGTGGTGTCCAGCGGAAAACCAGTCAGTCTCATTGGAGCAGAGCGCAACACTTTATTGCTATATATATGCTATATCCATAGAAAGGTGAACATATTGCTAGATATTCGATGTGGGGTTGAGTGCTCCAGCACAGGTACCTCGAAAGTATTCGTCTTGGCTTGGCTTTAGTACCATTGGTACTAAATAGAAGATGCCTAGGTCGACGCTTCCTAAGATAGGAAGGCGTGATAGGGTTGTATGTCTGATCGACGTCCCTCAAGCAGGGTTTATTTGTGTTAGTTTTATTAAAATTTAGTGAGTGGATCAAAACTTGCTCGATTATTCCCGAGACTTTTAAATCATGATGGATGCGCTCATTCTGGACATACCTAGGCGAGTTTACAATGCAACGCAAAACTTTATTTTGGAACACTTGCAGTTTCTGAATGTGGACGTTTGCTGCCGATCCCCAAATGGGACAGGCATACAAAAATCCAGGTACAATGATTTGCTTGTAAATGATTACTTTATTATAAAGGGAAAGGTGGGATTTTCTACCGAGAAGTGGGAGGAGGGCATGATAAGTTTTATTAGCATTTTCAAGTTTAGAGTCAATATGATCTCCGTAAGTCATATGGGCGTCCAATGTGACGCCCAAATACTTAGCAGAGTTGCAAAAGGGGATGGGCTGATTGAAGATTTTAAGTACAAAGTTATGGCTAAGTTCTCGGTAGTGGGGTTTGAATATGACTACTGCACTCTTGGTAGCATTAATTTGGATTCTCCAGTGCTCAAAGCTATGATTGATGTAACTTTGTAGTGTGTTAATAGAGTTATGTGGTGAACAGCTACGTGCGATAAGCGCTGTGTCATCTGCAAAGATGGCCAGCTTGACTTGTGGTATGCTTGGTATATCGTTGATGAAAATATTGAATAAAAGTGGACTGAGGTTTCCTCCTTGAGGAACTCCGGCCCTGATTGGTCTGATAGAAGAGAGAGTTTTATCAACTCGTACGCGGAAAAATCTATTAGTGAGATACGAGTTGATGATAGCCAAAAGTTGCGTCGAAATGCCAAGTCGCACCAACTTGGAAATAAGCCCGGGCAAGTACGTTTTATCAAAGGCTTTCGCCACGTCCAGAAAAACAATTGTAGTATACTGCCTGTTGGTAGAGTTTTTATGAATAGTTTCTACAACCCGCATAAGCTGGGACTGCGTAGAATGCTCAGAACGAAAACCATGCTGATTAGCTGAAATTATATTATTCGTCTGGCAGAAACTATTCAAACGTCTAAGCAACACTAATTCATAAATTTTGGAAAAGCTAGAAAGCAGGCTTATTGGTCTGTAGTTCTCGGGAGCCGAGAGGTTTTGAGAATTTTTTGGAAGAAGGCAAATAACGGCAGTTTTCCAGCTTTGGGGAAAAAAGCGATAGTCCAACATATGATTTAAGAGCATGGTTATCCAACATAAATACAGGTCTGGAAGATTTTTAATGATGCGATTACTAATTGTATCAAGGCCGGGTGATTTTCTGATTTTTAGTCCATCAACGATATGTAGAATTTCAGCCAGAGAGACTCTCTCTAAGTCGTTTGGTGCTTGTACTTGTAGTGCTTCGTGATTGGTCTGTTGAAGTGTGTTCTCAATCTCTGTGTATGTATGGCTGAAGTTATTATCAATATGTGGTGAAAATTGGAGTTCCAAGCTGTCTGCAAATGCATTGGCTTTTTCCTCCGCAGTCTGGGCGAGTCCGTGTAGGCCATTAATGGGCGGTATTGAAGTTTTTGTTGTTCGTAATGATTTGGCTGTTCGCCAGAGACTGCAATCAGTGGGTGTAAGTCCCTCAATGTGTGTTTTCCAGCGTTGCTGGGTGTGTGTTCTAATCAAAGCTTTGACGTCGTTTTGGAGTTTGCGGAATTGTGCGCGGTAATCCGGGTACCTGGTGCGCTGCCAATCCTTCCGCAAGCGGTTACGCTGCTTAATTTTTTGCCTAATTTCACCTGGAAGAATGTGATAATTAGGTCGAATCTTTTTGGGTTTTGAGGCTGCAGCTACTGCCTCAAGCAGTATATGGTTCATTTCGGTGACACAGTTTTCTATGTCATCGGTGCTGGTAATTTTGAGGGGGGGGGGGTGCTTTAAAATTTTTGAGATAATGACGATAATCGTCCCAATTTGTATGTAGCTCCGTAGGATGGTCTAAACAGATTTTATCAAAGTTGAAGGTCAGAATCACAGGAAGGTGATCAGAGTCCAGCATTGAGTCTGTTCTGATCGTGTAATTGAAAGGAATGTTCTGAAAAATAGCCAGATCAATAATGGTGGGGGACCTTCCTGTGAAGAAGTGCGTTGGAGTGGGCGGAGCTACGATCCTAAGGTTGGCGCACTGAGCCAAACGATTTAGTTTTCTGCCATACAGGTTTGAAGCTGTGTCCCAGTTTGTATGGCGAGCATTTAGATCTCCAGCAATGACCATATTACTGCTAAGTCTAAAGAGAGTTTCAAGTTCAGACGTTGGAAAAGGAGTTCTAGTTAATGGAGAGATATACACCGAAGCAAGTGCAATCGGGACTAAATTTGGAATAGTAATTTTAATGAGCGTGGCTTCAAGCTTCGTGAAGGCCGGAACGCTCAGCCGGTGATGAGGAATGCTGTTTTTTATGTAGAGTGCAGTACCACCGTTGATATTATTTAAATGGGGCGGGGGTCTATACGAGAAGTATCCCGTATAGTTGCAGATAGCAGGGGAAGAGGGCGAAGTAAGATGAGTTTCATTTATCATGAAGATGTCAAAATTATTATTTATAACGTAATCACGTACCTCGTCGATCTTGGAACGCACTCCATTGGCGTTCCAGAAGCCGACTTTCAGGGACTACAAGCTATAGGACTCCGAAAAAGAGAACACGGCGAGACCAGAAAAGGGAGGTTAGCTGGTAAAAAATTACCTGAGGAGCGCATTATAGCGCGAATAGATATGGAATACCATATCTATTTCGGTTGTAGCTAGCCGAAGCTCAGGTAAGGCCTGTTTAAAGGCTTCAAGGAGAAGATCTTTATCATGAGTCTGCCTCATGGTCATAATGGACGAAAGGAACGAAGCATCAAGGCTCAAGGTACATGAGTTTAAAGGGGTGCCTTATCCGGGTTTGGTTACCGGACTTTAATCCCCTGGCTAAAGATGAGAAAAATCGAAAGAAGGGTATGTTACGAAAATAGAATTTAAGACAGAATAAAAGTGTGTTCGGATGATTACGTCATCTCCGAGTCTTATGAGAGGAGAAAAGATTTTAAAAGGAAAAGGCTTTTACAAGATTTTAAAAATTTTGACAAATAAATAAAATCCAACGGCAAAGAGGGGATTCCGAGAAGAGAAGAGCAGAGAGTTTTAAGATGGGGGTGCGCATTCAATGGCGCTGACCTTGAGCGATGAACAAGAGATTCCAAAGCAGTGCAGACTGCGGGCGGGGGGGGGGGGGGGGGGAGAGATGGTCGAACGATGGCTTTATCCCAAATGCAAGGGTCAGAAGAGTTCAGTGGAATGACGTTTGAAGGTTAGGAAACTGGGTAGATGTACAAAGCTATTCGATCCGCCCACGCTTTGGGTGAAGCGGAATGTTATCACGGCGTCCAAGAAGGGCCCGTGGTCGCTTCCTGAATTTAGGAAGCCGAGGATCGTAGTTAGAAATATTAAGAAGAATAGCGTTTCCAACCTTCGGGAGATCACGGTGAAAATGAAAGGCCAATTTTCGAACATGGGTCAAAAGAGTTTTAATTTTGAGATCCATCCACTTATCCATAATATATTCCTTATTTTCTTGTTCAGCTTTGCGATTCCTGGTTTTTTTTTTTTTTTTTTTTTTTTTTTTTTTTTTTTTTTTTTTTTTAAATATACCTTTAAAAAAAAAGTAAATTACCTTATTTTACCTTAAAAAAAGTAAAACTTGTGTTTTACTTTTTCGGATTCCTGTTCTGCAGCCGTTCGGTTTTTGGCTTTCAAATTTTTCTAGGATTCCTGGTTTTCAGCCGTCCTCTTTTGGTTCATAAATTCTTTCTTTTACCTGTGGTTTTCCTTTGTTTTACTTGTGTTTTACTTTTTCGGATTCCTGTTCTGCAGCCGTCCGCTTTTTGGCTTTCAAATTTTTCTAGGATTCCTGGTTTTCAGCCGTCCTCTTTTGGTTCATAAATTCTTTCTTTTACCTGTGTTTTTCCTTTGTTTTACTTGTGTTTTACTTTTTCGGATTCCTGTTCTGCAGCCGTCCGCTTTTTGGCTTTCAAATTTTTCTAGGATTCCTGGTTTTCAGCCGTCCTCTTTTGGTTCATAAATTCTTTCTTTTACCTGTGGTTTTCCTTTGTTTTACTTGTGTTTTACTTTTTCGGATTCCTGTTCTGCAGCCGTCCGCTTTTTGGCCTTCAAATTTTTCTAGGATTCCTGGTTTTCAGCCGTCCGCTTTTGGTTTTAAAATTTTTTATATTTAGTCATTTTTTTCTCTGTTTTTCTCTTGCTGTTTATTTGTCTTTTTGTAACTTTTTTGCTTTTTCTTCTCGGATTCCTGCTCTGCAGCCGTCCGTTTTTTGGCTTTAAAATTTTTCTTTTGGATTCCTGGTGTACAGCCGTCCATTGTTGGCCTTAAATTTCCTTGTTTTTTTCTCTTCATTTCTTACTTTTTGTTATTTCTTTTCGGATTCCTGTTCTGCAGCCGTCCTCTTTTTGGCTTTTAAATTTTCTCTTGGATTCCTGGTTTACAGCCGTCCGTTTTTGGCCCTAAATTTGTTTTGCTTTCTTTTGTAATAAATTTTATTGTCTTGATGTAATAAATTTTAATGTCTTGTTGTAATAAATTTTATTAAATTTTTTTGAATATGTCACTTTAACCTTGTTTTATGTCTCTGTAAGAAGTCTAATTAATTTTTTTTTCTTTTTAATTTCTGGTTTTTCAAACTTTGTCTTAACCCTTTAGTCTTCCAACCTTGACACTTTTCTTTTTCTGTTTTCCCTTTTGTATTTTGTGTTTGGGTTTTTTCCCTTCGGGGTTTTCCCCTCTTTACAATTTTCTGCCTTTTGTCTCTCTTGTATTGCATTGCATTGTACTGTACTGTATTGTATTGTTTTTATGTTTTGTTTTGTTGTTGCCAATCTTTTGCTTGTCTTAATGTAACTACCTGTGCTGTGATTCAATTTTAATATGTATTGTAATGTCTTGAATCTAAAATAAAGTTCCCGGCCACACACTTTGCAACAGTAAACCTTCGGGTCTGTCGTGTGGTCTGGGTTTTCAACACTTCAACTGGTAGGAACAGGGAGACCCCTGATTACTACCTTGAGCGGTTTGTCCTCATTGAGGAGAAAAGTCCTAAAGGATATCTTATCGTTGATAAGTCTTCTCTGAATTTCTATGAATTCTTCCCTCGTGTTAACTTCGATTTTAAAAAGATTTCCTCTCAGGCTGCTAACAATAGATGGCGCCACAAGGCGCAACTGATTCAAATAATCATACCAGCTTTGGCTGGAGACTATAAAAAAGGGGGGGGCGGCGTTCCTTTTTAGGAATTTCCTCAGAATTAGCAGCGTCAGGCGCGGGAACCTCAGGATCCAGAACAGGCTGGACCGTGGAAATGGGAGGGGGGGGGGGGAGATCTTAACAGCTTTGGCTGAGTGCCTTTTTGGCACTTTGGAAAATCCTTCGTCGTCGGAATCGTTTAAGGGATGTTTACTAGCACTGGTGCTGGGATTAGAATTAGAACTATTATCACTGGAAAATTTATCGAAATCGCTCATAACTTTTAAAACTTCTTTAGATATTACAATTCTATTAGTAGTGCCTGCGCACGTGGTCTGGGACGGCATGGGTGGGGCTGGAGACATCGTAGGTGCAGTAGAGACAACAGAAAACCCTTGAGAAGAACTCAAGGGGGGCTCACCTGATTGATCCATGCTTGTTGCATCGTCCAATGCAATCTCCATATCTTTTTCCATAGCAGCGGCTTTGGCCTTCAATATCAACCACTCGTGCCTAGTGATATCCCTGGGCGGGTTATCAACAATGATGCTAAGTTCCTCGTACTCGAAGTCCGTACTCATTAACTTTTCTAAGTCAGGTTTTCCTCTCGATGGAATGTCATCAGGAAGAGCATTATATTGTTCCTTGAACAATCTCCAATCTGCCATGCATAAGTCAGATCCGAAGATCCTCTTAAACGTAGCAACCGAAACAAGAGCACGTGTTAGATCCATTTCGTCCAAAATGGCGTAGAGGAGCAGACCGTGAAAACGACCTACCCCAACGGCGTTCTAGACTCGAAATCGAGAAGGAGAAGGCAGGAGCTCAGAAAGTGCGACTGTACACCGTGGTGTCCAGCGGAAAACCAGTCAGTCTCATTGGAGCAGAGCGCAACACTTTATTGCTATATATATGCTATATCCATAGAAAGGTGAACATATTGCTAGATATTCGATGTGGGGTTGAGTGCTCCAGCACAGGTACCTCGAAAGTATTCGTCTTGGCTTGGCTTTAGTACCATTGGTACTAAATAGAAGATGCCTAGGTCGACGCTTCCTAAGATAGGAAGGCGTGATAGGGTTGTATGTCTGATCGACGTCCCTCAAGCAGGGTTTATTTGTGTTAGTTTTATTAAAATTTAGTGAGTGGATCAAAACTTGCTCGATTATTCCCGAGACTTTTAAATCATGATGGATGCGCTCATTCTGGACATACCTAGGCGAGTTTACAATGCAACGCAAAACTTTATTTTGGAACACTTGCAGTTTCTGAATGTGGACGTTTGCTGCCGATCCCCAAATGGGACAGGCATACAAAAATCCAGGTACAATGATTTGCTTGTAAATGATTACTTTATTATAAAGGGAAAGGTGGGATTTTCTACCGAGAAGTGGGAGGAGGGCATGATAAGTTTTATTAGCATTTTCAAGTTTAGAGTCAATATGATCTCCGTAAGTCATATGGGCGTCCAATGTGACGCCCAAATACTTAGCAGAGTTGCAAAAGGGGATGGGCTGATTGAAGATTTTAAGTACAAAGTTATGGCTAAGTTCTCGGTAGTGGGGTTTGAATATGACTACTGCACTCTTGGTAGCATTAATTTGGATTCTCCAGTGCTCAAAGCTATGATTGATGTAACTTTGTAGTGTGTTAATAGAGTTATGTGGTGAACAGCTACGTGCGATAAGCGCTGTGTCATCTGCAAAGATGGCCAGCTTGACTTGTGGTATGCTTGGTATATCGTTGATGAAAATATTGAATAAAAGTGGACTGAGGTTTCCTCCTTGAGGAACTCCGGCCCTGATTGGTCTGATAGAAGAGAGAGTTTTATCAACTCGTACGCGGAAAAATCTATTAGTGAGATACGAGTTGATGATAGCCAAAAGTTGCGTCGAAATGCCAAGTCGCACCAACTTGGAAATAAGCCCGGGCAAGTACGTTTTATCAAAGGCTTTCGCCACGTCCAGAAAAACAATTGTAGTATACTGCCTGTTGGTAGAGTTTTTATGAATAGTTTCTACAACCCGCATAAGCTGGGACTGCGTAGAATGCTCAGAACGAAAACCATGCTGATTAGCTGAAATTATATTATTCGTCTGGCAGAAACTATTCAAACGTCTAAGCAACACTAATTCATAAATTTTGGAAAAGCTAGAAAGCAGGCTTATTGGTCTGTAGTTCTCGGGAGCCGAGAGGTTTTGAGAATTTTTTGGAAGAAGGCAAATAACGGCAGTTTTCCAGCTTTGGGGAAAAAAGCGATAGTCCAACATATGATTTAAGAGCATGGTTATCCAACATAAATACAGGTCTGGAAGATTTTTAATGATGCGATTACTAATTGTATCAAGGCCGGGTGATTTTCTGATTTTTAGTCCATCAACGATATGTAGAATTTCAGCCAGAGAGACTCTCTCTAAGTCGTTTGGTGCTTGTACTTGTAGTGCTTCGTGATTGGTCTGTTGAAGTGTGTTCTCAATCTCTGTGTATGTATGGCTGAAGTTATTATCAATATGTGGTGAAAATTGGAGTTCCAAGCTGTCTGCAAATGCATTGGCTTTTTCCTCCGCAGTCTGGGCGAGTCCGTGTAGGCCATTAATGGGCGGTATTGAAGTTTTTGTTGTTCGTAATGATTTGGCTGTTCGCCAGAGACTGCAATCAGTGGGTGTAAGTCCCTCAATGTGTGTTTTCCAGCGTTGCTGGGTGTGTGTTCTAATCAAAGCTTTGACGTCGTTTTGGAGTTTGCGGAATTGTGCGCGGTAATCCGGGTACCTGGTGCGCTGCCAATCCTTCCGCAAGCGGTTACGCTGCTTAATTTTTTGCCTAATTTCACCTGGAAGAATGTGATAATTAGGTCGAATCTTTTTGGGTTTTGAGGCTGCAGCTACTGCCTCAAGCAGTATATGGTTCATTTCGGTGACACAGTTTTCTATGTCATCGGTGCTGGTAATTTTGAGGGGGGGGGGTGCTTTAAAATTTTTGAGATAATGACGATAATCGTCCCAATTTGTATGTAGCTCCGTAGGATGGTCTAAACAGATTTTATCAAAGTTGAAGGTCAGAATCACAGGAAGGTGATCAGAGTCCAGCATTGAGTCTGTTCTGATCGTGTAATTGAAAGGAATGTTCTGAAAAATAGCCAGATCAATAATGGTGGGGGACCTTCCTGTGAAGAAGTGCGTTGGAGTGGGCGGAGCTACGATCCTAAGGTTGGCGCACTGAGCCAAACGATTTAGTTTTCTGCCATACAGGTTTGAAGCTGTGTCCCAGTTTGTATGGCGAGCATTTAGATCTCCAGCAATGACCATATTACTGCTAAGTCTAAAGAGAGTTTCAAGTTCAGACGTTGGAAAAGGAGTTCTAGTTAATGGAGAGATATACACCGAAGCAAGTGCAATCGGGACTAAATTTGGAATAGTAATTTTAATGAGCGTGGCTTCAAGCTTCGTGAAGGCCGGAACGCTCAGCCGGTGATGAGGAATGCTGTTTTTTATGTAGAGTGCAGTACCACCGTTGATATTATTTAAATGGGGCGGGGGTCTATACGAGAAGTATCCCGTATAGTTGCAGATAGCAGGGGAAGAGGGCGAAGTAAGATGAGTTTCATTTATCATGAAGATGTCAAAATTATTATTTATAACGTAATCACGTACCTCGTCGATCTTGGAACGCACTCCATTGGCGTTCCAGAAGCCGACTTTCAGGGACTACAAGCTATAGGACTCCGAAAAAGAGAACACGGCGAGACCAGAAAAGGGAGGTTAGCTGGTAAAAAATTACCTGAGGAGCGCATTATAGCGCGAATAGATATGGAATACCATATCTATTTCGGTTGTAGCTAGCCGAAGCTCAGGTAAGGCCTGTTTAAAGGCTTCAAGGAGAAGATCTTTATCATGAGTCTGCCTCATGGTCATAATGGACGAAAGGAACGAAGCATCAAGGCTCAAGGTACATGAGTTTAAAGGGGTGCCTTATCCGGGTTTGGTTACCGGACTTTAATCCCCTGGCTAAAGATGAGAAAAATCGAAAGAAGGGTATGTTACGAAAATAGAATTTAAGACAGAATAAAAGTGTGTTCGGATGATTACGTCATCTCCGAGTCTTATGAGAGGAGAAAAGATTTTAAAAGGAAAAGGCTTTTACAAGATTTTAAAAATTTTGACAAATAAATAAAATCCAACGGCAAAGAGGGGATTCCGAGAAGAGAAGAGCAGAGAGTTTTAAGATGGGGGTGCGCATTCAATGGCGCTGACCTTGAGCGATGAACAAGAGATTCCAAAGCAGTGCAGACTGCGGGCGGGGGGGGGGGGGGAGAGATGGTCGAACGATGGCTTTATCCCAAATGCAAGGGTTGTTGTTGTTGAAACCCAGACCGTCCGACCTACCAGAAAGGTGTAAGGTAACTGTTTGGACGGTCGGGAAGCGTATTAATCTGTGTGTAAAACCCTACACAACAAACAATCCTTACACAATACAATGGTCATCACACACAACTAACATCCGACAGACTGACATACTTAAAATCAAGTAATGCACAAGAAATTCAAGGAGTCTTACACCAAAGGGGGAGAACCCAGGAGCAAAAACAGGATTAAGAAATTCATAGATCACCAAAAATTAAGAGCAGAGAATACTCACAGAAGTGTCACTTAACAGAATTTGAAATCTCTCTCGCAGTTTGAATACAGTCCTTCAGTTTGTTTATTAATACTTTATTTCTGCGGACACCGGAAAACCAAGCTGCAGAGTGGGCAGGGGAAGGTTTGACGAGGTGGAATTTTTTAGAAAAGGGACAGGAAAAAACATAGTGATCAGCGTCACCAAAAGCATTACAGGGACAGTTAGAAGAGGTTTTGTGCTTAAAGAAATTGAGGTAATCAAGGAACGGGCCGTGTCCGGTAATAAAATAAACAAGAAATCTGTTACAAATAAGAAGAGAAGGGTCAACCAAAGGGAGGAAAGAAAGAATACGGGCCGGGTCGTGATTACGGGGAGAGATATAGTCGTTTAAGTAAGTTTGCCACAGATTATTTAGGAATATTTTACAATGACGAGTGAGAAGAGAATAAGGGAAAGGGACCGTAAAAGGGGAACCAGAAAGGGAGGCAGCTTTGGCATGAGAGTCAGCAACTTCGTTTCCCAGTATTCCAGCATGGGCTTTAACCCATTGAATGTTAATTAATTTAGATGCCGAAAGGGCCAAGAGTTTAATATCACATAAGTATTTGGATCTATTTTTAACAGATTTTAGAGCCAGAATGGAGGACAAACTGTCCGAAAAAATATTGACCTTTGTATTGTTGTCCAACGCCCATTGAATAGCGACTTTAATGGCAGAGATTTCCGCTTGAAAGACCGTGTTTCCATGAGAGAGCTTAAAAGAGAACGATTCGACCAGGTCATCTTTTTTAAAAATGCAAACTGCAAATCCAATATTTTCGTCAGTTTTAGAGCCATCTGTGTAGATATTAAAAGGGGAGAATGAATCAGGGTCAAAGGAGGGAAGATTAACAATACGATGCGAGGGAGGGAGACTGGAAAAGGGAACGTTTGTATCAAAGCTGGAAGGGTCAGGAAGGGACGGGGATGAAAAAAGGTCAGTTTTAAGGCGCCAGAAATGAAATTTTTTGTAAAGGGTCTGTATAACAAATTGAACAGGGGGGATACCAGTAATTGAGTATAGAGAAATGCTCGAAGTTGTTCTAAAACCGGAAGAAATCTTCAAAAGGAAAATCCTTTGGAGAGAAATGAGACGTGAAGTTTGATCCCCCGTAAGACATTTACCCCATATTCCTGAGCTGAAAGTGATAATTTTTTCTATAACTGTAAGGTACCAGATTTTAAGGAAAGACCTGTTAACCCCCCAATTTTTACCCGCGATTTTCCCGAAAGTAGAAGAGAGCTTGAAGCATTTCTCTTTAAGATAAAATACATGAGGACTCCAGGTTAAGTTGTCATCTATTATAATTCCGAGATATTTAAGATGGCGGGTAATTTTAAGGGGTTTGTTTAACATTTTAAATCTTGGGTTTTGTTTTCTCTTGGAACGAGTTTTATTGAAGATAATACATTGTGATTTTTCGGGTGAAGGAGAAAGTTGAAGGGAGGACAAGGAGGATTGAAGGGAGTCCAGGAGGGAATTGGTTCGGAGTGTAAGTTGTGAGAGGGAATCACCAAATGTCACCACTGCAAGATCATCTGCAAAGGCCTGAAGATAGAAAAGGTCATTATTAAGGAGGAGAACTCGGTTGAAGTAAATGTTCCACAGGATAGGTGACAAGACCGATCCCTGTGGAGCACCGAAGGAAATGACTTTAGAGGAGGAATGGATATCGTTTGAAAAGGTAATGGACCGTGAACTGAGGTAAGAAAATATAAAAACTTGAAATTCGACGGGAAGATGAATGCTTTCCAGTGATGAAGGAAGGATATGCCAATTAAGGGAGTCGAAGGCTCCACAGATGTCCACAGTGGTGAGTGAAACAAAATGACCTGGTCTAAAGTCTCTAATAGAGGAGACAAGTTTGTGAGTAGCATCTTCGCAACTGACCATTTCCCGAAAACCGAATTGGAGCTGATGAAGGGCGTCATTGGTTTTAATCCAAAAATTAAGTTTATTAGCAAATAATTTTTCGAGTATTTTTCCGAAAGTAGGTAAAAGACAAATGGGACGGTAGGAGGAGCAAAGGGCAGGATCTTTACCAGGTTTATTAAGAAATAGAATTTTAGCGTTTCGAAGACAAGCGGGGAAGTAGCAATATTTAAAACATAGGTTAGCAATTTTTGAAAAGATGAAGGGGAATGAAGTAAAAAGTGATTTCCAGATTTTAAAATCAATAGAGTCGAGACCAGGGGCTTTACCGTTTGGGAGATTGTTAATAACCAATGAAAGCTCTTCATCAGAGACCGAGCCCAACCCATCAGAAGGAGGTGAAAAACAAGGAAAGCTGGTAAATGTGGGATCATCTTTGAAACAGTGGTCCAAAAGACGTTGAATTTTTGTTTTATAGTCTAAGTTAATATCATCAGAGAAATGCAAATTAATATGATTAAATTTGTTTTGTTTCTGAAAAGCAAATTTGAATAGTGTGCCGAATTTAGAAGAACAGTTAGTACAAAATTTACGCCAGGATTCCGTTTTAGATTTATTAATTAATTTTTTGTATTTGGCACGATTTAATTTATATTTAATCTTTGCCTCTGTAATAGTTTCTGAAGAGGCGGAGTTTCTCTCGAGTGATTTTATTCGTTTGCCGAGGGCTGTTACGAAGTTTCGGAATTTTGCTAAATTAGGATTCCACCATTTAAAGCCAGAGCGAGTAGAAGTTTTCTTTTTCCTGATAAATTTGAAAGCACATGATTGGGTGGTATCAATGAAGGATTTTACGAAGTTGTTAAGGGAGGTGGAATCAGAAATTTGATCAAGGGAGCGGGAAAGGGAAGGAATATGAGATCTGAAATTAAATAGAAATTTACCTAAACTATAGTTCGTTTTAAAGAAAAAGGAGTTGTCTGAAGGAGGATCAAGTCCAAGGGTTAATTTTATGTATTTGTGGTCACTGAATGTATCACAGGAGAGAATCTCCCATTTTTGAATAAGATCATAAAGTCCAAAAGAGACAAGAGTTAAGTCGGGGAATCCTTTACCTGAGTGGGAGACGAATGTTGGACCAAGTGAAGGATCATTTACCACAATTAAGTTATTATTCATACAGAAGTCAATCACACTGTATCCCCGGTGATCTATGAAGGAGTAACCCCACATCAGGGCCCTGGCATTAAAATCTCCAAGTATCAATGATTCTGTTGCAAAAAAATTCAGATTTGAGAGTTCGTTTAAAATATCTACGATAGGATCATGGGGGGGACAGTAAATAGAAATCAAGTTAAGGGATTTATTATTTGGAAGAAAAATTTCAACCACCACAAATGAGTTGGATTGAAATTTAAGGGAGACGGGAAAAGACGAGTTCAGGATTAAAAGGGAAGCTTTATTGGACAATGAATTAAATTGTTTAATTCCGAGAGGAGGGCGAAGTACCGACCCCTCGGAAAGGAAAGGTTCTTGTAAGCTTATAATGTCCAAGGATTTCTCAACTGCAAACTGAAGAACATTATTGTGTGCAGAAAGCGAATGATTAGTATTTGTTTGTAGAATTTTCAGAACCATCGCGGGAGGATCAATGCCCGGGAGCAGAAGTGGGGAAAGCAAGGATAAAAATAAACAGATATATAATATACAATAACAATTTAATATTTACAATATTTACAATATTTACCATAATGGTGAGTTCAGATTGATTTTTGAAGTTCCCTTATTCTATTTAGTTCACTTTGCATCGAAGGGCAATTAGCCCGGTCTCTGGCATTGTGATTAGTTTTCCAGTTTAGATTAGCGTTCTTGACGTTTGCCGTTGAGCAGTTAATGCATGATGGAGTTTTTACCTTACAAGTCTTGAAGGTATGATCATCATCGCCACATTGCGAACAGTTACCAGTAACCCAGTGACAGGCTGCAGCCGAGTGACCAAAACCTTGGCATTTGTAGCATATTTGGATTGAGATGTATTTTTTAATGAAATAGTACTGGAAATGATGATATAGTTTTTTGGTGTTGATGAGGATTTTAGCAGAAGAGATGTCCACAAGTATAACCCAGTTGATTGATCCCGCTCTGTTTCTGAAGTTTTTGATGATTTTGAACTCCTGAGGTTCGGATGGAAGGTTTTTAGTCAGAAGGTCTTTTATATCCTGTTCCCGGAGAGTTTCTGGAATATTGAACAGGATCAGTGCTTGCTTACGTATTGGTGGCTTAAAGATAGTGAATTTCTGACCAATTTCGGAGTTTGTAAATTTGGGGATAAGATTGTCTGCATCTTTATCTCTGCATGTTATCTTGAGTGTTCCATTTCTTTGAGATGAGACGTTTTGGATGCGGATGCCCGGAGGACACTGGAAAGAGAGAAGGTCTTTATGCAGTTGTTCCATATTTCTAGTACGGTCCTTTCCCTGTAGCAGGACACTGGCAAAAGATGGTTTGGGGGGAGCAGGAGGTGGTAGATTGGTTGATTGAGTCAGATGTTCCAGGTTTTTCTTTACTGCCTCATCGACCAGGGAAGGCAGATCCTGCGTCAAGTTCTTGGAGAAGTTTTCTAGATTTGTGGCGATTGCATTTTTCAGTTGGTTGAGGTCTTCGTTAAATGACGTTCTGATATTTTGCAGGGTATTTGAAGCTTCCTGGTTTTGAGAGAATATGACTGAAGGGATCTGGTTTTCAAAGTTCAGGCAAGCTGCTTTCAATGCTTCAAATTTATCGTCCAAGTATTTCGTTTGCGTTGCATTAGGTTTTACATATCTAGTTAGGTAATTCTGGACCTGGTTACAATGACGCTGTACTTTAAGGAGGAAGGTGTTGCAGAATTCTGATTTCTCCTCAGTCATGTCTGTGGTTGCAACTGAAGTGGTATCATCTGGTTCGTCCGTATTTGATGTTGGTTCTGGTAGAGTTGGTTTACTGGATCGAGACATAGCCAAAGGAGGGTTGGAGAATACAGTAAACTGCGTTTTCGGTGTTGAGAGGACTGATGAGCGAAGAGGAAGAGGGAAATTCGATGGAGAAGAGCGGGAAAGCACTGTTGAGAATGATGGAGTTGTTGAAGAAGCAGAAGCTTTTAAATCAATCAGTTTAGCAGTGGGTTGCAGTAGTGGATTGAATGAAGATGATATGATGGTAGAAGGCAGAGTTGATGAAGTAGAGGGGTCACCAGGCTGAGCCTGAGCACAGGAGTAATTCGATGTTTGAGACCTTCTATTATAGTTTGATGCCATAGTACGGGATTGATGAGATAGGTCACTGAGAGAATCAGTTGTGGGATTTGAAGGATGATTAGGAGAGTTTCTGTTATAGTTGGAGGCAGAAGAAGTTGATGCATTGTCAGGAGATGTTCGAGGAGAAAGATGTTGGGAAACAAGAGGAGGGAAATCTGGGATCGGAGATGAGTATATGTCATTAGTATCCATGATAGAGGTAGTGAAAAACTGGTATCTCTTAAAAAGTTTCTTGTTGATAATATAAAATGCAATATTTCTGATAATTCGTGAGTATATAGTATCGAATTTCACTAATAATCTTAAGACACTGAGTAATACACTGTTTCAAACATAACATTAATTTTAATACAATATGTATATACAGTATCACAAAAATCACCAAAATAACATATAATAATATATAGATTGTCCATTTTCTGTCATATAATTTACAAAAGTGAAGGGTACGACAAGTTGTATTTAATATCAATTACAGGAACGAAGGCAAAATGATGCGACGGGTGAAAACAATAATAATAAAAAAAAAAGCTAAAACAAACTAAAGACGAAACCGGTCAGCGGGAAAATCCCAAATCCAAAAAACTGTAAAAAAATCCATGATAAACAAAACAACCAAATTTTGAGACGATAGCAAAAGAATAACCGGAGAAAATGAGAATAAATGAAAAAAGGGGATGGGGAGCAGAAAAGAGCAAAATAAAATTTATAAATCAAAAGAAAATAAAAAACAAAAGAGTGCAACCGCAAAAATTGGAGCTCTAGCACCTATGGGACACAAGATATAAAGAAAAAAATGAATACTGTTAAAAATTACAAGTCCCACTGGGACAATATGCTAATTAGAATTAAAATTAGATTTAAAAAGATATCAATGTTATCCATAGCATGAGATTCAATAGGAAAGTACAATATGAATTTTACAAAAGGGCTGAAAAACGAAGAAGAGGAAGAGCGCAGCAAGCTACGAAGGCAGGGAGAAACCAAAGCCGGGCGAAGGGGTGATTCGCCGAAATACCACTACAAGGAACGAGCAAAATACAGGGAAGGGGGGGAAAATGAAATCAAAAGTGTGAAGCATGAAAACAACCAATTTTAAAATACATAATACATATCGAAAAAATGCTCCCAGGTTCTAAAATTTTTACAATAAACAGAGTTAAAACTTCAAATCATATGAATATATATACTTTAAATTAACAAATTACATAGATTACAATAGGATTTACAGTTGTATAAACGGTCCAATTTGGACCGTTCAAGGCAGGATCTCCATTACAATTGCATACTGGAACCAATGGAATATTTATAATTTATAAATTGTATTATCTCACCAATGAGTAGACGTACAGACAAGCCACCGGTATGAAAATGAAGCTACGGTGAGGGGCAACAAATAATACGCAGACTCAAAACACACAACACAAGAAATCACGCCACCACGGCTCAAAACACCAGAGCTCGAAAAAAGCGTCTAAACAATGCTAAAGTGACACATTTTTGCAAATGCAAGGGTCAGAAGAGTTCAGTGGAATGACGTTTGAAGGTTAGGAAACTGGGTAGATGTACAAAGCTATTCGATCCGCCCACGCTTTGGGTGAAGCGGAATGTTATCACGGCGTCCAAGAAGGGCCCGTGGTCGCTTCCTGAATTTAGGAAGCCGAGGATCGTAGTTAGAAATATTAAGAAGAATAGCGTTTCCAACCTTCGGGAGATCACGGTGAAAATGAAAGGCCAATTTTCGAACATGGGTCAAAAGAGTTTTAATTTTGAGATCTCTGTGAATGACGTCATTCCTAACATACGGAGGAGCATTTACAATAGAACGAAGGGTGGCATTTTGTTGAATTTGAAGTCTCTTAATGTTATAGTCAGAGGCGGTTCCCCAGATGGCAGAACCGTACGTCATGATGGGCCTGATGTAAGCTTTGTAGAGCAATAATTTATTTGAGAGAGACAGACGGCTATTTCTAGCCAAAAAGGGGCGCATCTGGGCTCTTGCCCCCCTCACATTCTTAACAGTGTTAATAATGTGGGGGGTCCAAGTTAATTTGGAATCAAAAAGTACACCAAGGTACTTGTAAGAATTTGTCCAGGGAATCGGTTCATTATTAAGAATTAAATTATTGGGGGGGGGGGGGGGGGAGTGCCGGGATGGAAAGTACCGCCGACTTCGATGCATTAATTTTGATCCTCCACTTCCGGAACCAAGTTGAGAGTAGATTTAGCTGTTTTTGAAGCCTTTCGAGCACGACTGGTGTCTTGGCGTGTCGGGCAATCAGTGCAGTGTCGTCGGCATAGAGGCCAAGGGCGACGTAAGAGACTTTAGGAATATCATTTATGTAGAGGTTGAACAGCCGGGGTCCCAGGAGGGAACCCTGAGGAACACCAGAACAAATCTGCCTAGACGAGGAGAGAGTGTTCGAAACCCGCACAACAAAGCTACGGTTGTGGAGGTAGGAATTAAGAATTTTAATTAACTGAGGAGGAAAATGGAGTTTAATTAATTTGAAAAGCAATCCAGAGAACCATACCTTATCAAAGGCCTTGCTTACGTCCAGAAAAACGATAGAGGTATGGTGATGCTTGGTTTTTGCGTCCTGAATGAGTTCAACAACTCGCAAAAGCTGATGTTGAGTGGAATGTTTGGCCCTAAAGCCAAACTGCTCAGGTATAATGATGTTCCGCGAGTTGCAGAACTCATCCATTCGCTTTACCAGAATATATTCAAAGAGTTTGGAGATGCAAGAGAGCAAAGAGATAGGTCGGAAGTTCACTGGGTCCGAGTGATCAAGTCCAGGTTTAGCGACCGCGGCGACAATAGCGACCTTCCAGTCCCTGGGAATATAATGAATGGACAACATCACATTAAAAATAAATGTGATGAAGCAAATGAAGTTAGAAGGAAGAGATTTGACCATGTTAGGAGTGATGAGATCCTTTCCAGGCGATTTGTTCTTTTTGATCTTGCGAATGTAAGGCAAGAGTTCAGAGGGGGTGATACTTTTAAGAGTATTATGTGTAGATGTATTGAGAAACTGTTCAACCATGGGGTCCACCATGGCAACGGTGGGGGGGGTCAATAATGTCATGGTTTGGTTGAAATTGACTTCTAAGACTGTCTGCAAGCAGTTCAGCCTTTTGTGTGTGGGTGGTAGCACTGAAGTTAGGTCCATTAAGGGTCGGAATGTAAGTTTTCTGCCTACGAAGACGGGAGGCTGCCCTCCAAATGGTGTTGTCTTGAGTCGAGAGTGACTGAATGTAGGTGTTCCATCGTGCTCTAGAGTGCTCACGGATGACTTTCCTGACCTGTTTTCTAAGAATACAGAATTCCCTGTGACAGGTAGGATCCCGAGTTTCCTGCCATTCTTTTCTAAACCTGTTTCTATCCTTGATCAAATCCCTTATGTTTGCAGGAAGTTTATAGAAATTTAGGGTATCGGTCTTCGGAGAGGAGGCGTCGTTGACAGCCCCCCGGAGGACATCTCCGAGGGCGTCCAGTGCGGCGTCTACCCCATCCGGAGTCCGAGAATTTAGACGGGGGGGTTCCTGGCTGGCCAAAATGTTGGAGAACTTGTTCCAGTTAGTGCGTAATTTTGCGGGCGTGTTTAGGGCGTACCGGTTGAGTTCCAAAGTGTAAAGAATAGGGAGATGATCAGACGAGAGTTCATTTATTGTTTCCATATGATAGCCGAAGGGGATATTGCAGGTGATGGCGAAATCAAGAGTATTGTGGCCATGGGTGGGGTCAGAAGGGGCCACAATTTCGAAGTTATTTGAGTCGGCGAATTTTTTGAATTTGTTACCGTAGGCATTAGCACTAGCACATCCCCATGCAGGGTGCGTAGCGTTAAAGTCTCCGGCTGCTATCACATGGGGAGAAATTTTGAAAATTGCATTTAAGTCCCTTAGGATACCATCCCTATCCTTTTTGAGCGGGACATACACAAAAGAGATCGTAAGCTTAGGATTATTCTGGAGGTCTACGCAAATAGTCGTAGCCTCGATGCAGTAAGTTGGAGTGGAGGTTACCAAATGATGAGGAATGGCACTTTTGATATAAACAGCAGTTCCGCCGGTGGGTCTGTTGCCATTCGATGGTCTGTCATTAAAGTAAGCATCGTAATTGGCAATCTTGCAGTGATTCCCTGGAGTACAATGGGTTTCTTGAACCAAGAAGACATCTAAATTATTTGCTACTACAAAGTCTCTGACTTCATGAATTTTGTGCTTAAGGCCATTGACATTAAGAATGCCAATGGTAAGAGAGTTCAAATTCCGTGGAGTGAAAACAACAGCCAAAAAGGAGGGGGGAGTTATCCCTGAATGGAGAGAGTCAGTAGACTCTCGTACATAATATAGATTCTATTGATGTCCGTAGGAGCATTACGGAGTGCAGGTAGAGAATTTTGGAGGGCTTTAAGAACTAAAGTTTTAGGGTAGCTTTGCTCAAATTGCAAAAGCTTTTGTATAAAATTTTGAGATTTGCCAGTTTCAGAAGAAGCTCCACTGGGTACTGGCTGAATGAGATTTTGAGCGACCACAGGGGTCGAATTTAGAGGAGGCTCCTCAGTATGCTTTTTGAACAGGGAGGAGAAGTTTCTCCCCGGTTCGACCATCTTATTAGTGAAGGTGGGCCGCACTTGTCTCTGGCTAGTTTTAAATTTAGGAAATTTTGGGCAGTTTCTAAAGTTTGCAGGGTGATTTCCACCACAGTTAACACAAATGCAAGGTTCTTCGAAGGTTTTTGTACAGACAGACGTGTGGTGTGGGCCGGCGCATTTGACGCACCGGGGGGCTATTTTACAGCAGATGCTGCCATGGAACCATTGCTGACAATTATGGCATTGTGCCACTTGCTTTCTACCTTTGAATCTTTCTATTGTGATTTTAAGGCCCATAATTTCTTTTAAGTCATAAATGGAGTCGTACATGGGCTGCTTTTCTACTTGAATGTAGAAAAGTGGCATGTAGACCTTTTTGTCTCTGGGTCCTAGGGACAACTGAGTGATACTGTTAATTTTGAATTTGGAATACTCGAGTTCTGTTTTTAGTTCGTTAATGTTGGTAGATATAGGGAGGCCTCTGATAACTACTTTAAGAGGTTTATCCTGTTGCAGCAGATAAGTGCGGTACTCCACCTTCTGATCATTTAAGAATTTTTGTACCCTGCGGTACTCATCAATAGTGCTTACGTTAACTTTGAAAAATTCCCTTTTCAGTTCAGACTGGGCGCTGGGTGCCAGCTGTTTCAGGGTGAAGATAAGCTCTTTCCAGTCCTTGACTGGGACTATGTCGAAGGGGGGGTTTATGTTTAGGGGGGGGACATTAGAGTCCTCACTAAAGGATGCCGCATTAGGTGCTGGCACTTCATTATCTAAATTTCTCAGTTTGGAGGAGCTGGCTGTATCCAGACCAAGCTGATTAGCAAAAGGAGTATTTTGGCTAGCATTAATTGGCAGTTTGGCAGTATGCCTTTTGGCAGGATGGATAAATCCATCGGCATCAGGTTCCGAGGCTTTATGCTTTCTAGGAAAGCTAGGATTTGGTGAATTATTTGAATTGAGGGGGGGGAGGGGTTTGAATTCTGCACATTTTGATTAGATTGGTTATTTAAGTTTAAATTCCTGATGTCAGGGATTGCTATGGCAGCACTGGAAGGGTTGGCAACCGGTGGGCGTAAAGATATAAGGTCCGCAGGAGAAATTCTCCTACTATGCTCACCAAAGAGAGGAATTCCGGTGTGCTGACAGGCCCGCTGAAGCTCTCCAAGAGTGGACGACATAAGGCTCATCATCTGAGGCTTCTGTGGTTCCGAATCATCCATCAATCTAAGGACACTGGCAAATTTGGAGTATGTCTCCTTCATCTCCTGAATATAGTCGGGTGTCCATTTCGCCTCCGCAAAACTCCCAGGGTCATCAACCGTGCTGAGTTCCATCGTATCGCTCTCGTTCTCCGCTATCATGCCATCCGCCGGCGTTGCTAGGCAACCCGGAGAGGTCATTGCTCGCGTGCTCATAGCTCGTAGAGGAAAAATCAGAAGCTGGACGAAAAAACGTCCGCACTCCTTCGCATCCAAAAAACAGGAACGAAGCATAATCAATGTTCTTCTCGCCTTGGGTAGGAGCACTCTGATTGGCTCTTAAATTTTGGCTGTAATCCGTTCTCATATTTGAGGCTCTGGGATTCCCAGATGAAGTGGCCTCAGTTTCGCTCGTGCTACTTTTAGTTGAGCGAATATTTACAATTTCAGGGGGAGAATTAGTTGTCCTGGTATGTCCAGATGCCACTGCAGAGTAATTTAAGTTCTGCCTAACGCTAGATGATTGGAATGGACGTCCTGTGATTCCAGCTTGGTATGCTGGGGCGCCTGGGTTCCTGGCCTGATTAAAGTTTTGTGATCTAAATTGGTTGTTTTGGGCGGCCCTACGCCTGTTAGGCACAGACGAGTTGCCCGGATTTCTCGGGCAACCGCGCCAATTTGCGGCATGATCGCCATTGCAATTACAACATAGCAGAAAATCTGCTGTACAGTTGCTAGCGGAATGGGGCCCTGCACAACGCACGCATCTCAGCGGCAGTGAGCAAACTTGGCTACTGTGGAAAAAACCACAGCAACCATGGCACTGTGAGGCATAGCCTTTTCTGCCAGTGTAGGGCTCCAGTTTCACTTCTGTGCCTAACATCTTGTTGATAGCAAATATTTCTTCTGGGTTAAGCCCAGGCTTTAGCTGGAGGTAGTAGAGGGGCAAGGGATACCTGCTCCCCCTTCTAGTTAATCTTGTATTGCTAATCACGGGGAAGCCCATGGCTTCCATAATCTCCGTGATTGCTGCGATTTCCGTAGCCACCGGTAGTCCCCTTATGACTACTTTTATAGGTCGATCTTCTTTGAGATTAAAGGATTTGAATTGGACTCCAAATTTTTTGAGGTAGTCCGTACATTTCCGAAATTCTTCTGCATTATCCACATAAATTTTAAAGAAGTTACCTTCCAGCTTGGGATTTATGTTTTTAGCGATATTTTTCAAGCCAAATAATATGGATGGCCAGTCAGGCTGGCTGGCACTGATAAGTAACGGTGGCGTAGGAGGGGGGGGGGGGTTCGGCACTGGGGCCTCATCGCCCATTCCAGTCACAGTACCAAGTCCCTCGTACTTGTTTTTAAGTTCAATTGCTTTTTGATACTCATCAAAAGATATTTTATTCTTTGATTTATTTTTAGTTCTTTTGCCTTCAACAATGGTCCAGTTTCCCTCTTCCGAATCCGAGTCGGAGGAAGTGGGGTCTACAGTTCTCCTTTTCTTGCTCAAATTGGAGCTATCTGAATTACTATTATTAGTTTGGTTATTCTGATTTAAGTTTAGGTTATTTACTTGGCTGATGACCTCTTGGGTCTCTGAATCCACGTTTCCACTAGTTCTTGATTTAGAGTTAGCGTTACTAACATTACTAAGATCTACCGGCCCTGAAAAGGGACTTTTTAGCAAAGGGGCTTTAGGAGCCTCGGGTTCAGGGGGGGGGGGAGAGGTAAATAATTGTATATACCGACTTTGCAGGCTTCGGCTTTCCTCAGGAGTTCCAGCACCAGGCTTTCTCTCGAAAGTAATATTTCTGCGTAGTCGGCCTTGTCCACCGGCGTCTTTCCAACTTTCGCTGACGCAATCATGATCCTCCGGTCTAAGTCCTTCAGATTTGTTCGTAATTGGTTAACTGCTTCAATGGTTGGTGGAGTTTCCACAAACTTATTCGATTGATCAACTGGAAATGGACTGATAGTATCAAGATCCATTCCATTGCCCGGCGCTACCGAGTCTTCGTTCTCCTGAAGCATAATGCTGAGGAGCTAACAGGCACACGACCTTCACCGACGGAGTCTAAACTCCGAATCAGCAGTCGAAATTCGAGCAGTCGAAATTCTACCGGCACTAATGTAAACTATAATGAAAATGTTAACTTAAATAACTCTAATAAGGATTTTAACCCACGTACTTATACCGATGAAGAAGGATTTATCAAGCCAAGCCAAGACGAATGATTTCGGGGTGCCAGCATCACCTGATGCGTAACCCCACATCTACTATAGCAATTATTCAGTTTGTTAGTTTGTGCGATGATTGAAGTCAACTGTAATGCACTCTGCTACTTGGAGGGTGCTGATGTTGAAGTAACTTGCTACAGCAGTGATTGAAGTCGAAAGATGGTCTTGGATGGCTGATCTGGTAAGTAATAGGGTAGTAAGGTGAAGGGGGTGGGGCTAAGGCAAGGCCCAATCAGATTGAGCGGGAGCCAGTACACGTTAGTGTATCAAAATAATTTTAAAGTTTTCAGGACTCAAGGACGGGGTTAGTGGAGTACCCAGGAGAGGAAATGCTTCCTCCCTTTAAACTCCAGAAGAAAAGGAAAAAAGAAATGAAAAGGAAGTAGTAACGTGTCATTTAAACAACTAAAAGGTAGCTGAGAACTAAGAGATGCTTGGGGGGGGGGGGGGCAGGACCTAAGTCCCACCCTTCCCCAAGTCTTCAGAAGACTGAATGTTGGGGCCCAAGCGAGCGCCCAACAGAGGAGAAAAAAGAGGGGGATAGACTGGGTGCGCCCCGAGGGGCGCAGGGCCTTGAGCTTGAGAAGAGCCTAGTAGCGACGAAGAGGGAAGGCTTGCCAACAAAACGCGCAGTCCCAAAAGCTAGGGTGAAGTACAGCTGCTAGAGTCCGCAACTAAAAAAGGAGAGCTAATAAAACTATGATGGACGGAACCGCTTTTTAGGGCGGAAGAAAATATCCCTCACCGATCGAGCAAGTAACGACCGGGGGCGCTTTCGCGTGCCCGGCCGACCTGGCCGATAGTGCGGGATATTGTCCAACGTAGGATTATTTACGCTTCTCAGACCTCGATGCAAATTTAAAGAGAGTTTTTTGACATATTCCAAGAAAGGCCTAATTCTGAGGTCTTTGTGCAGGACTTCTAGTTGGACGTAGTTCGGCAGATTAGCAAACATACGCAGTGCGTTATTTTGGATGACTTGAAGCTTCTTAAGGTGAGTCTCGGCCGCGGTACCCCAAATTGGGACACCGTACGTCATGATGGGACGTATATAGGACTTGTATAGCAATAACTTATTCTGAGTGGACAGGCGGCTATTTCTAGCCAAAAGGGGTCGAAGTTGGGCAAGTGCAGACTTCACTTTCTTACTAATTTCGGAAATGTGAAGTTTCCACGTCAATTTGGAATCTAAGTACACTCCTAGGTACTTATAACTATCTTGCCAGGGAATAGGCTGATTATTTAAGATGAGATTAGCGGGATGGGTATGCCGGGGGGGGGGGAAGGTGACAGCAGCACACTTACCGACGTTGACCTTGATTCTCCATTTGATCAGCCATTGTGTCAGCTTGTCCAGATAGCTTTGGAGAATGCTGTGCACGACTTGTGTCTGTTTGTGATGAGTGATCAGGGCGGTGTCATCGGCATAGAGGCCAAGGGCGACACCGGGGGAGCGAGGAAGATCGTTAATGTAAAGGTTGAACAGTTTGGGCCCAACAAGTGAACCTTGCGGGACCCCGCTGAGAACATTCCTGGGAGAGGATATGATGTCGGCAACACGAACGGCAAAACTTCGACCAGTTAAATAAGAATGAAAGATATGAATAAGATTTGGAGGGAAGGAGCGTTTGATAAGTTTGAACAACAGCCCGTTTATCCACACCTTATCAAACGCCTTCTGCAGATCCAGAAAAACAATGGGCGAGCTTTCGCGTTTGCTACGCGCCCCATGGACGAGCTCCACGACCCGTAGCAACTGGTGCTGAGTGGAGTGTTTCTTCCTGAACCCATATTGTTCAGGAATAACTATGTTCCTCAGGTCGCAGAACTCGTCCATGCGACGCATTAAGACAAACTCGAAAAGCTTCGAAAGACCGGAAAGAAGAGAAATTGGACGGTAGTTGACCGCAAGCGAATGGTCAAGACTTGGCTTGGGAAGGGGTGTAACAATGGCTACCTTCCAAGCCCCAGGGAAATAATTATGTCGTAATAGGAGGTTGAAGAGCTTTACTATATAATTATATAGTAAAGAAGGCAGGCTCTTCAACATCATGGAAGTGATGAGATCCTTCCCAGGAGCCTTGTTCTTCTTAAGTTTTAGAATACGGGGCTGCAGCTCTTTCCAAGTGACATCAGTCAGGGTATAAGGAATCGGTGTTGTGATGAACTGTTCAACCTTGGCGTCCACGAACGCAACCGTCCTTGGATCGATTACGTCGTGGTGTGGTTCAAACTGGCTTCTAAGACTGTCTGCAAGCAGTTCAGCCTTTTGTGTGTGAGAAGTCGCCCTGAAGTTAGGACCTTCAAGGGTAGGAATGTGTGTTTTGTGCCTACGAAAGCGTGAGGTTGCCCTCCAAATGGTGTTGTCTTTAGTCGTTAGGGACTCAACATAAGTGTTCCACCGTGCACAGCTATGAGCTTTGATTTTAGCTCTCACCTGAGACCGAACATAGTTTAGTTCTCGCTTGATGGCTGGGTCTCTGCTGGCCTGCCAGTCTCTACGCAGATGGTTGCGTTTGCTGATCATCTCCCTGATGTCTAGTGGAAGTCGAAGGTGATCAACTTTGTTGCTCTTGGGCCAAGAGGATGCAGAATAGGCATTTCGTATCATTGTCTCGAGATTTCCCACCTCTGCATCCAGTTGGTCCTTAGTATTGGCAACGGGGGGGGGGGAGCTCCTCGGCTAGGTGTTCCTTAAACCTTCTCCAGTTGGTGCTTAGCTTCGCTGTCTGCCTGATGTTGAATTTATCCAACTCAAGAGTGTAGATGACAGGGAGATGATCCGATGGGAGCTCATTGAATGCCTCCATGCAATAGGTGTAAGGCATGTTGCTGGTGACCGCAAAGTCAAGCACGTTATCCATGTGAGTTGGATCAGCTGGAGCTACTATCTCGAGGTTCCTCTCGTCGGTCCAGCGTTTAAGCCGATAACCGCGAGAGTTCGCATGAGGGCAGCCCCAGGCAGGATGCTTGGCATTGAAGTCACCAGCGACTATTGCATGGGGCGAGATCTTGAAGAGAGACTGCAGGTCAGACATGACGTCTTTGACAGGAGCAGACGGATGTAGATACGTGGACACAATGGTGATCACCGGATTGTTCGGTAGAGCAAGTTGAACGATGGTGGCCTCCCCCTCCCTCATGGGGGGGGGGAGGCTGGAATGCGGCAAGCCGCGACGAACATAAATTGCTGTGCCACCAGAGGGGTGATTGCTAACTAGAGGCCTGTCGTCATTGTATAAGTCATAGTTAGCAATCTTGCAAGATTTCCATGGACTGAAGTGGGTCTCTTGGACCAAAAACAAGTCTAAGTTATATGCTATACAGAAGTCCCTAGCTTCATTGATTTTACCTCTAAGTCCATTGGCATTCCAGATGCCAATGGTAAGATCCTTCAAGTTCCTTGCGCGAGAAACCATGGCCGGGGGGGGGGCTAAGCTTGGCTGACGAGAGCAAAAACGCTCTCGTAAATTATATTGACTTTGTCTATCTCGGTAGGAGCAGACCGAAGGGCAGGTAGGGCATTCTTAAATGCCCTGTTAGTAATTTCCATTCCATATCTCTCTTCAAGTCTGAAGAGGTAATTTAGAAGATCATCAGTTTCTGCAGTATTAGCGTGAGCTCCTTGGGTTGCAGGTAATTTAGGATTGGCTTGTAAAGCCTTTTTGGGCGCCTCGCTGCGTCCTGCTGTAGCGTTCGCATATGAGCGAAGCGGGTTAGCAAGCTTTCCAGTGAAGGTGGAATTTGACGGGGGGGGGAGGGTTTAAATTTTGGAAAACGGGGGCAGTTACGGTAGGAGGCAGGGTGCTCTCCTCCACAGTTAAAGCATTTACAGGGGGCTTCATAGGGTTTGGTGCAGTCTTTAGTATGATGGGGCTGCGCGCACTTTACGCAGTTGGGGGGGAGGTGACATCCGTTGCTTGTATGAAAGTAGGATTGGCACCGGAAGCATTGGACGACCTGCCTGGGTCCTCTATATTTCTCAACTTTTATCATCATATTGAAAAGATTGGTTACATTATATATTTTTTCATTTGCGGGATTTTTAGGGATCTGCACATAGTAAAGAGGCATGTTAATGCGGTTAGCCTTGGGGCCCCTTGCCAACTGCGTGACGCTGATGGGCTTGAGCCCCAGGCATTCTAATTCTTGGGAGATTTCAGTTACGTCTGTGCAGATCGGGAGGCCACGGATTACGACTTTTAGAGGCTTCTGGTCGTCCAAGAGGTATGACTTAAATTCCACCTTCTTATCAATTAAAAATCTCTGAATGCTAATGTACTCCTCACGAGTATTGACGTGAACTTTAAGGAAGTCACCAGCGTTAGTTAGCTTGCTGGTGAGGTTCTTGGCAATTTTGTTAAGATCAACTAACAGCTGAGACCAGTTAGTGGTCAGGGCTATGAAGAAGGGGGGGGGGGGCGGCGTTCCTTTTTAGGAGCGTCTATTTCACTATTCAAGTTAGCATTTTCATTATCAGGAGCCGGAACATCTGGCTCGGTACTATTAACATTAAGGGGGGGGGGTTGTTGAGAAGCATGGCAGATTGCCTGCTGGCAGTATGCCTTTTAGGGGGCTGTTGAAAACCCTCGTCGTCTATACAACGAGGGTGCTTTTTAGAGCTACTAGGCACCGGATTGTTACTAACAGCATTTACAACAGGTTCAGATTTGTCGTTTACAGGCTTACTGATAGTCTGTGAGGCAATAGGTCTGGTAGAGGGGGTAAGAGGCATTAAATAACTGCCGGAGGAAGGCCTCCGACAGGTCTCACCATAGGCAGGTAGGTTGTTTTCCGTCAACAGTCCATTTAGCAGTCCTTCCATGGTGTTGAGGCTGCTTAGTAGATCATCTTTGCGATGCACATCAGATGCTTGGAGTCTAAGTTGGAAATTCAGTCTTTTTATGTATTTCCGGAGAGCAATAACAGCTTCAAAAGGGTCTTTAGGGATAACATCAATTGGATCGTTGAATTCATTAACATCCAGGTCCATGTTAGCAGTAGAGTTGTCACCACGTGGTTCGTTGCTGACCTCGTGGGAAACGACCGAGTCAGGCCTAGCGGCACCGGCAGTGGGTGGGGTCCCTGCGGCAGCAGGGGGAGAATGCAGCATTTCCGGATCAGAGCGGGAGCAGTGGAGAAACAGGTCCTACACGTACGGTGGCTCGGAGGGGAATGTTAAAGTTTTCAGTGAAGATAGACCGAGGGATGTTGAATTCGTTCTGGAGTGCCTAGCCCGAGGGCTTTTACCTCCGATCTGTGGATAATGTATTAACACATGTCATCATTTGAGCGTAATTGATCTGATTCTAAAACAAAAAGGACACTTTGTCCAGCCCTTCCTTATTGGAAGGAGAGTAAAACTTAAGGTGCAGCAGTGCTGCCATCTAGAGGCAAGTTGGGATACAACTTGCAGCATTGTAACATTGGTTACAAGCTGTGGGGGGAGGAGTATGCGAGATAGATGCAAAAGGTATGAAAATAAGTAAAAGAGTTGCACAATAAGCAGACTGGGAATGCTAGAAAATAAGACAATGCTTAGGGAGGTTCGTACAAGACTGCACGGGGACGCTTTTTATTCGCCCTCGGGTCATAATCCTGGAGATTAAACAGGGATTCATTCGGAATTTTGTGAATATCTCTAAAAAATTTAGAGGTTTGTTTTTTGATGGCCTGTTTAATTGTTTTGACTTTAAAATCTTTGTGAATTATATCATTACGTAAGTAACGGGGGGCTTTCCTGATGATGCGAAGTATCCTGTTCTGCTCAACTTGTAGTTTTTGGATATTCGTTTTACATGCATACCCCCAGATCGGGCATGCATATAAAAGAATCGGCTGCATTATGCTTTTATATAAAAGAATTTTATTGCTAATATCAAGGTCTTTAGAGAACAAAAGATGGTTTAGCGCTCCGACAAGCTTCCTAGTTTTTTTGACAATATGCTCAAAGTGCGTACGCCAAGTAAGTCGGCTATCCAAATGGACGCCGAGGTACTTGGCTGTTCGCGAGAAGGGTATATGCTGATTTTGAAACATTAAGGGGGGGGGGGTATACGGGCTCCTGAGAGAAACACTGCCTGCGATTTAGTTGCATTTATCTTAATTTTCCATTTGTCATAATATTGGATGAGTATGCTAATATGGTTTTGCATCTGTGAGTGAAGATAATTAATATTTTTGTTGGATGAAATGATACACGTGTCATCTGCATATAAACAAAGGGTGGTATTAGGGGCGCGGGGGATATCATTTACATACAGATTAAAAAGAAGGGGCCCTAGGATGGATCCTTGCGGAACACCAGCATTGATGGCTTTAATTTCGGAGAGAGTATTTAGAGTGCGCACGTGGAAATTTCTTTTTAGTAGATACGAATTTATAATTTTAATGAAGGGGGGGGGAAGTTGAGTTTAATTAATTTGTAGATAATACCGGGGGTCCACGTTTTGTCGAACGCCTTTTCAACGTCCAGCAGAAGGGCTCCTACGTGATTTTTATTTTTAATAGCATTTGCAGTGAATTCTACGACTCTGAGAAGTTGATGGGTGGTGGAGTGCATTGGTCTGAATCCAAATTGCTCGGGGATAATGATATCATTTTCATTAATGAATTTATAAAGCCTAATTTGAATGATTCTCTCTGTAATTTTACTCAGGGAGGGGAGGAGGGAAATGGGACGGTAGGACACAGGGTTAGAGGGGTCAGCGCCTGGCTTTAAACAGGGGATTACGACAGCAGTCTTCCAGCAAGACGGAAAGTGGCAAAATTTAAGAATTGAGTTGATCATAAGTACTATGTAAAAGATAATGTTAAGGGGAAGAGCCTTAAGGGCTCTATTAGAGATTTTGTCTATTCCAGGGGATTTTTTGTTCTTTAATTTATGTATAATTTCAGTTACTTCTTCCACTGAGGTGGGAAGGATCGGGAGGGGGGGGGACAAGAGAAAGCTGTTAACAGTAGATTGCACAAGGTTATGAAAATCGTTATTCGGGATATCAATCGCAAATTGCTTCTCGTAGCAATTTGCGATAGCATTTGCTTTGTCCCGTTCAGAGAAAGCGGTGCCTGTAGACGAGAGGAGGGGGGGGGGGGGGAGCTGCGTAAAGGGTTTTTTAATTCTTTTAATTTCTTTCCAGATGCTATTGTCAGAAGGGGAGAGGGACTCTATATAATTTTTCCAATTATTTTGGTTGTGTTTTTGGATGGCTATTCTAATATTTTTATTTACAGAGTTAAGGTGGGTTTTTGTGCGGGGGTCTCTAGTAACTTGCCAGAGGCGGCGAATGAAATTTCTGTACACAATTTGGGTTTGAATGTTATGCGGAAGGGAGTTATAGCGGGGGGGGGGGGGGCGGGAGGTGGATGCTTTAGCCAGGGAGTTTTGGATTTCCAGGGTGATTTTGTGGGCAGCTTTATCAATGTCTGCAGGGCAGTTTATATTAGGGATGAGCAGGGTGGTGTTTCTAAGGTTAGTTTTATAATTTTTCCAGTCGACACAGGAGGGGAGGCTGGTAACAGGAAGAAGGGAGTTTAGCTGGAGGGAGAGGAGGATGGGAAGGTGATCAGAGCTAAGTTCATTAAGAGTTTCTATAGTATAAGGTAACTGTATATTTTTAAGAAGGCCGAGGTCAATGGTGGAGGGGTAAGGGGAGTGTGAATAGTGGGTGGGCAGGGGAGGGACAGCAAGATGGATTCCAGTTGTAGAAATGAAATTTTGTAGAGCAGTTCCGTAGGTATTCCTTCTGCGGCAGTTCCAGAGAGGGTTATGAGCATTGTAATCACCCATCAGGATGGCGCGATGATTGATATTACTGATACTTTGCAGGTCAGGGGTAATGTCGATTCTGCTGGCAGGTTTAATATAGATGGATCCTATGATGATGGGCGGGTGGTTGGGAAGAGAGAGCTGAATCATTTTATTTTCGACAACCGTTGTATTAACCGGGTTTAATTCATGGTGAGGGATATTACGCTTTATGTAGACAGAAACTCCTCCTGCATAGGAGGACCGAGTATTAGAAGGGTTATTTCGCAGGGCAGTGTAATTGAAGTAGTTTGCAATTTTGAGGGGGGGGGGGACGGGGGCCAGGTCTAACTTCTTGGATCAGAATAATATCAATGCTGTTATTCTGTACAAAGGAACGCAGTTCAGTGATTTTGCCGCGGAGCCCATTGGCATTCCACGACAGTATATTAAGATGACTAACGGACTTACTCCCCATGATGGGGGGGGGGGGGGGACTGTACTAAAAACCTCTCCAAGGGCTGATATAATGTTTAATAATTTATCTAGAGGATTTATTGGCTTGTTAATTGTTTCTTTAATTTGATTTATGAAATTTTTGATTTTATTAAAGTTTATATCTAAGTCAGTAAACATTTTATTGACTTCCTGAATAATCTGTATTATATCTTTGATTTGAGAAGTGGAGGATGATTCGTTGTTAGACGACTCGTTCGAGTTTTCAGCAGCGAGGGGGGGGGGGCAGGGGAGATATATGAATGAACCGCAATTTGCTGTAGGGTTTGTTTTCTGGCATTGGCAACGATTTGATTTCTGGGGATAAGTTTAGGGGGGGGGGAGCTGTTATGCTTTGGTTGGTCATTTGAGCTGCAGTAATTTCCGCAAAAGTTCTATTTTCAGGCTGATTTATGGGAGTGGGGGTTTGGTTGATGTTAGCACTAGCATATTCCGGCTGTTTAGTTTGTTTAGGTACAGAAGTTTGAAGACGGGGGAAGTCTGAGGACTGAAGATTAGGTGGGCTGCTTCTGGGGGGGGGGGGGCGGGGAAGTTTACATTATTTGAAATTTGATTTTTGTTTTGGGGGTTTGCGGGGCAAAGTCTGAAGTTTGCAGGGTGGGGACCCTTACAGTTTGCACATTGCGCAGGGGTGTCTTTAGATTTCGTGCACTCTCTAGTATGGTGCCCTAGCCCGCATTTGAGACATCTAGGCGGAAGTCTGCAGCATTCACTAGAATGTCCAAACCGCTGACAGCGGTAGCACATTTTTATTCCTCTCGAATCAAAGTTCGTTACACGTATAGTCATATCTAAAACTGAGGTGACGTTTCTTATATCTTCCCAGCCCTTAGTCGGGTTGAGATATACCAGGAAAATGGGCAGCGGTGCCTGATTTTTTAAATCTCTCAATTGCGATATTCTGTGTACACTATATCCCATAAAGGTGAGGTCTTCCTTGATTTCATTGATTACCGTGTTTGGGGGCAGTCCTTTTATAAGTATTTTAATAGGCCTTTCTGCCTTTATGTTAATCGAGTGGAATTCGAGGTTTTGTTGAATTAGAAAACTTTGAACGAATCTGAAATCATCAAGGTTTTGTGGGAGAATTTTGATGAGGTCTCCAGCAAGCTGGGCTTTTACGTTAGTAGCAGTTTTAGCATTGATAGCTTTGATCAGCTCGCGCCAGTTATTTGGACAGTTCACGTAAAATGGTTCAGGATTATAAGCATTGATTTGGGGGTTCTCCGGGTTGTTATTGCTATTGTTATTTGTTTGAGAGTTACTATCAGTTTGAGAATTAATATTATTAGTTAATTCATTTTCCTGGGGGGGGGGGGGGGAGGTATCCATATCGGACGAAGAAAAAGGGTTCCTTGCAGTCTCTATGCCATTATGGGGCTGTATATTAACCATGGGGCAATGCCTCTTTGGCAACCTGAAGCCGTCCGAGTCTCCTTGTGCATTTTGAGTATCACATCTATTATTATTTTTACTTTTATTGTTTAGGTTAGTATTACTATTATCATTAGAGTCATATTGATCATCATTAATATCTTTAGTTATTTTCTGAGAAGAAAGAGTTACAGGTTCAGTTTCAATACAAGTTTCATTATTATTATTAGTATTAGTTACATTTAGGTTAGCTGTCTCATCAGAGTTAGCAAAATTAACATTAGGTTTACCCTTAACCACGCACGTGGGTAAGCACATGCGTGCAATGTACGCATCTATCTCTGATTTGAAAGGGGTATTATTATCATAAGAATCAGTACGCTCGAAATGATTTGACAAAATGTTACACATACCCGAGAATTCATCTTGAGTGCGGGAGGAGAGGCCATCAGATATCTTGTGGAACTCGTGGAGCAGGAAGTCACCGATGAGCCTGTAGGTGGTCATGGAGGATAGGCTGCCAGGTTCATTTTCAGATGGGAGAGTTAGAGTCCTGAATTTGTCAATAATAATGCCAATGTCCGGTGGAACACCCTTTATGGTAGTCTGAGAAGTAGGCATGGACGCCATGTCCAAGCTGAGAGAGTCGATGTATCGAGAAGCAGGATACACGTTGATAGAGCACGCTGTAAACTTTCCACGTGGTAGGAAAACCGGTTCGTAGGAGAGCAGCAAAAGAGGTCCTTCACGTACGGTGTCTCGGAAGAGAACTCGGGAGGTCAGTGAAGATATAAAATATAAGTTAATTAAATATATTACTATGAAGGATTCATCCACAAAGCACCTAAAATCAACAGAAAAAGAACTCTCTCTACGGATTCTGAGCCGACCAATCACAGCTCGACCGGTTCCGGAAAGAACGACCATGCGGCAAACTTGCCGAAACCCCAGTCTCTACCGCCCATCTTTATTAGTGCTTCCAGCCCAGAGTGGCCTAACATCATCTTTAACCTAAAAAGGTATGCTCCAGATATTGTTCCGGTCTTAGACCGACAATTCTTCAGAATTAAAGTTCAGAGCAACGAAGAACATAGAAATTGCATAGAATTCTTGACCAGGAGCAGAGCTCCCTTCAAAACTTTCTCTCTGAAAGAGGACCTGCCGATCAAATGTGTCATTAGGGGGCTCCCCATTGTCACTGATATCGACTTTATAAAAAGCCACATTGAAGCTCAGTATTTTCAAGTCCTTAGTATTGTACGGCTCACCAACAGAGGAACCAGGGAACCCCTCCCTCTGTATTACCTTCAATTAGCTCCCGGGACTAACTCGGAGGAAATATTTAAAATGACCGTGCTCTTAGGCACAGGAGTGACTGTGGAGCCCTACAGAGGGCGCAGCGGCTTTGCTAGCCAGTGTCATTCTTGCAATGGTTTTTACCATAGCAGTTTGGCATGTAGGCTCCCATTGCGCTGCGTCCGATGTGCCGGACCCCACACCGTCATCGACTGCAAAGCCGATTTCAAGCTGTGCTGCAACTGCGGGGACGCACACGCTGCCAGCTGGCGAGGTTGCCCGAAAAACCCTGGCAACTCATCGCCTGTGACTAAGAGACGTAGGGACATACCCCAGTACAACTCAAACTCTAGATACAGCGCACCCCCCCCCCCTGGATTAAACACAGGGAAACAGAGTCGTTCTTTCCGACCTGCTGGCATACAGCCTAACTTGAACTATGCCAATGTGGCTTCTGGCATACAGGAACCTGTTGACACGCCCATGGATAGTAATACTATTAATAATTCCAAAATTCCCGGACAAATTCTTAAACCGTCGGTCCCAGCCGTCGCCAATCCAAATTCCAAAACTACAGTTGATAGTAATACTATCAACTATACCGACTTTTTTATGACCCTCATGGACATGAGAAATACTTTAAACAAAGATTTACTCCTAGAAGCGTTCAAAAGAGCGCTTCCAAACCTGCGTACGGCGACTACGCAAATTGACTTAGTCTGGTTCATCTACGAGAGCTATAATGCTCTCGCAGATGCGCCCCTCCCTTAACTTCTCACCTGGCTCTGCCACGTATTCCCTTTCGGAACTTTACCTTTAATTTATGCTTTGACTTTCCTCTTGCTTTTGCCAGCCCGGTCTCACACCTTTGGTGTCGTAACTTTTCAGACTTTAGTTAAATTTCTCCAAATTGCTCACCGGTGTCCCTGAAAAGGGCCTTTTTTCTTCGCGACTAGTACGGAAATTTATATTGTAACCACGCCTGTAGCGCAGCGCAGTGTGTGTTTTTGCCTTTAATACTTGTTTTTCATGCTTAGTTACCCTGTAACAGTAAAATTAAATTTTTTAAATATATTCACTTATATTGTAATCTTCTATATTGTTTGCAAGGTAGGTGTTTAAAAGGGGTGCCTAATCCGGTGTTAACAACCAGACTTTAATCCCCTATCTAAAAAGAGAAGAAAAACGAAGGAAAGGGATTTTAATAAAGGGAGTTTACAAAAGTCAATAGGTTGCTCGGAGAATTTATGATCATCCGAGTCTTAGAAAGAAATTTAGAGAAAATAGGATTTAATTTATTTTTACTATAAATTTTTAAGTTTAAATTTAAAATTTAAAGGAGAATCCAGAAATAGGAGAAGAGAGGAATTTTGAACGTATGGGTGCGCACAAAAATACGCGAACCTTGCAAGGAAACGCAGAGATGCCAGCTGCCCAGAAGGGCGGGGGGGGGGGGGAGAAGATGGTCGAATGCATATAAATTATCCCAAATGCGAGGGTGTTAAATGTTCAGCGGAAAGACGTTTGGAGGTTGGAAAACTGGGTTAAGATTGAAGCTATTCAACTCGTCGACGTTTAGGATTGAACGGGACGTCTTCACGGCGCCCGAGCAGGGCCCGAGGTCGCTTCCTGCATTTAGGAAGCCGAGGATCGTAATTAGACAGGTTTAAAAGAATAGCGTTTCCAACCTTCGGGAGATCAAGATGAAAATGTAGCGCTAATTTCTTCACATGGGCCAAAAAGGTTTTAATTTTGAGATCTCTGTGGATGACGTCATTCCTAACATAAAGAGGAGCATTAACTATCATTCTAAGGGTAATGTTTTGCTGAGTTTGAAGTCTCTTTATGTTGAAGTCAGATGCGGTTCCCCAGATAGCAGAACCGTAAGTCATGATGGGCCTGATGTAGGCTTTGTAGAGTAATAATTTATTTTTCAGTGACAGACGGCTATTTCTAGCCAAAAAGGGGTAAAGCTGGGCTCTTGCCCCCTTAACTTTCTTGACTATGTCAAGAATGTGAGGGGTCCAAGTTAATTTAGAGTCTATAAGTACACCTAGGTACTTATAGCAGTTTGTCCAGGGAATCGGTTCATTATTCAGTATCAAATGGGGGGGGGGGGAGGGCAATGCTGGGATCGAAAGTACCGCCGACTTGGATGTATTAATTTTAATTCTCCACTTCAGAAACCAAGAATTAAGTAGATTTAGCTGATTTTGGAGCCTTTCGAGCACGATTTGTGTTCTTGGATGTCGGGCAATCAGTGCAGTATCATCGGCATAGAGGCCAATAGCAATGTTAGATACCTTAGGAATGTCATTAATGTAAAGGTTGAACAGACGGGGCCCTAGAAGGGAACCCTGAGGTACACCAGAACAAATTTGTCTAGGAGAAGAGAGAATATTGGATACCCGCACAACAAAGCTACGGTTGTGGAGGTAGGAATTTAGCATTTTAATGAGCTGAGGTGGAAAATTCAATTTAATAAGCTTATAAAGTAGGCCCGAGAACCATACCTTATCAAACGCCTTACTGACGTCCAGGAAAACTATGGAGGAGTGATATTTTCTGGCTCTAGCGTCCTGAATGAGCTCTACAACTCTGAGAAGCTGATGCTGGGTAGAATGTTTGGCTCTGAAGCCAAACTGCTCTGGAATAAGAATATTTTTAGAGTTGCAGTGCTCATCAAGTCGTTTGACCAGAATATACTCGAAGAGTTTGGAGATGCAAGAGAGAAGAGATATAGGGCGAAAATTCACTGGGTCCGAGTGATCAAGTCCAGGTTTAGCGACCGCGGCGACAATAGCGACCTTCCAGTCCCTGGGGAAGTAGCAGATAGAAAGCATCACATTGAAAATATATGTGAGGCAGCAAATGAAATTAATTGGAAGAGATTTGACCATTGTAGGAGTGATGAGATCTTTTCCAGGAGATTTGTTCTTTTTGATTTTTCGAATATAAGGTAGGAGATCAGAAGGGGTGATACTCTTGAGAGTATTCTGTGTATTTGTATTCATGAACTGTTCAACCAGGGGGTCCACTGTGTTAACAGTGTCTAGATCAAGGATGTCGTGGTTGGGTTGAAACTGATTTCTAAGGCTGTCCGCAAGCAGTTCAGCCTTTTGTGTATGGGTGATTGCACTGAAGTTTGGTCCATTAAGGGTCGGAATGTGAGATTTATGCCTACGTATGCGGGAGGTTGCCCTCCAAATTGTGTTGTCTCTAGTCGAAAGTGACTCAATGTATGTGTTCCATCGTGCTCTAGAGTGCTCTTTTATCTTTTTCTTTACTTGCTTCCTAAGAATGCTAAATTCTCTATACATGGTAGGATCTCGAGTTTCCTGCCATTCTTTTCTAAAGTTATTGCGGGCTTTGATCATCTCCCGTATGTTTTTCGGAAGCTTGTAGTAATTTTGGGTATCGGTCCTGGGTGTGGAGGCGTCGTTGACAGCTCTGCGGAGAGTATCTCCAAAGGCGTCGAGTACGGCGTCCACCGCATCCGGTGTCCGAGAATTTAGACGGGGGGGTTCCTGGCTGGCCAAAATTTTGGAGAACTTGTTCCAGTTAGTGCGCAATTTCGCAGGGATATCTAGGTCAAAATTTGTGAGTTCCAGAGTGTAAAGGATGGGTAGATGATCCGAGGAAAGTTCATTTACTGTTTCCATGTGGTAGCCAAAGGGGATATTGCAGGTGATTGCAAAGTCCAAAGTATTGTGGCTGTGGGTTGGGCCTAAAGGTGCCACAATATCGAAATTGTTCAAGTCGGCGAAATTTTTAATTTTGCTGCCGTAGCCATTAACTCTAGCGCAGCCCCAGGCGGGGTGCGTAGCATTAAAGTCTCCGGCTGCTATCACATGGTTGGAAATTTTGAAAAGGGAGCTAAGTTCGTTTATAATACCATCCCTGTCCCTGTTATGAGGGACGTAAACAGAAGCGAAGGTGATTTTCGGATTTTTAGGGAGGTCTACGCCGATGATCGTAGCCTCGATGAAATTTTTCTGAGTGGAGATAATATGGTGATGCGGGATGGTGCTTTTAATGAATATAGCAGTGCCTCCTCCAATTCTGTTAGGTTTATTGCCATTATAATGTCTGTCATCAAAGTAAGCATCATAATTGGCAATCTTGCAATGATTCCCTGGGGTGCAATGGGTCTCTTGGACCAAGAAAATGTCTAAATTATTAGTAACTACAAAGTCCCTGACTTCGTGAATTTTATTTTTAAGTCCGTTGACATTTAGAATGCCAACGGTGAGAGATTTCGAATTCCGGAGCGCGAAAACAACAGCCGAGGGGGGGGGGGGGGTTAACCCTGACAGCTGAGAGTCAGTAGACTCTCATAAACGATGTATACTCTATCGATGTCCGTAGGAGCGTTACGGAGAGCTGGAAGAGAATTTTTGAATGCCTTAAGGACATCCATTTTATTATAATTTTGCTCAAACTGCATGAGACTTTTAATAAAATTTTGAATGTTGTCAGTTTCAGAGGATGCTCCGCTGGGTACTGACGGATTTTGGATGACCTCAGGGGTCGAATTTTGAGGGGGCTCCTCGTTATGTTGTTTGAACAGGGAGGCAAAGTTTCTCCCGGGTTCGACCATCTTGCTTGAGAAGGTTGGGTTAGTGGCTCGAGTGTACGGCCGGAATTTCGGAAACTTGGGGCAGTTTCTATAATTGGCAGGGTGCTGACCTCCACAGTTAACACACAGACAAGGTGTTTCGTACGGTTTGGTACATTCGGAGGTTTGGTGCTCACCGGCGCATTTTACGCACCGGGGCGCAATTTTACAGCAATTACTGCCGTGGAAGAAATTTTGGCACGAATGACACTGAGCCACTTGTTTCCTGCCTTTGTACCTCTCCACCGATACTTTTAGACCCATCATGACACTAAGATCATAGATCGAGTCATAATAGGGCTGTTTTTCGACCTGGACGTAAAAGAGGGGCATCATTATTTTGTTGGTTTTAGGGCCTCTAGACAGTTGGGTGATATTGATAATTTTAAATTTAGATGATTCCAGTTCATTTTTGATATCTATTGTGTTTGTAGTTATGGGGAGACCTCTGATGACAACCTTTAAAGGTTTGTCCTGGTGGAGCAGGTACGTCCGGTACTGGACCTTCTCATCGTTTAGGAACTTTTGTACTTTCCTATACTCTTCGACTGTTTTGACGTTTACTTTAATGAGATCTCTCTTAATCTCAGAAACTATGCTGGGGGCAAAAATTTTTAATGTGAAAAGGAGATTTCTCCATTCTTTGAGTGGCACTATGTAGAAGGGGGGGGGGAGTTTAGGCTTAGGGGCTGGGATACTTTGGGTGTTATCTATAACATTTTCGGCATTTGGTGCCGGTACATCAGGGTTTTGGTTGTTTGGGATGATAAGGGGGGGGGGGGCGTCAGGATTAGAGGGATTTTTGGCTGCAAAGTTGATCTTTGCTGTATGCCTTTTAGGGGGGAGGGTAAAACCTTCTGCATCTGGTTCCGAGGGGGCTTTATGCTTTCTGGCAATTTTGTTTAAATCATTTACGTTAGGATTAGAGCTTAAGGGATTAGTTTTTACATTAGAATGTGCACCAGTGAAATTAGCGACCGGGTGGCGTAAAACAGAAATATGCTCACCGAACATTCCCGTTCCTGTTGCTCTGCAAGCAGTAGATAATTCTTCCAACGTTGACCGCATCAACTCCATCAGTCTCATCCTTTCATTTTCATCAGTGCAGCGATTGAAGGCCAATTGCTGCATGCTGTAGCTCTCTTTCATTGCCGTTATAGCATCCTTTGTCCATCTGGCTCGTGACTCATTGTCACGCGACGAATTCGCGGGCGTGCCAAGATCCATTTCACTGCACTCCACCGGCGTTGCTAGGCAACCCGGAGAGGTCAGTGCTCTCTCAGTCATTTCGTTCGGGAAGGGCAGGAGCTGGGCGAAAAAGCGTCCGCACTCCTTCGCATCCAAAACGGCTATCCATCTTCTATATTGTAAAACTTGATCCTCGCTCACACTGTGTTACTTTTCTATTGGTCCTCCTGCCCTTTGGCCCCGCCCTCTCTCCCTTGCTTACAGCTGCCACAGCCCTGTACTCGGCACTTTTTTGAAACATTCGCATTCTTGACGCCGAGTAGTGAGGTCGTGTTTTTCGCTAGCTCTGCAACAACGATGAGAACCCGAGTCAACGACGCCCCGGTCCATGAGACTCCACCGGCACCTGTTGTCCTACCTCCAGATCCTCCAGCAAGTGGAAATAATTTGATTCCTCTCTACCAGCAAGTGGAATCTGTGGAAATGCTAGATTGGAGCATTGAAGAAGCTGAATATCATGCCAGAGTTTCTTCAAATGCTGATCCAAAAGCCGAAGCAGCCAGACTCCGAGATGTAATCAACGAAAAGACGTTCCTCTGGAGGAAGGCCGACAACAGCGTGGATAAGGATAAGTTGAAGGATATCATCGACAGATGTGAGATGACTCTATCCAAGCTCATCGAGGCTCACAATCTACCCAAGTATGGTGAGTCCTGTCGGAGGCTTTCCTCCGGCAGTTATTCATTGTCTCCTTGCCCCTCTGACCAGATACCTGCCTCCAATATGCCTGATATTAGTAAACTTACTGTAAATAGTGTAAATAATGTTCTTAATCCTAAAAATGTAAAAAATGTCATTAGCTCTAAGAAACACCCTCGAGGTGTTGACGAAGATGGATTCCAAAAGCCTCAAAAAAGGCACACTGCCAGTCTAAAATCTGCCACCCTTATTGATAACCCTAGTATTCCCCAAATTGTTAACAATTCCAAAAGTCAAGTTCCAGCAATTGAAGCTGATGATAACGTTGAAAACCCTGAAGATGCCCCAAAAAAGGAACGTAGACCACCACCTTTCTTTATTGCAGTAACAACTAATTGGTCACATTTAATTACTGACCTAAAGAAAATAGTCCCCAACCTAAGCAGCAAACTCACCGGTTCAGGTGACTTCTTGAAAGTACATGTTAATGTTAGGGATGACTATATTAAAATACAGAGATTTTTGCTTTTAAACAAGGTAGAGTTTAAATCTTACCTTCTGGACGACCAGAAACCCCTTAAGGTAGTTATTAGAGGTCTCCTAATTTGCACGGAAACAACGGCAATTGCTCGTGAGTTAGAGTGTATGGGACTCAAAACCATAAGCGTTACTCAACTGGCTAGAGGCCCGAAAACTAACAGAGTAAATATGCCGTTGTTTTACGTGCAAATTGCAAAAACTCCGGTAAACGAACAAATTTACAAACTAACAAACTTGTTTAGTATCATCATAAAAATTGAAAAGTATAGGGGCCCTAAACAGGTAGTACAATGCTACCGTTGCCAGTCATTTTTTCATACTAGCAACTCATGTCATCTACCCCCTAATTGTGTTAAATGTGCTAAACCCCACTTAACTAAAGAATGCACTAAGATTTATGAAGACCTTTGTAAATGCATTAACTGTGGAGGCAACCATCCCGCCTCTTATCGAAATTGTCCCAGGTTCCCGAAACTAAAAACCACCCCTCCCGTAAACTCTACCTTCGCAAAAAAGCTTGTGAACCCGCAGAGGTCCTATGCCTCTGTCACAGATGGACGTAGTGAGGTCCCCAAAAAGGCAGTAAATGCCACCCCAAAATTAGCAGCACCCCAAGGAGCCAACGACAGTAATCAAGCTGCAGATGACTTCCTAAGTTATCTATTTAGATTTGAGGATCGTTATGGTATGGAAATTACTAGCAGAGCATTTAAAAATGCTCTACCTGCAATGCGGTCAGCTCCTACCGAGATAGATAGGGTTAATATAATATATGAGAGCGTTTTTGCTCTCATTAGCCAAGGTTAGCCCCCCCTTCTTTCGGCTATGGTTGTGCCCTTTCGAATCTTGAAGGATCTTACCATTGGCATCTGGAATGCCAATGGACTTAGAGGTAAAATCCAGGAAGCTAGGGATTTTTGTATAAATAATAACTTAGATCTGTTCTTGGTCCAAGAGACCCATTTTAGTCCAGGGAAAAACTGTAAAATTGCTAACTATGATTTATACAATGATGACAGGAGTCATGTTAGCAATCACCCTGCGGGAGGTACTGCTATTTATGTTAGCCAGAAAATTGAAAACATTCGTATTCCCACCCCTGCTCTTCAAGCTGGTGAAGCCACTGTTCTTCAGTTGAATCTTTCAAATAATCCTTCCCTGACCATTGCGTCTGTCTATTTTCCACCTAATTCTAAAGCTGGACCTGTCATTGCTGATCTTAACACCTTATTCAAAATTTCGCCCCATGTAATAGTTGCTGGTGATTTTAACGCTAAAAGACAAGCCTGTGGTTGTCCTCGAGTTGATGTTCGAGGTTCCAAGCTTAAGCGCTGGGCCGACGAGCACAACTATGAGATTGTAGCTCCGGGTGAACCCACCCATTTAAATAATGTTATTGATTTTGCCATCACCAGCAACATTCCTTATACTTATTGCATGGAGGCTTTTAATGAACTTCCTTCTGATCATCTCCCTATTATTTATACTCTGGAACTTCATAAATTTGATCTTAGGAGCACAGCTAAACTCAAAACTAACTGGAAAAATTTTAAAACTTTACTTGCAAATGAAACCCCGTCCCCTCCTGTTGCTAGCTCCACGGACCATTTGGACGCAGAGGTAGAAAAATTTGAAGATATGCTTCGTAATGCCTACGCTGCGTCCTCACGGCCCAAGGAGACTAAAGTTGACTTCTACAGGCTTCCGCAGGACCTTCGGGAGATGATCAAAGAAAGAAATAGGATACGCAGAGCTTGGCAGGCCAGCAGAGACCCCTGCCTTAAGCGTGAACTTAATTTCTCACGTGCCCAGGTGAGATCACGTCTTAAGGCATTTTCAAGTGCACGGTGGAACACATATGTTGAGTCCTTAACGACTACAGACAACACCATTTGGAGGGCTGCCTCACACTATCGTAGGCACAAAACACACCTACCGACCCTTGAGGGTCCCAATGGAAGGGCCATCTCCAACACACAAAAGGCTGAACTGCTTGCAGACAGTCTTAGAAGTCAGTTTGAACCACATCATGATGTAATCGATGCCAGTACGGTATCGATTGTTGATCCCAAGGTTGAACAATTTCTCTCTTCACCTACACCCAGAACTATGTCTGATGTTACCTATGCTGAACTGCTTCCCCGTATTCAAAAACTTAAGAAGAATAAAGCTCCTGGGAAGGATCTTCTCTCTCCTAATATGTTAAAAAATCTACCTAACCTTCTTAAAAGCTATCTTGCTAAACTCTTTACTCTTCTCTTACATTTTAACTACTTCCCGAAGGCTTGGAAGGTTGCTATTGTAGCACCCATTCCCAAGCCTGGTCTTGATCTAACTCTTCCGGTCAACTATCAACCTATCTCTCTTCTTTCCTGTCTTTCTAAGCTTTTCGAGTATGTGATATTGCGGCGTTTGGACGAGTTCTGCGACCTGAACAATATTATGATTCCTGAGCAGTATGGGTTCAGAAAGAAGCACTCTACTGAACTCCAGCTTCTCCGGGTCGTTGAACTCATTCATGAAGCTCGTAGCATACAAGAAAGTACCTCTATAGTCTTCATTGATATTCAAAAGGCGTTTGATAAGGTATGGATAAATGGTCTGTTATTGTTACATAGTGTTTTACAAAAATATGTAACATTGCTAAAGAGTGGAGAGGATGGCGACCTACAAAAGATGGCCCCTGGCTTTTCACGCAATAGGTATAAGGTTCCCTCCTGGCCACCCGCAAAGGGAAGGGTCAGTGGAGCTGGGACTGCATGTGGGTGGTCCAGCACAAGATGAAGGAAGGCGCATCCGGGGGGTAAGCGGTCGTTGGGGGCGCAGTTAAGCCCGGGGGTTCACGCAGGAGCGTGGGATCCCAGCCAGCAATAATTCAGGGGCGACTGACCAAGCCCTGCTGTCACGGACTGGCCACTGAGAGTGGAAGCCAAGTGTCAACCAGTAATATTTAGGGGGCTTAAATCCGGTCAGCAAATAATATTTGAGAGGGAGGAGACTTGAGATTACAAGTTTTTGGAGAGAGTTTTTTGCAAAAAGAGGAATCGAGAGTGCCTCTTGCGAGCTGGTGAAGTGAAGTTGGGTTTTGGTTGACGGAGCGAAAATGCTCTCCGGTCCCCGTTTACAGAAGAGCACGTATGGCCGTTTGGCCCAAGAGATAAGGTGAGGCCTACTTGCTATACGTACAACACTTTTTGAAATGTTCTCTCTTCTCTCTTTTAAATTATTGCTACCTGGAGGGTATAACGTTTTTGCAACATATCAATGTTTTTTTACAAGTAGAAATATTGTTTGAGGATTGCTGATATATTAATGACTTATGAGGATTAATAGTTTTTCGATAAAGATTGATGATGTATTTGGGATATTTTTTGAGTAGAATTTATTTTAAGAGGTTTTGTGGTGTCTTCATATTTTACTATGTACACATACTTTAAGGGAGTAGCTCATGTGTTATGAGCAAAGCTATTTCATGCTTTTTATTTTAAATGTTAATTTTGTAAATAAACTTATTATTTTTTGTTATTTTAAATCTAATCCGTGTCCTCATTTCAATTCTTATTAATTACGTTTTTTTTCAGCTTTAACCACTTGAGATCATTTATAGGCCTTTATCTTCATGTTACATGAATATTAAAATATTTTAGCGTTCAAATCGAACGTGAGGTGATTCACCTCGCAACAGTTATTCAAGCTTATCAAACGCTCTTTTCCTCCTGATCTTATTAAAATCCTTCACTCGTACTTAACAGAGCGTATCTTTGTAGTACGAGTCTCTAACCTTCTTTCCTCTCCCAGGAATATTCTTAGCGGGGTCCCTCAAGGTTCTCTTGTTGGGCCCAGTTTGTTCAACCTGTATATTAATGATATTCCACGTTCCCCCGGTGTCTCTCTTAGCCTCTATGCTGACGACACGGCCCTTATCGCACAACATAAACAGACACACATCGTGCATGACCTTCTTCAAAATTATCTCCATGACATGACGCAATGGCTTACCAAATGGCGTATCAAAGTAAATGTTAATAAGTGTGCTGCAGTTACCTTCCCGTCCCCTAGGGATCCCCCTAACACCAATTTAATTTTGAACAATCAGCCTATTCCCTGGCAATCTTCTTATAAGTACCTTGGAGTGTACTTAGATTCTAATTTAACATGGAAGCAACACATTTCTGAAACATGCAAGAAAGTGAAGCTTTCATTCATCCAGCTTCGTCCCTTATTGGCTAGATATAGCCGCCTGTCAATCCGTAATAAGTTATTACTATACAAGTCCTATATACGTCCAATCATGACGTACGGTTCTCCTATTTGGGGTACCGCAGCTGAGACTCACCTTAGGAAACTTCAAGTCATTCAAAATAACGCTTTGCGTTCGTTTGCAAATCTACCGAACTACGTCTGGTTAGAAATTTTGCATAAAGACCTCCAAATTAGGCCTGTTTTGGCACACGTCAAAAAGTTATCCATTAAATTTCATAGAGGTCTGAGAAGTGTCAAAAACCCTACGTTAGACAGTATCCATCGTTACCATCCTCGTAATCCAAAGGCGCAAAAGCGCCCTCGGTCATTACCTGGAAGACCGGTACGTGATATTTATTTCCGCCCTAAAAAGCGGAGGCGTCTAACATAGTCTTTTTTTTTCTTCTCTGTTTATGGTGCAACCTTCTAGCTTTTTCTGTGCTTCTCCCTCGCATTTGGGATTTCCCGCGTTATTCATAAGCTTTCCTTAAATTTTATGTATAATGTACTTATATGTCGGACTCTCATTGCTCAAGGCCCTTCACCTCTCTTGGTGCACCTCTGTTTCCCCATTCTTCCTCTTCTCTACTGTGCGCTCACTTGGGCCTCAGTCCTTTCTTTATGAAGACTCGGGTATCGGCATAATGTTGTCTTCCACCCGAGCTTCCCTTTATTTTCTTCTATCATCTTATGAACTCCTTTTTCTTGTATCTTCCTTTTCGCCTGAAGTTTAAAGGGGGGATTACTATCCTCTCCTGGGCACTTCACTAATCCCACCCTGCCTTGAGCCCTGTACTCGGTCTTCGTTTCATTACCATCCAAGATGAGGGTGACTCTCAGTCACTACTGGACTCCACACAGCACCTCAGCTACTGAAAGAGTGCCAAATGCTATTTCACATATTGCTAAAACTACAAACAGCGGACATCAATACTTTCTGATGTGGGCGTGAGGGACTTTGTCCCATGGTAGCCCGAAATGAAGCGTCTTGGTCTTGGTGTGGAGTGAATTGGAGTTCCAAGCTATCTGCAATAGCATTAGCTTTTTCCTCCGCAGTCTGGGCGAGAGAATGTAAGTCATTAATGGGCGGAATTGGAGTTTTCGTGGTTCTCATGTTTTTAGCTGTTCGCCAGAGACTGTGATTCGTGGGTGTCAGTCCCTCAAGGTGAGTACGCCAGCGTTGCTGGGTGTGAGTTCGAATCATAGACTTGACCTCGCTATGAAGGTGGCGGAGATGCGCTTGCAAAGGGGGATACCTACTGCGCTGCCAATCTCTCCGCACACGGTTACGCTGCCTAATTTTGACTTTAATATCACTCGGGAGTGAGTGATAGTTCACACGTGAACGATTTGGTTTCGAGGCTGCAGCATATGCCTCTAGCAGTAAGTGATTAAAATCTTGGACGCTATTATCAATATCGTCCGTGCTGGTAATTTTGAGAGGGGGGGGCAGTACTTTTAGTATTAAGAAGGTGACGAAAATCGTCCCAATTTGTGTATAGCTCCACCGGGTGATCTAAAATGATATTATCAATATTAAGGGTGAGTATTACAGGAAGGTGATCAGACGTCAATTTATTATCGACACTGATCGTATGACTGAATGGAATATTTCTGAAAAGAGCCAAATCAATAATGGTTGGGGTCTCAAGGCTCAAGGCAGGGTGGGATTAGTGAAGTGCCCAGGAGAGGATAAAGTCCCCCCTTTAAACTTCAGGCGAAAAGGAGATCAAGAAAAAGGAGTTCATAAGAGGAAAGTAGAAACTATTAGGGGCTCGGGTGTAAGACAACATTATGCCGATACCCGAGACTTCATAAAGAAAAGGACTGGAGTCCAAGTGAACTTCCAGTAGAGAAGAGGAAATAATTGGGAGATAGAGGTGCACCAAGAGAGGTGCAGGGCCTTGAGCAATGAGAGACCGACATAAATATAATAATAACATAAGTAATTAAGGAAAGCATGTGAAGAACGCGAAAAAACCCAAAAGCAAGGGTGAAGCACAGAAAAAGCTAGAAGGTTGCACCATAAGTAGAGAAGAATAAGACTATGTTAGACGCCTCCGCTTTTTAGGGCGGAAATAAATATCTCGTACCGATCTTCCAGGTAACGACCGAGGGCGCTTTTGCGCCCTTGGGTTACGAGGATGGTAACGATGGATACTGTCTAACGTAGGGTTATTGACACTTCTCAGACCTCTGTGAAATTTGATAGATAACTTTTTGACGTGCGCCAAGACGGGCCTAATTTGGAGGTCTTTATGCAAAATTTCTAACCGGACGTAGTTCGGAAGATTTGCAAACGAACGCAAAGCGTTATTTTGAATAACTTGAAGCTTCCTAAGGTGAATCTCTGCTGCGGTACCCCAAATAGAGGAACCGTACGTCATAATTGGACGTATATAGGACTTGTAAAGTAATAACTTATTTCGGATTGACAGGCGGCTATTTCTAGCCAATAAGGGACGTAGCTGGATGAATGAAAACTTCAATTTCTTGCATGTTTCAGAAATGTGATGCTTCCATGTAAAATTTGAATCCAAGTACAGTCCAAGGTACTTGTAAGTAGATTGCCAGGGAATAGGCTGATTATTAAGTATTAAATTAGTGTTCGGGGGATCCCTAGGGGGCGGGAAGGTAACTGCAGCACATTTACTTACGTTGACTTTTATTCTCCACTTGAAAAGCCATTGCGTCATGTCATGAAGGTAATTTTGAAGAAGGTTATGCGTGATGTGTGTTTGTTTATGATGTGCGATCAGGGCCGTGTCATCAGCATAGAGGCTAAGAGAGACACCGGGGGAACGTGGAATATCATTAATATAAAGGTTGAACAATCTGGGTCCAACAAGAGAGCCTTGAGGGACCCCGCTGAGAATATTCCTGGGAGAGGAGAGAAAGTTAGTGACTCGTACCACAAAGCTACGCTCTGTAAGATACGAGTGAAGAATTTTAATTAAGTCAGGAGGAAAAGAGCGCTTGATAAGCTTGAATAACAGACCATTTATCCACACCTTATCAAACGCCTTTTGGATATCAATAAAGACTATAGAGGTACTTTCTTGTATGCTACGAGCTTCATGAATGAGTTCAACAACCCGGAGAAGCTGGTGTTCAGTAGAGTGCTTCTTTCTGAACCCATACTGCTCAGGAATCATAATATTGTTCAGGTCGCAGAACTCGTCCAAACGCCGCAATATCACATACTCGAAAAGCTTAGAAAGACAGGAAAGAAGAGAGATAGGTCGATAGTTGACCGGAAGAGTTTGATCAAGACCAGGCTTGGGAATGGGTGCAACAATCGCAACCTTCCAAGCCTTCGGAAAGTAGTTAAAATGTAAGAGAAGAGTAAAGAGTTTTGCAAGATAGCTTTTAAGAAGGTTAGGTAGATTTTTTAGCATGTTAGGAGAAAGGAGATCCTTCCCAGGAGTTTTATTCTTTTTCAGTTTTTGAATACGGGGAAGCAATTCAGCATAAGTCACATCAGTCATAGTTTTAGGTGTAGGTGAAGAAAGGAATTGTTCAACCTTGGGATCAACAATCGATACCGTTCTGGCATCGATTACATCATGATGTGGTTCAAACTGACTTCTAAGACTGTCTGCAAGCAGTTCAGCCTTTTGTGTGGTAGAGATGGCCCTTCCATGGGGACCCTCAAGGGTCGGAATGTGTGCTTTGTGTCTACGATAATGTGAGGCAGCCCTCCAAATGGTGTTGTCTGTAGTCGTTAAGGACTCAACATATGTGTTCCACCGTGCATTTGAAAATACCTTAAGACGTGATCTCACCTGGGCTCGTGAGAAATTAAGTTCACGCTTAAGGCAGGGGTCTCTACTGGCCTGCCAAGCTCTGCGAATTCTATTCCTTTCTCTGATCATCTCCCGGATGTCCTGAGGTAATTTGTAAAGTCCACTTTAGTTTCCTTGGGCCAAGAGGACGCTGAGTAGGCATTACGAAGCATTTCTTCAAATTTAACTATCTCCTCATCCAATTGGTCCGTGGAGCTAGCAGCAGGAGGTGGCGGGGTTTCATGAGCAAGAATGTCCTTAAACTTTTTCCAATTTGTTTTGAGTTTAGCAGATTTCCTGATATCATACTTGTTTAATTCCAGAGTATAGATAATTGGGAGATGATCCGAAGGAAGTTCATTAAATGCCTCCATGCAATACGTATAAGGAATGTTGCTGGTGACGGCAAAATCAATAGTATTGTGAAGATGGGTGGGTTCACCTGGAGCTACAATCTCATAGTTGTGCTCGTCGGCCCAGCGCTTAAGCTTGGAACCTCGAACATCAACTCGAGGACAACCCCAGGCTTGGCTTTTAGCGTTAAAATCACCAGCAACTATTACATGGGGCGAAATTTTGAATAAGGTATTTAAATCAGCAATGACAGAACCAGCTTTAGCTTTAGGGTGGAAGTAGACAGACGCAATGGTCAGGGTCGGATTACTTGAAAGGTTGAGTTCCACAACAGTAGCTTCACCAACTTGAAGAGGAGGAGTAGGAATACGATTGTGGCTGATTTGACGATTTATAAAAATAGCAGTACCTCCCGCAGGGAGATTGCTAATATGACTCCTGTCATCATTGTAAAGTTCATAATTAGCAATTTTACAGTTTTTCCCTGGGCTAAAATGGGTCTCTTGGACCAAGAACAGATCTAAGTTATTATTTATACAAAAATCCCTAGCTTCCTGGATTTTACCTCTAAGTCCATTGGCATTCCAGATGCCAATGGTAAGATCCTTCAAGATTCTTAAGGGCACAACCATGGCCAAAAGAGAGGGGGGCTAACCTTTACTAATGAGAGCAAAGACGCTCTCATATATTATGTTTACTCTCTCTATTTCGGTCGGAGCAGACCTCATGGCAGGAAGGGCATTTTTGAATGCCCTGCTAGTAATGTCCATGCCATATCTGTCTTCAAATCTGAAGAGATAGCTAAGGAAATCATCTGCAGCTTGACTATTAATATTGGCTCCTTGGGGTGCTGCGAATTTAGGTGTGGCATTTTCTGCCTTTTTGGGTACCTCACTACGTCCTTCAGTGGCAGCGGCGTAAGACCTCTGCGGGTTCACATGTTTTTTGACGAAAGTGGAGTTTACAGGGGGAGAGGATGCAGTTTTAAGTTTGGGGAACCTGGGACAGTTTCTGTAAGAAGCAGGGTGTTCTCCTCCACAGTTGACACATTTACACGGTGCCTCATAAACTTTGGTGCATTCTTTCGTGAAGTGTGGCAATGCACATTTCACACAGTTGGGTGGCAGATGGCAAGCATTGCTCGTATGAAAGAAAGATTGGCACCTGTAACATTGGACAACCTGCTTCGGTCCACGGTATTTCTCAATTTTGACAATTATATTAAATAAGCTGGTAAGTTTATAGATCTGCTCATTAACAGGGGGTCTTCGCAATCTGCACATAGAACAACGGCATGTTGACTCTATTGGTCTTTGGGCCTCTTGCCAATTGTGTAACACTAATCGGCTTAAGACCCAAACACTCCAGTTCACGTGCAATTGCCGTGACTTCGGTGCAGATTGGAAGACCTCTGACTACAATTTTTAGGGGTTTTTGGTCATCTAAAAGGTACGATTTAAACTCCACCTTATTAATTAAGAGAAAGTTTTGTACTTTTAGATATTCATCCCTAGTATTTACATGGACTTTTATGAAGTCCCCTGATCCAGTTACTTTGGAGTTTAGATTTGGCACTATTTTCTTAAGATCATTAATTAGGTTAGACCAGTTTTTGGTAATAGCAATAAAAAAGGGGGGAGGTTTACGTTCTCTTTTAGGGGCTTCACTTACAGTTTCATTTTCAATTTCATTAGTTGGAAGAGTACTTTTAGAATTATTTACAAATTTAGTATTATTTACAAGGTTTGAAGTAGATGGGTTATCAATTAGAGTGGCTGAGATTAAACTGGCAGTATGCCTCTTTTGCGGTTTCTGGAAACCGTCTTCATCTATGCTATGGGGATGTTTCTTAGTACTGTTGCTATTTACAGATACATTAACATTTTTAACTTTAATTTTACTACTATTAATGTAAGGCAAGGAGGCAGTAGTCTGGATAGGAATACTAGAGGACATCAAATAACTGCCGGAGGAAAGCCTCCGACAGGACTCACCATATCTCGGCAAGTTGTGGGCCTCGATGAGCTTTGATAGAGTCATCTCACATCTATCAATAATTTCCTTCAACTTGTCCTTGTCCGAATTGTTATCAGCTTTTCTCCATAAGAAGGTCTTTTCATTTATGACTTCTCTTAATCTTGCTGCTTCATCACTTGGTTTAGCATTGACGGTGACTTTTGCATGGTAGTCGGCCTCTTCAATGGACCAGTCCGTCATTTCTACGCTTTCATCAATGTTAGACATCATATTTGTAGCTCCAAAGGTAGGATCTGGAGGCTTGGGGATTTCGGGCGGAGGCAACTCATGGATTGGAACGCTGGAGCGTGATAGCTTCATTCTCGTTGCGGAGCACAGGAAAAACACGACCTCTTAGCTCGGCGTCAAGACTGCGATGGTTGGGGTCCTTCCTGTAAAGAAGTGAGTGGGAGTGGGTGGAGCTATGATCCTGAAGTTGGCGCACTGAGCCAATCGTTTTAGATCTCTGCCTTTTCCATTCGAAGCTATGTCCCAGGAAACATGGCGAGAATTTAGGTCACTAGCGATGATAATATTACTGCTAAGTCCTAAAAGTGCTTCAAGCTCCGAAGAAGGTAATCTAGTATTATTATCAGGAGGGATATACACTGAAGCAAGTGCAATCGGGACCAAATTTGGAATAGTGACTTTTTTTTTTTTTTTTTGCGACCCAGACCGTGCCCCTTACCAACAAAGGGTTTAAAGGGTGGAAAGCACGGCCGGGAAACGAGCTACCCCAGCAATAGAACAAAAACACCGCGAATAAGTCCGTGTAAAAATATCCTCAGTTTTCCCACATTAAACAGGAAAGAAGAGACCAGAGAGGCAGAAAAACCAAGAACCAAATAAACAATCCACCACTAAATAAGAAAACAAATATATATGAAACAAATGCCAAAAATGTCTCTCCGGAAGAAAATACAAATCAACAAATTAACAGCCACGTCCAAACGCGAGGAACACAAAAACTTCAACCTAAATAAAAACAAAGCCAACAAATCTCCAAATACTCCGGAAAAACCTACATAAACATAAAAATAAACCAATCCTTCCAAACACCTTAATAACACAAGAACAGAAATAACAACTACCAACCCAAAAACAAGCAGATAGACTAAAAACGAAAGAAAACCAAGAGGACCAATACCACCTCAAAGCAACAAGAAAAGAAGCGGCACCAACCAAAGGCAAAAACAAACACAAACCCCAAATAAAAGTTTACAATCCAACAGTCAGAATTCACCGAAAATCAAGGAAATACCATAAGCAAACTAGCATGTCCTCCAACTACAATCCAAGAAAAATAACCAAAATACGAAGTACAATCCTCCCCCACAACAAACAAACGAGAAAAAAAAAAAAAAAAAAAAAAAAAAAGTGCGTCGCCATCAACATCCAAGAACCACACCAAAACAAAACTTTTCCAACATACATAAAAAACCAACCAACAGCAAAGATGTCCCAGGGAGCGCCTATAAAACCTAATGTCAAACTACAAAACAAATAAGCTAAAAACCTAATCTTCAACATTTCTTTCCAGGCAAAAACGCGCCACCGACAGAACGGCGACGCCCCCCACCCACAGAATATTTATTATTTAAAAAAAAAAAAAAAAAGTGCCTGGCCAGGGCCGGTTACATAGGCCCACAGATCTTCTGCCGCATAGGCAGGAAAATAAAAATAAACAATCGCAACCATATAAAAAATTTTTGCCACTTTAAAAGTAGGCCAACATTATATCAAAACTACTATACAATATATATACAAGGATAACCAAAAACAAAATCCACACCCCAATCGTAGTCCTAATAAACAAACAGGCCCAGAAAACCAACAACAAAAACAAAGGAAGTCCCGGCGAGACCACACCACTCCCACTGCGGTCTCCCGGGCTCAGAAAAAATACAAGTAGAACCAACTAAGTCAGCAATCGTACCAGGTTTAAGGTCCCATAACCAAGTTTAAATATCATCAAAATACAACATACGTAACAAAGATCCAACACATATTATCCAGAAAAAGTTACCCACCTAAATAAACACCACGTTCAATACGACCCCGACCACGCAACAAAACAAACAAATGAACACCAAACAAAAAAAGGGGGTACTACCTGTGGCCCCAAATAAAAACAATTGGATTCCCAACAAGCACAGCAATTCTACTATATACTACATTCATTCTTTTCCATCTATACCTTCAAGACATAAAACTTCAATCCTATGCGTCTCCATAGTCAATATGCCTCCGGTATCTAATAACCTCTCTTTTAAATGCTTCACAGTTTTCATCCCGACAGGAATGATCTGTAGGTCGTTCACTTCGACTACCTCTAATAGATTCCATGCAGTTTATACACTTCAGAGGAGCCCTACAAGGGGAAGTACCATGTAAACCAGCACACCTCAAACATCGAGGATCTGTTTTACATCTTCCAGAAGTGTGGCCGATTCGTCCACACTTCATGCATTGAAGGACGGAGATAAATTCTCTGCACCTCACTCTTAACCACCCAAAGTAAACATGGCTCCTCTTGTTCAATAATCCAAAGGCCTCAGGCAATACATCAAAAATCAAGTGGTCTCCATATTTTCCTCTTATCCTGAATTTATATTTGAAGGAGGGTTCAAAGGACCCCAACCAAGGATTCTGGGAAACCATGTCCCCAACAAACTCCTCCTCTGCAACATCCCTAGGGAGATCGAAAAAGATTACCCTAGGGGCTTTCATTACTGGAATCTGGAAGGATAATTTATCCCTTAATGAGGGATCACCCGCTAAATCCTCCATAAGTTTAACTGCCTTTATTTTCTCCGGGACCTCCACAACCATTCTACCGTCCTTGAGGCCAAAGCACTTATCAATCCCAACTTCTAAGTCTTTAGGCTTGACCACTGATGAATAAAGCAGTTGTTTCGTTACCTCCGGGGAACAGGTGGACCTGGGAGTCACTATGATCGTACAATGGGAGTCCGGAGCAGTTAATTTAGAGGAGCGGGGTTCTCTTCCAGAGGCTCTTTCATCCCTGTCTCTCGGGAAGTCTTCCCATAGGGCCGATTGTTTCTCCAGCGCCTTTTCAACCAATTCAAAGGCTACCCTAGATTCGGCCAATCTTCCCGCAAGATCAGCATTCTGTGACCTAAGCTCTCTGTTTTCGTCCTTCAGGGAATCCTCGCCAACAATTCCGCGGAGGGAGAGTTTGTCTTTAATAGTCTCCAAATAGGCCTTAATCTCTTCAAATTGGGCCATTTGGCCTCCAATTTCTATGTCCTTTCCTTGAATCGAAGAACCAGTCTCTCCCTCCCTAGGACCACGGGAACCGTCCCGCACCAAAGTCTCCAGGAATCGGGAGACCATTAGGAAATTCCCAACTAGTGGCTGAATAATCCTCTTTATTATTTCCCTTTGAAATGTAATAGATAAGGGGTCGTCCTTCTTCCTCAAGAACAGATGACCCGTCCGAGTCAACATCTCTCTCATCACAAGGCCCGGCTGGACAGCTCGGCCATCAATGAAAACACATTGTTTCAAGTCTTCAGTGGTAATTTTATCAATAACATACCTTAAGGTGGGCGAAAAATTTTCTTCCCCCCTTGGTGAGGAGGCCGACCAACCAGGTCCAGCAATCCTGTCCTCAGAAATTTCCAACTCCGGTTTCGAACCCTCCAGTGTCGAATCCTCAAGCTGGTCAGTCTCCGTTTTCCCAGTTTCTTGATCCAATATAACATCTATTTCATCACCAAGTCCCGGTTTACTACTCTTCATAAGATCAATTCTCAGATTGAGGTCCTGAATTTCAACCTCCCTAGTCTTCAAAACTTTTCATTCTTTCTAGTTCGCAAGTCTTTCTGTTTAACTGTTTACGAGTGTTGTTTACATTGACTCTAGCCTCACAGACTTCACTCCTCAAACACTCCAAATCCTCAACGATCCTTTTATTTTCTCTCAAGCTATCGACCAGTTGTGAATTAGCCGCGTTGCGCAGCTCGCACCGATAGTCCCTCGCCATACTTTCCTGTCTCTTCAAAGATTCCCTCAACTGTAGAACTTCAACATTCGATTCAGGAGATGCTGAACCCTTGGCTTTTTCCTCGTTGATAAGTTCACGATAAGACTCTGGGAATTTTTCATTCATGAGATCCTGTACTGCCCTTTCCAAAGACAAGTTCTTTTCTTTCAACTCCATTAGAACCCGGTTCTTTTCCTTGTGTAATTTTTGGGAAGTCTGATATTCTTCCCCCAATTCAATATTGTGCTCCGAACTGAGATTTAAGTCTCTATCCCTTGATTGATAACAATCACAAAGTCTCAATATTATATCTTTCAAGGGTACTAATAACTGAGAAATAACTAAACCCTGCAGAGGGCGGGCAAAATGGGAAGATCTCTTCTCAGAACAGAAGGACTTAAAATCCTCCAAATGAGCCGCAACATCTTGAACTGGATACCAATCCAGATCATCCTCCTCTAATACTGGTTTTATACAAATTTCTTTCAAGTCCGGCAGGGATTTTATCAAATCGTCCAATTCTGTAGCGTAAAACATCTTGTAATTATTTATTTTCACCCTCAATCACCCGAAACCAAAAATATCAGTTATAATGACGTCACAATTTCAACGAATCACAAACAATCCCAAACCATGGTATACCAAAGAGTTCGGAAGGGCAGAAAGTCAATCTCCAAAACCACTAGTCAAGAGTCAAGTAATTACAGCCAGGCGTATCGTGTAAACAAACAATCCAAAGGAATACACAATTATTTCAATGCGGTTGACGTTGTCAACTATCTCCAATAATTCTAATAATTCTAATCTCAAGTCAAAAGGCCTCTAAGGAGATGCAGGACCCCAATATAGTCTTAAAATATCAATTATAGTGACGTCACAAATACAACAAATCACAAACAATCCCAGACCAGAGTATGCCAAAGATCTCGGAAGGGCAAGAAGTCAATCTCCAAAACCACTAATCAAGTGTCAAGTATTTACAACCAGACATATCATGTAAACAAGAAATCCAAAGGAACACACAATTATTTCAATGTGGATGACGTAGTCAAATATCTCCAATAATTCTAATAATTCTAATTTCAAGTCAAAAGACCTCTAAGGAGATGCAGGACCCCAATATGGTCTTCTGTACACCGGGAAATATAAGTTATATTTTTAATATAAATAGAACAGTTATCTCTAAAAAACCAGCTCCGCAGAAAAACTAAAAAGTTAAACAATTTCAATTCTAAGCAATTAACACTTAAATGTATATAACAATTCTATAATACATAATATTATCACATTTTAGGAGTATACATTAACCCTCTATATCCATATATACATATGTAAAATCATTTATAAAGCTCGAAAAATCTGAAGAAAAATATCAATTCTCGTACCTCCCGAGTGCATGGAGAAAGAGCATAGAACTAAAGAACAAGGTATATGACGTCATCAAAATTCAATAACATAGTTATTAAATCATCCAATTATACCACTCCTTCCAATTTCAGCATATATGCAATTCATATATAATAGTACAATTCTACAATAACAGAATATTTTTAAACATACAGGTTAAGGAGTTATAGAAAAAGCAGGACCGCAGCAAACCAGTCGATTCACAATAACGTCGAAACCGGTGTCTCGGTCCCAAGTTCTTTGTATCAATTAGGACGAGAATAATTTTATCTTAATTATCAGACAACAATGGGCTTCCAATTATAAACACTTCAAAGTATATTTCAGTTTTTAATCTTCGAAAAATCCGAGAAAAATACTGTTTTCATTCACAACTTGTTGGATCCCCCCTGAAAAGATCAGCGATCAGCACGACGGAGGCAGATGACATCACAAATTATTGAAAATATTCTTATAAATTGTCCATAAGTCCAATAAACCCCAAATTCGGGATATGAGTCAGTATTAACCTGAAGATTCCATAGACACTGCAACAATATTTTTAGCACTTATAGTATAGTCAAAATAGAAAAAGCTGCCCCGCAGCAAACCAGAGAAGTCCTTATAAGTATGAAACCAGTCACTTTATATACAAATAAACACCATCAACCCTTAGATCACAATATTTCTATATTTATCAGTAGTCGAAGTTCCCGTAGAACCTTCCAGAAGAGAATCTATAGCAATTTGAAGACACAAAATTTTCAGAGAAAAATCTCGAGTTTTAACAACTACGCACTTGAATAGCCATCTTGATTTCTAACATGGCAATCCAGATTCACTTAGCATTACGAGAGATTCATTATATAAAAACACCTTATATACACAAGTTAACAACCATAGAGCACATCTAAACATTTCCATCATATACTACATTACCTCCGGCATCTTTTGAGACTAATATAATCTATATCAATCCACTATTACACAATATAAAACTATATCAAAACGGAGCCACAAAAATCACAACCTTTCAAGTCGACGCCATTGCTGGAGGGGAATAGTGACTTGAATAGCTGTGGCCTCAAGCTTCGTGAAGGCCGGGACACTTAACCTATGATGAGGAATGTTGTTTTTAACATAGAGTGCAGTGCCGCCGTTGACACCCCTCACCGCCGCCCCAGCTCTCATTCTATATGAGAAATAACCTGTATAATTACAGATTCATGGGAAGGCGGGGGGGGGGGTGAGGTGGGTCTCATTCACCATAAAAATATCGAAGTTTTCATCTACAACATAATCACGCATCTCGTCGAGCCTGGAACGCACTCCATTGGCGTTCCAAAAGCCGACTTTGAGAGACTGCAAGGTATGGGATGCCGAAAGAGAGAACATGGCGACAGCCAGGAAGAACGGTGGGGGGGGGGGGGGGGGACTTATCTAGCCAGAGCGTTGTAGCTCCGGTAGAGAGTCCATACTAAATCAATTTGCGTGGTCGCTTCACGCAGCGCAGGAAGAGCTCGCTCGAAAGCGGCCAGTAATAAATCCTTGTCGTGAGTACTTCTCATGGCAAGGAGAGTTAAAAGAAAGTCGGTGTAGTTGATAGGGTTACTATCAACTGGAGTTTTAGAATTTTGGTTTGCGACATCTGGGACCGACTGAGCCTCAGCAATTTGTCCGGAGTTTTTGGTAGGAGGGTTATTTAAATCCTGTGAAGTGCCAGAAGCGACGGTGGAAAAGCTAACGTTGGGCCTGAGCTTCAAGTGATTTGTGAATGCCACTGTTTCATGAACGTCCTTCCTTATTGGAAGGGAGAGAAGATGCCGCAGCAGTGCTGCCATCTAGGAGAGTGTGGAGAAACCACAAGCTGCCTACACAATTAGTTATGTTTCTAGGGTGGAATTAATGGAAATTGACGATGAAGAGATAACTTAAATTAGTTTATTTTTAAAAGTGGCACAATAAGCAGAGTGGGATGGATGGAAAATTACATAGCTTACGGGGTTTCGTACATGATTGCCCGAGGACGCTTTCTGTTTTGCCGCGGGTCATAGTCTTTTAAATTGAATAACGTTTCGTTTGGGATGCTAGGTAGATTTTTGAAAAATTTTTTAGTTTGCTTTTTAATAATTTGGCTTAAGGTTTGCCTTAAGTGCACTTGAGATTCAAGGATTCAAGGTTTCCAATTTACGAAGTTCCCAGGACAGCCGCAGGCTGCCTTTATACTTCAAACTTAAGGGGGGAGGGGGATAGTAACAAAGAAGACTTTTACGTAAACGAAGGTTCAACAAAGAAACGGGCGGAGCTCTTCGAAACCTGTTGTGACAAGTCACAGCAGGAATCTGACGAGTCGCATACTTTGGAAAAGAGGATTTAAATTTCCTCGAAAGAAAAGAGGGGGGGGGATCGAGCAGTGCTCCGTAGAGCACCGGCCTTGAATCAATGAAAAGCTGCGTGAACAACACGCGGAACAGGGACAACCTAGCAAAAAGACCGACTTGCCCAAAAAACCTAAGCAAGGGGGGGCTGACCTACAGGGTCAACGGGGAGGCCATTTAAGGCGGCATATAAAATACTAATTCTTTCTAAATTATCTTCGGCATCTCTTAACAGGGGAATTACTTTGGTGTAGCATTCGTGAATGTGTTTAGGGGGAAAATAGCTCCTATAACCACACAGCATACCAATAATTTCTTGATTTAGCTCATTCTTCTCTTTTTGTTCTTTAGAATTGGACGGGTTTGTAATTTGGGCTTTTTCAACAGGGCGGGAGGGGAGCTCCGGGAAATCTTCAGGGTTATTTTGGAAAGCCTTTGCATAAGAAACATTTTTGGTTGCATATTTAGATTTAAATTTATTGTTTAGGTTTTGCTCTACATTAACGGGGCCTAGGCTTGGGTTTTGGGAATCTCGGACAGCCACGATAACTGGCTGGGTGGGCGCCACCACAATTTGCGCAGGTGCAAGGGGTACATTTTGATTTTAGACATTCATAAGATTTATGGGGGCCTGCGCATTTTACACATTTAGGGGGGAGAAAATATTGATTGGAGGAATGGTGAAAAGTTTGGCAGGAGAAACACTGGCTCGCTTGAGCCCTACCTCTATATCTCTCAATTTTAACATCTAGGCCTAACATTATTTTAATTTGATAAATTTGTACATTCTCAGGAATTTTGGGGCACTGAACATAGAACAAGGGCATAAGTTTTTTATTATTTTTGGGGCCTTTATAAAGCTGGGTTATGTTATTGAACTTAATTTTATTATAATTTAGTTCCGCCTTAATGGCTTCAATATCAGTTGGCACGGGGAGTCCCCTAATCACTACCTTTAGCGGTTTTTCTTCATTTAACAAGAAAGTTCTGTAGAATACTTTTTCATCATTAAGCTTACGTTGTATAGCAATATACTCTTCTCTATCTTTTACTTGCAGTTTAACTAGTTCTCCTCTTAGGTTGCCCTGAAGGGAGGGAGCGATGTTTTTTAGTTCAACAATATAACTATGCCAATTTGGCGAGGGTACGATGAAAAAGGGCGGTGGAGGTTTTTCTTTTTTAGGAGCATCGGAAACATTTTCGCCATCCGGCGCCGGAACCTCGGATTCGAGCACATGCTCGACCGTACTAACGGGGGGGGGGAACAATCTTTTTGGCACGGGCAGCGTGCCTTTTTTGTACAACTTCGAATCCCTCATCATCTATCCTGGGGTGTTTTTTATTCCTTATAAAATAATTGCATTCATTACTATTAGAGGGGGGTGGGGGTTAGCAGTTTTGCTGCTAGAAGAGCTTTTAAAATTCGCCACTTGTGTGGCTTGACTAAAACTAGGCTGGTGACCTATACTAGAGGCGAAGGCAGGAAAAGGAATACTCCCGCGAGAAGAACTCGCGGGGGGCTCACCAATATCTTCAGACGAGGAAGTGTCCATTTGGTTGCTTCTGTTGTTTTCCAACTGTGCCAGCCTGGCACGCATGAGATTTCTCTACTCCGCAGACATTTGTTCAAGTTCCTCAGTATCTTTACTAGCAAATAAAAGTTCGTTGTAATCCATATCCATGAGCCAAGTTTTGAAATCGTCCTCTTCATCTTCTTGCACTGGCACTTCACGTGTCTGGGCACGAGTTACTGGTGTTCCCCACATACTCTCACAGTATTTGTTATACTCAGCAATAGTCTTGTCTTCACCAAATGTACGCTTGAATTCGTATAATTTCATAACTTCACGCTTTTTCTGGGTCTGTGCCATCGCACAGACAGTCGTAGACGAACTCCAACAGGAACAGGCAGCAGAACAATCCACTTCCGAACAGACCGGCGGCGGCTTGAAGGTCGCGGGGCCCGGCGAGGAGGTCACGGTAGCAGCGTCGAAAATAATCCAAAAGTCACGTACCGACGGGAGCACAATACAAACGTCCTTCACAGTCGGAGGCTAAGCTCCGAATCGGTGAAAATAGTCGTAGTGTCGTACAAGACAGAGCACCAGGCGCGAAGCGCCTTTAATCTCCAGTTTCAATATGTGGTTCTTATCGTCAAACTGTGACATTAATTCAGTGACCCTAATTGGAGGTTCGAGGTTTTTATTTACTACTTTATTATTTGTCCTAGCTCCTAGTGTGGCAGTTTGTTGCACATTTAGAGTTTAAGCAGTTTGGGAGGTTGATGCAGATCTACGGGTTACCTAGCGTTTTGGCAGTTTAGAGTTTAGAATTTTTTTTTTTTTTTTTTTTTTTTTTATAAAATAATAGTCGCGAGTTTTATTTAAAAATCAGATGTTTGAGGTGGGATCTTTTAATTCCGATTATCGATGTTTAGAACAGCGCGGGGTCTCTTACGAGATTTGGCCTTGCGATGATCATAGTCATGCAGATTGAATAACAGTTCGTTTGGAACGGATGGCAAATTTCTGTAAAATTTAAGCGCTAGCTTTTTAATTTGGGCTCTAACAGTTTTTATTTTGAAGTCATTCCTAATTACCGAGTTTCTTAAGTACCTGGGAGCTTTCCTGATAATCCGTAGGATTTTGTTTTGTTTTGTCTCTAGGAGGTCTATTGTAGTTTTACAGGCATATCCCCATACGGGTGCTGCATACAGCATTCCCGGGCGGATGACCGATTTATAAATTAGGAGTTTATTTTGATAACTTAGATTTCCGTTTCCTATCATTGGGTATAAGGCTCCTGTGGCCATATACGCTTTTTTGATTAAGTTCGTTACGTGCTGTTTCCAGGTTAGGTGGGAATCTATCGTTACACCTAGGTATTTAGTAGATTTTTCCGCTTTTAGGGCATGGTTGTTTATGTACAGAGGCGGCGGAGATTTACGTTTTCTAGAGAAATAAATCCAATGACATTTATTGGGGTTTAATTTTATTCGCCATTTTTCCAGCCAAGTTTGGAGCATGTCTAAGTGTTGTTGTAGCTGTCTGTGCATTACTGAGACATAAGGGTGTTTTGCAAGTATCGCACTGTCGTCTGCATAGAGTGCCAGCTCTGTGTTTGGAGTCCTGGGGATGTCATTCAGGTATATGTTAAAGAGTGTCGGGCCCAGGATAGAACCTTGCGGTACACTACTTTTAATGAGCTTGGGTGTTGATAAGTTACCTCCTACTCTGACTTGAAAGTGTCTGTTATTTAAGTATGAGATTAAAAGTTTGACAAGAGCGCCAGGGACTTTTAAAGTGATCAATTTGTATGCTAATCCACAGTGCCACACTTTATCAAAGGCTTTTTGTATGTCCAGAAAAATCGCAGCTGTGGGTGTCTTACTATTAAGTCCAGAAGATATGTACTCTACCACTCTCAGCAATTGATGAGTGGTGGAGTGCTTTGGCCGAAATCCAAACTGCTCCGGAATGAGGATGTCATTCTCACTAAGGTGCGTGTTCAGTCTCTTAAGGCTCAAGGCTCAAGGCAGGGTGGGTTTAGTGAAGTGCCCAGGAGAGGATAGTAATCCCCCCTTTAAACTTCAGGCGAAAAGGAAGATCAAGAAAAAGGAGTTCATAAGATGAAAGATTCAGTCTCTTAAGAATTATTTTCTCAGTAATTTTACTAAGTGTCGGTAGCAAGCTGATTGGTCTGTAGTTGGCTGGAATTGTGGCATCCTCACCTGGCTTGGGGATTGTTATGATTATCGCTTCCTTCCATTCTTTGGGAAAGTAGTTTAGTTTTAATATTTTATTTATTAAGATAGTCAAGTAACATATTACGTTTAGGGGTAGGTTTTTAACCGCAATATTTCTGATTTTGTCGTGCCCTGGGCTTTTGCGATTTTTTATAATTTCCAATATCTCCTGCGGGGTGGCTGGGTTAATCTCAGCCGTTACCGAGGAATTCCTGAAGTTATTTAAAGTTTGGTTAACCATTCTTAGGGTATCCTGACACATTAGATCGTGGTTTGGTTGGAATTGTTTTTCATAGTGGCTTGCGAGCGCCTCGGCTTTTTCCTCGTCTGAGTACGCGATTTTAGCGCCATCCATTAGTGGCGGAAGCTTAATTTGAGGTTTCCTGAGTCTTTTTGCGAATTGCCAGAGCGATACATCTTCTTGGCTAAGGGATTCGATTAATTCTTTATACTGTTGCTGCTTTTCTGCGACAATTTTCCCCCTGACTTTGCTCGTGAGTCTGTTAAGCTCCCTTTTAAGGGCGGGATCTCTGTTAGCCTGCCATGTCTTACGCATTCTATTCCTTTGCCTGACTAATTGTTTGACATGGTGGGAAAGTGTGGGTAATTTTGGAGACTCACGATGTGTTGTGGCAGAGGCAATTGCTCTCTTGATTTCTGTTGTGAGTGTGTGCGTGGCAGAGTCAATATCCGCCGTGCTCATAATGTTAGGTACTGCTAAATGCGGCTCGAAGAGTGCTCTTTTGAATACTTCCCAGTTGACCCTCTCTTGTCCCAGAGAGGCTGGAAGAGGTGTGTTCAGGTCAAATGTCACCAGTACCGGTAGATGATCCGAGTCGAATTCATCCAGGGTACTAATAGTGTGAGCGTAGTCTATGTTTCGCGTTAGGACAAAGTCTATGAATGTGCCGCTGGCGCCTGAGAAGCAGGTTGGTGTCGACGGAACAATAATGTTAGTATTTGTGGTGTTCAGCAGTCTATGTATCTGTGTACCGCGTGCATTGGCTCTCCTACAACCCCACGCTCGGTGATGTGCGTTGAAGTCGCCTGCGAGTATCGTGTTGGGATATCGCGAGAAAAGCAGTCCAGCTGCGCAGCTACGTCTACTCTACTCATATTTTTGACATATGTTGAGGTTAGGATAAACGGGCTAGTATTATGAATTTTAATTTTTATGCTAGTATTTTCTATACTTTGAAGATTTATGCTTTTTAGTTCCTCGTGGGGAATATTTCTTTTAATGTATATTGCTGTTCCTCCATGGGGCGTTCTAGCATTAGTATTTGAGCTAAGATTATGATAACCTGAGTAGTTGGCTATGTTTAGTTTTTTACTTTCTCTAACTCTAGTTTCCTGAATTAGTAAGGCGTCTACGTCATTTTCATTTACATAGTTCCTAAGTTCATTTATTCTTGGAGATATGCCGTTCGCATTCCAAAATATTATTTTTATTGACTCCTTTTGGGACCTAGCCATGACGGGTTTGATTCTCACTGTTACTTTTAAAGTCCGCGATTATTTTAAGGGCCTCAAAGACCATTACCATTGGATCGCTCTTTTTTTGTACCAACTCTGCGAACTGCATCAACAGACGTTTTATGTCGTCTAGATTAAACATGCTGATAAACCCTCTGATGAGGTTGAGGATATCCTCCATCTTTTCAGCATCAGATTTATCAGCCTGTTCAGTCTCCGCTTCCATTTCCTCAGCCTCAACCGCGGTTTGCACTTTTTTGTGAGTGTCCTTTTGGAACTCGATAGTTTTTTGTTTTTTTTTCACCCGTTTTAGCTAACGGCTGGGTTTGCGCGAGCTCTTCTCCCTCCCTGACTCGTTTAGTTTCTTTCCATTCCTTAACTTTGCTATCCAGTCTATCCTTTGCCTCTTTTGCCTGTCTGGCTTTTTCTGCCTCCGATCTTCTTTTAATTGCAGCTGTAGCTGCTCTAACTTCCTCCAGAGTCAATTCTCTGGAGGTCGAAGGTTTGGGGGCCTGCAATCGGTGAAAAATGTCAGTGCACTTGAGATGAGGACCGCAGAGTATGTGAAGGCGTAGGATCTGGAGCCAATAGGAAAACAGCGGTGGTGAGGAGAGATAAGGATTACGAGGATAGTATTGAGACCCAATCAGAATTCAGCCAGAGAAAAAGCAAAACTATTAGTTCTGTGGGGTTTGAGGTTTTTGGAGATCTGAAATGATATTAACAATTTGAAAGAGTTTGTTTAAGGGATCGTCGTTTGATTTTAGGATTTCGATGATTTTTTGGAAAAGGTTTTGAATATTAGAGAGATTGAAGATCTGTTCTATTTCTTTAAAAAATTTGAGGAATTGAAAGAAGGAGTTTGAGGATGAGTTTTCAGAATTTGAGTTTTTTGAGTGGGAATTTTGATCAGATATCACTTGGGGAATGCTCTCTTCGGCTGAGGCCGTCTCGGAGCACGCCTGTGAGTCCTGAGTGGTATGATTTTTAGTGGGAAGAGGAGGAAAGTTTACTTGGTCGAGACCAGGGGGTGGGTTGTTTAAAGTTTGAGACTTAAGGGTGGGATGTTTGTTATTAAAGTTTTTGTTTCTATTCCAGGGGTTTTGTGGGCATTTACGGAAGTTGGCAGGGTGGTCTCCACCGCAGTTGGCACATTTAGCAGCAGCAGCAGAGCCTGGGTGGGTTCCTGGATCGCCTAGGCAAAAGTTGCCTGTATCTCCTGGGTGAGTAATATGTGGCTGCTGCTGCTGAGCTCTGGGTGGATTATCGGAGCACCTGGACAAAAATTGTCCGAATCTCCAGGATGTAGTGTGTCAGCTGATCTTTATATAATTTGCAATGCTCCAAATGGGGAGGGGGAGATGGGTTATTCAAGCTGGAAATAAGGTAGGTAAAGTGAGGTTCATACATAAGTCGCTTTCTCTTCACAAAAAAAAGGGGGCCACACTTTTTCAATTTTTTTTTTTTCCCCCTCAGGCATCATGAAAGTGCATAAAAACTTGTGAATTCTGTGCAAAGTGGGTATCATTGGTGCAATTCAGTCCCAGTAGATGGAAATGATAGTTGCAAGATGGTAATTAATTAATTAATAAGATCGTTAATAATGTCATTTTTAAAAGGGCTGAATGTAGTTAAGAAAAAGAAAGGAGTGTTAAGTAGTCCGTGGACTAGTCTAAGTCAGAGTTAAATTAAGAATTTTTATTTTAAGGTTCATAGATTTATTTTAATGTGGTAGAGGCTCTTGGCCGCTTGCGGTACTTCCATTGGTGGGGGTCGTAATCCGGCAAGTTGCAAATCTCCTCGTTTGGAATTTTGTTAAGATGAGAATAAAAATTGCTTGCTAGTTTAACTATTTGTTTATTAATTTTAGTGATGCCGAAATCTCTGCGAATAACTTGATTTTTGAGGTAGAATGGGCCTTTACGAATGCATCTAAGAGTTTTATTCTGTGTAGTTTGTAGTTTTTTTAAGATTTTCTGATCGGCAAATCCCCACACTGGGGCTCCGTATAGAAGGATGGGCCTAAGGACGGACTTATAGAGTAAAACTTTGTTTTGATAGCTGGCATGTTGGGAGTGGAGAATTGGGTATAGTAGTCTTCTGGCCGTTTGAAACTTGCTTATGGTATTTTTGATGTGAGGTTTCCAGGATAGCCTGGAGTCGAATGTGACTCCAAGGTATTTGGCGGAGCTTACGTATGGGATAGGTTTGTTGTTAATTTTGATAGGCTGAGGATTTGTTTTCTTCTTTATTTTGGAGAATATAATAACTTTGGTTTTGTTTTCGTTTATTTTGATTTTCCAATTCCGGAACCAGGCGGAGATTATGTTGATAGGTTTTTGCAATCTTGAGCGAATAACAAATTTTCTAGAATTACTAGTGTAAAGTGCTGTGTCGTCCGCATACATGGCGATGTAAGTGTGTGGTGCGCGGGGGATATCATTGATGTAGATGTTAAACAAGGTTGGAGCCAATTGGGAGCCTTGTGGGACTCCAGACCTAAGAGGTTTGTGATTGGAGAATGAGTGTTGGTAGCGGACTGTGAAGGATCTATTTCGAAGGAATGAGTTTATAAGATGTATCAGTGAGTCTGGTATATTAAGCTGAATCATTTTGTAAATTAAAGCATCATACCACACTTTATCAAAGGCCTTCGAAATGTCAATCAGGAGGAACCCCGTTGAGAGCCCAATTTCCAATCCTTCGGATATGAACTCGGTAACTCTCAACAGTTGGTGTGTTGTTGAGTGGAGCGGGCGAAAGCCAAATTGCTCGGGTTTGATTATGTTATGTTGTTCAATAAATGTTTTGAGGCGTGTGTGTATTATTCGCTCGGCTAATTTGCTTATGGAGTTTAGAAGGCTGATAGGTCTAAAATTTTGGGCTTGTGTGGGGTCTTCGCCTGGTTTCGGAATTCCTATGATGATCGCGGTTTTCCAGTTTGAAGGGAAATGATGGTATTTTAAGATGGCGTTGAAAAGAAGGGTGATATAATATATTATGTTAATTGGAAGGGATTTTAGTGCTTTGTTATTTATCTTATCGATGCCAGGGGCTTTGTTAATTTTGAGGTTTTTTATTTCGTTCATAATTTCAGAGGGGGGGGGCTGGTGGGATGTCAGAAGAGGGGGCCGATGCGAAAAATTGGTTAAGGGTGTTTTGAACTAAGTTTTCTGTAAAGGGGCAGTTTAGATTGGAATTTTCCGTGAATTGATTTTCATAGTTTTTTGCAAGAGCATTTGCTATTTCAGTTTCGGTATGCACTGGACCGTCTGGGGTGTTTAGATGTGGGATGTGGACGTGGGACTTTTTTAGTACTTTAACAAATTTCCAAAGCGAGTTGTCCTCCGGGGCTAGGGATTCAATGTGCCTTTTCCAAGCATGTTGCCTGTGTAGGGAGATTTTGAATTTAATTTGATTATTTAGTCTATTTAGCAGGGTTTTATAAGGTGGGTATTTAGTTGTTTGCCAAATTTGCCTGGTTCTGTTTCTTTTTTTTGATTAGATTCTTTATGTGGAATGGAAGCTTGTGATTGGAGGGGGGAGGAGCTTGGAGAGTGGTGGCTACGTCCATTGCTGTTTTCATTTCGAAAGATAGTTTTTCAACATTTTTATCGATGTCGGCTGTACACTTGTAGTTTTCTAACATTAGAGAGGAGTTTGCAAGCGTTTTGTTAAATTTAGCCCAGTTTGTGATTTTTACTGAGGGGGATGGGCATGTTGTTATTTAAATGCAGCGATAGTAGAACTGGGAGGTGGTCCGAGCTCAGGTCGTTGAGGGTGTGTATGGTGTATGGGTATGTGATATTGTTAGAGAGTGCGAAGTCAATTATTGAATGGTTGCTGTTTGGTCTTGTGCTGGTTGTGGGGTGCATGTGCAGTATGTTGTTGTTTTGAATGTAGTTGTGAAGGTCTCTACCATATCCGTTCCTTCTGGAGCAGCCCCAGCTCTGATGGTGGGCATTAAAATCCCCCATCATCACCGACTCGCCCCGAAGGCCGAATAAAGCAGAGAGATCATCAGCAAGGTTGTGTGTTGAGTTTAACTTAGCATAGATGGACCCTATTACAATGTGTCGCGAGTTTGGTATTTTAACTTTGATTAGAGTGTGTTCAAAAGTGTGCGTGTGTATAGGATTGAGTGGCACGTGTTCAATGTGGTTTTTAATGTATATCGCAGTGGTGTTGTTGCGGGCTGTGTGATGAAGGCTCAAGGCTCAAGGCGGGGTGGGATTAGTGAAGTGCCCAGGAGAGGATAGAAATCCCCCCTTTAAACTTCAGGCGAAAAGGAAGATCAAGAAAAAGGAGATCATAAGAGGAAAGTAGAAAAACTAAGAGGAGCTCGGGTGGAAGACAACATCATGCCGATACCCGAGACTTCAGAAAGGTAAGGACTGGGGCCCAAGTAGGCTACCAGTAGGGAAGAGGAAAAATGGGGAGACAGAGGTGCACCAAGAGAGGTGCAGGGCCTTGAGCAATGAGAGGCCGATACAAGATTAATAAATTAAAATAAGCAAATTTTAAATAAAGCTTGTGAAGTACGCGAAATTTCCCAAAGCTAGGGACAGCACAGGAAAGCTAGGAGGTTGCATCAAAGAAGAATAAAACTATGTTAGACGGATCCGCTTTTTAGGGCGGAAATAAATATCTCGTACCGGTCTTCCAGGTAACGACCGGGGGCGCTTTCGCGCCCTCGGGTTACGAGGATGGTAACGATGGATACTGTCTAGCGTAGGATTATTGACACTTCTGAGACCTCTGTGAAATTTGATAGATAATTTTTTGACATGAGCCAGAACAGGCCTAATTTGGAGATCTTTGTGCAACATTTCTAGCTGGACGTAGCTCGGAAGATTAGCAAACTATCGTAGTGTCGTACAAGACAGAGCACCAGGCGCGAAGCGCCTTTAATCTCCAGTTTCAATATGTGGTTCTTATCGTCAAACTGTGACATTAATTCAGTGACCGTAATTGGAGGTTCGAGGTTTTTATTTACTACTTTATTATTTGTCCTAGCTCCTAGTGTGGCAGTTTGTTGCACATTTAGAGTTTAAGCAGTTTGGGAGGTTGATGCAGATCTACGGGTTACCTAGCGTTTTGGCAGTTTAGAGTTTAGAATTTTTTTTTTTTTTTTATAAAATAATAGTCGCGAGTTTTATTTAAAAATCAGATGTTTGAGGTGGGATCTTTTAATTCCGATTATCGATGTTTAGAACAGCGCGGGGTCTCTTACGAGATTTGGCCTTGCGATGATCATAGTCATGCAGATTGAATAACAGTTCGTTTGGAACGGATGGCAAATTTCTGTAAAATTTAAGCGCTAGCTTTTTAATTTGGGCTCTAACAGTTTTTATTTTGAAGTCATTCCTAATTACCGAGTTTCTTAAGTACCTGGGAGCTTTCCTGATAATCCGTAGGATTTTGTTTTGTTTTGTCTCTAGGAGGTCTATTGTAGTTTTACAGGCATATCCCCATACGGGTGCTGCATACAGCATTCCCGGGCGGATGACCGATTTATAAATTAGGAGTTTATTTTGATAACTTAGATTTCCGTTTCCTATCATTGGGTATAAGGCTCCTGTGGCCATATACGCTTTTTTGATTAAGTTCGTTACGTGCTGATTCCAGGTTAGGTGGGAATCTATCGTTACACCTAGGTATTTAGTAGATTTTTCCGCTTTTAGGGCATGGTTGTTTATGTACAGAGGCGGCGGAGGTTTACGTTTTCTAGAGAAATAAATCCAATGACATTTATTGGGGTTTAATTTTATTCGCCATTTTTCCAGCCAAGTTTGGAGCATGTCTAAGTGTTGTTGTAGCTGTCTGTGCATTACTGAGACATAAGGGTGTTTTGCAAGTATCGCACTGTCGTCTGCATAGAGTGCCAGCTCTGTGTTTGGAGTCCTGGGGATGTCATAAAGTGATCAATTTGTATGCTAATCCACAGTTCCACACTTTATCAAAGGCTTTTTGTATGTCCAGAAAAATCGCAGCTGTGGGTGTCTTACTATTAAGTCCAGAAGATATGTACTCTACAACAATTAGCAAACGTACGCAAAGCGTTATTTTGAATAACTTGAAGCTTCTTAAGGTCAACCTCAGCTGCGGTACCCCAAATAGGAGAACCGTACGTCATAATTGGACGAATACAGGATTTGTAAAGTAATAACTTATTACGGATTGACAGGCGGCTATTTCTAGCCAATAGGGGACGAAGCTGGATGAATGAAAGCTTCAATTTCTTACAAGTTTCAGAAATGTGATGCTTCCATGACAATTTTGAATCTAGGTACACTCCAAGGTACTTATAATAAGGTTGCCAGGGAATTGGCTCATTATTAAGAATTAGATTAGCGTTGGGGGGGACCCTAGGGGGAGGGAAGGTAACTGCTGCACATTTGCTGACATTTACTTTGATCCTCCATTTAGTAAGCCATTGCGTCATGTCTTGAAGGTAATTTTGAAGGGTTTTGTGCACGATATGTGTCTGTTTGTGATGTGCTATAAGGGCCGTGTCATCAGCATAGAGGCTAAGAGTGACACCGGGGGAACGTGGTATATCATTAATGTAAAGGTTGAACAATCTGGGTCCAACAAGAGAACCTTGAGGGACCCCGCTGAGAATATTCCTGGGGGAGGAAAGAAAGTTAGAGACTCGCACCACGAAGCTGCGCTCCGTAAGGTACGAGTGAAGAATTTTAATTAAGTCAGGAGGAAAAGAGCGTTTGATAAGCTTGAATAACAGACCATTTATCCATACCTTATCAAACGCCTTTTGGATGTCAATAAAGACAATAGAGGTGCTTTCTTGTACGCTGCGAGCTTCATGAATGAGTTCGACAACCCGAAGAAGCTGGTGTTCAGTTGAGTGTTTTTTCCTGAACCCAAACTGTTCAGGAATCAGAATGTTTTTCAGGTCACAGAACTCATCCAAGCGCCGCAAAATCACGTACTCGAACAGCTTAGAGAGACAGGAAAGAAGAGAAATAGGTCGATAGTTAACAGGTAAAGTATGATTGAGACCAGGCTTGGGAATGGGAGCAACAATAGCAACCTTCCAAGCCTTCGGGAAATAGTTAAAGAGAAGAAGTAAATTAAAGAGTTTAGCAAGGTAGCTAAAAAGAAGGTTGGGAAGATTTTGAAGCATTTAGTGGAAATAAGGTCCTTCCCAGGGGCTTTATTCTTTTTCAGTTTTTGAATACGGGGAAGAATTTCATCATAGGTAACGTCAGTCATGGTTCTGAGAGAAGGTGTAGAGAGAAATTGTTCAACCTTGGATCAACTATCAATACCGTTCTGGTATCGATAACATCATGATGAGGTTCAAACTGGCTTCTAAGACTGTCAGCAAGCACTTCAGCCTTTTGTGAGTTGGTAATGGCCCTTCCATTAGGACCTTCAAGGGTCGGAAAGTGTATTTTATGCCTACGATAACGTGAGGTAGCCCTCCAAATAGTGTTGTCTTTAGTCGTTAGGGACTCAATGTAGGTGTTCCATCGTGCACTGGAAAATGCCTTAAGTCGTGATCTCACCTGGGCTCGTGAGAAATTAAGTTCACGCTTAAGGCTAGGATCTCTGCTGGCCTGCCATTCTTTACGAAGTCGATTCCTATCCCTGATCATCTCCCGTATTTCTAAAGGCAACCTATAATAATCAACTTTGTTTTCCTTGGGCCAAGAGGACGCGGAGTAGGCATTACAAAGTAGAGCTTCAAATTTTTCTACCTCCTCGTCCAGTTGGTCCGTGGAGTTGGCAACAGGAGGGGGCGGAGTTTCGTTGGCTAGAATACTCTTGTACTTTCTCCAATCAGTTTTGAGCTTTGCAGTTTGACGAAGATTATACTTGTTGAGTTCAATAGTATAGATGATAGGGAGATGATCTGAATCAAGCTCATTGAATGCCTCCATGCAATAAGTATAAGGAATGTTGCTGGTGATGGCAAAGTCAATAACATTATTTTGATGGGTGGGTTCACCTGGAGCTACAATCTCATAGTTGTGTTCGTCGGCCCAGCGCTTAAGCTTGGAGCCTCGAACATCAACTCGAGGACAACCCCAGGCTTGGCTTTTAGCGTTAAAATCACCAGCAACTATTACATGGGGCGAAATTTTGAAAAGGGAATGAAGATCTGCAATGACAGGTTCAGCTTTAGCACTAGGCGGGAAGTAGACAGACGCAATGGTCAGCTTCGGATTATTAGAAAGAATCAGTTCGACCACAGTAGCCTCGCCAGCTTGAAGAGGGGGATTGGGAATACGAGAATGCTGAATTTTATTACTAATGTAAATAGCAGTACCTCCCCAAGGGCGATTGCTAACTAGACGCCTGTCATCATTGTAAAGGTCATAGTTAGCAATCTTGCAGTTGTTCCCTGGACTAAAGTGGGTCTCTTGGACCAAGAAAAGATCTAAGTTATTATTAATACAAAAATCCCTAGCTTCCTTGATTTTACCTTTAAGTCCATTGGCATTCCAGATGCCAATGGTAAGATCCTTCAAGATTCGTAAAGGCACAACCATGGCCGAAAGAGGGGGGGCTAACCTTGATTAACGAGAGCAAAAACACTCTCGTATATTATATTAACTCTGTCTATTTCGGTAGGAGCAGACCGCATGGCTGGGAGAGCATTCTTAAATGCTCGACTAGTGATTTCCATACCATATCTATCTTCAAATCTAAATAAATAATTTAAAAAGTCATCTGCAGCATTGTTAATGTGAGCTCCTTGGGGTGGCGCTGTTTTAGGATTGACATTAAATGTCTTTTTGGGCTCCTCACTGCGTCCTTCTGCGACATTGGCATATGACCTCTGTGGGTTCACAAGCTTTTTGACGAAGGTGGAGTTCACAGGTGAAGCAGTTGAAGCTTTAAGCTTTGGGAATCTGGGGCAGTTTCTATAAGATGCTGGGTGCTACCCCCCACAGTTGATGCATTTGCAGGGTTCTTCATATGCTTTAGTACATTCCTTGGTGAAATGTGGCTGTGCACACTTCACACAGTTAGGCGGCATGTGGCAGGCGTTGCTGGTGTGGAAAAAAGACTGACACCGGAAGCATTGGACTATTTGTTTTGGGCCACGATATTTTTCCACAGTAACAATGATGTTGAACAAGCTATTTAATTTATAGATTTGTTCGTTGACAGGGGTCTTAGCAATCTGCACATAAAACAGCGGCATATTCACCCTGTTGGTCTTTGGGCCTCTTGCCAGTTGTGTAACACTAATTGGCTTAAGACCCAAACACTCTAGCTCACGTGAGATAGCCGTGGTATCAGTACAGATTGGAAGTCCTCTGACAACTACTTTTAAAGGTTTTTGGTCGTCAAGGAGGTAGGACTTGAACTCCACCTTGTTGGTTAAAAGAAAGTTTTGTATTTTTATGTAGTCCTCTCTTACATTAACGTGAACTTTAATAAAATCACCAGATCCAGTGAGTTTAGAAGATAAGTTAGGGACAAGTTTCTTAATATCATTTAAAAGTTCAGACCATCTGGTGGTAATAGCAGTGAAGAAGGGAGGAGGTTTGCGTTCCCTTTTGGGAGTTTCTTCAATAGTTTCATCTTCATCATTAATATCATTATAAGGAGTAGATTTGATGTTATTTACAGTAGCAGAGGTGGAGGGGTTACTTATCAGAGTAGCCGATCTTAGGCTGGCTGTGTGCCGCTTCTGCGGCTTTTGGAAACCGTCTTCATCCATGTTAAGAGTGTGTTTTTTGGTAGCATTTGAGTTAGCAGGGATATTCACGTTTCTAGAAACATTAGCATTACTAGTTATAGTAGCATTACTAGATATAATAACATTACTAGATACATTAACATTTTTAGATATAGCAGTATTAACGTTTTTATATACACTGTTATTTGCATGGTCATTGTCTGGCAAGGAGGCAGTATCCTGGTTAGAGGGGTTAGAGGACATGAAATGACTGCCGGAGGGAAGCCTCCGACAGGACTCACCGTACTTTGGCAAGTTGTGGGCCTCGATGAGTTTTGTCAGCGTTATCTCACACTTGTCGATTATGCCTTTTAGTATTTCTTTATCCATAATATCTTCCGTCTTTCTCCATAGGAACGTTTTTTCATTGATGACGTCTCGGAGTCTGGCAGCTTCGACTCTAGGGTCAGCATTGTTAGGGACTTTGGAATGGTAGTACGCTTCATCAATCGACCAGTCAGTCATCTCAATACTTTCATCATTGTTGTTAATCATCATTTGAGTTGAAATTTCTGCTGGAACAGGATCAGGAGGCTTGATGATAACAGTCGGAGGCGACTCATGAATCGGCAGGTTCGTTCGCATTCTACCAGCGGAGCAGAGAGTTGGTTAATATCCTGTGTGATGAAGGGTGTAATTTTGAATTCGAATGCGGTGGGTGGGTCCGTTGATTTTTGATTCCTGAATAAGTAAGATGTGCGGCGAGTGTTCCTCAACGAAATCTCTGAGCTCGTGAATTTTGTTCGATAACCCGTTAGCGTTCCAGGATACAATTAGAGGGGCATTTGGAGGGGGGGGGGCATTATTGGTTTGAGAGGCCGTGATTGAAGTGTTGGTCAAAGGAAACAAGTATTTTGAGACCTTTGTCAACAATAGGAGTATTTTCTTTTAATATATTTATTATTTCTTTGAGGAAGGAAGTTAATTTACTAATATTAAGGTTTTTGAATAGGTCGGAAAATTCATTATAGGCGCTGAGTATTTCGTTTAAGCCTGAGGATAGGGTGGTGCTAGTATTATTCTCCGTGCTAATTCCGTTCGTGGGAATGCTGGTACTTGGCTGAACTGAGTTCACCTCGGTGTTTTGTTGCGATCTATGGATGCGTGGATCGACGGGGGGGGGGGCAGAGCTATTGTTCTGAATAGACCAAGACCAAGACGCTTCATTTCGGGCTTCCATGGGACAAAGTCCCTCACGCCCACATCAGAAAATAAGAGAGTCCACTATAACTGATTTTAGCAATGTGCGATGATGGAAAAATTGCACTCTTTCACTGTGTGAGGTGCTACGTAGAAGATCACTGGTGGTGTCGATGTGGATCACTGGTGGCGATGTTGTGCCACCCTCGTCTTGGTTGGTGTTGAAGACTAGACTGAGTACTGGGCTGTGGCAGCTGTAAAAGAAGGGGAGGGCGGGGCCAAGGGCAGGCGACCAATAGAAAACTGCAGAAGTGCAGGGCCAGTTAGATTTAAGTTAAGATGCAGAAGTTCTAATTTTAAGTAATTTTAAAGTTTATATGATAATTTGCAATAATGAATGATATACAAGTTATACTTAAAGGATTTAAGTTTAATGTAAATGATATAAATAATTTGGGTAAAATGAGCAAGTAAGATTTCCTATCACAATAAGTTCCGTCACAGTTGCGAAAAAGAAAGGCCCTTTTCAGGGACACACTACAATTAAGTTTACAATTAGAAATTTTTAACATAAAATACAAAGTGATTTAATAATAAGAGTTACAAATGCTTTTAGTAAGCAGTAAAGTACTATGCAGGGCAAGCATGGCTTGCGCGTGAAATGACCGGGCTGGCATTAAAGAAGCGGGCAAAGCAAAGTACAATGTGGATTGAGGGCTCGCCGGGGAGGACGAATCGGAACGCTCCGTTCCACTCTGGGTCTGCCGGGGCAGCTCCAGAGTGAAAAAGTGCGCCCTCAACGCCGTCCGGCGAACGAGGTTAGGAAACACCTGCCTGGGGTGTAGAATATCTGGGGCGCTTCCACGGGGGCGCCGTAGGCCCGGAAAGAAGGTGTCTAGGCCTTCTTTTTCCAAGGTAGGAGGTTGTGGAAGTGTCGTAGCTATTATCGACACCTCTCAGGCAGGGTTTTCTAGTGTTCTTCTTGAAAAAATTTTGTGCAGTTTTCCTAATATGCCCAGTAACGTGTGGGACTTTGAGGTCATGGTGAATCACCTCGTTCTGGATGTACCAGGGCGCATTAACAATGCAGCGCAATACCTTATTTTGGAACACTTGCAGTTTCTCAATGTGCGTTTTTGCAGCCGAGCCCCAGACAGAGCTGGCATACAAAAACGCAGGTGCGATGATTTGTTTATAGATGAGCAGTTTGTTGTAGAGGGACAAGTGAGACTTTCTACCGAGAAGTGGGAGGAGGGCTACAAAGGTTTTATTAGCAGTTGCAACTTTCTTAGAGATGTGCTCAGCGAAAAGTAATTTGGAGTCCAAAATGACTCCCAAATACTTTGCAGACTGTGAATAGGGGATCGGATCATTGAAAATTTTAAGGGAGAAATTACTAGTGCTAAGTTCTCGGTAGTTCGGACGAAAAATGACGACTGCACTCTTGGTCGGATTAATTTTGATTCTCCAGGTCGCGAGCCAGTGCTCAAGACTATTCTTTATGTATCTTTGGAGTGTGTTAATAGTGTGATGTGGTTTTGAGCTTCTAGACATCAGGGCTGTGTCATCTGCAAAGATGGCCAGCTTAAGGTAAGGGTTCTTAGGTATATCATTAATATACAGATTAAATAGAAGTGGGCTTAAATTTCCGCCCTGAGGAACCCCGGCTCTGATTGGCCGAAGAGAAGAGTATGAATGTTCAACTCGTACGCGGAAAGAATGTTTAGCAAGATACGAGTTGATGAGAGCCAAAAGTTGTGTCGAAATACCAAGTCGGACCAGCTTGGTTAGCAGACCCGGGATAAAGGCTTTATCAAAAGCTTTACTGATGTCAAAAAACACTATGCTGGTATACTGCTTGTTGGTAGAGTTTTTGTGAATAGTTTCTACTACACGCATGAGTTGGGAATGCGTGGAAAATTCAGATCGAAAGCCGTGCTGTTCAGGTATTAAAATGTTTTTCGATCTGCAGAAACTAGTCAAACGTCTAAGCAACACTAACTCAAAAATTTTGGAAAGGCTAGATAGAAGGCTGATGGGTCTGTAGCTATCAGCAGAATTAGGATTTTGACCATTTTTGAAGAGAGGGACAACGTCAGCAGTTTTCCAACTCTGGGGAAAGTATCGGAGTTCCAGCATATGGTTAAGGAGCACGGTGAGCCAGCACTCGTAATGAAGAGGAAGGTTTTTCAGCATTCTATTGCTGATCTTGTCAGAGCCAGGTGATTTCTTTGCTTTGAAGCTACGTATGATGTTGTGAACTTCAGCCAAGTGTATAGTTTCGAGGTCGTTTGGTACTTGTACATTTAGAGCATTCTGATTGGTCTGTTGGAAATCGTGTAAAGTGCTTACATGAAGTTGGCTGAAGTTTGGGTCTTCGTGTGGAGTGAATTGGAGTTCCAAGCTGTCTGCAATAGCATTAGCTTTTTCCTCCGCAGTCTGGGCGAGAGCATGTAAGCCGTTAATGGGCGGAATTGTTGTTTTCGTGGTTCTCATGTTTTTAGCTGTTCGCCAGTGACTGTGATTCGTGGGTGAGAGTCCCTCAAGGTGAGTACGCCAGCGTTGCTGGGTGTGAGTTTGAATCACAGTCTTGACCTCGCTATGAAGTTGACGGAGTTGCGCTTGGAATGGAGGATATCTACTGCGCTGCCAAAATCTCCGTAACCTGTTACGCTGCTTAATTTTGGCTTTGATATCACTCGGTAATGAGTGATAGTTAACGCGTGAACGATTTGGTTTCGAGGCAGCAGCATAGGCCTCTAGCAGTAAGTGATTAAAATCTTGGACGCTGTTATCAATATCGTCCGTGCTGGTAATTTTGAGAGAGGGGGTAGTACTTGAAGTATTAAGGTGGTGACGAAAATCGTCCCAATTTGTATGTAGCTCCACCGGGTGATCTAAAGAGATTTTATCAAAGTTAAGGGTCAATAGTACTGGAAGGTGATCAGACGTCAATTTATTATCGACTCTGATCGAGTGATTAAAAGGAATGTTTCTGAAGAGAGCCAGATCAAGAAGCTCAAGGCTCAAGGCAGGGTGGGATTAGTGAAGTGCCCAGGAGAGGATAGAAATCCCCCCTTTAAACTTCAGGCGAAAAGGAAGATCAAGAAAAAGGAGTTCATAAGAGGAAAGAAGAAAATAAAGGGAAGCTCGGGTGGAAGACAACATCATGCCGATACCCGAGTCTTCATAAAGAAAGGACTGAGGCCCAAGCGAGCGCACAGTAGAGAAGAGGAAGAATGGGGAAACAGAGTTGCACCAAGAGAGGTGCAGGGCCTTGAGCAATGAGAAACCGACATAAATATATACAATATACATAAAATTTAGGAAAGCTTGTGAATATCGCGATAGTTCCCAAATGCAAGGGAGAAGCACAGAAAAATTAAAAGGTTGCACCATAAATAGAGAAGAATAAGACTATGTTAGACGCCTCCGCTTTTTAGGGCGGAGATAAATATCACGTACCGGTCTTCCAGGTAATGACCGAGGGCGCTTTCGCGCCTTTGGGTTACGAGGATGGTAACGACGGATATTGTCCAACGTAGGGTTATTGACACTTCTCAGACCTCTATGAAATTTGATAGATAACTTTTTGACGTGTGCCAAAACAGGCCTAATTTGGAGGTCTTTATGCAAAGTTTCTAACTGGACGTAGTTCGGAAGATTTGCAAACAAACGCAAAGCGTTATTTTGAATAACTTGAAGTTTCCTAAGGTGAATCTCTGCTGCGGTACCCCATATAGGTGAACCGTACGTCATGATTGGACGAATATAGGACTTGTAAAGTAATAACTTATTACGGATTGACAGGCGGCTATTTCTAGCCAATAAGGGACGGAGCTGGATGAATGACAGCTTCACTTTCCTGCAGGTTTCAGAAATGTGCTGCTGCCATGTTAATTTGGAATCCAAGTACACTCCAAGGTACTTGTAAGAAGATTGCCAGGGAATAGGCTGATTGTTAAGTATTAAATTAGTGTTTGGGGGTTCCCTAGGGGGCGGGAAGGTAACTGCTGCACACTTACTGACGTTCACTTTGATACGCCAATTTGTAAGCCATTGCGTCATGTCATGAAGATAATTTTGAAGAAGGTCATGCACGATGTGTGTCTGTTTATGTTGTGCGATCAGGGCCGTGTCATCAGCATAGAGGCTAAGGGAGACACCGGGGGAACGTGGAATATCATTAATATACAGGTTGAACAATCTGGGCCCAACAAGAGAACCTTGAGGGACCCCGCTAAGAATATTCCTGGGAGAGGAAAGAAGGTTAGAGACTCGTACTACAAAGCTACGCTCTGTTAAGTACGAGTGAAGGATTTTAATGAGGTCAGGAGGAAAAGAGCGTTTGATAAGCTTGAACAACAGACCATTTATCCATACCTTATCAAACGCCTTTTGAATATCAATGAAGACAATAGAAGTACTTTCTTGTATGCTACGAGCTTCATGAATGAGTTCAACGACCCGGAGAAGCTGGTGTTCAGTAGAGTGTCTCTTTCTGAACCCATACTGCTCAGGAATCATAATATTGTTCAGGTCGCAGAACTCGTCCAAACGCCGCAGTATCACATACTCAAAAAGCTTAGAGAGACAGGAAAGAAGAGAGATAGGTCGATAGTTGACCGGAATAGTTAGATCAAGACCAGGCTTGGGAATGGGTGCTACAATAGCAACCTTCCAAGCCTTCGGGAAATAGTTAGAGTGCAAGAGAAGAGTAAAGAGTTTAGCAAGATAGCTTTTAAGAAGGTTAGGTAGATTTTTTAGCATGTTAGGAGAAAGGAGATCCTTCCCAGGAGCTTTATTCTTCTTCAGTTTTTGAATACGGGGGAGCAGTTCTGCATAGGTAACATCGGTCATGGTAATAGGTGTAGGTGAAGAGAGGAATTGTTCAACCTTGGGATCGACAATCGATACCGTTCTGGCATCGACTACATCATAATGTGGTTCAAACTGACTTCTAAGACTGTCTGCAAGCAGTTCAGCCTTCTGTGTGTTGGAGATGGCCCTTCCATTAGGACTCTTAAGGGTCGGTAAGTGTGTTTTGTGCCTACGATAGTGTGAGGCAGCCCTCCAAATGGTGGTCTTTAGTCGTTAAGGACTGAACATGTGTGTTCCAACGTGCACTCGAAAATGCCTTAAGACGTGATCTCACCTGGGCTCGTGAGAAATTAAGTTCACGCTTAAGGCAGGGGTCTCTACTGGCCTGCCATTCTCTACGGATTCTATTTCTTTCTCTAATCATCTCCCTGATGTCCTGAGGTAACCTGTAGAAGTCCACCTTGGTTTCCTTGGGCCGAGAGGACGAGGAGTAGGCATTACGAAGCATAACTTAATTTTTCTACCTCCTCGTCCAGTTGGTCCGTGGTGATAGCAACAGGAGGTGGGGGAATTTCCTTAGCCAGGATGTTCTTGTATTTATTCCAATTCGTTTTCAGCTTGGCATTTTTCCTCAGGTCAAATTTGTTAAGTTCTATGGTATAGATAATTGGGAGATGATCCGATGCAAGTTCATTAAAGGCCTCCATGCAATAAGTATAAGGAATGTTGCTGGTGATGGCGAAATCAATTACATTATTAAGATGGGTGGGTTCACCCGGAGCAACAATCTCATAGTTGTGCTCGTCGGCCCAGTGCTTAAGCTTGGAACCTCGAACATCAACTCGAGGACAACCCCAGGCTTGGCTTTTAGCGTTGAAGTCACCAGCAACTATTACATGGGGCGAAATTTTGAATAGGGTGTTAAGATCAGCAATGACAGGTCCAGCTTTAGAACTTGGTGGAAAATAGACCGACGCAATGGTCAGGGGTGGATTATTAGACAGATTAAGTTGAACTACAGTGGCTTCACCAGCTTGAAGAGAAGGAGTTGGAATACGACTATTATCAATTTTTTGACTTACATAAATAGCAGTACCTCCCGCAGGGTGATTACTAACTAGATTCCTGTCATCATTGTATAAATCGTAGTTAGCAATTTTACAGTTTTTCCCTGGACTAAAGTGGGTCTCTTGGACCAAGAACAGATCTAAGTTATTATTTATACAAAAATCCCTAGCTTCCTGGATTTTACCTCTAAGTCCATTGGCATTCCAGATGCCAATGGTAAGATCCTTCAAGATTCGTAAGGGCACAACCATGGCCAAAAGGAGGGGGCTAACCTTGGCTGATGAGAGCAAAGACGCTCTCATATATTATGTTAACCCTATCTATCTCGGTAGGAGCTAACCGCATTGCTGGTAGAGCATTTTTAAATGCTCTGCTAGTAATATCCATTCCATATCTATCTTCAAATCTAAAGAGATAATTTAGAAAATCATCTGCAGCTTGATTATCATTTGCTCCTTTAGGTGCTGCTAATTTAGGTTGGACATTAGATGTCTTTTGGGGGTCCTCCCTACGTCCTTCAGTGGCAGAGGCATAAGACCTCTGCGGGTTCACAAGCTTTTTTGTGAAGGTAGAGTTTACGGAGGGGGAAGCTTTAAGCTTCGGGAACCTCGGGCAATTGCGGTATGAGGCAGGGTGGTCGCCTCCGCAGTTGATGCATCTACAGGGTGCCTCGTATGCCTTGGTACAATCTTTAGTCAGGTGGGGTAGGGCACATTTTACACAATTGGGCGGTAAATGGCAGGCATTTGAAGTATGAAAGAAGGATTGACAGCGGTAGCATTGTGCTACTTGTTTGGGTCCTCTGTATTTTTCGATTTTGACAATAATGCTAAAGAGGTTGGTAATTTTATAGATCTGTTCATTAACAGGAGTTTTTGCAATTTGCACGTAAAACAACGGCATATTGACTCTAGCAGTCTTTGGGCCTCTAGCCAACTGAGTAACACTTATGGTTTTGAGACCCAAGCACTCTAATTCTTGAGCAATAGCCGTTGTTTCCGTGCAAATCGGAAGGCCACGGATAACAACTTTTAGAGGTTTTTGATCGTCGAGGAGGTATGATTTAAACTCTACCTTGTGAGTTAAGAGAAATTTTTGAATTTTTAAATATTCATCTCTGAGATTGACATGGACTTTTAGGAAGTCCCCGGATCCTGTTAGCTTACTGCTGAGGTTAGGTACAAGTTTTTTGAGGTCAGCAATTAAACTTGACCAATTTGTGGTGACAGAAATGAAAAAGGGTGGCGGGCGACGCTCCTTTTTGGGATTGTCTTCAACATTTTCATTATTTACATCAGCTTTAGTGGCTGGAAAAGGGTTTGTAGGATTGGAAATGACCTGATAAGAGGTGCTCGGATTGTCGATCAAGGTAGCAGATCTGATGCTAGCAGTGTGCCGCTTTTGCGGCTTTTGATAACCGTCTTCATCAATGGTTCTAGGGTGTTTTTTAACATTATAAATAGAATTATTTATAGGATTAACAGTTTTAACAGGGATATTTACAGAATTATTTACAACATTATTTACACTTAACTTACTAATGTCTGGCATAGAGGCAGGTATCTGGTAAGGAGGGCACGAAGACAAAGAATAACTGCCGGAGGAAAGCCTCCGACAGGTCTCACCATATCTTGGGAGGTTGTACTTTTCAATCAACTTGGTAAGTGTCAGCTCGCACTTGTTGATGATTTCTTTCAACTTTTCCTGGTCCAGGGTATCATCCGTTTTCCTAAGCAAGAACGTCTTTTCATTGATGACTTCGCGAAGTCTGGCCGCTTCAGCTCTTGGGTCAGCGTTTGGAGTAACTTTAGCCAGGTATTCAGCTTCTTCTATTGACCAGTCGGTCATTTCGACAGAATCTTCTTGTTGAGATGAGGAAAAGTTGTTCACCAAACCTGGAACAGGGTCCGGAGGCTTTACAATGTCAGGAGGAATCAGCTCGGTAACAGGAGGTGCGTTGGATCGCGATCTCATGTTCGTACGGAGCAAGACAAAAACACGACCTATCAGCTCGGCGTCAAGGTTGCGAATGCCAGGCTCAAGGCTCAAGGCAGGGTGGGATTAGTGAAGTGCCCAGGAGAGGATAGAAATCCCCCCTTTAAACTTCAGGCGAAAAGGAAGATCAAGAAAAAGGAGTTCATAAGAGGAAAGAAGAAAATAAAGGGAAGCTCGGGTGGAAGACAACATCATGCCGATACCCGAGTCTTCATAAAGAAAGGACTGAGGCCCAAGTGAGCGCACAGTAGAGAAGAGGAAGAATGGGGAAACAGAGTTGCACCAAGAGAGGTGCAGGGCCTTGAGCAATGAGAGTCCGACACAGAAATGATTTTAGGTAAGCTTGTGAAGTACGCGATTTTTCCCAAATGCACGGGATAGACAGAAAAAGCTAGAAGGTTGCACCATAAGACAGGGAGAAGTATAAAACTACGTTAGACGAATCCGCTTTTTAGGGCGGAAATAAATATCTCGTACAGGCCTTCCAGGTAACGACCGAGGGCGCTTTCGCGCCTTCGTGCTACGAGGATTGTAACGATGGATACTGTCTAGCGTAGGATTATTGACACTTCTAAGACCTCGATGAAATTTGATGGATAACTTTTTGACGTGTGCCAAAACAGGCCTAATTTGGAGGTCTTTATGCAAAATTTCTAACCGGACATAGTTCGGAAGATTTGCAAACGAACGCAATGCGTTATTTTGAATGACTTGAAGTTTCCTAAGGTGAATCTCAGCTGCGGTACCCCAAATAGGAGAACCGTACGTCATGGTTGGACGTATATAGGATTTGTATAATAATAACTTATTGCGGATTGACAGGCGGCTATTTCTAGCCAATAAGGGACGTAGCTGGATGAATGAAAGCTTCACTTTCTTGCATGTTTCAGAAATGTGTTGCTTCCATGTAAAATTTGAATCTAAGTACACTCCAAGGTACTTATAAGAAGATTGCCAGGGAATAGGCTGATTGTTCAAAATTAAATTAGTGTTTGGGGGTTCCCTAGGGGGCGGGAAGGTGACTGCTGCACATTTGCTAACGTTGACTTTAATTCGCCATTTGATAAGCCATTGCGTCATGTCATGAAGATAATTTTGAAGAAGGAGATGCACGATGTGTGTCTGTTTATGTTGTGCGATAAGGGCCGTGTCATCAGCATAGAGGCTAAGAGAGACACCGGGGGAACGTGGAATATCATTAATATACAGGTTGAACAATCTGGGTCCAACAAGAGAACCTTGAGGGACCCCGCTAAGAATATTCCTGGGAGAGGATAGAAGGTTAGAGACTCGTACTACGAAGCTACGCTCCGTTAAGTACGAGTGAAGAATTTTAATTAAGTCAGGAGGAAAAGAGCGCTTGATAAGCTTGAACAACAGACCATTTATCCACACCTTATCAAACGCCTTTTGGATGTCAATAAAGACTATAGAGGTACTTTCTTGTATGCTACGAGCTTCATGAATGAGTTCAACAACCCGGAGAAGCTGGTGTTCAGTAGAGTGCTTCTTTCTGAACCCATACTGCTCAGGAATCATAATATTGTTCAGGTCGCAGAACTCATCCAAACGCCGCAATATCACATACTCGAAAAGCTTAGAAAGACAGGAGAGAAGAGAGATAGGTCGATAGTTGACCGGAAGAGTTAGATCAAGACCAGGCTTGGGAATGGGTGCTACAATAGCAACCTTCCAAGCCTTCGGGAAATAGTTAAAGTGTAAGAGAAGAGTAAAGAGTTTAGCAAGATAGCTTTTAAGAAGGTTAGGTAGATTTTTTAACATGTTAGGAGAGAGAAGATCCTTCCCAGGAGCTTTATTCTTCTTAAGATTTTGAATACGGGGAAGCAGTTCTGCATAAGTAACATCAGTCATAGTTCTAGGTGTAGGTGATGAGAGGAATTGTTCAACCTTGGGATCAACAATCGATACCGTTCTGGCATCGATTACATCATGATGTGGTTCAAACTGACTTCTAAGACTGTCTGCAAGCAGTTCAGCCTTTTGTGTGTTGGAGATGGCCCTTCCGTTAGGACCCTGAAGGGTCGGTAGGTGTGTTTTATGCCTACGATAGTGTGAGGCAGCCCTCCAAATGGTGTTGTCAGAAGTCGTTAAGGACTCAACGTATGTGTTCCAACGTGCACTTGAAAATGCCTTAAGACGTGATCTCACCTGGGCACGTGAGAAATTAAGTTCACGCTTAAGGCAGGGGTCACGGCTGGCCTGCCAAGCTCTACGAAGCCTATTCCTTTCTTTGATCATCTCCCGGAGATCCAGCGGAAGCCTGTAAAAGTCGATTTTAGTCTCCTTGGGCCGAGAGGACGCAGAGTAGGCATTACGAAGCATATCTTCAAATTTTTCTACCTCTGCATCCAACTGGTCCGTGGAGCTAGCAACAGGAGGGGATGGAATTTCATTAGCAAGCATAGTTTTGTAATTCTTCCAGTTGGTTTTGAGTTTGGCAGTATTTCTGAGATCGAATTTATGCAGTTCAATAGTATAGATAATAGGGAGATGATCAGAGGGAAGTTCGTTGAAAGCCTCCATGCAATAAGTATAAGGAATGTTGCTGGTGATGGCAAAATCGATGACATTATTAAGATGGGTGGGTTCACCTGGAGCTACAATCTCATAGTTGTGCTCGTCGGCCCAGCGCTTAAGCTTGGAACCTCGAACATCAACTCGAGGACAACCCCAGGCTTGACTTTTAGCGTTAAAATCACCAGCAACTATTACATGGGGCGAAATTTTGAAAAGGGTAATTAAATCAGCAATGACAGGACCAGCTTTAGCTTTAGGATGAAAGTAGACAGACGCAATGGTCAGGGTCGGATTGTTAGAAAGGTTGAGCTCAACAATGGTAGCTTCACCAGCTTGAAGAGGAGGAGTGGGAATACGAATATGATTGATTTTTCGATTTATATAAATAGCAGTACCTCCCGCAGGGAGATTGCTAATATGTCTCCTGTCATCATTGTAAAGATCATAATTAGCAATTTTACAGTTTTTCCCTGGACTAAAATGGGTCTCTTGGACCAAAAACAGGTCTAAGTTATTATTTATACAAAAATCCCTAGCTTCCTGGATTTTACCTCTAAGTCCATTGGCATTCCAGATGCCAATGGTAAGATCCTTCAAGATTCGAAAGGGCACAACCATGGCCGAAAGAAGGGGGGCTAACCTTTGCTAATGAGAGCAAAAACGCTCTCATATATTATATTAACCCTATCTATCTCGGTAGGAGCTGACCGTAAGTCTGGTAGGGCATTTTTAAATGCCCTGCTAGTGATATCCATTCCATATCTGTCCTCAAATCTAAATAAGTAATTCAGAAAATCATCTGCAGCTTGATTATCATTTGCTCCTTTGGGTGCTGCTAATTTTGGTTTGACGTTGTACGTCTTTTGAGTGTCCTCACTACGTCCTTCTGTGACAGCGGCAAATGACCTCTGTGGGTTCACGAGCTTTTTATTAAAGGTAGAGTTCACAGGGGTATTAATTTTGAGCTTTGGGAACCTGGGACAATTTCGATATGAGGCTGGATGATTGCCTCCACAATTAATACATTTACAAGGGGTTTCATAAGCTTTTGTGCATTCTTTAGTGAGGTGAGGGAGGGCACATTTGACACAATTAGGGGGAAGGTGACAAGCATTGCTTGTATGAAAGAATGATTGGCAACGAAAACATTGAGTAACTTGCTTAGGGCCTCTGTATTTTTCAATTTTTACAATTACACTGAACAGACTAGTAATTTTATAAATTTGTTCATTTATGGGAGTTTTGGCAATTTGCACGTAAAACAACGGCATATTTACTCTGGCAGTTTTTGGGCCTCTAGCCAACTGTGTAACACTTATGGTTTTGAGACCCAAGCACTCTAGTTCACGGGCAATAGCCGTTGTTTCCGTGCAAATTGGGAGACCTCTTATAACTATTTTAAGGGGCTTTTGGTCGTCTAGAAGGTAAGATTTGAACTCTACCTTGTTGTTTAGCAAAAATCTTTGTATTTTTAGATACTCCTCTCTTGAGTTTACGTGAACTTTTAGGAAGTCCCCTGATCCTGTGAGCTTGCTACTAAGGTTTGGCGCAATCTTCTTTAAGTCGGCAATTAATTGTGACCAGTTTGTAGTCAAACTAATAAAGAAAGGAGGAGGACGTCGTTCTTTTTTGGTAGTTTCTTTTTCATTATCAATAATCTCTTCAGCTTCAGCAGCTGGGAAAGGTGTTTTAGAGGTGCTAGCAATGTTATCCATACTAGGGTTATCTACAAGGGTAGCAGAGCGTAGGCTAGCAGTGTGCCTTTTTTGGGGCTTTTGAAAGCCGTCCTCGTCAGTAGCTCTGGGATGTTTTTTGGAACTATTTAGTTTCACATTATCAAGATTTACATTTTTAACACTATTGACACTGTTAACATTATTTACAGAAAGTTTCCCTATGTCTGGCAAATTTGAGGCAAGTAACTGGTTAGGGGGGCAAGAAAGCAAAGAATAACTGCCGGAGGAAAGCCTCCGACAGGTCTCACCATACTTGGGTAGATTGTTGGCTTCGACAAGGTTGTTCAGTGTCGTTTCGCACTTTTCGATGATGTCCTTCAGTCTTGCTTTATCATAGTCGTCTTCTGATTTCCTCCAGAGAAAAGTCTTCTCGTTGATGACTTCACGCAGTCTAGCTGCTTCAGTTCTAGGGTCAGTATTAATTGATACCTTAGAATGATATTCGGCCTCTTCGATTGACCAATCTGTCATTTCTATACTTTCTTCAGTATTCTTCATTAATACATTTGGTAATTCTCCGTCAATAGGATCCGGAGGCTTAACTAGGTCAGGCGGAGGTGTCTCGTGGACCAGCACCTTGGTTTTCGAGGTTCTCATTGCAAAATACGGAGCTAAGAAAAAACACGTCCTCTTCGCTCTGCGTCACAACTCAGAATGTGTTTCAAAGATGTGTTTCAAAGATGAGTTGCGAATGCCAGATCAAGAACTGAAGGGTTCCTTCCAGTACCGTAGTGAGTGGGAGTGGGCGGAGCTACGATCCTGAAGTTGGCGCACTGAGCCAATCGTTTTAGATCTCTGCCTTTTCCATTCGAAGCTATGTCCCAGGAAACATGGCGAGAATTTAGGTCACCAGCGATGATAATATTACTGCTCAGTCCTAAAAGTGCTTCAAGCTCCGAAGTACATAATCTAGAACCATTATCAGGAGGGATATACACTGAAGCAAGTGTAATCGGGACCAAATTTGGAATAGTGACTTTGATAGCTGTGGCCTCAAGCTTCGTAAAGGCCGGGACACTTAACCTATGATGAGGAATGTTGTTTTTAACATAGAGTGCAGTGCCGCCTTTGACATTCCTCCTCGCCGCCCCAACTCTCGTTCTGTACGAGAAGTAACCTGTATAATTACAGATTGCTGGGGAGGCGGGGGGGGGTCAGGTGGGTCTCATTCACCATAAAAATATCGAAGTTTTCATCTATAACATAATCACGCATCTCGGGCAGCTTTGGACGCACTCCATTGGCGTTCCAGAAGCCGACTTTGAAAGACTGCAAGGTATGGGATGCCGAAAGAGAGAACATGGCGACAGCCAGGAAGGAAAGTCAGGGGTGGGCGGTTTATCTAGCCAGAGCATTATAGCTCCGGTAGATAATCCATATCATGTCAATTTGCGTTGTCGCCAAACGCAGTTCAGGAAGAGAACGCTCAAAAGCGGCAAGGAGTAATTCCTTGTCGTGAGTGTTGCGCATTGCCAGAAGGGATAGTAAAAAGTCGGTATAGTTGATAGCACTTGTGCTATCAACTTGAGATTTTGAATTTTGGTTGGCGACGGCTGGGACCGACGGCTCAACAATTTGTCCGGAGTTTTTGGTAGGGGGGGTAGGTTGCTCCTGGTGTACACCAGAGGCTACAGATGCAAAGTTTACATTAGGCTTAATGCCAGCAGGACGGTATGGACGGCCAGAGTTCCCAGTGTTTAATACTGGGGGGGGGGGCGATAGCTAGAGTTAACTTTTTGAGGGGGAGCCCTATTTCTCTTGGTCACGGACGAGTTGCCTGGGTTCTTTGGGCAACCGCGCCAGTTTGCAGCATGTTGGCCACTGCAGTTGCAGCATTGCAGGTAATCTGCTTTGCACTCACTGGCGGCATGGGGTCCAGCACACTTAACGCATCGCTTTGGCATATTACATGCCAAGCTACTGTGGAAAAATCCGTTACAGGAGTAGCATTGGCTAGCAAAGCCTTTGCGTCCAGTGTATGGCTCCAATCTCACTTCCGTGCCCAAGAGTTGGTTAATTGCATAAAGTTCTTCCGGGTTAGTCCCGGGTGCTATCTGGAGGTAGTACAGAGGGAGGGGCTGCTTGCTCCCTGTCTTGGTGAGTCGAAAGTTATTAATAATGTTGAAGCCCAGTGCTTCCATATTTTCAGTAATTAAACTTATGTCCGTTGCCACGGGAAGCCCTCTGATGACAACTCGGACTGGCTGATCCTCTAGCAGGGTGTACGATTTGAATTGTACGCCTGATCTTTTCAGGAAGTTCGTACAATTGCGAAATTCAGTTTCGTCCCTGACATGAACTTTGAAGAATTGTCGGTCTAGGACCGGAACAATCTTCGGAGCATATCTTTTAAGATTGAATAAAATAGAGGGCCAGTCAGGCTGTGAAGCGCTGATTAACAACGGAGGCGTGGTGGGAGCAGGGGTGCTCGGCTTAGAAGTCGGAGGGCCGTCCATGCCGTGACCGGTCGCTTGTCCTGTAATCTGATTGGTCCGCTCAGGATCCGTAGATTTTGAGTTATCAATGGCAGTTTTGGAGGTCTTAGAGACCTTGTGAATGAATCCCTCAGCATCGGTGAAAGTGCGGGGAGTAAAACCACCGCTAATTAATCTTTTCTTGGCGTTTCTATCATTATCATAGTTAGAATTAACATTTACAGCTCTAGTTGGGTTGTTGATATTTAGAAGCTCTATCTGCTTGGTGGCATCCTGAGCGGCCTGATCAATCTTATTCCTAAGTTCTTTTGCCTTTTCGGCAGAAATTTCTTCATTAAGGTCAGAATTATTATTTACACTGAAATTAGTTTTAGCATTAACACAATCAATATTGGAATTGGCATCTTGCCTAGCAGAATTGGCTTTATGAGCCGGAGTATTAGTAGCAGCAGGGGGGGGGGGTAAATTAAAACTAAACTTACCACAGCCCAGCGCCTCCAGTGACTTGGCCAATTCGTCGTTGGCTCGGTCCATTCTTTTCTTCATCTCAGCGTAATCAACTTTTTCCGGAGTCGTCTTTTTGGCGAACCGCCTCGTTATGAGCTTTCGTTCAAGTTCGAGAATGTTCTTTTTAAGTAAGTCCAATTCCTCAAGGGTAGGTATTTTATCAGTAACACTCGTCATTTCATTATCGTCTACTACAACCATTTCGTTGTTTTCACTCACTAACACTTCAACACTGACATGCCCAGGCGTTACCTGGGCTTCACCATTCAATTCGGGAGCACTCATCGTGTACGTCCTACACCCTCGGAGTCTAAGCTCCGAATTCCCGCTCTGAATAGACTGAGAAGAGGCGGACTGTGCCGAGGGCATGGAGTTTTGAGTGGTAGAGCTGTTTTGTACTATGTTTAGAGTCGGTTTGGCAGGCGGCTGAGTATTACAGGCAGGAAGCGGTGGCCAAGCTTGTGCGGGTTCTGCAACGGGGGGGGGGGGGCAACGAGTTTGGTAATTCGGTGCGTGCTGAAGAGTTTTCAAGTTCTATTGATGCTTTAACTGAAGGGATATCTCTGCAAGAACCAGTCCATACCCTGACAGGAGGGGGTGGGAAGGATCTAGGCGAAGGAGGAAGTCTGTATCTGGAAGGGTGATTATTTCTGATGGGTGAAGCTGCTCTTGAGTTTGGATATGAGTTATAGGGTGTTCTATTTAGTTGTGGTCTGTTTTTATTTGCAGGATTAGCTGGGCATGATCTAAAATTTGCAGGGTGGGGTCCATTGCAGTTTACGCAAGTGGCGGGTGAGGTTTTGGGTTTGGTGCATAGATGTGTAGGGTGAGGGCCTGCGCACTTGAGGCATCTGTGGTCATGCGTGCAATTGTTCGAAGAATGTTGAAAACCCTGGCATCGATAACATTGATGAAAACCTTTTGATACAAAGGGCACTATTTCGGCGAAGATGTAATTAATGTGTCTAATATTATAAAGCGATTCAAGGTCTGTCGTAGGTGGGAGGAGCATGAGAAAATTAGGGAGGGGCAGCTTGGTGCGGAGGCTCCGCATATTGTGAATTTTGATAGGCTGTACGCCAATCCCCTCAAAAAACTCTTTTATTTCATCTGTGGGATATGCTGGTGGAAGGCCTTTTATTACAACTTTCTTGGGTCTGTCTACTTTCAGATCTATTGAGTGGAATTTGTAGTTATTTCTGATAAGGTGTTTTTGGACTGCGCGGTAATGATCGTTGTTTTTAGTGTAGACTCTAAGTAATTCCCCGGTAAATTTGGCACGGACTTGGTTTTCGGTGAGGAGACTTAGCTCGCTCATGAGTTGTTTGGGGTTCTCCATTATTTCTATAAAAAAAGGATCTGGGTAGTGGTCTCTAGTAATAGGAGGGGGGGGGGGAGCTGCGTCATTATTTAGCTGCTGGCTGGGAATTTCATTCGCATTTGTTTCCTCGTTTGGGCAAGTTGATTTTTCAGCGTTATCTGGGAGTGGAGGGTTGATTTGAGTCGAATTGTCTTCTATAGCAAGGTTGTCAGTTACTGAATTGTTTAGGTTGTTTACTATTATTTTAGGGTCTATCTCGTCTGTGGCTATTACATTTTCTATTTCATTTTCAGTCGCAGTAGGTTCGGAATTTGAGTTGTCTTCTGTCAGATCATTAATTTCAATGTTGAAGTTTGGAAAGCTATTTTCTATCGGGATTTCATCTATTGTCGTAGATTTCTGGTAATTTAGAATTTTGGGGATAGAGTTATTCGCAGATTTTTCGGAGAGGAGGTTTGCACTTTTCTCGGATTTTGTGCGGGGAGGATGAGATGATTCAATGGAAGTACCTGAAAAAAGGGTTGTTTTTTTACTCTGTGATCTGGTGGTCCTCTGAGAGGCAATGGTGTCATTATTGCACTGCCCTGAAGGCGAAAAAGTGCTCCTGATTTCAGTAAGTTTGATTTCAGTTGCGTATTGCAAGTCTTTAAGGCTGTTAAGTCGGGGGGGGGGGGAGCATTGCAAAAGAATAACATCACTGCACATACCTCGGACGACGTTGGTGTGTCTCATTCTTGCATCCGAGTCCATCCAGGTGTTCGTCTCCATGAAGGCGATTCCGGCTTGGGAAAGGAAGAGCAATTCTTTGGTCAGGTTCAGAGCACGGACTTGTTCCAGGTCGAGTTCAATATCAGGAAAATCAAAGTTGAAGTTGTTCGGAATCAAAAGTTTAAGTTCAGCTAAACCGATATTATGTAGGTTATTCATCTTATAAAGTCTCTGGAGTGCTGCCTAAGCAGCAGAATCTCAATCACACACGAAAAGTACGGGAGCTCACTAGCGCGACGTCATGCCTTGTCCACGTCTCATGGTGGACTGTGTGTCTGTCTCTTCGAGTAATATGTGGCTGAATTTTGCATTATTTGAAGTGCACCACAAGGGAGGAGGGTCATAAGTATTCAAGCTGAGAGTAGTAGGTAGGATGATATCTGTTTGCATAAGTCTCTTTCCATTCTATCCAAAAAAAAAAGGGGGCCACTTTTTTTTTTTTTTTTTCTTCCGTCTATTGGCATCGTGAGAGAACACTTCCAGTATTCTTATATTGTTCAAGGTTAATAAGTTGTCTGCTTAATACCTGGCTGTAGGTATTACATCTTACAAGTTAATTTTACAATTCAGAATTTTTAGACTGTAAGTTCGAAACTTATAAGTTAAATTTTCTATTTCAGAGTATAATTAGGTTAAAAAGTTATTTAATTTGAACTATGATATTGATTCTTAAAATTTTTATTTTACTAATTCAGAATGGACGAGGCCCTTGGCCGCTTGCGGTACTTCCATTGGTGGTGGTCGTAATCCGCCAAGTTGCAAATTTCCTCGTTTGGTATTTTGTTAAGGTTCTGATAGAATTTTAGGGCTAATTTAGCAATTTGCTTATTGATTTTGATTACTCCGAAGTCTCTGCGTATTACTTCGTTCCGGAGGAATCTCGGTGCTTTTCTTATTGTTTTATTTTGGGTTATTTGAAGTTTTCTGAGAGTTTTCTGGTCAGCAAATCCCCAAACGGGGGCGGCGTATAGGAGGATGGGTCGTAGTACCGTTTTATACAAAAGAACCTTGTTCTGATAGCTGGCTTCTTGGGAGTGCAAGATTGATGATAACATTTTTTTTGCAGCATAAAATTTTGATATGGCCTTTTTTATGTGAGGTTTCCAAGTTAGCTTGGAGTCGAATGTTACTCCTAGGTAGTTCGCGGTGTCTACATACGGGATTGATTTTTTATTGATTTTAATGGGATTTGGTTTGGTTTTCTTTCTGATTTTTGAGAAGATAATACATTTTGTCTTTTTTTCGTTAATTTTAATTTTCCATGCCCGAAACCAGTCTGTTAATATATTGATGTGGTTTTGAAGTCTGGAGCGAATAACGTACTTTTTAGAGCTGCTAGTGTATAGTGCTGTATCGTCCGCATACATGGCTATGTACCAAGCCAAGCCAAGACGTATGTTTTCGGGGTACCTGTATCACCTGATACGTAACCCCACATCTACAATAGCAATTTGCGATCTTTTAGTTTGTGCGATGTTTGCAGTCCATTTGTGTGGCACTCTGCTACTTGGAGGGTGCTGTAGTGAAGGATGCTTGCTACTGCAGTGGTTGGAGTCGACCAAGACCAAGACGCTTGTTTACGGGCTTCCATGGGACTGAGTCCCTCACGCCCACATCAGAAAATAACAATGTCCACTTTAGATGGTTATAGCAATATGTCATGGTCGTAGATGCACTCTTTCAGAAATGAGGTGCTGTGTTGAAGTTCACTGGTGGCGATGTTGTGCCACCCTCATCTTGGACTCAAGGACTCAAGGACGGGGTTAGTGGAGTGCCCAGGAGAGGAAGACTCCTCCCTTTAAACTCCAGGCGAAGAGAAAGAAAGACATAAAGAGAAGGCAATAAAGGCTTTTAAACAACTGATAGAATTTAATATCTAAGATATGCCTGGGGGGGGGGCGCGACCTAGATCGTGCCCTTCCCCAGGTCTTCAGAAAACTGAAAAAGTTGGGGCCCAAGTGGGTTCCCAACAGAGAGAGAAAAGAGGGGGATAGACTGGGGCGCCCCGAGGGGCGCAGGGCCTTGAGCTTGAGCTGTGCCTAGTAGCGATGACATATAAGGTAGCTTGCCAACGTAACACGCGAATTCCCAAAAGCAAGGCAGGAGTACAGCATACTAGAGTCAGCATCTAAGTTGAGAGCACAAGGCTAGGATGGACGCAACCGCTTTTTAGGGCGGAAGAAAACATCTCTCACCGATCTTGTAGGTAACGACCGGGGGCGCTTATGCGACCCCGGGCGCCCTATTCGATAGTGAGGAATGCTGTCCAACGTAGGATTGTTAACGCTTCTCAGACCTCCGTGGAATTTAAGAGAAAGCTTTTTGACATGTTCCAAAAAAGGCCTAATATTGAGGTCTCTGTGCAGGACTTCTAGCTGGACGTAGACCGGCAGATCAGCAAACATACGCAGTGCGTTATTCTGGAAGACTTGAAGCGCCTTAATTTTAGACTCAGCTGCAGTGCCCCAAACAGGGACTCCGTACGTCATAATGGGACGTATACAGGACTTGTATAGCAATAACTTAGTTCGAACGGACAGGCGGCTATTCCTAGCCAAAAGGGGACGAAGCAGGGCGAGTGCAGCCTTCACTTTCTTACAAGTTTCAGAAATGTGAGAAGGCTCCACGATAATTTGGAATCCAAGTACACTCCAAGGTACTTGTAACTATTTTGCCAGGGAATCGGCTGATTATTTAAGATAAGATTAGCGGGATGGGTATGCCGACGGGGGGGGGAAGGTGACAGCAGCACACTTTCCAACGTTGACCTTAATACGCCACTTGGTTAACCACTGTGTCAGGTCGTTCAGATACTTTTGCAGATTGTCGTGCACGACTTGTGTCTGTTTGTGATGTGCGAACAGGGCGGTGTCTTCGGCATAGAGGCCAAGGGTGACAACAGGGGAACGAGGAAGATCATTAATGTAAAGGTTGAACAGTTTGGGCCCAACAAGAGAACCTTGCGGGACCCCGCTGAGAACATTCCTGGGAGAGGATAGCTGGTCGGCAACACGGACGGCAAAACTTCGACCTGTCAGATAGGAATACAAGATATGAATGAGATTTGGAGGGAAGGATTGTTTGATAAGTTTAAATATGAGTCCCTGGACCCATACCTTATCGAACGCCTTCTGGAGGTCCAGGAAGACCAAAGTCGAGCGCTCGCGTCTGCTACGCGCCTCATAGACGAGCTCTACGACCCGCAGCAACTGGTGCTCTGTGGAATGCTTCTTCCTGAACCCATATTGTTCAGGAATAACTATTTTCCTCAGGTCGCAGAACTCGTCCAGTCGACGCAGTATAACAAACTCGAAGAGCTTCGATAAACTAGAGAGGAGAGAGATTGGATGGTAGTTGACCGCAAGCGAATGGTCAAGACCTGGCTTGGGGAGGGGAGCAACAGTGGCTACCTTCCAAGCCCCAGGAAAATAACTGTGACGAAGGAGGAGGTTGAAGAGCTTGACCATGTAGCTATAAAGCAAAGCAGGCAAGTTCTTCAACATGGTAGATGTGATGCCATCCTTCCCAGGAGCTTTGTTCCTTCTGAGATTTTGAATACGGGGCTGCAGTTCGTCAAAGGTGACATCTGTCAGTGTATAAGGTACAGCTGTTGTGATGAACTGTTCAACCTTGGCGTCCACGATCGCAACCGTCCTAGGATCGATTACGTCGTGGTGTGGTTCAAACTGGCTTCTAAGACTGTCTGCAAGCAGCTCAGCCTTTTGTGTGTTGGAAGTTGCCCTGAAGTTGGGACCTTCAAGGGTCGGAATGTGTGTTTTGTGCCTACGATAACGTGAGGTTGCCCTCCAAATGGTGTTGTCACTAGTCGTTAGGGACTCAACATAGGTGTTCCATCGTGCACTGGAATGGGCCTTGATCTTGGCCTTGACCTGAGCATAACATAATTGAGCTCAGTCTTTAAAGCAGGGTCCCTACTGACCTGCCAGTCCTTGCGTAGCCTGTTTCTGTCCCTGATCATCTCCCTGATGTCCTGTGGCAGCCTGTGATGGTCCACCCTGTTGCTTTTGGGCCTAGAGGATGCAGAGAAGGCATCCCGAATCATATTCTCGAGCTTGCCCACCTCTGCATCCAGTTGGTCCTTGGTATAGGCAACGGGGGGGGGGAGCTCCTCCGCAAGGAGTTCCTTGAACTTGGCCCAGTTGGTATGAAGCTTTGCTGGCTGGCTAAAGTTGAACTTATCCAATTCCAAGGTGAAGATAGCTGGGAGATGATCGGACGGCAGCTCGTTGAAGGCCTCCATGCAATAGGTATAAGGCATATTGCTGGTGATCGCAAAGTCAAGCACGTTGTCCCAATGAGTGGGATCACTCGGAGCGATGATGTCGAAATTCTTCTCGTCGGCCCAGCGTTTAAGCCTGGGACCGCGAGAATTTGCATGTGGGCAGTTCCAGGCAGGGTGCTTGGCATTGAAATCACCAGCGACTATTGCATGGGGCGAGATCTTGAAGAGCGACTGCAGGTCAGCGATGACAGAATCAGGTGACGAAGCAGGTCTGAAGTAACCTGACACAATGGCAAACTCCGGATTATTTGGCAGTGAAATCTGTACGACGGTAGCCTCCCCCTCCCGCATGGGGGGGGGGAGGCGTGAGTGCGGGATGCCCCGCCGAACATAAACTGCTGTGCCACCAGAGGGGAGATTGCTAACTAGAGGCCTGTCGTCATGGTATAAGTCGTAGTTAGCAATCTTGCAAGATTTCCCTGGACTAAAGCGGGTCTCTTGGACCAAAAACACGTCTAAGTTATATGCTATACAAAAGTCCCTAGCTTCATTGATTTTACCCTTAAGTCCATTGGCATTCCAGATCCTTCAAGTTCCGAGCGCGAAAACCCATGGCCGAGGGGGGGGGGCTAAGGTTGGCTTACGAGAGCGAAAATGCTCTCATATAAAATATTAACTTTGTCTATTTCGGTAGGAGCTGACCGAAGGGAAGGTAGGGCATTCTTAAATGCCCTGTTAGCCACTTCCATTCCGTATCTATCCTCGAAACGGAAGAGGTAATTTAGGAAATCATCTTTGTCAGCAAAATTAGTGTGCGCTCCTTTGGGTGCTGGAATTTTGTTGTTGACTTCAGAAGTCTTTTTGGGGTCTCGCTACGTCCAGCTGTAGCATTCGCATAAGAGCGAAGCGGGTTGGCAAGCTTACTTACGGAGGTAGAGTTCAAGGGGGGGGGGGGAGGATTTGAATTTAGGGAACTTAGGGCAGTTCCGGTAGGAGGCAGGATGCTCTCCACCACAGTTGTAGCATTTACATGGCACTTCGAAGGGCTTAGGACAGTCCTTCGTGAGGTGGGACTGCGCACATTTGACGCAATTGGGGGGGAGATGGCAACCGTTGCTAGTATAAAAGAAGGACTGGCAACGGAAGCACTGGACGACCTGCCTCGGACCACGATACTTCTCAATGCTGATCATGGTGTTAAAGAGATTTGTCAACGAGTAAATTTTCTCGTTGACAGGGTTTTTAGCAATCTGTACGTAATAGAGCGGCATCTTGATTCTGTTGCTCTTGGGGCCCCTTGCCAACTGTGTGACACTGATTGGCCTGTACCCCAGGCACTCTAGTTCACAAGATATCTCGCTCTCTTCCGTACAAATCGGGAGGCCACGAATAACAATTTTGAGAGGCTTTTGGTCGTCCAGGAGGTACGACTTGAACTCTACTTTCCTGTCAATCAAAAATTTCTGAACTGCAATATACTCCTCACGGGAGTTAACATGGACTTTTAAGAAGTCTCCAGCATTAGTAAGTTTACTTTTCAACTCTTTAGAAATTTTAGCTAAATCATTTAACAACTGTGACCAATTGGTGGTCACAGCGATGAAGAAGGGGGGGGGGGCGGCGCTCCTTTTTAGGAGCGTCTACATCATCAACTTCAATTACATTAGCGTTATCAGGCGCCGGCACATCCGGGTCTGAGTGAGTACTAGTTTGAGGGGGGGGGGTTGTTAACCAAAAGAGCAGATTTTCTGCTAGCCGTGTGCCGCTTTGGCGGCTGTTGAAATCCTTCGTCATCAATTTGACGAGAGTGCTTCTTTGAGCTACTAGGCACTGAACCATCCCTAACATATTTATCATTTTTAGCATTAACATTAGTGTCTATATTAGCAACTACAGAGTTTACATTATCATTTACATTTTTAGCATTTATATCACTATTAACATTTACACATTTGGGATCCGTAAGAGGCTGGGTGACAGAGGAATTAATAACAGGAAAGGAATAACTGCCGGAGGAAGGCCTCCGACAGGTCTCACCATATGCTGGTATGTTGTATCGCTGTACAAGTCCATCCAGAAGCTTTTCGGCGTGGGCCAGGCTGCCCATGAGTTCATCTTTTTCTTTTGAGTCCGTCTCTCTACGCAGGCTGAAGTTCAACTTCTTTACCAGTCTTCTTAAGTTGTCGGCTGCAATCTTGGGGCTTTCAACAAACTCGGCCAGAGTATCCTCGGTTCGGTTGGTAATGTCCATATTATTATCAGAGTCCAAATAGAAGCAGAAACATCCATATTAGAAACACGTGGATCGCCAACCACGTGGCGAGGGTTAGTGTCCGGGCAGGCAGCGCCGGCGTCTTTCATCGAGGGCCGCTCAGAACAATGCCGTGAAGGTCGCAGGGTGTGGCGGGGAGGTCAAGCAGGCTACGGCAAAAGGCACACAAGTCACGTTCTCGCTGGGAGCACAAAGAAAAACCGTCCTCACTCGTCGAAGGCTAAGCTCCGAAATGGTAGTAACGAATGCCAAACAGAGCTGGCGTACAAAAAAAAGCAGGTGCGATGATTTGTTTGTAGATGAGTAGTTTATTATAAAGGGACAAGTGAGACTTTCTACCGAGAAGTGGGAGAAGGGCTACAAAGGTTTTGTTAGCAGATGCAATCTTGTTAGTAATATGCTCAGCGAAAATTAATTTGGAGTCAATTGTGACGCCCAAATATTTTGCAGACTGTGAAAAGGGGATCGGATCATTGAAAATTTTAAGGGAGAAATTACTGAGTCTAAGTTCTCGGTAGTTCGGTCGAAAGATGACAACTGCACTCTTGGTCGGATTAATTTTGATTCTCCAGGTCACGAGCCAGTGCTCAAGACTATTCTTTATGTAGCTTTGGAGTGTATTAATAGCAAATTTAGGTGAAAGGCTTCTAGAAATCAGGGCTGTGTCATCTGCAAAGATGGCCAGCTGTACTTGTGGGATCTTGGGTATATCGTTGATATATAAGTTGAATAAAAGTGGGCTAAGATTTCCGCCCTGTGGGACCCCGGCTCTGATTGGCCGAAGAGAAGAGTAAGAATGTTCAACTCGTACGCGGAAAGAACGTTTAGCAAGATACGAGTTGATGAGAGCCAAAAGTTGTGTCGAAATACCAAGTCGGACCAGCTTGGTGAGCAGACCCGGGATAAAGGCTTTATCAAAAGCTTTACTGATGTCAAAAAAAAAAATACTATGCTGGTATACTGCTTGTTGGTAGAGTTTTTGTGAATAGTTTCAACTACACGCATGAGGGCCAACGGCCGTACCGTGCTGAAAACACCGGTTCTCGTTAGATCACCGAAGTCAGGCAGCATCGGGCGCGGTTAGTACTTGGGTGGGTGACCACCTGGAAACACCGCGTGCTGTTGGCACCTTTCGGGCGCGGTAGCCCGGTGGTTTGCGCGCTGGATTTGCACGCTGCCACAACTGCCGCCGTGTTCATGCGGAGTACGATCACGTTAAACATGTGGGTCCGTAAGTCCTTCCGAGAGGTTGGTGGTAGGGGAAGGAGGGTGCGGTCCCTGTGGATGCCTCCCCCACTGGGTTCCGGTCTAAATTGGGTGGCACTTCCCGGCCGTCCAAACAGTTACCTTACACCTTTCTGGTAGGTCGGACTGTCTGGGTCTCAACAACAACTACACGCATGAGTTGGGAATGCGTGGAAAAATCAGATCGAAAGCCGTGCTGTTCGGGAATTAAAATGTCTTTCGATCTGCAGAAACTAGTCAAACGTCTAAGCAACACTAACTCAAAAATTTTGGAAAGGCTAGATAGAAGGCTGATGGGTCTGTAGCTATCAGCAGAATTTGGATTTTGACCATTTTTGAAGAGAGGGATGACGTCAGCAGTCTTCCAACTCTGGGGAAAGTATCGAAGTTCCAACATATGATTAAGGAGCACGGTGAGCCAGCACTCATAAAAAACAGGGAGATTCTTCAGCATTTTGTTGCTGATCTTATAAGAGCCAGGTGATTTCTTTGCCTTGAAGCTGTGTATGATGTTGTGTACTTCAGCCAAGTGAATGGATTCCAGGTCGTTTGGTGCTTGTACGTTTAGAGCATTCTGATTGGTCTGTTGGAAATCGTGTAAAGTGCTTGTGTAGATATGGCTGAAGTTAGGGTCTTCGTGTGGAGTGAATTGGAGTTCCAAGCTATCTGCTATAGCATTAGCTTTTTCCTCCGCAGTCTGGGCGAGAGAATGTAAGCCATTAATGGGCGGAATTGAAGTTTTCGTGGTTCTCATGTTTTTTGCTGTTCGCCAGAGACTGTGATTCGTGGGTGTAAGTCCCTCAAGGTGAGTACGCCAGCGTTGCTGGGTGTGAGTTCGAATCATAGACTTGACCTCGCTATGAAGGTGGCGGAGTTGCGCTTGCAAAGGGGGATACCTACTGCGTTGCCAATCTCTCCGCACACGGTTACGCTGCCTAATTTTGACTTTAATATCACTCGGGAGTGAGTGATAGTTCACACGTGAACGATTTGGTTTCGAGGCTGCAGCAAATGCCTCTAGCAGTAAGTGATTAAAATCTTGGACGCTATTATCAATATCGTCCGTGCTGGTAATTTTGAGAGGGGGGGGCAGTACTTTTAGTATTAAGAAGGTGACGAAAATCGTCCCAATTTGTATATAGCTCCACCGGGTGGTCTAAAATGATATTATCAATATTAAGGGTGAGTATTACAGGAAGGTGATCAGACGTCAATTTATTATCGACACTGATCGTATGACTGAATGGAATATTTCTGAAAAGAGCCAAATCAATTATGGTTGGGGTCCTTCCAAGCCAAGCCAAGACGAATGATTTCGGGGTGCCTGCATCACCTGATGCGTAACCCCACATCTACTATAGCAATTATTCAGTTTGTTAGTTAATGCGATGATTGAAGTCGACTGTAAGGCACTCTGCTACTTGGAGAGTGCTGTTGTTGGAGTAACTTGCTACAGCAGTGATTGAAGTCGAATGATGGTCTTGGATGGCTGATCTGGTAAGTAATAGGGTAGCAAAGGGAAGGGTGTGGGGCTAAGGCAAGGCCCAATCAGATTGAGCGGGAGCCAGTACACCTAAGTGTAAGAAGAAGTTTTCAAAGATGGTATAGAATATAATATAATTTACTATAAAAGTTATAATTACGATAATATACAAATTTACATTTATTAAAGTTTTGGTAAAGTTATAATTACTATATTCAAGCTGAAGTTTCTCCGTGTAAGACCGAAATGAAAGCACAATTCGCTTTCCCAACGACAAAAAAAGTACAATTTTAGTTGCAAAAATAATTGCAGGAACTGCAAGGTATACAAATATATTTTAAGTTAACAAGTGAAATTACTATTAGAGTATGAACGTGGAATGAAGGAATCGTGCACACTCAACGCGTTGGCAAATGCTAGCCGTACTATTGGCCTGTGGCTGGGCCCTGAGGGAAGAGTCAAGAAAACGCCAAGTCCTTGAATCGGAGTGGCGCCATCTATCTTCGGTCAGCGGTGGTGAAAAACTAGGAAACTCCTGTTTGCGGGACGAGGTACCGACGCTTTTTCCATTTGGTCTCGTTAGAGCCAAATAGAAGGTGTCGGGGCCTTCTCTTCCTAAGATAGGAAGGGACGATCGGATTGTAGGTCTGATCGACGTCTCTCAAACAAGGTCTACTGGAGTTTTTCTTGTAGAAATTTTGAGTGTGTAGCCCAATGCACTCTGAAACGCCAGAGATTTTAAGGTCATGGTGTATAACTTCGTTCTGGACATATCTAGGCGCATTAACTATGCAACGCAAGACTTTGTTTTGGAATACTTGCAATTTCTCAATATGACTTTTTGCTGCCGACCCCCAAATTTGGCAGGCATACAAAAAGCCAGGTGCTATGATCTGTTTGTAAACAATCAACTTATTTTCAAGAGAGAGGTGGGATTTCCTACCGAGAAGAGGGGAAAGTGCTCTGTACACAGTATTAGATTTGTCCAGTTTCGTTTTAATGTGCTCGAGGAAGGTCATATGAGCATCCAGCGTAACTCCCAGATACTTGACGTAGTGAGAGAGCGGGATGACTTCATCGAAGATCTTGAGTACGTAATTTCTGTTGTCTTCTCGGTAGTTAGGCTTAAAAATACACACTACACTTTTCGAAGCATTAATTTTAATTCTCCAGGTGGTGAGCCAGTGCTCAAGGCTATTCTTAATGTAACTTTGGAGTGTGTTGATCGCGTTGTGTGGTGAACAGCTGCGTGCAATAAGCGCTGTGTCATCAGCAAAGATGGCCAGCTTAACTTGAGGTATGGAACTCAAGGAACTCAAGGACGGGGTTAGCGAGGTACCCAGGAGAGGCAATAGCCTCCCTTTAAACTTCGGGCGAAAAGGAAAAAAGTTCAGAAAATAAGGAGTAGAAGCATAACTTGAGGTATGTGTGGTATGTCGTTGATGAAGATATTATACAGCAATGGGCTGAGGTTGCCTCCTTGAGGGACCCCTGCCCTGATTGGTCGAACAGTAGAGAGAGTTTTATCAACTCGTACTTGGAAAAATCTATTACTCAAGGAACTCAAGGACGGGGTTAGCGAGGTACCCAGGAGAGGCAATAGCCTCCCTTTAAACCTCGGGCGAAAAGGAAAAAAGTTGCAAGATGTCATGTTACGGGGTACCTGTCTCCGAAAAGACTCATCCCCACATCGAAAATAGCATTGTCAGAACCATTGGTTGTGAAATATAGCAATTTGCGATCTGGATGGTGCTCCGATTTCGTGGGCTGAAGTATATTGGTCGACTGGAAGTGCATCTTGAACTTGGCTTTGTCTGCTCGGCAAAGAAGGTGGCAAGGGTGGGAAAATGCAAGAGCGAGTCACATTAAAGTTTTAGAAATACAGGAGGTTTGAAAGTTTTAAAGTCAAATTTAAATAAATTTACAGTTTACTAAGTTGATTTAAGGAATAAAGTATCTTAGTATCTTCTCATTAAAAGGATCTCATTTAGATATCTTAACAATTTAATTTTGAAGTTTAATATCTTAATAATTTAATTTTAAAGTTTAATATCTGGATATACAGGATTTGTAGCTTACATTACAAAAAAGAGACTGTTGATGTAGTCAGCAACATGTATTTAAAGTTATTAACTGGGCTGGCGTCGGAGAAAAAAGTTCAGAAAATAAGGAGTAGAAGCATAAGATTTATAACTAAAAGGTGCTCGGGGGGGGGGGCGACCGAAGTCGTGCCTCCTTCCCCCCAAGTCTTCAGAGGTGAAAGAGCAGGGCCCCAGCGGGCAGACTGCAGCGTAGATAAAGGGGGGGGGGGAGATAGAGTTGCGCCCCGAGGGGTGCAGGGCCTTGAGCCTGAGTCAGAGAAAACATATAAAATACATATAGTGTGAAAGTGCAGGTCAACTTCGCGAGTTCCCAAAAGCAAGGGAGGGGACGGAAAAGGTTAAAAGTATGCGCCAATAAAAAAGAGAGCAGATAAAACTATTCTAGACGGCTCCGCTTATTGCGAAGGTAAATATCCCTCACCGGTCTCCCCGGTAACGACCGAGGGCGCTTGCGCGCCTTCGAGTTACGGGGATGATAGCGTGGGATACTGTCTAAAGTAGGATTATTAACGCTACTCAGACCTCCAAGAAATTTGGTAGCTAAATTTTTAACATGTTCCAAAAAAGGCCGAATTTTGAGGTCTTTATGCAATACTTCTAACTGGACGTAGATCGGAAGATCTGCAAATGCACGCAGAGCGTTGTTCTGAATAACTTGAAGCTTCCTAAGGTGAGTCTCCGCTGCGGTGCCCCAAATCGGGACTCCGTACGTCATAATTGGACGTATGCAGGACTTGTATAGCAATAACTTATTATGCATGGACAGGCGGCTATTTCTAGCCAAAAGGGGGTATAAACGGGCAAGTGACTTCAACGGGCCCTCACTTTCTTACATGTTTCAGAAATGTGAGATTCCCACGTTAATTTTGAATCCAAGTACACGCCAAGGTACTTGTATCTAGATTGCCAGGGAATTGGCTGATTATTCAGAATTAAATTAGTGGATGGGGTTTGCCGGGGGGGTGGAAGTCACGGCGGCACACTTACCCACGTTGACCTTAATCCTCCACTTAGTTAACCATTGCGTCAGGATGTTCAAATACTCTTGCATAGTTTCGTGCACGACTTGTGTCTGTTTGTGATGTGTGATGAGGGCCGTGTCGTCAGCATGTAGGCCAAGTGCGACACCGGGGGAGCTTGGCAGGTCATTAATATAAAGGTTGAACAGTTTGGGTCCGACAAGAGAGCCTTGCGGGACCCCGCTGCGAATACTCCTGGGAGAAGAGAGAAGGTTAGATACTCGTACCATGAAGCTGCGCTCCGTTAGGTACGAGTGAAGAAGCTTGATGATGTCAGGAGGGAAGCAGCGTTTGATAAGTTTGAATAACAACCCGTTTATCCACACCTTATCAAACGCCTTCTGGAGATCAAGAAAAACAATAGTAGTGCTCTCCTGTTTGCTGCGAGCCTCATGGACGAGTTCAACAACCCGAAGCAACTGATGCTGCGTGGAATGGCCCTTCCTGAACCCATATTGTTCAGGAATCAGAAGGTTCTTCAGGTTGCAGTACTCATCCAGACGCCGCAAAACCACAAACTCGAAGAGCTTAGAGAGAGCAGACAGGAGAGAGATAGGTCTATAGTTTACAGGAAGGGAGAGGTCTAGGCCGGGCTTGGGGAGGGGGGCCACAATGGCCACCTTCCAAGCCCTAGGAAAATAGTTAGCACGAAGTAAAAGATTAAAGAGTTTAGAAATATAGATGAGAAGGAGTCTAGGAAGGTTCTTGAGCATGCAAGAGGAGATAAGATCTTTCCCAGGAGCCTTGTTCTTCTTCAAATTTGAAATACGGGGAATCAGTTCACCAGGGGTGACATCTGTCAGTGAAAATTGAGTAGGTGTGGAGATAAACTGTTCAACCTTGGCGTCCACGATCGCAACTGTCCTAGGATCAATTACGTCGTGGTGAGGTTCAAACTGACTTCTAAGACTGTCTGCCAGTAGTTCAGCCTTTTGTGTGTTAGAGGTGGCCCTGCAGTTAGGACCGACCAAAGTCGGTATGTGTGTTTTCTGCCTACGAATAAGGGAGGTTGCCCTCCAAATTGTGTTGTCTTCAGTCGTTAAGGACTCAACATAAGTGTTCCATCGTGCACGTGAAAATTCCTTAATGCGTGACTTAACTTGCGATCTTTTGAAGTTAAGCTCACGCTTAAGGCTGGGGTCTCTGCTGGCCTGCCACTCCTCCCTGAGACGGTTTCTGTCTCTGATCATCTCCCTGATATCTGGAGGAAGCTTATAGAAATCCACCTTAGTATTTCTAGGCCGGGAGGACGCGGAGTAAGCATCTCTGAGCATATGCTCGAGCTTCTCTACCTCCTCGTCCAACCGGTCTATGGAACTGTCGACGGGGGGGGGGGGAACTCATTTGACAGGAGGCTCTTGTATTTATCCCAATTTGTCCTAAGCTTCACACAGCTCTTAAGACAATACTTATTTAGCTCCAGAGTGTAGATAACCGGGAGATGATCAGACGGAAGCTCGTTGAATGCCTCCATGCAATACGTATATGGTATGTTGCTGGTGACCGCAATGTCGATGACTGAGTCCATATGCGTGGGGTCGTCAGGTGCTACGATGTCCAGCTTGTGGTCGTCGGCCAGGCGTTTCAGCTTGAAGCCACGACTATTTGCACGTGGGCAGTTCCAGGCTTGATGTTTTGCATTGAAGTCACCAGCAACGATTGCATGGGGCGAAATCCTGAAAAGGGACTTTACGTCCGCAATGACAGGCCCATCACTCAGCAGAGGAGAGAAGTACGCAGACGCAATGGTCAGTACAGGATTGTCTGGCAGCGTGATTTGCACAACGGTGGCCTCCCCCGCCTGCAGGGGGGGGGGGGGGTCACCCGGGAATGAGGAATGGAGCTACGAATGTAGATCGCTGTGCCGCCGAAGTCACGGTGTTGATTGCTAGCTCGAGGCCTGTCGTCATTGTAAAGCTCGTAGTTAGCAATCTTGCAAGTTTTCCCTGGACTAAAGTGGGTCTCTTGGACCAAAAACAGATCTAAGTTATATGCTATACAAAAGTCCCTAGCTTCACAGATTTTACCTTTAAGTCCATTGGCATTCCAGATGCCAATGGTAAGATCCTTCAAGTTTTTCAAGGGCACAACCATGGCCGAGGGGGAGGGGGGTTAACCTGTACTGACGAGAGCGAAGATGCTCTCGTACAGAACATGTATCCTGTCGATTTCGGTCGGAGCAGACCGCATAGAAGGTAGGGCATTCTTGAATGCCCTATTTGTTACATTTATTCCGTAACGATCCTCAAAACGGTATAAATAATTTAGAAAATCGTCTTCTTCCTTTCCAGCGATATTAATGGATGCTCCCTGGGGCGCTGTTAATTTTGAGGTGACGTTAGCCGTCTTTTGGACACCCTCACTACGTCCTTCCGCAACGCTAGCAAATGAGCGCTGAGCGTTGACCAGCTTTCTTTCAAAGGTGGAGTTCGAGGGGGGGGGATGATTTTAACTTAGGAAATCGTGGGCAGTTACGATATGATGTAGGATGCGCACCACCACAGTTGACACATTTGCATGGTGCATCCGGTAGCTTGATACAGTCTTTCGTAAGGTGGGCCTGGGCGCACTTTACGCAATTTGGAGGTAGGTGACAGCCGTTACTGGTGTGGAAGAACGACTGGCACCTAAAACATTGAGTAACCTGTTTCTGCCCACGATACTTCTCTATCTTAACAACAGTATGAAATAAGTTATCAATTTTGTAGATTTTATCATTATTAGGGTTTTTGGGTAACTGCACATAAAACAGCGGCATCGTAACCCTGTTGTTCTTGGGCCCTCTCGCCAGTTGCGTAACGCTGATGGCCTTGTGGCCCAAGTACTCCAGTTCGTTCATGATCTCCGCTGTATTAGTGCAGTTGGGGAGACCTCTGATAACTACTTTAATAGGTTTTTGCTCCTCAAGTAAGTATGACTTGAACTCCACCTTATGGTTCAATAAAAATTTTTGTATCTTTAAATAGTCGTCCCTACTGCCGACATGAACTTTCAGGAAATCACCAGAACCGGTGAGTTTGCTCGTGAGATTTTCTACTTCCTTTTTTAGGTCCTTAATGAGCTGCGACCAATTTGTTGTGACAGCAATAAAGAAGGGGGGGGCGTTCTTTCCTGCCTACATTTGTAACATTATCAACAGCATTTTCGGCGTCAGGGGCCGGGATGTCAGTCTCAGCACTCCAATCCAGTTTGGAGGGAGGGGGGGGGGGTTGTCGAGCAGTAGGGCGGACTTTCTGCTGGCAGTATGCCTCTTGGGAGGCACTACAAAACCCTCATCATCTGCACCACGTGGGTGCTTCTTAGAAACCTGGCTGCCTGATGCAGCATGAACAAAATTATCAACCTTATCAACATTACAGTTTGAGCTATCATTATTTACATTATCTATAACATTAACATTGTTAGAAACCCTAGCATCTGGTCTATTTGAGGAATTGGTGGCTACAGTGAAGGGAGAAGAAGCAAGAGAATAACTGCCGGGGGGAGGCCTCCGACAGGGCTTACCATATCTTGGTATGTTATGCTCCACGATAAGTCCATTGAGGAGAGTTTCCATGCGGCTGAGAGAGTCCATTGCATCTTGTCTTCCTTCTACGCTGGTTATCTTGTTCAGCATGTACCTGAGGTCTTTGATTCCAGAGAAGAGGGTTTCCGAGGCTAGCATAGGATCAATTGGCAGAGCTCGATCTGTGTTAGCAGGGTCCGAAGTGTCCATCATAGTCGTTGTGGAGGTTCCACGTGGTTCGTCCTCGTGGTGTTTCACCGAAGCAGGCTTAGCTGTCCCGGCTGTGGGTGGGTCCCCTTCGGCGGCAGGGGGAGAAGGCATTCCGTACAAGTACAAGGCAGGAGCGGTAGAAAGCAGGAGCGGAAAAACAGGTCCTTCACGTTCGACGGCTCAGAGGGGAATCCGAAAAATCTATTAGTGAGGTACGAGTTGATGGCCAAAAGTTGCGTCGAAATGCCAAGTCGCACCAGTTTGGAAATAAGCCCAGGCAGATAAGTTTTATCAAACGCCTTTGCCACGTCGAAAAATACTATGGAAGTATACTGTCTGTTGTTAGCGTTTTGATGGATAGTTTCGACAACACGCATAAGTTGGGACTGCGTTGAATGCTCGGTTCGAAAGCCGTGCTGGTCAGGAATCAGAATGCTTTTCGAACGGCAGAAACTATCCAAACGTCTAAGCAACACCAATTCATAGATTTTCGAAAAACTTGACAGTAGGCTTATTGGTCTGTAGTTCTCGGCTTGCGAGAGATTTTGGTTCGGTTTTGGAAAAGGGAGGACGACAGCGGTTTTCCAACTTTGGGGAAAAAAGCGAAAGTCCAACATATGATTCAGTAGCATAGTAATCCAGCAGTAATACAAATCAGGCAGATTCTTGAGGATGCGATTACTGATTCGATCCAATCCAGGAGCTTTCTTTGCTTTCAATCCATCAACGATGTGTAAAATTTCAGCCAGAGAGATTCTCTCTAAGTCGTTTGGTGCATGTGCTTGAAGTGCGTTGTGATTGGTCTGTTGTAAATCTTGTTCAGTGGTAGTGTATGTGTGGCTGAATCTGTGGTCGATGTTGGGTGTGAATTGGAGTTCCAAGCTATCTGCTAGCAAATTAGCTTTTTCCTCCGCAGTCTGGGCGAGTCCATTAGGGCCGTTAATGGGCGGAATTGTAGTTTTTATGGTTCTCATGTTTTTAGCTGTTCGCCAGAGACTGTGATTTGCAGGTGTAAGTCCGTCAAGGTGTGTTTTCCAGCGTTGCTGGGTGTGTGTTTTAATCATAACCTTGATTTCACCATGGAGTTTACGAAAGCATACGCCGTAAAAAGGAAACCTAGTGCGTTGCCAAAGCTTTCGTAACCTGTTGCGCTGCTTAATTTTGTCTCTAATATCATCAGGTAAAATGTGATAATTAGAGCGGGCTTTTTTGGGTTTCGAGGCTGCAGCAATTGCCCCGAGCAGTACATGATTCATATCGATGACGCGCTGTTCTATGTCATCGGTGCTGGTAATTTTGAGGGGGGGCGCTTTAAAATTTTGGAGGATGAATCTAAAATCATCCCAGTTTGTATGTAGCTCCTCCGGGTGGTCTAAAGATAAAGAATCAAAGAAAAGGTCCAATACTACAGGAAGGTGATCAGAGGTTAGATTTACATCTGTTCTGATCTCGTAATCATACGGAATGTTCCGAAAAATAGCCAAATCAATTGTAGTGGGGGAACTTCCTGTAGTAAAATGTGTGGGGGTGGGAGGAGCTATGATCCTGACATTGGCGCACTGAGCCAATCGTTTTAGAACAACGCCATTGCTGTTCGAAGCTGTGTCCCAGGAGCAATGGCATTCGTTACTACACATTTTTCACCATTCGGAGCTTAGCCTTCGACGAGTGAGGACGGTTTTCCATTGTGCTCTCTGTGAGAACGTGACTTTTGTGCCTTTCGCCGTAGCCTGCTTGACCTCCCCGCCACACCCTGCGACCTTCACGGCATTGTCCTGAACGGCCCTCGATGAAAGACGCCGGCGCTGCTAGCCCGGACACTAACCCTCGCCACGTGGTTGGCGATCAACGTGTTTCTAATATGGATGTTTCTGCTTCTATTTTGGACTCCGATGAGAATATGGACACTACCAACCGAGCTGAGGATACTCTGGCCGAGTTTGTTGAAAGCCCCAAGACTGCAGCCGACAACTTAAGAAGACTTGTAAAGAAGTTGAACTTCAGTCTGCGTAGAGAGATCGACTTGAAGGAAAAAGATGAACTCATGGACAGCCTGGCCCACGCTGAAAAGCTTCTGGACGGACTTGTGCAGCGATACAACATACCAGCCTATGGTGAGACCTGTCGGAGGCCTTCCTCCGGCAGTTATTCCTTTCCTGTTATTAAATCCTCTGTCACCCAGCCTCTTACGGATCCCAAAAGTGTAAATGTTAATAGTGATGTTAATGCTAAAAATGTAAATGATAATGTTAATTCTGTAGTTGCTAATGTAGATACTAATGTTAACTCTAAAAATGATAAATATGTTAGGGATGGTTCAGTGCCTAGTAGCTCAAAGAAGCACTCTCGTCAAATTTCAAAGGATTTCAAGGATTTCAAAGGATTTCAACAGCCGCCAAAGCGGCACACGGCTAGCAGAAAATCTGCTCTTTTGGTTAACAACACCCCCCCCCCTCAAACTAGTATTCACTCAGACCCGGATGTGCCGGCGCCTGATAACGATAATGTAATTGAAGTTGATGATGTAGACGCTCCTAAAAAGGAGCGCCGCCCCCCCCCCCCCTCCTTCTTCATCGCTGTGACCACCAATTGGTCACAGTTGTTAAGTGATTTATCTAAAATCTCTAAAGAGCTAAAAAGTAAATTAACGAATGCTGGAGACTTCTTAAAAGTCCATGTTAACTCCCGTGAGGAGTATATTGCAGTTCAGAAATTTTTGATTGATAGGAAGGTAGAGTTCAAGTCGTACCTCCTGGACGACCAAAAGCCTCTCAAAATTGTTATTCGTGGCCTCCCGATTTGTACGGAAGAGAGCGAAATATCTTGTGAACTCGAGTGCCTGGGGTATAGGCCAATCAGTGTCACACAGTTGGCTAGGGGCCCCAAGAGCAACAGAATCAAGATGCCGCTCTATTACGTACAGATTGCTAAAAACCCTGTCAACAAGAAAATTTACTCGTTGACAAATCTCTTTAATACCATGATCAGCATTGAGAAGTATCGTGGTCCGAGGCAGGTAGTTCAGTGCTTCCGTTGCCAGTCCTTCTTCCATACTAGCAACGGTTGCCATCTCCCCCCCAATTGCGTCAAATGTGCGCAGTCCCACCTCACGAAGGACTGTCCTAAGCCCTTCGAAGTGCCATGTAAATGCTACAACTGTGGTGGAGAGCATCCTGCCTCCTACCGGAACTGCCCTAAGTTCCCTAAATTCAAATCCTCCCCCCCCCCCTTGAACTCTACCTCCGTAAGTAAGCTTGCCAACCCGCTTCGCTCTTATGCGAATGCTACAGCTGGACGCAGCGAGGCCCCCAAAAAGACTTCTGAAGTCAACAACAAAATTCTAGCACCCAAAGGAGCGCACACTAATTTTGCTGACAAAGATGATTTCCTAAATTACCTCTTCCGTTTCGAGGATAGATACGGAATGGAAGTGGCTAACAGGGCATTTAAGAATGCCCTACCTTCCCTTCGGTCAGCTCCTACCGAAATAGACAAAGTTAATATTTTATATGAGAGCATTTTCGCTCTCGTAAGCCAACCTTAGCCCCCCCCCCCTCGGCCATGGGTTTTCGCGCTCGGAACTTGAAGGATCTTACCATTGGCATCTGGAATGCCAATGGACTTAAGGGTAAAATCAATGAAGCTAGGGACTTTTGTATAGCATATAACTTAGACGTGTTTTTGGTCCAAGAGACCCGCTTCAGTCCAGGGAAATCTTGCAAGATTGCTAACTACGACTTATACCATGACGACAGGCCTCTAGTTAGCAATCTCCCCTCTGGTGGCACAGCAGTTTATGTTCGGTGCGGCACGAGTTCGGTGCGGTTATGTTCGGTGCAGGCGTGAGTGCATCCCGCACTCACGCCTCCCCCCCCCATGCGGGAGGGGGAGGCTACCGTCGTACAGATTTCACTGCCAAACAATCCGGAGTTTGCCATTGTGTCAGGTTATTTCAGGCCTGCTTCATCACCTGATTCTGTCATCTCTGACCTGCAGTCGCTTTTCAAGATCTCGCCCCATGCAATAGTCGCTGGTGATTTCAATGCCAAGCACCCTGCCTGGAACTGCCCACATGCAAATTCTCGCGGTCTCAGGCTTAAACGCTGGGCCGACGAGAAAAATTTTGACATCATCGCTCCGAGTGATCCCACTCACTGGGACAACGTGCTTGACTTTGCGATCACCAGCAATATGCCTTATACCTATTGCATGGAGGCCTTCAACGAGCTACCGTCTGATCATCTCCCAGTTATCTTCACCTTGGAATTGGATAAGTACAGCTTCAGCCAGCTAGCCAAGCTTCATACCAACTGGGCCAAGTTCAAGGAACTCCTAGCTGAGGAGCTCCCCCCCCCCCCCGTTGCCTATACCAAGGACCAATTGGATGCAGAGGTGGGCAAACTCGAGAATATGATTCGGGATGCCTTCTCTGCATCCTCTAGGCCCAAAAGCAACAGGGTGGACCATCACAGGCTGCCACAGGACATCAGGGAGATGATCAGGGACAGAAACAGGCTACGCAAGGACTGGCAGGTCAGTAGGGACCCTGCTTTAAAGACTGAGCTCAATTATGTTAAAGCCCAGGTAAAGGCCAAGATCAAGGCCCATTCCAGTGCACGATGGAACACCTATGTTGAGTCCCTAACGACTAATGACAACACCATTTGGAGGGCAACCTCACGTTATCGTAGGCACAAAACTCACATTCCGACCCTTGAAGGTCCCAACTTCAGGGCCACTTCCAACACACAAAAGGCTGAGCTGCTTGCAGAAAGTCTTAGAAGCCAGTTTGAACCACACCACGACGTAATCGATCCTAGGACGGTTGCGATCGTGGACGCCAAGGTTGAACAGTTCATCACAACAGCTGTACCTTATACACTGACAGATGTCACCTTTGACGAACTGCAGCCCCGTATTCAAAATCTCAGAAGGAACAAAGCTCCTGGGAAGGATGGCATCACATCTACCATGTTGAAGAACTTGCCTGCTTTGCTTTATAGCTACATGGTCAAGCTCTTCAATCTCCTCCTTCGTCACAGTTATTTTCCTGGGGCTTGGAAGGTAGCCACTGTTGCTCCCCTCCCCAAGCCAGGTCTTGACCATTCGCTTGCGGTCAACTACCGTCCAATCTCTCTCCTCTCTAGTTTATCGAAGCTCTTCGAGTTTGTTATACTGCGCCGACTGGACGAGTTTTGCGATCTGAGGAAAATAGTTATTCCTGAACAATATGGGTTCAGGAAGAAGCATTCCACTCAGCACCAGTTGCTGCGGGTCGTAGAGCTCGTCTATGAGGCGCGTAGCAGGCGCGAGCGCTCGACTTTGGTCTTTCTGGACCTCCAGAAGGCGTTCGATAAGGTATGGGTCCAGGGACTCATATTTAAACTTATCAAACAATCCTTCCCTCCAAATCTCATTCATATCTTGTATTCATATCTGACAGGTCAAGTTTTGCCGTCCGTGTTGCCGACCAGCTATCCTCTCCCAGGAATGTTCTCAGCGGGGTCCCGCAAGGTTCTCTTGTTGGGCCCAACCTTTACATTAATGATCATCCTCGTTCCCCTGTTGTCACCCTTGGCCTCTATGCCGACGACACCGCCCTGTTCGCACATCACAAACAGACACAAGTCGTGCACGACAATCTGCAAAAGTATCTGAACGACCTGACACAGTGGTTAACCAAGTGGCGTATTAAAGTCAACGTTGGAAAGTGTGCTGCTGTCACCTTCCCCCCCCCCCCCGGCATACCCATCCCGCTAATCTTATCTTAAATAATCAGCCGATTCCCTGGCAAAATAGTTACAAGTACCTTGGAGTGTACTTGGATTCCAAATTATCGTGGAGCCTTCACATTTCTGAAACTTGTAAGAAAGTGAAGGCTGCAGTCGCCCTGCTTCGTCCCCTTTTGGCTAGGAACAGCCGCCTGTCCGTTCGAACTAAGTTATTGCTATACAAGTCCTGTATACGTCCCATTATGACGTACGGAGTCCCAGTCTGGGGCACCGCAGCTGAGTCTAAAATTAAGGCGCTTCAAGTCTTCCAGAATAACGCACTGCGTATGTTTGCTGATCTGCCGGTCTACGTCCAGCTAGAAGTCCTGCACAGAGACCTCAATATTAGGCCTTTTTTGGAACATGTCAAAAAGCTTTCTCTTAAATTCCACGGAGGTCTGAGAAGCGTTAACAATCCTACGTTGGACAGCATTCCTCACTATCAAATAGGGCGCCCGGGGTCGCATAAGCGCCCCCGGTCGTTACCTACTAGATCGGTGAGAGATGTTTTCTTCCGCCCTAAAAAGCGGTTGCGTCCATCCTAGCCTTGTGCTCTCAATTTAGATGCTGACTCTAGTATTCTGTACTCCTCCCTTGCTTTTAGGAATTCGCGTTTTTCGTTGGCAAGCTACCTTATATGTCATCGCTACTAGGCACAGCTCAAGCTCAAGGCCCTGCGCCCCAGTCTATCCCCCTCTTTTTTCTCTCTGTTGGGAACCCACTTGGGCCCCAACTTTTTCAGTTTTCTGAAGACCTGGGGAAGGGCACGATCTAGGTCGCGCCCCCCCCAGGCATATCTTAGATGTTAAATTCTATCAGTTGTTTAAAAGCCTTTATTACCTTCTCTTTATGTCTTTCTTTCTCTTCGCCTGGAGTTTAAAGGGAGGAGTCTTCCTCTCCTGGGCACTCCACTAACCCCGTCCTTGAGTCCAGGAGCAATGGCGAGAATTTAGGTCACCAGCTATGATCATGTTACTGCTATGCCTAATAAGTGCTTCAAAGTCCTTTTCAAGGGTGCGTTTAGCTATTACTGGAGGGATATACACTGAAGCAAGTGTAATCGGGACCAAATTTGGAATAGTGACCGTAACGAGCACGGCTTCGAGCTTCGTGAGTGCCGGGGCGCCCGTACGGTGGTGGGGAATATTGTTCTTGATGTAAAGTGCAGTGCCGCCTGAGCGGATAGAAAAATTCGAAGCAGGGCCAATGGGACGATGGTAGAAGTATGCTGAATAATTACAGATACCAGGTGCAGCAGGCGAAACAAGATGTGTTTCATTAACCATAAAAATATCAAAGTTGTTGTTTACCACATAATCACGCATCTCGTCTAGCTTGGAACGCACTCCATTGGCGTTCCAGAAGCCGACCTTGAGAGATTGCAAAATATGAGAAGTGGGCCGAAAATGAGAAGCCAGAACAGAAAAGCGGGGGGGGGGGGGGTTACCCTAAGAGAGCGTCGTAACGCCGATAGATATGAAATATCATATCTATCTCCGTGGTACACTTTCTAAGTTCAGGTAGCGCTTGGCTAAAGGCCTGCATAATTAAATCCCTATTATGAGTATGCCTCATCGTCATGAGAGACGATAGAAATGAGGCATAGTCAATTTGCTTCTCCTCTTGGGGAGGCGAAGTCTTACTGGGTTCAGGGGGTGTGGCCAAGGTTTGGCTCGATTTTGGATTGGCTGCCATGTAATCCTTTTTGAAGTTGGCCGAAAAATCAAAGTCATGGCTGGCAGAGTCTGCCTTATTATTAGAATTTCTGTATTTAACAATTTCAGGGGTACTACGGGTGTCCTGGATATGTCCAGATGCCACTGAAGCGAAAGAAAAACCTTGCTGAGTGTTGACTCTCTGGAATGGACGACCTTGTGTCCCAGTTCTGTATACTGGGGGGAATCCTGATTTATTAAAGTTGCTTTGCTGGGGGTCCCTGCGTCTACTGGTGACAGACGAATTGCCCGGATTTCTCGGGCAACCGCGCCAGTTAGCTGTGTGTTGGCCACCCCAATTGCAGCAAAGTACAAATTCGGCCTTACAGTCTTTGGCGGTATGGGGCCCTGCACAGCGCACGCATCTCAGCGGCAGTGAATAATGCATGCTAGAGTGAAAAAACCCTGAGCACGAATGGCACTGGGAGGCATAGCCTTTCCTGCCTGTGTAGGGCTCCACGATCACTTCTGTCCCCAGTATGCTATTTATTGCGTAAACGTCCTCCGGGTTAGTCCCGGGCACTAACTGTAGGTAGTATAGCGGGAGAGGTTGTCTGCTTCCTCTCCGGGTAAGTCTGGTGTTGCTAAGGACCTTGAAGCCCATTGCGTCCATAACAGACGACAAGACTTCAATGTCGGTAGCAACAGGGAGTCCTCTAATCACTACTCTTAGGGGTCTATCCTCCTTAAGGGAGAATGTTTTAAATTGCACGCCCGACTTCTTAAGGAAGTCGGTACATTTACGAAACTCATCTCCGTTATCAGCGTACATTTTAAAGAATCTACCCTCTAATTTAGGGGTAATGTTCTTGGCAATTTGCTTAAGTGAAAACAGTATAGATGGCCAATCTGGCTGAGTAGCGCTGATAAGGAGCGGAGGCGTTGCGGGGGGGGGGGGGTTCGGAGCAACGTCCGAGGGATCGTCTATTCCAGAGCCATTTCCTTCCGGCTGATTCTTGGAAAATGCTTCAAATTTATTTTTGATTGCAATTGCTTCTCTATAAGCTTGAACAGTTACTCTGTTTCTATTATTTTTTCCTTTAGATCTAACTTCGGTCCATTGACCGTCATCATCATCAGATTGATTATCATCTTCTTCATTTTGTCTCCGTTTTTTGCTAATTTGGTTTAAGTTTTCAGAATTCATATTAGTCAAGTCTCTATTTACTAGTTTAAGTTTGCTAACTTTTTCTACTACTTCATTAGTTGCCGATTCCACGTTCAGCGAGTCATTATTCACATTATCATTACAATTAGCATTACTATTATTTTTATCTTTTAAGTTAACATTGGAGACTTTAGGAGTCTCGGGTTCAGCAGGGGGGGATGCAGGAGGGAAATAATTATAGATCCCTACGTTACATACCTCAGCCATCCGTAGAAGATCCAGCACCAGTCCTTCTCGGCGTAGAAGCATTTCAGCATAGTTCGCTTTATCCGTTGCAGTCTTCCCGGCCTTGGCTGAGGCAATCATAATCTTTTTGTCTAAGTCTTTCAAAATATCACGACATCTGTTAACATTCTCCAGTTCACAATCCATGTTAATGGATTCATTAGTTGTAATGGCTTGTAACTCGCTACTAGTAGCGCAGTCCATGGCTTGTGCCGGCGCTACCGGCACTTCAGGTTCCATAACTCGGAGCACACAAAAACACGTCTGACTCGTTCGGAGGCTAAGCTCCGTCCTCGTTGTGGTTTTGTAGTTGTGTGTGAGAATTTAAATCTAACTAATAGGGCTCCTAACCCCCGTACTTATACGGATGCAGATGGATTTATCCATAAAGCTCCTAAAGCTAACAGAAAACGCACGCTGTCGATGGATTCAGAGACATCCAATCACAGCTCGACCGGTTGTGGAAAGAACGACCACGCGGCGAAAGTGCCGAAACCCCAGACTGTACCGCCCATTCTTGTTAGTGCTTCTTGCCCACAGTGGCCGTCCATCCTTTTCAATTTAAAAAGTAGATTTGCATCTGAAATTGTTCCGGTCCTTGACCGCCAATTTTTTAGAATTGTTGTACAAAACAACGAAGAATATCGCAATAGCATCGATTATCTGACCAAGCACGGAGCTCCGTTCAAAACCTTCTCTCTTAAAGAGGACCTCCCTGTAAAGTGTGTCATTAGTTTCAAGTCCTCAGCTGTGTACGACTCACTAAAAGAGGAAGCAGGCAACCCCTTCCTTTATACTACCTTCAATTAGCTCCCGGGACTAACTCGGACGAACTTTTTCAAATATCTGTGCTCTTGGGCACAGGAGTGACCGTGGAGCCCTACATGGGGCGCAGAGGCTTTGCCAGCCAATGTCATTCATGCAATGGTTTTTACCATAGCAGTCTGGCATGTAGGCTGCCATTGCGCTGCGTCAAATGCGTAGGGCCCCACGCCGCAATCGACTGTAAAGCCGATTTCAAGCTGTGCTGCAACTGCGGGGGCGCACATGCTGCCAGCTGGCGGGGCTGCCCGAAAAACCCGGGCAACTCGCCTGTGACCAAGAGAGTAAGGGACAAACCCCAGCATAACTCCAAATTCAGCCACAGCGCACCCCCCCCCCCAGGATTAGACCCTGGGAAACATAGTCGTTCTTTCCGACCTGCTGGCATAAAGCCCAACCAAAACTTTGCTAATGTAGTTTCTGGTACCCATGAAACTGTTGACTTATCTGACAACGAGAATGCCTTAATTTCCAAAATTTCCGGACAAATTCCTAAACCGTCGGTCCCAGCCGTCGCCAACCCAAATTGTAAAAACCCAGTTGATGGCAATGCCATCAACTATACCGACTTTTTTGCGACTATTATCGAAATGAGAAACTCACTTGATAAAAACTTACTACTAGAAGTACTACTACTACTTACCTTTCTTGTTACTTTATAACCGTTAACTTCTTAAAATTTATATTTATTTATAAACTTGACTTAAAATTACCCCTGTTAACCTCTAAATTGTAGATCAAACTCTGATCACCGCCCTAACACTGCGACTATTTTTCTATTGGTCCTCTCTCCTTGGCCCCGCCCACCTCCTTCTTGCTTACAGCGTGCCACCAGCCGAAGTACTTCACTTTTTTGAAACATTCATCTTTGAAACATCATCTTTGAAACATCTTTGAAACATCATTCTTGTTCCTGACGCCGAGTAGTGAGGTTGTGTTTTCTGACTGCTCTGCAACGTAATGAGAACGCGCTTGAACGAAGCTCCGGTCCATGAGACGCCACCGGCACCTGTTGTAATACCTCCTGATCCTGTTCCAAGTGGAAACAGCATGAATCCTCAACAAGATGAATCTATCGAGATGACAGATTGGAGCATTGAGGAAAAAGATTATTATGCTAAAGTCTCCCCAAGTGCAGATCCTAGAGTCGAAGCAGCCAGGCTTCGTGAAGTAATTAATGATAAAACCTTCATCATGAGAAGAACTGAAGATGTCATGGATAAGGAAAAGATCAAAGCCATCATCGACATATGTGAAAAGACCCTGACGAAACTTATTGAAACTCATAATCTTCCCAGATATGGTGAGACCTGTCGGAGGCTTTCCTCCGGCAGTTATTCTTTGTCTTCTTGTCCCCCTAACCAGATACCTGCCTCTTTACCAGACATTAGTAAGTTAAGTGTAAATAATGTTGTAAATAGTGTTGTAAATAAATCTGTAAATATTCCAGTTAAAAATGTTAATCCTGTAAATAACTATGTAAATAACAATAAAAAACACCCTAGAGCTATTGATGAGGATGGATATCAAAAGCCGCAAAAGCGGCATACCGCTAGTATTAGATCTGCTACTTTGATTGATAATCCGAGCACCTCTTATCAGGTCACTCCCAATCCTCCTAAGTCTTTTCCAGCCACTAAAGCTGATGAAAATAACGAAAATGAAGAAGACAATCCAAAAAAGGAGCGTCGCCCTCCACCCTTCTTCATTTCTGTCACTACAAACTGGTCAAGTTTAATTGCTGACCTCAAAAAAGTCGTACCTAACTTCAGCAGTAAGCTGACAGGATCTGGGGACTTCCTAAAAGTCCATGTCAACCTCAGAGAGGAATATTTAAAAATTCAAACTTTTCTATTAAATCACAAGGTAGAGTTTAAATCATACCTCCTTGACGATCAAAAACCGCTTAAAGTTGTTATCCGTGGCCTTCCGATTTGCACGGAAACAACGGCTATTGCTCAAGAACTAGAGTGCTTGGGTCTCAAAACCATAAGTGTTACACAGTTGGCTAGAGGCCCAAAGACTGCTAGAGTCAATATGCCGTTGTTTTACGTGCAAATTGCAAAAACTCCTGTAAATGAACAGATATATAAAATCAACAACCTTTTTAGCATTATCGTCAAAGTAGAAAAGTACAGGGGACCCAAACAAGTAGCACAATGCTACCGCTGTCAATCTTTTTTTCATACTTCAAATGCCTGTCATTTACCTCCCAATTGTGTAAAATGTGCCCTACCCCACCTGACTAAAGATTGTACCAAGGCATACGAGACACTCTGTAGATGTATCAATTGCGGAGGCAACCACCCTGCCTCATACCGCAACTGCCCGAGGTTCCCTAAGTCTAAAACTCCCTCTCCCGTAAACTCTACCTTCACAAAAAAGCTTGTGAACCCGCAGAGGTCCTATGCCTCTGTCACAGATGGACACAGGGAGGAACCCCAAAAGACACCTAATGTCCAACCTAAATTAGCAGCACCCAAAGGAGCAAATAATAATCAAGCTGCAGATGATTTTCTAAATTATCTCTTTAGATTTGAAGATAGATATGGAATGGATGTTACTAGCAGAGCTTTTAAAAATGCTCTACCAGCAATGCGGTTAGCTCCTACCGAAATAGATAGGGTTAACATAATATATGAGAGCGTCTTTGCTCTCATCAGTCAAGGTTAGCCCCCTTCTCTTGGCCATGGTTGTGCCCTTAAGAATCTTGAAGGATCTTACCATTGGCATCTGGAATGCCAATGGACTTAGAGGTAAAATCCAGGAAGCTAGGGATTTTTGTATAAATAATAACTTAGACCTGTTCTTGGTCCAAGAGACCCATTTCAGTCCAGGGAAAAACTGTAAAATTGCTAATTATGATCTTTACAATGATGACAGGAGACATATTAGCAATCTCCCTGCGGGAGGTACTGCTATTTATATAAATCGTAAAATCAGCCATAATCGTATTCCCACTCCTCCTCTTCATGTTGGTGAAGCTACTGTTGTAGAGCTCAACCTTTCTAGTAATCCGACCCTGACCATTGCGTCTGTCTACTTCCATCCTAAAGCAAAAGCTGGTCCTGTACTTGCTGATTTAAACACCCTATTCAAAATTTCGCCCCATGTAATAGTTGCTGGTGACTTTAACGCTAAAAACCAAGCCTGGGGTTGTCCTCGAGTTGATGTTCGAGGTTCCAAGCTTAAGCGCTGGGCCGACGAGCACAACTATGAGATTGTAGCTCCAGGTGAACCCACCCACTTGAAAAATATTATTGATTTTGCCATCACCAGCAACATTCCTTACACATATTGCATGGAGGCTTTTAATGAACTTCCCTCTGATCATCTCCCTATAATTTATACTCTAGAGCTTCAAAAATATGACCTGAGAAAAACTGCTAAGCTCAAAACCAACTGGTCCAAATACAAGAAAATACTGGCAAGTGAAATCCCATCCCCTCCTGTTGCTAGCTCCACGGACCAACTGGACGCGGAGGTAGAAAAATTTGAAGACATGCTTCGTAATGCCTACTCCGCGTCCTCTCGGCCCAAGGAAACCAAAGTTGATTTTTATAGATTGCCACAGGATATCCGGGAGTTGATCAGAGAAAGAAACAGGCTTCGTAGAGCTTGGCAGGCCAGCAGAGACCCCTGCCTTAAGCGTGAACTTAATTTCTCACGAGCCCAGGTGAGATCACGTCTTAAGGCTTTTTCTAAAGCACGATGGAACACCCATATTGAGTCCCTAACGACTACTGACAACACCATTTGGAGGGCTGCCTCCCTTTATCGTAGGCACAAAACTCACATTCCGACCCTTGAAGGTCCAAATGGAAGGGCAATCACTAACACACAAAAGGCTGAACTTATTGCTGACAGTCTTAGAAGTCAGTTTGAACCACATCATGATGTTATCGATGCCAGAACGGTATCGATAGTTGATCCCAAGGTTGAACAATTTCTCTACACACCTACACCTAGAACTATGACTGAAGTTACTTATAAAGAACTTCTTCCCCGTATTCAAAATCTGAAAAAGAATAAAGCTCCTGGGAAAGACCTCCTTTCTCCTAACATGCTTAAAAATCTTCCTAATCTTCTAATAACTTACCTTGCTAAACTTTTTAACCTTCTCCTTCATTTTAACTATTTTCCGAAGGCTTGGAAAGTTGCAATTGTTGCTCCTATTCCAAAGCCTGGCCTTAATCATACTCTTCCTACTAACTTTAGACCTATCTCTTCTATCCTGTCTCTCTAAGCTTTTTGAGTATGTTATATTGCGGCGTTTGGATGATTTCTGCGACCTGAATAACATTCTGATTCCTGAGCAGTATGGGTTCAGGAAGAAACACTCGACTGAACACCAGCTGCTTCGGGTCGTTGAAACCATCCATGAAGCTCGCGACATACAAGAAAGCACCTCTATTGTCTTTATTGATATCCAAAAGGCGTTTGATAAAGTATGGATAAATGGTCTGTTATTCAAGCTTATCAAACGCTCTTTTCCTTCTGATCTCATTAAAATTCTTCACTCGTACTTAACAGAGCGTAGCTTTGCAGTACGAGTCTCTAACCTTCTCTCCTCTCCCAGGAATATTCTCAGCGGAGTCCCTCAAGGTTCTCTTGTTGGACCCAGATTGTTCAACCTTTACATTAATGATATTCCACGTTCCCCCGGTGTCACTCTTAGCCTTTATGCTGATGACACGGCCCTGATCGCACAACATAAACAGACACACATCGTGCACGACCTTCTTCAAAATTATCTCCATGACATGACGCAATGGCTCACTAAATGGCGCATCAAAGTCAATGTTAGTAAGTGTGCAGCAGTTACCTTCCCGCCCCCTAGGGATCCCCCAAACACTAATTTAATACTTAACAACCAGCCTATTCCCTGGCAATCTTCTTACAAGTACCTTGGAGTGTACTTGGATTCCAAATTAACATGGCAGCAACACATTTCCGAAACATCCAGGAAAGTGAAGCTGTCATTCACCCAGCTCCGTCCCTTATTGGCTAGAAATAGCCGCCTGTCAATCCATAATAAGTTATTACTATACAAGTCCTATATTCGTCCAATCATGACGTACGGTTCACCTATATGGGGTACCGCAGCTGAGATTCACCTTAGGAAACTTCAAGTTATTCAAAATAACGCATTGCGTTCGTTTGCAAATCTTCCGAACTATGTCCGGTTAGAAATTTTGCATAAAGACCTCCAAATTAGGCCTGTTTTGGCACATGTCAAAAAATTATCCATCAAATTTCATAGAGGTCTGAGAAGTGTTAATAACCCTACGTTGGACAATATCCGTCGTTACCATCCTTGTAAACCAAAGGCGCGAAAGCGCCCTAGGTCGTTACCTGGAAGACCGGTACGTGATATTTATCTCCGCCCTAAAAAGCGGAGGCGTCTAACATAGTCTTGTTCTTCTCTATTTATGGTGCAACCTTTTAACTTTTTCTGTGCTTCTCCCTTGCATTTGGGAACATTCGCGTTATTCACAAGCTTTCTTAAATTTATGTAAATTGTATATATTCATGTCGGTTTCTCATGCTCAAGGCCCTGCACCTCTCTTGGTGCAACTCTGTCTCCCCATTCTTCCTCTTCTCTACTGTGCGCCCACTTGGGCCTCAGTCCTTTCTTTATGAAGACTCGGGTATCGGCATGATGTTGTCTTCCACCCGAGCTTCCCTTTATTTTCTTCTTTCATCTTATGAACTCATTTTTCCTGATCTTCCTTTTCGCCTGAAGTTTAAAGGGGGGATTACTATCCTCTCCTGGGCACTTCACTAATCCCACCCTGCCTTGAGCCTTGAGCAGCCGAAGTACTTCATTCGCATTCTTGGAAGGGCCATTTCTACCACACAAAAGGCTGAACTGCTTGCAGACAGTCTTAGAAGTCAGTTTGAACCACATCATGATGTAATTGATACCAGAACGGTATCAATTGTTGATCCCAAGGTTGAACAATTCCTCTCTTCACCTACACCCAGAACTATGTCTGATGTCACTTATGCTGAATTGCTTCCCCGTATTCAAAAACTGAAAAAGAATAAAGCTCCTGGGAAGGATCTTCTCTCTCCTAACATGCTTAAAAATCTTCCTAACCTTCTTAAAAGCTATCTTGCAAAACTCTTTACTCTTCTCTTGCACTTTAACTACTTTCCGAAGGCATGGAAGGTTGCAATTGTTGCACCCATTCCTAAGCCTGGTCTTAATCTTACCTTACCTGTCAACTATAGACCTATTTCTTTACTATCCTGTCTCTCTAAGCTTTTTGAGTATGTAATATTACGGCGCTTGGATGAGTTCTGCGACCTAAACAACATTATGATTCCTGAACAATATGGGTTCAGGAAAAAGCACTCTACTGAACATCAGCTTCTTAGGGTCGTTGAACTTATTCATGAAGCTCGTAGCATACAAGAAAGTACTTCTATTGTCTTTATTGATATCCAAAAGGCGTTTGATAAGGTATGGATAAATGGTCTGTTATTCAAGCTTATCAAGCGCTCTTTTCCTCCTGACTTAATCAAAATTCTTCACTCGTACCTTACAGAGCGTAGCTTTGTGGTGCGAGTCTCTAACTTTCTTTCCTCTCCCAGGAATATTCTCAGCGGGGTCCCTCAAGGTTCTCTTGTTGGACCCAGATTGTTCAACCTGTATATTAATGACATTCCTCGTTCCCCCGGTGTCTCTCTTAGCCTCTATGCTGATGACACGGCCCTGATTGCACATCACAAACAGACACATATCGTGCACAACCTTCTTCAAAATTATCTTCACGACATGACGCAATGGCTTGTAAAATGGCGCATCAAAGTAAATGTCAGTAAATGTGCAGCAGTTACCTTCCCCACCCCTAGGGATCCCCCAAACACTAACTTAATTCTTAATAATCAGCCAATTCCCTGGCAATCTTCTTACAAGTACCTTGGAGTGTACTTAGATTCTAAATTATCATGGAAGCTACACATTTCTGAAACATGCAAGAAATTGAAGCTTTCATTCATCCAGCTACGTCCCTTATTGGCTAGAAATAGCCGCCTGTCAATCCGTAATAAGTTATTACTTTACAAATCCTATATACGTCCAATTATGACGTACGGTTCCTCTATATGGGGTACCGCAGCTGAGATTGACCTTAGGAAGCTTCAAGTTATTCAAAATAACGCTTTGCGTTCGTTTGCAAATCTTCCGAACTATGTCCGGTTAGAAATTTTCCATAAAGACCTCCAAATTAGGCCTGTTTTGGCACACGTCAAAAAGTTATCTATTAAATTTCACAGAGGTCTGAGAAATGTAAATAACCCTACGTTAGACAGTATCCATCGTTACCATCCTCGTAACCCAGGGGCGCGAAAGCGCCCTCGGTCGTTACCTGGAAGACCGGTACGTGATATTTATTTCCGCCCTAAAAAGCGGGCTCGTCTAACTTAGTCTTATTTTTCTCTTTGTATGTTGGTGCAACCTTCTAGCTATTTTTGTGCTACTCCCTTGCATTTGGGAATTCGCGTTTTTCACATGTTTTATTTAAAATTACTTTAAATTTCATTTATTTTATATTTTTCTGTCGGACTCTCATTGCTCAAGGCCCTGCACCTCTCTTGGTGCACTTCTATCTCCCAAATATTTCCTCTTCTCTACTGGACATCCACTTGGACTACAGTTCTTTTCTTTATGAAGTCTCGGGTATCGGCATAATGTTGTCTTCCACCCGAGCCCCTCTTAGTTTCTACTTTCCTCTTATGAACTCCTTTTTCTTGATCTCCTTTTCGCCTGAAGTTTAAAGGGGGGATTAATATCCTCTCCTGGGCACTTCACTAATCCCACCCTGCCTTGAGCCTTGAGCCTCATTCGCATTCTTGACGCCGAGTAGTGAGGTCGTGTTTTTCGCTAGCTCTGCAACAACGATGAGAACCCGAGTCAACGACGCCCCGGTCCATGAGACTCCACCGGCACCAGTTGTCATACCTCCAGATCCTCCTGCAAGTGGAAATAATTTGATTCCTCTCTACCAGCAAGTGGAATCTGTGGAAATGCTAGATTGGAGCATTGAAGAAGCTGAATATCATGCCAGAGTTTCTTCAAATGCTGATCCAAAAGCCGAAGCAGCCAGGCTTCGCGATGTCATCAACGAGAAGACCTTTTTGCTGAGAAGAACCGAGGATATTATGGAAAAAGAGAAGATCAAAGACATCCTGGAGAAATGTGAGAAGACTCTATCAAAGATTATTGAGACCCACAATCTGCCAAGATATGGTGAGACCTGTCGGAGGCTTTCCTCCGGCAGTTATTCTGTACTTACTTGCCCCCCTAATCTGACACCTGCCTCCAACTTGCCTGACATCAGTAAGTTAACTGTTAGCAATGTAAATAATTCTGTAAATAATCCTGTTAACTCTGTAAATAATGTTAATCCTGTAAATACTAATAGCTCTAAAAAACACCCAAGAGGTGTAGACGAGGATGGCTTTCAAAAGCCACAAAAAAGGCATACGGCCAGTCTCCGTTCTGCAACCCTTTTTGATAACCCAAGCACCTCTAAATTTGTTACTAATAATGATAAAAACCCTTTTCCAGCTCCTGAAGCTGATGACTGTAATAAGGATGAAGACACCCCAAAAAAGGAACGTCGTCCACCTCCCTTTTTTATTGCAGTGACCACAAATTGGTCACATCTGATAGCAGACTTAAAGAAAATTGTACCTAACTTAAATAGTAAACTGACAGGATCCGGGGACTTCTTAAAAGTCCATGTAAACCAAAGAGAAGACTATTTAAAAATTCAAAAATTTTTGTTAATCAATAAGGTAGAGTTTAAATCTTACCTCCTAGACGATCAGAAACCCCTAAAAGTAATTATTCGAGGTCTCCCAATTTGTACTGAATCAACAGCTATTGCTCGTGAACTGGAATGTCTGGGTCTCAAACCCATAAGTGTAACTCAGTTGGCTAGAGGCCCAAAGACTGCCAGAGTCAATATGCCGTTGTTCTATGTACAAATTGCAAAAACACCCGTAAATGAGCAGATTTACAAGCTTACCAGTCTCTTTAGTGTAATCATCAAAATTGAAAAGTATAGAGGGCCTAAACAGGTTGTCCAATGTTACCGTTGCCAATCCTTTTACCATACAAATAATGCCTGCCATCTACCCCCTAATTGCGTAAAATGTGCACTTCCCCATCTAACTAAGGACTGTACAAAAGTGTATGAAGCCCCCTGCAAATGCATTAATTGTGGAGGCAATCACCCAGCCTCTTATCGAAATTGCCCCAGATTCCCGAAGCTAAAAGCTTCCCCTCCCTTAAACTCTACCCTCACAAAAAAAGCTTGTGAACCCGCAGAGGTCCTATGCCTCTGTCACAGATGGACGTAGTGAGGTCCCCAAAAAGGCAGTAAATGCCACTCCAAAATTAGCAGCACCCCAAGGAGCCAACGACAGTAATCAAGCTGCAGATGACTTCCTAAGTTATCTATTTAGATTTGAGGATCGTTATGGTATGGAAATTACTAGCAGAGCATTTAAAAATGCTCTACCTGCAATGCGGTCAGCTCCTACCGAGATAGATAGGGTTAATATAATATATGAGAGCGTTTTTGCTCTCATTAGCCAAGGTTAGCCTAATATAATATATGAGAGCGTTTTTGCTCTCATTAGCCAAGGTTAGCCCCCCTTCTTTTGGCTATGGTTGTGCCCTTTCGAATCTTGAAGGATCTTACCATTGGCATCTGGAATGCCAATGGACTTAGAGGTAAAATCCAGGAAGCTAGGGATTTTTGTATAAATAATAACTTAGATCTGTTCTTGGTCCAAGAGACCCATTTTAGTCCAGGGAAAAACTGTAAAATTGCTAACTATGACTTATACAATGATGACAGGAGTCAAGTTAGCAATCACCCTGCGGGAGGTACTGCTATTTATATCAGCCAGAAAATTGAAAACAACCGTATTCCTACTCCCACTCTTCAAGCTGGTGAAACCAATGGGACGATGGTAGAAGTAAGCAGTATAATTGCAGATGCCAGGTGCAGCAGGCGAAACAAGATGTGTTTCGTTTACCATAAATATATCAAAGTTGTTGTTTACCACATAATCACGCATCTCGTCTAGCTTGGAACGCACTCCATTGGCGTTCCAGAAGCCGACCTTGAGAGATTGCAAAATATGAGAAGTGGGCCGAAAATGAGAAGCCAGAACAGAAAAGCGGGGGGGGGGTTTACCCTAGGAGAGCGTCGTAACGCCGATAGATATGAAATATCATATCTATCTCCGTGGTACACTTTCTAAGTTCAGGTAGCGCTTGGCTAAAGGCCTGCATAATTAAATCCCTATTATGAGTATGCCTCATCGTCATGAGAGACGATAGAAATGAGGCAAGTCTTTCAAAATATCACGACATCTGTTAACATTCTCCAGTTCACAATCCATGTTAATGGATTCATTAGTTGTAATGGCTTGTAACTCGCTACTAGTAGCGCAGTCCATGGCTTGTGCCGGCGCTACCGGCACTTCAGGTTCCATAACTCGGAGCACACAAAAACACGTCTGACTCGTTCGGAGGCTAAGCTAGAAACCACTTCCACTTGCAACCTCCGAGGAATGGGTCGTCGTTCAGGAGTGCCTAGCCACAGGGGCTGTAACCTCCGGTATGTGGATTCCAATCTGTTGTCTGTTATCACCTGAGCTTCATATGATTTGTGAATGCGACTATTTCAATGACCGTCCTTCCTTATTGGAAGGGAGAGGAGATGCCGCAGCAGTGCTGCCATCTAGGAGAGTGTGGAGAGACCACAAGCTGCCTACTCAATTAGATATGATTCTGGGGTGGACTCAAGGACGGGGTCAGTGGAGTACCCAGGAGAGGAAGACTCCTCCCTTTAAACTCCAGGCGAAGAGAAAAATAGACGTAAAGAGGAGGTAATAAAAAGCTTTTAAACAACTGATAGAAGTTAATATCTAAGATATGCCTGGGGGGGGGGCGCGACCTAGGTCGTGCCCTTCCCCAGGTCTTCAGAAAACTGAAAAAGTTGGGGCCCAAGCGGGTTCCCAACAGAGAGAGAAAAGAGGGGGATAGACTGGGGCGCCCCGAGGGGCGCAGGGCCTTGAGCTTGAGCAGTGCCTAGTAGCGACGACATACGAGGTAGCTTGCCAACGAAAAACGCGAATTCCCAAAAGCAAGGGAGGGGTACAGCATACTAGAGTCAGCATCTAAATTGAGAGCACAAGGCTAGGATGGGCGCAACCGCTTTTTAGGGCGGAAGAAAACATCTCTCACCGATCTAGTAGGTAACGACCGGGGGCGCTTGTGCGAGCCCGGGTGCCCTATTCGATAGTGAGGGATGCTGTCCAACGTAGGATTGTTCACGCTTCTCAGACCTCCGTGGAATTTGAGAGAGAGCTTTTTGACGTGTTCCAAAAAAGGCCTAATATTGAGGTCTCTGTGCAGGACTTCTAGCTGGACGTAGACCGGCAGATCAGCAAACATACGCAGTGCGTTATTCTGGAAGACTTGAAGCGCCTTAATTTTAGACTCAGCTGCGGTGCCCCACACTGGGACTCCGTACGTCATAATGGGACGTATACAGGACTTGTATAGCAATAACTTAGTTCGAACGGACAGGCGGCTATTCCTAGCCAAAAGGGGACGAAGCAGGGCGAGTGCAGCCTTCACTTTCTTACAAGTTTCAGAAATGTGAAGGCTCCACGACAATTTGGAATCCAAGTACACTCCTAGGTACTTGTAACTATCTTGCCAGGGAATAGGCTGATTATTTAAGATGAGGTTAGCGTGATGGGTATGCCGAGGGGGGGGGGAAGGTGACAGCAGCACACTTTCCAACGTTTACCTTGATGCGCCATTTGGTTAACCACTGTGTCAGGTCGTTCAGATAAGTTTGCAGATTTTCATGCACGACTTGTGTCTGTTTGTGATGTGCGAACAGGGCAGTGTCGTCGGCATAGAGGCCGAGGGTGACAACGGGGGAGCGAGGCAGATCCATTAATGTAAAGGTTGAACAGTTTGGGCCCAACAAGAGAACCTTGCGGGACCCCGCTGAGGATATTCCTGGGAGAGGATAGCTGGTCGGAAACACGGACGGCAAAACTTCGACCTGTCAGATAGGAATATAAGATATGGATGAGATTTGGAGGGAAGGATTGTCTGATAAGTTTAAATATGAGTCCCTGGACCCATACCTTATCAAACGCCTTCTGGAGGTCCAGAAAGACCAAAGTCGAGCGCTCGCGTCTGCTACGCGCCTCATAGACGAGCTCTACGACCCGCAGCAACTGGTGCTGAGTGGAATGCTTCTCCCTGAACCCATATTGTTCAGGAATAACTATTTTCCTCAGGTCGCAGAACTCGTCCAGTCGGCGCAGTATAACAAACTCGAAGAGCTTCGATAAACTAGAGAGGAGAGAGATTGGACGGTAGTTGACCGGAAGCGAAAGGTCAAGACCTGGCTTGGGGAGGGGAGCAACAGTGGCTACCTTCCAAGCCCCAGGAAAATAACTATGTCGAAGGAGGAGATTGAAGAGCTTGACCATGTAGCTATATAGCAAAGCAGGCAAGTTCTTCAACATGGAAGAAGTGATGCCATCCTTCCCAGGAGCTTTGTTCCGTCTAAGATTTTGAATACGGGGCTGCAGTTCTTCAAAGGTGACATCTGTCAGTGTATAAGGTACAGCTGTTGTGATGAACTGTTCAACCTTGGCATCCACGATCGCAACCGTCCTAGGATCGATTACGTCGTGGTGTGGTTCAAACTGACTTCTAAGACTGTCTGCAAGCAGTTCAGCCTTTTGTGTGTTGGAAGTGGCCCTGAAGTTGGGACCTTCAAGGGTCGGAATGTGCGTTTTGTGCCTACGATAACGTGAGGTTGCCCTCCAAATGGTGTTGTCACTAGTCGTTAGGGACTCAACATAGGTGTTCCATCGTGCACTGGCATGGGCCTTGATCTTGGCCTTGACCTGAGCTCTGACATAATTGAGCTCAGTCTTTAACGCTGGATCTCTACTGACCTGCCAGTCCCTGCGCAGCCTGTTTCTGTCCCTGATCATCTCCCTGATATCCTGTGGCAACCTGTGATGGTCCACCCTGTTGCTTTTGGGCCTAGAGGATGCAGAGAAGGCATCCCGAATCATGTTCTCGAGTTTGCCCACCTCTGCATCCAATTGGTCCTTAGTACAGGCAACGGGGGGGGGGGGGAGCTCCTCAGCTAGGAGTTCCTTAAACATGACCCAGTTAGTATGTAGCTTAGCTGGTTGACTGAGGTTATACTTATCCAGCTCTAAAGTGAAGATAACTGGGAGATGATCGGACGGTAGCTCGTTGAAGGCCTCCATGCAATAGGTATAAGGCATATTGCTGGTGATCGCAAAGTCAAGCACGTTGTCCAGATGAGTGGGATCACTCGGTGCGATGATGTCAAAATTTTTCTCGTCGGCCCAGCGTTTAAGCCTGAGACCGCGAGAATTTGCACGTGTGCAGTTCCAGGCAGGGTGCTTGGCATTGAAATCACCAGCGACTATTGCATAGGGCGAGATCTTGAACAGTGACTGCAGGTCAGAGATGACAGATTCAGGTGATGAGGCAGGTCTGAAGTAACCTGACACAATGGCAAACTCCGGATTATTAGGCAGTGAGATCTGTACGACTGTAGCCTCCCCCTCCCTCATGGGGGGGGAGGCGTGAGTGCGGGATGCCCCGCCGAACATAAACAGCTGTGCCACCAGAGGGGAGATTGTTAACTAGAGGCCTGTCGTCATGGTATAAGTCGTAGTTAGCAATCTTGCAGGATTTCCCTGGACTGAAACGGGTCTCTTGGACCAAAAACACGTCTAAGTTATATGCTATACAAAAGTCCCTAGCTTCATTGATTTTACCCTTAAGTCCATTGGCATTCCAGATGCCAATGGTAAGATCCTTCAAGTTTCGAGCGCGAAAACCCATGGCCGAGGGGGGGGGGGGCTAAGGTTGGCTTACGAGAGCGAAGATGCTCTCATATAAAATGTTAACTTTGTCTATTTCGGTAGGAGCTGACCGAAGGGAAGGTAGGGCATTCTTAAATGCCCTGTTAGCCACTTCCATTCCGTATCTATCCTCGAAACGGAAGAGGTAATTTAAGAAATCGTCCTTATCAGCATAATTAGTATGGGCTCCTTTGGGCGCTGGAATTTTGTTGGTGACTTCAGAAGTCTTTTTGGGGGCCTCGCTGCGTCCGGCTGTAGCATTCGCATAAGAGCGAAGCGGGTTGGCAAGCTTACTTACGGAAGCAGAGTTCAAGGGGGGGGGGGATTTGAGTTTTGGAAATTTAGGGCAGTTCCGGTAGGAGGCAGGATGCTCTCCACCGCAGTTGAAGCATTTACAGGGCGCTTCGAAGGGCTTGGGACAGTCCTTCGTTAGATGGGGCTGTGCACATTTGACGCAATTGGGGGGGAGATGGCAACCGTTGCTAGTGTGGAAGAAGGACTGGCAACGGAAGCACTGGACGACCTGCCTCGGACCACGATACTTTTCAATGGTGATCATAGTGTTGAAAAGGTTTGTCAACGAGTAAATTTTTTCGTTGACAGGATTTTTGGCAATCTGCACGTAGTAGAGCGGCATCCTGATCCTGTTGTTCTTGGGGCCCCTTGCCAGCTGAGTAACACTTATAGGCCTGAACCCCAAGCACTCCAACTCACTAGAGATTTCGCTCTCCTCCGTGCAGATTGGGAGGCCACGAATCACAATTTTAAGAGGCTTCTGGTCGTCCAGGAGGTACGACTTGAACTCTACTTTCCTGTCGATTAGAAATTTCTGTACGGCAATGTATTCATCACGGGAATTTACATGGACTTTTAGGAAGTCTCCAGCGTTAGTGAGTTTGCTTTTCAATTCTTTAGAGATTTTAGCGAGATCACTTAGGAGCTGTGACCAATTTGTGGCCACAGCAATGAAGAAGGGAGGGGGGCGGCGCTCCTTTTTAGGAGCGTCAACATCATTAACATCAATCATATTATCGTTGTCAGGCGCCGGCACGTCCGGGTCTGAATGAGCACTAATTTGAGGGGGGGGGGGGTTGTTAACTAGAAGTGCAGATTTTCTTCTCGCGGTGTGCCGCTTTGGCGGCAACTGAAAACCTTCATCGTCACTGGTACGAGGGTGTTTCCTCGAGCTACTAGGCACAGAGTCCCTAACATATTTAGCATTAGAATTAACATTAGAATTAGCATTATTAGAATTAACATTGTTAGCATTAGAATTAACAACTTCAGAATTTACACTATCATTTACATTTTTAGTATTTGAATCAACATTAATATTTACATTTTTGGGGACCGTAAGAGGCTGGGTGGTAGAGGAATTGGACACAGAAAAGGAATAACTGCCGGAGGAAGGCCTCCGACAGGTCTCACCATATGCTGGGATGTCGAATCTCTTCACAATTTCATCCAGTAGTTTCTCGCAGTGGGCCAGGCTGCCCATGAGTTCATCTTTCTCTTTCAGGTCGGTCACTTTACGAAGATCAAAGTTCACTTTCTTGACGATACGTCTTAGGTCATCTGCTGCAGACTTGGGGTCTTCACTAAACCTGGCCAGTGGGTCTTCATTTCTGTCAGTTGAGTCCATATTCTCATCAGAGTCCATGTTAATCATGCCAGATTCATCCATGTTTGCAACACGTGTTTCGCCGACCACGTGGCGAGGGTTCGTGTCCGGGCTAGCAGCACCGGCGTCTTTCATCGAGGGCCGTTCCAGATAATAATGCCGTGGAAGTCGCAGGTTGAGCGGGGAGGTCGAGCAGGCTACGGTGGAAAGCACAAAGGTCGCGTTTCGCAGGAGCACAATCAATTCCGTCCACACTCTTCGAAGGCAGAGCTCCGAATGGAATCCGAATGAATGACCGAATGAATGAAATGGATTCTGGGGTGGAAATTTATGGAAATTGACGATGAAGAGATAAATTAAATTAGTTTATTTTTAAAAGTGGCACAATAAGCAGAGTGGGATGGATGGAAAATTACAATGCTTACGGGGGTTCGTACATGATTGCCCGAGGACGCTTTCTGTTTTGCCGCGGGTCATAGTCTTTAAGATTGAATAACGTTTCGTTTGGGATGCTAGGTAGATTTTTGAAAAATTTTGTAGTTTGCTTTTTAATAATTTGCCTTAAAGTTTTAATTTTATAATCTTTCCTGATAATGTCATTACGTAGATACCTGGGAGCTTTACGGATTATTCTTAAGATTCTATTTTGCTCGATCTGCAGTTTATTGAGGTTCGTTTTGCAAGCGAATCCCCAGATGGGACACGCGTAAAGCAGGATTGGCTGTATAATACTTTTGTAGATAAGAATTTTATTGCTTACGTCAAGATGATTAGAGAAGAGGAGATGTTTAAGGGAGCCTACCAATTTTCTGGACTTTTTGATGACATAATTAAAGTGCGTACTCCAAGTAAGTCGGCTATCCAAGTGGACGCCGAGATACTTGGCCGTACGCAGGAATGGAACAGGTTGGTTGTTGAGGGGGGGGGGGAATCTAACGCCAGAGAGGAAGATGGCCTGTGATTTCGCTGCGTTTATTTTAATTTTCCATTTTTTATAGTAATTTTCTAGCAGGTTAATGTGAGTTTGGAGATGTGCATGGAGGTAGTTTATATTTTTATTGGTAGAAATGATGCAAGTATCGTCTGCGTATAGACAGAGGGTGGTGTGGGGGGAGCGGGGGATATCATTGATATAAAGATTAAAAAGCAGGGGGGCGAGAATCGAACCTTGTGGGACCCCTGCCTGAACCGGTTTAGTGTCGGAGAGGGTGTTTAGGGTTCTGACTTGGAATTTCCTGTCGGAAAGATACGAATTGATAATTTGAATGAAGGGGGGGGGGATGTTGAATTTTATCAGTTTATAAATTACTAGCCGCCTTTGGCGACCAGCCTGTTCGCTACCCTTGAAAATTCTGACCGTGGCAAACTCGTTGGCGCGACCTACCAGAAAGGTGTAAGGTAACTGCTTGGAAGGCCAGGAAGTGCCACACAATTTAGACCGGAACCCAATGGGGGAGGCATCCAAAGAGACCGTACCCTCCTTCCCCTACCACAAACCTCTCGGAAGGACTTGCAGTCCCACACGTTTAACGTGATCGTACTCCGCGTGAACACGGCTGCAGTTTTGGCAATGGCGGGAATCGAACCCGGGCCTACCGAGTGAAATTCCCGCGCGCTAACCACTGGGCTACCGTGCCATCCGCGACAATCTCCATAACTTTATTTTTATTCGGCAATTTTGGGAATCGAACCCGGGCCTACCAAGTGCAAATCCCGCGCACTAACCACTGGGGTACTTCACCCTCCGCGATATTCTTCATAACTTTCTTTTTATTCACCCAATTTAGACCGGAACCAAGTGGGAGAAGCATCCACAGGGACCGTACCCTTCTTCCCCTACCACCAACCTCTCGGAAGGACTTACAGACCCACATGTTTAACGTGATCGTACTCCGCGTAAACACGGCGGCAATTTTGGGAATCGAACCCGGGCCTACCGAGTGCAATTTCCGCGCGCTAACCATTGGGCTACTTTGCCCTACGCGACAATCTCCATAACTTTCTTTTTATTCATCCAATTTAGACCGTACCCTCCTTCCCCTACCACCAACTTCTCGGAAGGACTCACGGACCCACATGTTTAACGTGCTCGTACTCCGCGTAAACACGGCGGCAATTTTGGGAATCGAACCCGGGCCTGGTAACTGGTTGGACGGCCAGGATGTGCCACCCAATTTAGACCGGAACCCAGTGGGGGAGGCATCCACAGGGAACGTACCCTCCTTCCCCTACCACCAACCTCTCGGAAAAACATACGGACCCATATGTTTAACGTGATCGTACTCCATGTCAGTGGCGGAAATCGAACCCGGGCCTACCGCGTGCAATTCCCGCGCGCTAATCACTGGGCTACTTCGCCCTCCGCGACAATCTCCATAACTTTCTTTTTATTCACCCAATTTAGACCGTACCCTCCTTCCCCTACCACCAACCTCTCGGAAGGACTCACGAACCCACATTTTTAACGTGATCGTACTCTGCGTGAACGTGGCGTAAGTTTTGGCAGTGGCGGGAATCGAACCCGGGCCTACTGAGTGCAATTCCCGCGCGCTAACCACTGGGCTGCCGCGCCCTCCGCGACAATCTCCATAACTTTCTACATATTCACCCAATTTAGACGGGAACCCAGTGGGGGAGGCATCCACAGGGGCCGTATCCTCCTTCCCCTACCACCAACCTCTCGGAAGGACTTACGGACCCACATATTTAACGTGATCGTATTCCACGTAAACACGGCGGCAGTTTTGGCAGTGGCGGGAATCGAACCCGGGCCTACCGCTAACTTCCCGCGCGCTAATTTGCAATTTAAAATGACCATATGCTTAATTCCATCATCCTCATTCCATTGTTTCATTGTTCCATCATTTAAAATATCCATAAAATTAAAATATCCATTTAAAATATCCAAAAGTTAAAATATACATTTAAAAAATCCAGATCGTCCCATCATTTAAAATATAAATATAATAATTTATATAGAGCAAAGGCGCTCTATTCAGAACCGTGACGTCACCTCCACCTTGACGTCCCCACCCACCACCTTCCCTGCTTCAGCGGGGGAGAAACGAACGGAACGCCGAGAAATTTAAAATCATGACGTCTTTAAAATTGCGATCCTGAAGGCAATTTTCATTATTTCTGGACCAGATTAGACTTGTAAGAATGCCAGATATTTCAGCTTTCTAAAAATGTAAATTATTAGTCGAAATTATGAGTACTTTTTACTATGCGAGAATTTAAAAACCAAAAATCGTTTTTTTGAGCCAAAAGTGACTTTTGTTTTAAAATCTTTAAAAAATATTAGAAATCGAAATGGAGATTTGAAATTGATATATTTTTACTCGCAATTGTCTGCTCTTTCCGATGGTGTGAGTTGTTTTTTTCTACGACGTCTGGATCGTGGAGTAAAAAGGGCAAAAAAAGGTCGAAATCGCATAAAACATTAAATAAATAAAAAAATAATTAGAATTTTGAAAATCGGTTTTCACGTGTCCCCTTCCCTCCCCCCCAGGTCTCCGATTGCCAAATTTCGTAGCTCTCCGACGCGCGGTCGCGAAACGTATAGTGTATAAGACAGACACACACACACACAGACATTGCCTTTTATTATTTAAGATACCAGTTGTCCAAGTTTTATCAAACGCTTTTTCAATATCAAGCAGCAGTGCGCCTACCGGTGATTTGTTTTGGAGGCCTTCGGCGGTGAATTCCACCACACGAAGGAGCTGATGAGTGGTCGAGTGCTTGGAGCGGAAGCCAAATTGCTCCGGGATAATAATGTTATTTTCATTAATAAATTTAAGGAGCCTGGACTGTATGATGCGCTCGGTGATTTTGCTTAGGGCGGGGAGGAGAGAGATGGGTCGGTATGAAACGGGCTGTTTAGGGTCGGCGCCGGGTTTTAAACAGGGGATGACTATTGCAGATTTCCAACCGGAAAAGAAGTGACAATGGGTTAAAATTGCATTTATCATTAATACTAAATAGAATATAATGTTGAGAGGGAGGAATTTGAGAGCTTTATTTGATATTTTATCGATGCCTGGGGCTTTATTGTTCTTGAGATTTCTAATAATGTCCATAATTTCTTCAACCGAGGTAGGTGGGATGGGGTGGGGTGGGGGGGGGACAGAGAGAAAATTTGTAACTGTTTGCTGAATTTGGTCATGAAAATTTGAATTAGGGATATCAATTGCGAATTGCTTCATGTAGCAATTCGCAATAGCATTTGCTTTGTCCCTGTCGGAGAAGGCAATTCCTGAATTAGACTGGAGGGGGGGGAGCTGGGAAAAAGGTTTTCGTACTCTTTTTATTTCCTTCCAAATGGAGCGGTCCGTAGTGGAGAGAGATTCAATATAGTGCTTCCATTGCTGTTGGTTATGCTCGTAAATTGCGTGTCTGATGTTTTTGCTGATATGGTTAAGTTTGGTTTTTAATCTGGTGCTGCGGGTGGCTTGCCACATTCGGCGGATATTGTTTCTTTCAAGAATTTGCTTTTGAATGTAGTATGGGAGGGAGTTTAACGGGGGGGGGGGGGGCGGTGGGCAGAGGCTTTTGCCAGGGCACTTTGAATTTCACTAGTAATTTTAAGGGCGGCTGGGTCTATATCAGATGAATTATTAATTTTAGGGATGAGGAGGGTGGTTTTTCTTAAAGTGGATTTGAAATCTTTCCAATTAATGGAGGGGGGAAGGCTAGAAACAGGGAGGAGGGAATTTAGATGAATGGAGAGGAGGACAGGGAGGAGGTCAGAGTTTAGGTCGTTAATAGTGGCGATGGTAAACGGGAGGTGGATATTTTTGAGAAGACCAATATCTATGGTAGACGGTGCTGCGTGATGAGAGTAGTGGGTGGGCATGTCCGGGATTGCTAAGTGTATACCATTGTTTGAGATGAAATTTTGCAGGGTCCTGCCATAATTATTACTGCGGCTGCATTTCCAATTAGGGTGATGCGCATTATAATCCCCTACCATAATCGCTCGGTGATTTACGTTGAAAATGTTATTTAAGTCAGGGGTGATGTCAACGGGTTGAGTGGGTTTTATGTAAATAGAGCCTATTGCAATGGGAGGGTAATTAGGAAGGGTGAGCAGTATAATTTTGTTTTCAATAATATTAGTTCTGGCTGCGTTAAGTTCATGGTGCGGAATGTTGTTTTTGACGTAAACAGAGACGCCCCCGTAGGCGGACTGTGTATTGTTGTGCTGATTGCGGAACGCGGTGTAGTTTTTGAAGTTTGCAATTTTGAGGGGAGGGGGGTTATGCCCGGGCCTAATCTCTTGAATGAGTATGATGTCTATTTTATTTTTCTGAGTGAAGTTACGGAGCTCCGAGATTTTGCCGAAGAGGCCATTGGCGTTCCACGACAAAATCTGGAGTGTGTCAATGTTATTACTCGTCATGGTGGGGGGGGGGGGCTGTGCTAAAGACCTCTCCTAGGGCCGTGATGATGTTAAGCAGTTTATCCAGGGGATTTATCGGTTTGTTTACAGTAGTGAGGATTATATTTATGAAATTTTTTATTTTGTCAAAGCTGAGATTAAGTTCGGAGAATATTTTTTTGAACTCTTGAATAAGCAGTATGATTTCAGAGATAGATGATGTGTTATTTTGGGATGTGGTTTCTTCATTAGTTTTTTCCTGAGACTTTTGGGCAACAGGGGGGGGGGGGGGGGATATGTAAGAGTGAACGGCTATTTGTTGGAGGGTTTGTTTTCTTGCATTTTCTATCAGTTGTAATCTAGGTAGGAGTTTAGGGGAGGGGGGGCGGGTTGTTGGGGTTTTCGCTGTTTTGGTTTGCGGTGATATCGGCGAATGATTTATTACTGTTGTAAGGAGTTTTAGAGGTGGTTTGATTTACATTTTGAGTTCTATTATTTTGGGGGTTTTCGTTCGTTGCCGCTTTTCCTTGAAGAGGTGGGAAGTCAGAAGGTTGAGGTGTAGCAGGTACGGGTTTTGGGGGAAGGGTAGTAGGATTGAATGCATTGGACAGAGCCTGATTTTTATTTTCTGGATTTGCGGGACAGAGCCTGAAGTTAGCGGGGTGGGGGCCTTTACAGTTTGCACATTGGGCGGGGGTATCACGGGACTTGGTACATTCTCTAGTAAAATGTCCGAGGCTACATTTTAGGCATCTGGGAGGGAGCGAGCAGCATTCGCTGGAGTGCCCGAATCGCTGACAGCGGTAGCACATTTTAACAGCACGCGATTCGAAATTTGTTACTTTGATAGACATGTCCAGCAGCGTTCTTACATCTCTTATGAATTCCCATTTTTCAGTAGGGTTTAAATATAGCAGGAATATGGGGAGGGGGGGCTTGGTTTTTAAGGTCTCTTAACTGGGTAATCCTGTGGACGCTGAATCCTAAAATTTGAAGTTCTTCTTTAATTTCTGATATTTGGGAGTTTATGGGAAGTCCTTTAAGAAGTATTTTTTGGGGCCTTTCGGCTTTAATATTTATTGAATGAAATTCTAATTTGTTGTCTATAAGGAATTTTTGGGTGGTTCTGTAGTCATTTAGATTTAGGGGATAAATTTTTATTAACTCCCCAGCAAGCTGGGCTTTAACATTCACAGAGGTTTTTTCATTTAGTGCCTTAATAAGTTCACGCCAATTATTGGGGCAATTCACGTAGAACGGTTCCGGTTTGTAAGCATTTATCACGGGAGTTTCTTCAGAGCTATTATTACTGGTGGTGGCGGTTGCCGGGGGTATTTCGTTATTTTGAGGGGGGGGGGAGGTGTCCATTTCGGCAAAAGAGAATTTGTTCTGGGCAATCGGAATAGCAGGGCTATGCTGAATGGTTTGCATAGGGCAAAATCTTTTGGGCAGTTGGAATCCATCCGAATCTACTTGCGCATTAGAATTATTAAAGTTAGCTTTATTAGTTAGATTATTGCTATTATTTCCATTAGTGTTATTCAGATTCAAGTTAGAGTTTAAACCCTCGTTCTGAGAGCAATTAGAGGCTTCAATACAATTATTAATATTTACTTCAGTATTAGAGTTAATTACTATATTATCATTAGAGTTCACATTATTTACATTGAACAAAATAGTTTGATTATCATTACTGGTAGAGTTTACATAAGTTAGTTTTCCTGAGTTTGCTACGAATTCGTCAATTTCCGCTTTAAAAGGGGTAGAGTCGTCTAACATCACTGAGTGCTCAAGGTGAGATAACAGAGATTGGCACATACCTAGGTAGTTGTCTTTGGATAGGCTGGAGTGTCCATTTTGCAGCTTGTACCACTGGAACAGTAAGAAGTCGTGGGCAATTCTTGCTGTGTTCTGGTGGGCTAGGTCTCCATTTTCATGAGTGGCAGGCAGAGTCAGAGTCCGGAATTTCAGAATTATATTGGCAATATCAGGAGGCAGGCCTTGGTCGGCAGTATGAGTCGATGAAGTGGACGCCATGTCCAAGCAATAGGTCCAGAAGGCAAAGAAGCGAACACGAGGTTCGGTAGCGTGTCCGAAGACAAGATGGCGGCTGAGCGGCGAAAAGTTCCACGAGGTCGGGAAAAACCAGTTCAACGAGAGCAGCAGAGAGAGATCCTCCTAGTACGAGGTCTCGGAGGGGAATCAACGCATCATAATATCATAATCTTTCATCATAAATCTCATAATCTTTTTGAATCATAATCTTTCTCATAATCTGGGAATCATCATAATCTTTTTGTCCAAGTCTTTCAAAATATCGCGACATCTGTTAACATTCTCCAGTTCACAATCCATGTTAATGGATTCTTTAGTTGTAATGGCTTGTAACTCGCTACTAGTAGCGCAGTCCATGGCTTGTGCCGGCGCTACCGGCACTTCAGGTTCCATTTCTCGGAGCACTCAAAAACACGTCTGACTCGTTCGGAGGCTAAGCTCCGTCTCCTAGAAACCACTTCCAGTCTCAAAGTCTCAAAGTAGGTATGTAGGAGCGCCTAGCAAAGCTCATAGAGCTTGCTTTAATCTCCGAGCATAAAAAGGTTGGAAAATCAGAATAAAGACGTTTAATATGATAGGGATCCATTGGATCTTAGCTGAGCATATGATTCCGAATTGGGACAAGTCCCAATTGGGTTTCTGTGTCGCATGTTTTAGAAAAAGGGAGCAATATCTCCAGGAAGGAAAGGAAGAATTTGGAACAGCGGGGTGAGCTCCGTAGAACTCAGGTTTGAGACGATGAGTGCGTTAAGGTGCAGCAGGGAGGGCGGGACAGAGGGAGGAGCCAACAGGGCGGGAGATCCAGGCCTAACCTATCAGAATTTAGCAACATTACCACGTTCTAGAAGGGAGAAAAACAGGACCTGACGAGCAGGCCCCAAAAAACCCTAACAACAATTTACTAAGGGGACTTAGCTAAGTCACAGATGCTATCGTATAGCACCGAAATCCTATCAATAACCGTTTTCGTTTCTCTAAGTTTAGGGAGAGCGGCTTTTAGGGCTCGCTGAAGGAAATCTCTTTGATAGCCGTTCCTTTCGAAACGAACTATCAAGTCAATTACCTCCAGCCAGTCATCTCTGAGAAGATCCTCACCTTCAAGGGGGGGCTTATTTGGGTCGAAGTTCACGATTTGATCATTTTTATTATTAGTTTTAGTTTTGCTGGGCAATTCTGGGAAATCCCTAACATGGTTATAAGTAGCAGTGGCATAAGATTTTTGGCTGTTTACTAAACGGTTTTCGAAAGTTTTGGGCTGAAACCTGGGTTTAGGGAATTTGGGACAACCACGGTAGCTTGCAGGATGCTCACCACCGCAGTTGACACAAGTACATTTAGTTTCGGGCCTCTTAGGGCATTCATAAGATTTATGGTCTCCTGCGCATTTTACGCACTTGGGTGGGAGGTAGCACGTGTTTGCAGCATGGTGCCATTGCTGGCACGAAAAACACTGAGTACTGGCGCCCTCTGTACCGTTCTACTTTTACCGCTAGTCCTAACAACTTAATGACTTGATATATTTTAAGATTGTCCTTATTCTTGTCCAGTTGGACATAAAAGAGGGGCATCATAATTTTTCGCGCTTTTGTTCCTTTATACAGCTGTGTAATACTGTTGATAGAAAATCCTCCAACTTCCAAGCGATTTTTAATTAATTCGGGGTTGGTGGGTACTGGAAGACCCCTAATGACCACTTTGAGTGGCCTTTCTTCATTGAGCAGAAAAGTTCTAAAGGACACCTTATCATCGCGTAGCCTTCTCTGAATGTAGATAAACTCATCCCTAGTTTTTACGTCGATTTTCACCATGTTGCCTCTGAGGCTACTCTCTATCGAGGGGGCCTCAATTCTAAGTTGATTTAAATAATCATACCAATTTTGGTTGGGCACCATAAATAACGGGGGGGGGACGGCGTTCTTTAGCAGGAGCATCAATGACATTTTCCGCGTCAGGGGCAGGAACCTCAGGGTCAAGCACTTGCTTGGCCGTAGCGATGGGGGGGGGGAGCTAACAGCAGCTCTGGCAGTATGCCTTTTCGCGACTTTGGTAAATCCTTCTTCATCAGTATCTGAAAGGGGGTGCTTACTTGCACAAGATCCGGCTTTAGCATTGGCGGCAGGTGAATTTCCAGTCTGGGTAAAATTTCCTAAGTTATTTACAAGATTTTGTACCGGGTTAGGGGTATTAGTTAAGGAACTACTTGCAAGAGTGACTTGTTTGGTCAACTTATGGGAAGGGGGGGGGGGTAGCAGTACCCGCAGCAGGGCTGGCAGAGGAAAGGCCCTTTTCAGGGCCAGAAAGGCCGTTTACAGGGCCAGAAAGGCCGTTATCAGGGCCGGTGGAGCTACTAGCACTTTTAGCACTGAATTTGCTAAGGAACGTATCAATATCCTGCTTCCTAAGTTCTCTGGCAAGGGCAAGGTAACGATCGGGCTTCGTCGGTGTTGAAGAGACAACAGAAATCCCATGAGAAGGACTCATGGGGGGCTCACCTGAGGTATCCATATCCACGTGGTGTTGGGCGTTCTCCATCATGGCCAGCTTTTCGTTCAAGATTTCCCATTGCTCTGCAGTCATATCATCCCATGGAGGGTTCTGTACAATAACTCGGAGCTCATCTACGTTGAACTCGGCGTCTCGAAGGGATTCCGGGTCCAGATCCAGGCAGTCAGAGTTACTAGCTGGCATGTTATAACCATTGGCATTTCTAAATTTATAGAAATCGGAAATGGTTTGATGATTACCGTAAATACGTCTGAAATCAGCATAAGATGCATGAGCATTCGTGAATTTAGCAGAAGAGGAAGCCATTTCGTCCAAAATGGCGACGATAAGGGAGCGTCGTCCGTGACCACCTCACCCCACGGCGTCTAGAACGCGAATGAAAGGAAACCACTTCCACTTGCAACGTGATGGGTTTCGTTCAGAAAAGAGCACCAGGCGCGAAGCGCCTTTAATCTCCAATCTCTAGGTGTGGTTCTTATCTTCATACTGTGACATTATTTCATTTGCCCATAGTTGGAGGTTCGAGGTTTTTGATTTACTGTTTTTATTATTTGACTTAGCTCCTAGTGTGGCAGTTTGTTGCACATTTAGAGTTTGAGTAATTTTGGGGAGTTGATGCAGTTCTAAGGATTTCCTATCAATTTGGCAGTTTAAGGTTTAAGAACATTTTTTAGAAAACATTGATCGAGTTTTAATTTAATATCAACTATTTAAGTTGGGACTTACCTAATTCCGATTTTCAATATTAAGTACCGCGCGGGGTCTCTTACGTGATTTGGCTTTGCGATGATCATAGTCATGTAGATTGAATAGTAGTTCATTTGGAACAGATGGCAGATTTTTATAGAATTTAAGCGCTAGCTTTTTAATTTGGGCTCTAACAGTTTTTATCTTGAAGTCTTTCCTAATTACCGAGTTTCTTAAGTATCTAGGAGCTTTCCTTATAATCCTTAGGGTTTTGTTTTGTTTTGTCTCTAGTAAGTCTATAGTAGTTTTACAGGCATATCCCCATACGGGTGCTGCATACAGCATTCCCGGGCGGATGACCGATTTATAAATTAGGAGTTTATTTTGATAACTTAGATTTCCGTTTCCTATCATTGGGTATAAGGCTCCTGTGGCCATATACGCTTTTTTGATTAAGTTCGTTACGTGCTGTTTCCAGGTTAGGTGGGAATCTATCGTTACACCTAGGTATTTAGTAGATTTTTCCGCTTTTAGGGCATGGTTGTTTATGTACAGAGGCGGCGGAGGTTTACGTTTTCTAGAGAAATAAATCCAATGACATTTATTGGGGTTTAATTTTATTCGCCATTTTTCCAACCATGTTTGGAGTATGTCTAAGTGTTGTTGTAGCTGTCTGTGCATTACTGAGACGTAAGGATGTTTTGAAAGTATCGCACTGTCGTCTGCATAGAGTGCCAGCTGCGTGTCTAGGGTCCTGGGGATGTCATTTAGATATATGTTAAAGAGTGTCGGGCCCAGGATGGATCCTTGCGGTACACTACTTTTAATGAGCTTGGGTGTAGACAAGTTATCTTTTACTCTAACTTGGAAGTGTCTGTTATTTAGGTATGAGATTAAAAGTTTGACAAGTGCGTCAGGGACTTTTAGAGTGATCAATTTGTATGCTAATCCACAGTGCCACACTTTATCAAATGCTTTTTGTATGTCAAGAAAAATCGCAGCTGTGGGTGTCTTACTATTAAGTCCAGAAGATATGTACTCCACCACTCTCAGCAATTGATGAGTGGTGGAGTGTTTTGGCCGAAATCCAAACTGCTCCGGAATGATAATATCATTCTCACTAAGGTGCGTGTTCAGTCTATTAAGAATTATTTTCTCAGTAATTTTACTAAGTGTCGGTAGTAAGCTGATTGGTCTGTAGTTGGCTGGAATTGTGGCATCCTCACCAGGCTTATGGATCGCTATAATTATCGCTTCCTTCCATTCTTTGGGGAAATAATTTAGTTTTAGTATTTTGTTTATTAGGGTGGTCAAGTAAAATATTATATTTAGGGGTAAGTTTTTGACCGCGATATTCCTGATTTTGTCGTGCCCTGGGCTTTTACGGTTTTTGATGATATCAATTATCTCTTGCGGGGTGGCTGGGTTAATCTCAGCCGTGACCGGGGAGTTCCTGAAGTTGTTTAGAGTTTGCCTAACCATTCTTAGGGTGTCCTGACACATTAGATCTTGGTTTGGTTCAAATTGCTTTTCGTAATGCCTAGCAAGCGCATCTGCTTTTTCTTCATCTGAGTACGCGATTTTAACGCCATCTATTAGTGGCGGGAGTTTAATTTGAGGTTTTCTGAGTCTTTTAGCGAATTGCCAAAGCGATACGTCTTCCGGGCTAAGGGATTCAATTAACTCTTTATACTGTTGCTGCTTTTCTGCGACAATTTTATCCCTGACTTTCCACGTGAGTCTGTTAAGCTCCCTTTTGAGGATAGGGTCTCTATTAGCCTGCCATGTCTTACGCATTCTGTTCCTTTGCCTAACTAATTGTTTGACATGGTGGGAAAGTGTGGGCATTTTTGGTGACTCACGATGTGTTGTGGCAGAGGCAATAGCTCTCTTGATTTCTGTTGTGAGTGTGTGTGTGGCAGAGTCAATATCCGCTGTGCTCATAATGTTGGGTACTGCCAAGTGCGGCTCAAAAAGTGCTCTTTTGAAAACGTTCCAGTTCACCCTCTCTTGTCCCAGAGAGGCTGGAAGGGGAGTGTTCAGATCGAATGTCACCAATACCGGTAAATGATCCGAGTCGAATTCATCCAGGGTATCGATAGTGTGAGCGTATTCTATGTTTCTCGTTAGGACGAAGTCTATGAATGAGCCGTTGGCACCTGAGAAGCAGGTTGGTCTCGTCGGTGCAATGATGTTGGTGTTTGTTGTGTTCAGTAATCTGTGTATCTGTGTACCGCGTATGTTGGCTCTCCTGCTGCCCCACGCTCGGTGGTGTGCATTGAAGTCGCCCGCGAGTATTGTGTTTGGATATCGCGAGAAAAGCAATTCCAGCTGCGCAGCTACATTTATACCACTCATGTTTTTGACATATATTGAAGTTAGGATAAATGGGTTTACATTATTTATTTTAATTTTTATGCTAGTATTTTCTACTCCTTGAAGATTTATGTTGTTTATTTCCTCGTGGGGAATATTTCTTTTGATATATATTGCTGTTCCTCCATGGGGGTTTCTAGCAGTTGTATTTGAGCTTAGGTTGTGATAGCCAATATAGTTTGCTATATTTAGTTTTTTATTCTCTCTAACTTTAGTTTCCTGAATTAACAGGGCATCTACATCATTTTCATTTACGTAGCTCCTAAGTTCATTTATTCTTGGAGATATGCCGTTCGCATTCCAAAATATTATTTTAAAGCTTTCTTTTTGGGACCTAGCCATGGCGGGTTTGATTCTCACTGTTATTTTTAAAATCCGCGATTAATTTAAAAGCCTCAAAGACCATTTGCATTGGATCACTCTTTTTTTGTATTAGCTCTGCGAACTGCATCAACAGGTGTTTCATTGCATCTAGGTCGAACATGGTGATAAACCCTCTGATGAGGTTGAGGATTTCATCCATGTTTTCATCATTGGTTTTACCAGCAGGTTCAGTCTCAGCTTCCATATCCTCAGCCTCAACCGCGGTTTGGTCATTTTTGTGAGTATCCTTTTGGACCTCAGTAGTTTTTTGCCTTTTTTCAACCGTTTTTTCTAACAGCTGGGTTTGCGCGAGCTCTTCCTCTCTGACTCGTTTAGTTTTGGCTTCACGTGTTTTGATTTCTTCTTTTGATTTAGCATATTGATTTACAATTTTAGCTTCTAGTTCTGCCTGTCTGGCTTTTTCGGCTTCCTTTCTCTTTATAATGGCTATAGTAGCCAGTTTTACTTCTTCCGGAGTCAATTCTCTGGAAGACGAAGGTTTGGGGGCCTGCTCTTGCACCGATCTGGTGGGTGCTGAAGATTGGTATCTATTTAGCTGTGGCACAGTGTGCGAGGAGCCCTGAGGGGGTGCCTGGGAGTTTAATCCGAGGGCCTTTTGCCTCCAAGGGGGTATCTGATTTTGGGGAGGGGGGGGCATACCCCGGTGCCTTTCCTCTGTTCCAGGGATTCTTCGGGCATTGCCTGAAGTTCGCTGGGTGGTCTCCATTGCAATTTGCACACGTAGCCTTCTCAGACCTAGGTCTCTGGCAGTCCCTTGTGAAGTGTTCTTCAGCACACTTAAGGCACTTAGGTGGCATACTGCAGTTCTCCGAGGAGTGATTGAACTGTTGGCACCGGTAGCAGATTTTGAAGCCCCGTGCTCTGAAGGCCTCTACCTTCACAGCCAACTAACCTAATCTTGTTAGTCTGTAGACCCTCTGCCAGTCTGCCGTAGGCCTAAGGCTGACTAAGAAGATCGGCAGGGGTAATCTCGTTTTAGTGTTTCTCAGTTGAGAAACCCGGACTACATCTAATCCTTCGGATGTTAAAGTGATTTTTATTTCCTCCATGTTATAATTTGTTGGTAGCCCCTTCAGAACTACCTTTTTTGGCCTTTCCGTCTTTAGGTTTAAGCTGTGGAAGGGGATTTTCTCACTACTTAAATGGCGCTGTACAACCCTGTAGGCGTCAGCGTCATTTGGAATCAATTTTAGCATGTCTCCTGTGAGCTTGCCAGATACTTTATTTCCTGAGATATCATTTAGTTTTTTAAGGAGAACTTTGTAATTATCATTGAACTTTATGAAAAAACATTCAGCTTTTGGGTCTTTTTTCTCAACTTCAACTGTTGTTAGCCTGTCACTATTTTCGACCGTTTTAGGTTTAGGTGCACTTTTAAACACAACTGGTTGCGCGGCAATCTCAGCGTAAGTCTTAGTTTTAACATAATCATTGTCAGTTACATTTACAACATTATCAGCTATTTCATTACAGTCCATGTTATCATGGACATTTAAGTTTTCTTCTACAATCTGGCTTTTAGTAGGAGCATCCTTAGTGGATTGCCCCTCCATCTTTCTTTTTTTATTTGGATTTTCAACCGTTTTAAGTTTATCTTCATCTTTAATTTCCTTAATTATGCCTAGCTCTATCATTTTACTTTTGATTTGAACACTAGAATTACATCCCTCACATTTAGAAATCTCATAAATATCACAATCAATAGACCTATCCAATGTCCGGGCAAACAAAAAAGAGTTCACAGAAAGTAACGAACCTAACATCTTGGAGACTTGATCCTCTTCCTGTCCCAGTAGTCCGTTCATCAGCAGCTCCCTGATGTGAAGAGTCATCACGTAGACTGCCAGGGTGCAGAAGTTGACGGCGGTCTTGATTTCTTCCTTCAGTCCAGTCATCGGTCCATCATCAGGTAGAGTTTCACAGTAATTCATCAAGGCACCCTTGAGAGGCTCGAATTCTTCCTCGTCCAACTCACCAGCAAGTTCGCGAGTAGCTGCCACGTCGCCTCGTTCCAAATCCATATCTTCAGGATGGAGAAGTTCCAAAAAATAGCACTACCACGTGGTAACAACACACGTGGCACTCCAAAATGGCGAATCGCCCGTACACAACAATCTGTAGAATTGCTTTGCCCGACGTGCTCTATCGTAACTAGATATAACACGCCCAAGCGGAAGCAAGAAGATCACCAACCGGTAAAAGCAGGAGCAATACAAAAGCACGTCCACACAACTCGAAGTCTAGGCTCCGAATGACCACTTGCAACTATCGTAGTGTCGTAGAAGACAGAGCACCAGGCGCGAAGCGCCTTTAATCTCCAGTTTCAATATGTGGTTCTTATCGTCAAACTGTGACATTAATTCAGTGACCCTAATTGGAGGTTCGAGGTTTTTATTTACTACTTTATTATTTGTCCTAGCTCCTAGTGTGGCAGTTTGTTGCACATTTAGAGTTTAAGCAGTTTGGGAGGTTGATGCAGATCTAAGGGTTACCTAGCGTTTTGGCAGTTTAGAGTTTAGAATATATTTTTTTTTTTTTTTTTTATAAAATAATAGTCGCGAGTTTTATTTAAAAATCAGATGTTTGAGGTGGGATCTTTTAATTCCGATTATCGATGTTTAGAACAGCGCGGGGTCTCTTACGAGATTTGGCCTTGCGATGATCATAGTCATGCAGATTGAATAACAGTTCGTTTGGAACGGATGGCAAATTTCTGTAAAATTTAAGCGCTAGCTTTTTAATTTGGGCTCTAACAGTTTTTATTTTGAAGTCATTCCTAATTACCGAGTTTCTTAAGTACCTGGGAGCTTTCCTGATAATCCGTAGGATTTTGTTTTGTTTTGTCTCTAGGAGGTCTATTGTAGTTTTACAGGCATATCCCCATACGGGTGCTGCATACAGCATTCCCGGGCGGATGACCGATTTATAAATTAGGAGTTTATTTTGATAACTTAGATCTCCGTTTCCTATCATTGGGTATAAGGCTCCTGTGGCCATATACGCTTTTTTGATTAAGTTTGTTACATGCTGTTTCCAGGTTAGGTGGGAATCTATCGTTACACCTAGGTATTTAGTAGATTTTTCCGCTTTTAAGGCATGGTTGTTTATGTACAGAGGCGGCGGAGGTTTACGTTTTCTAGAGAAATAAATCCAATGACATTTATTGGGGTTTAATTTTATTCGCCATTTTTCCAGCCAAGTTTGGAGCATGTCTAAGTGTTGTTGTAGCTGTCTGTGCATTACTGAGACATAAGGGTGTTTTGCAAGTATCGCACTGTCGTCTGCATAGAGTGCCAGCTCCGTGTCTAGGGTCCTGGGGATGTCATTTAGATATATGTTAAAGAGTGTCGGGCCCAGGATAGAAACTTGCGGTACACTACTTTTAATGAGCTTGGGTGTTGATAAGTTACCTCCTACTCTGACTTGAAAGTGTCTGTTATTTAAGTATGAGATTAAAAGTTTGACAAGAGCGTCAGGGACTTTTAAAGTGATCAATTTGTATGCTAATCCACAGTGCCACACTTTATCAAAGGCTTTTTGTATGTCCAGAAAAATCGCAGCTGTGGGTGTCTTACTATTAAGTCCAGAAGATATGTACTCTACCACTCTCAGCAATTGATGAGTGGTGGAGTGCTTTGGCCGAAATCCAAACTGCTCCGGAATGAGGATGTCATTCTCACTAAGGTGCGTGTTCAGTCTCTTAAGAATTATTTTCTCAGTAATTTTACTAAGTGTCGGTAGCAAGCTGATTGGTCTGTAGTTGGCTGGAATTGTGGCATCCTCACCTGGCTTGGGGATTGTTATGATTATCGCTTCCTTCCATTCTTTGGGAAAGTAGTTTAGTTTTAATATTTTATTTATTAAGATAGTCAAGTAACATATTACGTTTAGGGGTAGGTTTTTAACCGCAATATTTCTGATTTTGTCGTGCCCTGGGCTTTTGCGATTTTTGAGATTTTTGATAATTTCCAATATCTCCTGCGGGGTGGCTGGGTTAATCTCAGCCGTTACCGGGGAATTCCTGAAGTTATTTAAAGTTTGGCTAACCATTCTTAGGGTATCCTGACACATTAGATCGTGGTTTGGTTGGAATTGTTTTTCATAATGGCTTGCGAGCGCCTCGGCTTTTTCCTCGTCTGAGTACGCGATTTTAGCGCCATCCATTAGTGGCGGAAGCTTAATTTGAGGTTTCCTGAGTCTTTTTGCGAATTGCCAGAGCGATACATCTTCTGGGCTAAGAGATTCGATTAATTCTTTATACTGTTGCTGCTTTTCTGCGACAATTTTCCCCCTGACTTCGCTCGTGAGTCTGTTAAGCTCCCTTTTAAGGGCGGGATCTCTGTTAGCCTGCCATGTCTTACGCATTCTATTCCTTTGCCTGACTAATTGTTTGACATGGTGGGAAAGTGTGGGTAATTTTGGAGACTCACGATGTGTTGTGGCAGAGGCAATTGCTCTCTTGATTTCTGTCGTGAGTGTGTGCGTGGCAGAGTCAATATCCGCCGTGCTCATGTTAGGTACTGCTAAATGCGGCTCGAAGAGTGCTCTTTTGAATACTTCCCAGTTGACCCTCTCTTGTCCCAGAGAGGCTGGAAGAGGTGTGTTCAGGTCAAATGTCACCAGTACCGGTAGATGATCCGAGTCGAATTCATCCAGGGTACTAATAGTCGACCACTTGCAACGCCTTTTCTGTGCTCTCTTATACTGACCCAGAGGATTCTGAGAACTTTTCGACGACCAATAGGAACGCTCCATCGATGGACACCACTCCTGAACCTGAAAATGCTTCCACCCAGACCGCACCTTCCAATACTAATGATATTAATATAACAAATGATACTAATGATAATAATTCCGAAACTTTCAACCCCCGCCCAGAACCCTTCTACATAAATTGTCCTAGCAACTGGAGAAACCTTGTCAAATCCCTAAACAACATTGTATCCGCACCCATCAAAGCCCAACTCGCAGGAGAGTTCATTAAAGTTTACCCCCAGACCATCGATGATTTTCGCATTGTGCAACGCTCCCTGTTAGAAAACAAAATAGAATTCCATTCAATAAACATAAAATCTGAAAGGCCCGTAAAAATCCTCCTAAAAGGTCTCCCCCCAAACTCCCAGATAATTGAAATAATTGAAGGACTGACCTCCTTTGGATTCAGCATCCACAGAGTTTCACAACTAAAGGACATTAAAACTAAAGCCCCCTTCCCATTTTTCTTACTTACTTAAACCCTACCAAAAACTGGGAAAAAATCAGGGATGTACGTACCCTCCTAGACATGCAAATTCGTGTCACTGACTTTCAATCACGCTCAATTAAAATGTGTTTTAGGTGCCAGCGCTATAATCATTCGAGCGACTGCTGTCAGCTCCCACCTCGTTGTGTTAAATGTGGCGAAGGCCACCAATCACGAGAATGTCAAAAATCCATGGACTTACCCGCTAAATGTGCCAACTGTCAAGGCCCTCACACTGCCAACTTTAGGCTATGTCCCGCCAACCCCTATAATAAAAATGCTCCCATCACTAATCTTACTGCTCCCCCCCCCCCCCATTAGGCAACCTGCCCCAACTCCTAGAGACTTCCCGCCCATCAGGCCTCCTACTGAAATCACTAATTAAAATACTTCAAATTCAAACTCTAATAAAAATTCTGAAACTCCAGTTGCAACCCCCCCCCCCCACCCCAAACGAAATCCTTTGCTGAAATTGCTGCTCATACTTCGAACCATACCCCTGCACCCACTTCGAACCAAATCAACCAGCCCTCTAAACCAACCAATCAGAGCGCGCTCACCGACCCAAATAACCTTCCGCTGCAAAATCTAAAAATTCACTCATATATTACGAAACCAAGTGTCGCATCCACAGAAAAAAACCCATCGGCCAATCAAAAGGCTCAATCTAACTCTAATTCTCAATTATCAGATCTTTTTGCAATCTTCCATGAAATAAAATCTATTTTCGACAGTTTCAACATCAATATGGATAAAATTAAAAAATTCATCAATACCATTCAAACTAAATGCCAAGAAGCCACCAACCCACTAAATAAATTGTTCGTCATCATCTCCGCCCTGGAAGAGGCATTTAGCTCAGACACGCCAGCCCATCATGACGAGTAATCAACTTGACTCTATCCGGATTCTCTTCTGGAACGCTAACGGCCTTGTCCCTAAGATTACTGAACTTCGCGACTTCATAAACTCAAACCCCTTCGAAATTATCCTCATTCAGGAAATCATACCCGGCCGCCGCCCCCCCCCCTCAAAATTCCTAACTACCGAAACTACTCTGCCCTTAGAAACTAAAACCATAACTCCCACTCCTCCTACGGTGGAGTCTCCATTTACGTTAAAAATAACATCCCGCACCACGAGCTTAACCCTCTCAGCTGTAATTTCATAGAAAACAAACTCATCAATATCACTCTCCCTAATCAGCCCACCATTACCATCGGTTCCGTATACATCAAACCAAACTGCTCCATTAATCTCACTGCTGACCTGGATCGGATTTTCAACTGCAACCATCGACTTATCATTGCGGGTGACTTCAATGCCCATCATCCCGCATGGAACTGCCGTCGTCGTAACCCTTATGGCAACCAAATCCATAACTATATCTCCAACAATAATATTCACATTGCTGTGCCCTCTAGTCCCACCCACTTTTCCCTTTCGGCCACCCCTTCAACTATTGACTTTGCCCTCCTTAAAAATATCCGTTTCCCGTACAATACCGATACCCTTAACGAGCTCAGCTCCGACCATATGCCCGTTCTTCTGACCCTTAAATTAAACACGCTTCTCCCTTCCTCGGACCTGCCCACCTCTATAAATTGGAAAACATTCAAAAATACCCTTCAAAATTCAACCTTCATGAACCCTAAAATTAATAACTCTGACGACCTGGAACGTGCAGTCTCCGACATCACGCTTGAAATGCAGCGTTCACTTGCTTCTGCTACTGCTACACGCCCTGCGCCCCGCTACAACTCCTTCCCTCACCACCTCAAAAATTTAATCAAAACTAAAAACGCAACCCGTAAAATCTGGCAAATCTCTAGAAATCCCCAAATCAAAATCATCCTCAATACCGCAAAATTAAAAAAGAAATCTCCAAATTCAGGCAGAAAAATTGGAAAGAATATATTGAATCCCTCTCGCCAGAAGATGGCTCCAACTGGAAGGAAATCAAGCGTGTTAGAAAACCCTTCGCACAGCTCCCCCCCCCCCCCCTCCACTCCGATTCAGGCACTGCCTTCTCCAACCTTGATAAAGCAAACTCACTTGCAATCAATTACCAAAAACAATTCGAACCCAACAACCTCAGCAGTAATAACTTCCAATCCCGCATAAATCAGACTGTCTCTAACTTTCTAAACTCCCACCACCCTGAGGTCATCGACCCCACAAACCCGTCAGAAATTTATGATCACATTAGAAATTTTAAAAACAAAAAAACACCTGGTCTTGATAGAATCACTAATAAAGCCCTTAAATTTATCCCCCTTAATATCCTCTTTTATCTTGTCCACATTATAAATGCAATCCTCAAATTCCATCACTTTCCAGACAGCTGGAAAACTGCAGTTATTATCCCCATTTTCAAACCGGGCGGCGACCCAGCCGACCCCACCTCTTACCGCCCTATATCTCTTCTCTCATCCTTAAGCAAACTGGCTGAACGCATCATCCATACCCGGCTCTTCAACTTCATTGACAGTAACAGTATCATCATCCCGGAGCAGTTCGGCTTCCGACCCTCTCTTTCCACTACCCACCAGCTCCTGCGTGTAGTGGAATTCGTCAAAGACGGATTCCACCGCAAACAGTCAGCTGGCGCCCTCCTTATTGACATCGAAAAAGCCTTTGATAAGACCCCCCACCTTGGACTAATTTATAAACTTATTGAAATTAAAGCGCCCCCCCCCCCTCATCCTTATTATTAACTCTTATCTTCAAAATCGCAATTTTCACGTCCGCGTTCTTAACACCCTCTCCAATAATAGACCAATTAAAGCAGGAGTTCCACAAGGTTCCATTCTAGCCCCCCTCCTTTTTAATATTTTCATAAACGACATCCCACGCTCACCCCATACCACCCTCTGTCTGTATGCAGACGACACTTGTATAATCTCTGCCCATCACAATGCTAACTATCTCCACGCCCACCTTCAGCATCATATCTCCCTTTTAGAAACCTTTTTTAAAAATTGGAACATTAAAATCAACGCCCGTAAATCACAAGCTATCTTTTTTTCATGGAAAAGGTCCCCCCCCCCCCCCCCCCCCCCCGCTCCAAATCAACAATCAGCCAGTTTGCTTTCAACGTACAGCCAAATACCTCGGCGTTCATTTGGACAGCCGTCTTACCTGGAATACCCACCTCACCCATGTTATCAAAAAAACCAAGAAGCTCGCTGGTGCCCTTAACCACGTCATATTTTCAAATCACCTCGACATTAATAACAAAATTCTCTTATTCAAGCAAATCATCCTCCCCATCCTCCTTTACGCCTGCCCCGTCTGGGCATTCGCCTGCAAGACAAGCCTGGAGAGAATTCAGATAGAGCAAAACCGGATCCTTAGAAGCATACGCAGAGCACCCAGATACCTTCGCAATGATGTTATCAGAAAAGATTTTAATATTAATACTATCAAATTTACAATCAAAAAGCACTCCAAAAAATTCTTTGAGAACATCCCCACCATCCGCAATGAAGCGCTTTTCACCATTACCGACTACGACCCTAGAGCACAGAAAAAGCGCCCCAGGGCTATTCTTTATGACCCCCCTTAGCATTGTTAATTTTGTACCTATCCATATCCTCCTTAACTTTCTTAAAATTTTTAACTTTTTATTCCTTTTATTAGATTCATACCTTGCTCCTTAGCATTTAAATCTAACTTGCCATCATAGATGGCAGCACCGGACCGCTTGCGGACCCGGATTTACTTTAGCTCACTTTAACATCATCTACTATTTTGAAATTCTTAAATCTTCAATTTGTTTGCTCATGTTAATATTACTATAACTAGATCTTTTATTTGAACTTTTACTTCCATCCTCTGCTCAAATTATGTCATATATATCAAATATGGTTTCATACCGGAGGTTAAAGTCTTCGGACTAGGGACTCCAACCAATCGACACACTACGAACGGCGAGGCAGATTGCTATTACCACCATATTGCTATTCAGAAAAAATCATCAACAGTGGACATTATTATATTCTGATGTGGGCGTAAGGGACCTTCGGTCCCATGGAAGCCCGTAACGAAGCGTCTTGGCTTACAAATTTAAGCCGATGAGTTTAAGCTAAAGCTGAGACTGCATTGCAGTCAGGATACCAAAGTTCTAGAAAAAAGAAGGCACTTTTCAGTGACATACAAAAATTTTTTTAAAAGTTACAATATCAATTTTAAGTTATGGAATATGTATTTTAATTATGAATTTGGAATATGTATTTTAGTGATGTGGGGATTTACGTATGTTTCTTGAATTAATAATATGTGGGGATTTTCCTTGATGGCGAAATCTCTAAGTTCATTAATTTTGTTTCCTAGACCATTGGCGTTCCAGGATATGATAGTTAGCAC